>CM074755.1:3478046-4058522 GCA_037367245.1 Phrynocephalus guinanensis | reverse complement strand
TTTAATCTTCTCCCCCCCCCTTCCCACACATATTGGTCCCCAAACGTTTCTCCTTACCTTGTGGAACTTTGTTACTCAGAATAATTTCCATGGAGGTTGCACTTTTTTTTTGTAAGGAGCCCTAGAGATTCCAAACCTGAGTGCATAGGATTTCTATCTATCTATCTATCTATCTATCTATCTATCTATCTATCTATCTATCTATCTATCTATCTATCTATCTATCTATCTATCTATCTATCTATCTATCTATCTATCTATGCCTTCCTTCCTTATCTATCTATCTATCTATCTATCTATCTATCTATCTATCTATCTATCTATCTATCTATCTATCTATTCCTTCCTTCCTTCCTTCCCTATCTATCTATCTATCTATCTATCTATCTATCTATCTATCTATCTATCTATCTATCTATCTATCTATCACTTCCTTCCTTCCTTCCTTCCTTCCTTCCTTCCTTCCTTCCTTCCTTCCTTCCTTCCTTCCTTCCTTCCTATCCTTCCTTCTGTCTATCATCTTCCCTCTATCTATCTATCTATCTATCTATCTATCTATCTATCTATCTATCTATCTATCTATCTATCTATCTCAAGATAGATAGATATAGATATAGATAGATATTTCTATGCACCTCTCCTTCCCCACACCGCCTTCTAAGCCTGGATGCTCCCACCCAACCTCTTCTCATCCTGAGAAAGAAAAGGGATTTCCCCCCTTCCTTTTATTGTTTGGATTTCTGGGGAATTTTAGATCACAAAATTGGGGGGGGGGGTTGGACTCCCTCCCTCGCCCTCTTTTTAAATTAAAAAGAGAGGATGGGCAGGGAGGAGGGTGGGCCTTATTATGTCTAGGATGGCAGCCTTTCTTTTTCTAATTCTGAAAGACTTTGATTTCCTAGAATTGTTAAGTGTCAGGAGAAACAAAGATGGATGTGGAGTGGGGGGGGGTGTTGGAGGGGAGAAGATTTTTATTTTTCCTCCTCCTGACGGTTGGTGGGTGGTCACTTTTCCTGCTCCCTTCTAGATGGCAAATGCCTTCTTTTTAATTATGTTAATTAATTTGTTAAGGATTTTAGGCTTATATTGAAGCTGTTTGTGGGTCACTGTATGATCATTTTTTAAACTGGATTTTTAAAGAGAGTGAGGGGGGGGGCAGAACCTGTGTACAGGAGGGCATATTCCGAAGTGTTATAACATTGCATAGTCCCAGGTGAGAAATTTATAAATAAATCTTTTTTTCCACTTATCTTTTTATATATAAAAAAGTATTTCTTGTCACTTGTGTTTTTCCCCCCTTTCCTTTCTCCACCTGAAGCTTCCAGTGCCTAAATGTGATCTCTTCCCGCATAAAACACATTAGGATCTACTTCTGATTAAACTTTCGGGGACCTTGGAGGGGGGGTGCATTTTATTGAGGGTCACCCGTCCTCAGGGGGGGGGGGAACCCCACTGGTTAGTCTGCACCCTAATGCTCATGGCCCATTTGGGGTGGGTGGGTCTCCTCATGAGCAAGTCCTAGGAGGTTCCCTGTGGGTTTTCCCACAAATTAATCGTCACTATTTATGGTATAAGGGCAACCTTCCCACACGCTTTCAAAGGCATTGGATAAAGGAATGCCTTAATAAGGGATCTCTTAATACTTTGATGTGGATTTTTCCATGCTTGTCCCTGAACTGAGCATCTGCACGGCTCAGTTTAAAAAGGATGTTGACAACCTCGAGCGGGTGCAGAGGAGGGCGACCAGGACGGTTGAGGGTATGGAGGAAATGTCTTATGAGGAATGGTTTAGGGAACTGGGAATGTTTAGCCTTTCAAAAAGAAGACTGAGAGGGGATATGATAGCTATGTTTAAATATTTGAAAGGATGTCCTATTGAAGAGGGAACAGGTTTGTTTTCCATGGCTTCAGAGACTAGGACTCGGGGCAATGGTTTCAGACTACAGGAAAAGAGATTCCATTTGAACATTAGGAAGAACTTCATGAGGGTTAGAGCTGTCCGGCAGTGGAAGATGCTGCCCCAAAGGAGGGTGGTGGAGTCTCCTTCTTTGGAGGTTTTTAAACAGAGGCTGGATGGCCATCTGTCAGGGGTCCTGTGATGGGGGTCCCTGCATGGCAGGGGTTGGACTAGATGGCCCTTGAGGTCTCCTCCAACTCTAGGATTCTATGATTCTATGATTCTGTGATTCTATGATATAAGGGAGCCTGCCCCATGGATCCCTATGGGGGCTGATCCAGCATCCGGGGAAGATTTTCCCTTCTGTTTCAGAAGAGATAGGCCCTTGGGATGAGAGGGGAGCCGTTGGGGCGTCCAGTTTGGGAAGAGCCCAAAGGAGTTTTTGTGATGGGGGGCTTCCTTTTCTTTCACTAGCCCAAGATGAGCCTTTGTGGCCAAACAGGGCATCCAGCATCTTTTGTGTGTGTGTGTGTGTGTGTGTGTGTGTTAAAACGTGCTGTAGCCAAATGGTCCCTTGGTCGTCGCAGAGAATTTTTTTATTACGGTCATTGACCAACCAAAGCAAAATTACACAAAACACCGCAGCGTCTCTGTAACCATTTGTAAACTATCTCATTTTGTAAATCCTCTACCGCTGCACCAGCATCTTGTCTAGGAACTGCTGTGGCAGGCAATACCTCGCTCAGGCATGTCCGAGCTTCGCCCCCCCCCCCCCATGTTTTGGACCACAGCTCCCACAGTCCTTTGCCATTGGCAGTGCAGGCTTGAAATTCTGGGAGTTATGATCCAAAACATCTGGAGGGCCGGAGTTTGGACACCCCAAAGAGGATAGTTCTACCCCACACCCAGGATCGGGCAAATCTGTCTCCCACTGGAGTCTCTCGATCCCACGCACTGGCCCTCGGTTTGCCCTTCGCCTGGGGCGAGCGCAGATTGCCTCCAGGCGAACAGATAAGGCCGCCCAGGCCAAAATGGTTGCCCAGGCCTGTCTGTGCTAGATGGCGGCAACAGCCTACCTCCAAGGGCCGTTGTCAGGATGACTGAGCCAGTAATCAGGAAACGCGGCTAAAGAGGCCATGGGTGGTTTCCGTGGCCGTTTTGCAGCCACAGGGTCCTGGAGGGCGGCCATCTCTGCAGCTTCAGTGGCCTTCCAAAGGTCCCGAGAAGCTGTTCTCTCCAGGAAGGGGCACGGCAGTGGGGTGGGGAGAGGAAACACACCGCCTTACAACCTTCCCTGCTCTACTTAGGGCCAGGGTGCCCCAAGAAGGGTGTTCCACATTTGAAGGAGGCCTGCTTTTTGATTGCATCCAGCCCAAAAAGCAGGGAGGGTATGTGGGAGGGTGTTGTTTGCTGGCTTGGTTTTTTTTTTTGGGGGGGGGCGGTAGTGGATGCCCCGTGTCTCATACTCACACCCCCATGAGCCAGGCCTGTGCAATGCAGGTCCCGCTTACAGGGAGATCAGTTCCGTTTGGAAACTGCAAGGTGCATTTTTAAAGAAACCGGTGTCCTTTTATATATTAAAAAAAATCCTCTTATTTCTGCTTCCCTCCTGGCCTGCATTTGTAAGGATGGGGCATTCAAAGCAGCCCTGTTTTCACCTTTCAGGGACTTCTCCCTCCAGAGAGGGCTTCCTCCTTCCTTCTGTCTGCTTTTTTCCCCCTGCCCACCCCCCCTCTGGGCTAGACCCCCCCATCAGTTCCCTTTTCTTTCATTCAAAAACTTTCCACCCCTCTCTCTCTTTCTCTCCTCCCCATTCATAGCCTCTACCACCACCACCCCTGGGGGGGGGAAGAGGGGGAGAAGGGGCTATTCTCTGTCCCCTCTCCCTCCTGGCTATTCATTCCCAGGACTGCCTCTGTCCCCCCCACCCCTTCAGCATCCTCTTAGCTCCCCCTTGCAAGTAGCAGCTGGTATGCTAATGAATGCCAGGCCGAAAAGGGGTGGGGGGGGGGGGGGAGAAAAAAAGAAGCCAGTTTTTTTCTTGGGGGGGGCTCTGCCCTCCACATGCTAAAGAAACCCATGCCCACAGCTGGGGGGGGGGCAAACAAAGAGAGCCCGAGGTCCACCCCTGGGCCACCCCGCCTCCCTCTCCCTTTTCACATTCAAATCTATTAAACAGCAGCCAAAGGGGGACACCCCCCCTCCCTTGTCTTCAATAGTGTTGCATTAAAAGAGAGAAAGGAGGGCCCCCTCCTGCCCCCCCATCCCACCCACACTCTTATTCCCCCCCCCCTCTTTGCACATCTCTAGCCCAAGAAGCTTTGCTGGAGGCCTGGAAGAAGGGGGTGGACCAGATACTGTAACACAGTGGTACCAGTGGTCCCTTGTAGAAAGGAATTAATTCGTTCCAAATGAAATTATGTTCAGCAAATTTTCCTGTATACAAAGGAATGTATCGAAAAAGGAGGAATCCCAATTTTTATGTTGTACGGATTTGCCCCATACGCGATTCTGTTCAGCAAATTTCCCCTATCTCCGGAATTTTTTATGCTGTACAGATTTCATGTTAGGCAAACTGTTTGTTCTACAAGGGTCCACTGTACCTCAGCTTTACGAATTTAACCCATTCCGAAGGCATGCTGTTCAGCCAAGCTGCTCTTAAGTCGGGGTAACTTTCTAAAAAAAATCGAAAAAATCAGTTAAATTGTTTTTTAAAAATTGTAAGTCGAGCAGACCATCTCTAAAATTTGCAAGGCGGCAGTTAAAACGCCAACAGTTTTCCGCTCTTACGTTGAGCCGCTCTTAAGTCGGGGTGCCGCTGTACTTCGCACGGCTCCGCTGGTTCGTGGTCCAAAAAGCTCTCCCCCCCCCAGTCCTGGAGAAGGAGGCAAAGAGTGGCCCCGTTTCACATGGACCACCGAACCCCCTTCCTGGCTGGCCACCCCACCTCCTTCCGCGGCAAACACGCGGGCCATGAAGGCTGGCCAGCCGGATGGTGCCACGGGGGGGGGGGGCTCTAGAGATGGCAACCTGCGTGGCAGGGACTTGCCCTGTTCAGTGGGGAACGGCCTGCTGCCCCCAACAGATCAGCTGTTTTGGGGGGGGGTCCTTAGTGTTGCCTTCAGAGACAGGACACCCTTTCAAGGAGACGGCCCTGACGGAAACCTGTGGGCCACCCTGGGGATATCAAAACCACCCTTCCTGGGGGGTGGGGGTTGTCCAGATCCTGTTGCGTCCACTCCTCCCGGGGTCTGTGTGAGCTTTTCAGGCTGGCAAGGCTGCAGAGTGTGTGATTGCAGATTGCAGATTGTGTGTGTGTGTGTGTGTGTGTGTGTGTGTGTGTGTGTGTGTGTGCAGTGAGTCTAGGGAGGGGGGCAAAGCAAGGGCGGGTGGGGTGCCTCTCCGCGATATGAGGAAAGGCTAAAACAGTTGGGGCTCTTTAGTCTGGAAAAAAGGCGCCTGAGGGGGGATAGGATTGAGACGTACAAAATAATGCAGGGCATGAGTCAAGTGGATAGAGGGACGCTCTTCTCCCTCTCACCAAATACCAGAACTAGGGGACATCCACTCAAACTGTGGGTTGGGAGAGTGAGAACAGACAAAAGAAAATATTTTTTCACCCAGCGCGTTGTTAGTTTAGTGGAACTCCCTGCCACAGGATGTGGGGATGGCATCTGGCTTGGATGCCTTCAAAAGGGGATTGGACAGATTCCTGGAGGAAAAGTCCATCCCAGGTGACAAACCATGATGGAGACGTGTCATCTCCAGGCTTAAAACCGGGGTCCCTTCAAGGGCCAGATGCAGGGGAGTGGTGTCAGGAGACAGAGATCTAGTCTTGTGCACTCCCAGAGGCATCTGGTGGGGCCATTGTGAGATCCAGGAAGCTGGACTAGATGGGCCTTTGGCCTGATCCAGCAGGGCTCTTCTTATGTTATGATGTTATGTTCTTATGAATTGGGACCCCCCCTTCCTCCACTAACCACCCTGCTTCCACTCCCAAAAGACTGAGCTGTTTTATGCCACCCTCTGGTTCACAAAGGCAAGGAGGGAGGTTGGGGAGGTAGGGGGAGGTGGCCCCCCTATCCCCTCCCCAGTGTCCTCCCCCACCAGGCTGCATTTGTGCCCATACCCACTCCTCCCATCCCCCCAACTTTTTAAATCCTGCCTGGCCCCCTTTCAGCCCCCCAACCCCACCCCACCCGGCACCGGGAGGGAAGGGAGCCTCTCTCTTTTGGAAAGCCTTGGGGGGGGGAAAGCAAAAAAGCGGTGGGGATGGGAAGGGGGGGGCTTAGGAAAGACAAAAGGGCGACGAGGAGGAGGAGGAGGGGCTGGGGGGTCCCACGGTCCCTGGTGGAGGTTGCCACTCCTCCCCGGGGCTGAAAGGGACCCATTCACCCTGCCCAGCCACACAGAAAATCGGGGTCACCAGGAGACCTGGGCCCGCCTTGACTCAACGGTGGCTTTCTTCTTTTTTTAATTGCTGGAGAGAGAGAGAGAGAGAGAGAGAGAGAGAGAGAGAGAGAGAGCCCCCCGCACCCCAGGCCCGGGAAAAGGGAGGGGAGGGGGTGGGCTGATGCATGCAGCTACACACACACACACACACACACACACACACACACAGACACAGAGCCCCGCACACACACCACAGGCCGGGGGCAAAGGCCCGGGAAGGGAGGGAGGGGTGTGGGCCGATGCATGCAGCTACACACACACACACACACACACACACACACAGAGAGAGAGAGAGAGAGAGAGAGAGAGAGAGAGAGAGAGAGAGAGAGAGAGAGAGAGAGAGAGAGGAGCCGCGCAATGGGGCAGCGCGGTGTAGGAGTGTGTGTGTAGTGGGGGGGGGGGGAGAACGAGGCTGCTTCGGTGGGGCAGGCAGGATCCGGCCACCAGAGAAGGGAAGCAAGCAAAGAGATATCTCTCTGCCCCCCTTTACCCCACACCCCCAGTTTAATGCACCATGGATCTCCGCCCCCCCATGACACTCCGAGGCTCTGGCTTCACCACCGGGCATGGGGAGTGTGTGTGTGTGTGTGTGTGTGTGTGTGTGTGTGTGTGTGTGTGTGTGTGTGTGTGTGCGTGCAATGAGTCTAGGGAGGGGGGCAAAGCAAGGGCAGGCGGGGTGCCTCCCCGGCGAACCCCCCCCCCCGACAAAAGAATGGGGGGGGTCCTCCGTGTATAGAGGTATGTGCGGGACGCGATCCCCGTCCAAGGGAAGCGATTGGGGTGGGGTGGGGGGAGGTTCGTGGGCAGGTGCAGGGGGAGCCCGGGGTGGGGTGGTTGTGGGTTTTTTTTTGGGGGGGGGGAATCTTGCATTCACATAACCCTGGAATATTTCCAGGCGCACGGGCTCCTTTGGGGCTCCTTGATGTCTCTCTCTCTCTCCCTCCTCCTTGCTTGGATTCGTGATCCATCTCGATCCTCCCCCCCCCACCCCGGCTTCCTCGTTGTGGACTAGTCACTTGCACGGGCTTGTGGGCCAGGCGACGAAGGGGGCGCGGCGGGGTTTCCCCACCTCCTTTTCCTTTTCGGTTTCCAGCTTTATATAACGTGAGGATCCAAAAGTTTACGGGCTTCCCGTAGGCATCTTCACCCATCCGGGGAGGGGGGATAAACTGATCGGGATAGGGGTGGGCGGGCTTGCCTTTTTGGGGGACTACAAGTCCCAGAATCCACCAGCCAGCAGAGGAAAAAAAGGGAGGGGGGAACCAACACTGGTCCGGATGCACAGAGCTAGTTTCTCAGTCCGGACCTTGAAAAAGGCATCTACAAGTGGCACCTCGTATAAAGGAATTAATTCGTTCCAAATGAAATTAGGTTAAGCAAATTTCCCTTTATACACATTTCCCCTAGGAATGCATTGAAAACAGGGTGATCCCATTTTTATGTTGTACAGATTCACCCCATAGGCGATTCTGTTAAGCAAATTTCCCCTCTCTCCGGAATTTTTTATGTTGTACAAATTTTATGTTTTACAAACCGTTTGTTATACAAGGGTCCACTGTATGTGTGTGTGTGTGTGTGTGTGTGTGTGTGTACCTCCCCAAAGGAGGATTTCTTTAATTTTAAAGTATTTTTACCCCTGCCTTTCTCCTTGGAAAAAGGACCCAAGACATCCCCACTTAACTTCATCTCCTTTACGGGGTTGCGTGTGAGAGGAATAAAGGCCGAAGGGGGAGCCCCGAGGAAGGCCGAAAAGACAGAAGAAAAGGCACCTGATTAAATGAAATCAAATAAATAAATGGACAAGCTGTTCGCTTCTTAATCGGTTTTGCGATGCACAACACAAAATCCCAATCCCTGGTCTCTGGCGCCGCCTGCTGGTGGCAGTCCGCTGCGCAACCCTTTCGTCTGGTCAACCCCCCACCCCACCCCACCCAGACCGTGGGTCCCTTGAGACACGGGTGTGTGTGTGGGGGGGGGGGGGGCGGTTCGTATGAACGTGGATATCCGTGTATTTCCCCACTCCGCATCCTCTTTTCCCCTTTCGGTTTCCTGGGTTCTTTTTGGGGGGCTGGTGGGATTTATAGTTATTAAATTATTATCAGTATGATAATATTGTGATAATATTTAATTATTATCAGTATGGTAATACTGTATTGTGATGGAGATTCCTGCCTGGCAGGGGGTTGGACTAGATGGCCCTTGAGGTCTCTTCATGATTAACAGGGAAAAAGGGGGCTGCCCCAGGGACACTTAGTAATGGAAAGGAAAAAAAAGTGTGTGTGTGTGTGTGTGTGTGTGTGTGTGTGTGTGTGTGTGTGTGCCACCTCTTATTAGTAAATGCAACCAGGCACACCCACAATAAGGGGAAAGTCTGGAGGGGGGGATGTTTTATTTATTTATTTATTTATTTATTTATTTATTTATTTATTTATTTATTTATTTATTTATTTGCCTCCAAATCTCACATGAAGCTGTTCCAGAACTGAAAATGAGATTGATTTGCAGTTTCTGGATTACTACCTGTAGGTCTGACATTGTTTAATTTTCCAGCATCCATTTGGGGGGCAGCAAAACTGCAGCTCTTGTCCACCCTGACCTGTCCCTTGCTTCAGCCAGGTGGCCTCACTGCGGTCCCAGGCGAAGGAAGTCCTCGTCTCCTAGGGGGGAGAGAAAGATTTATTTATTTGCTGTATTTTGGATATTTTTACCCCGCCTTTCTCCTTGGGAAAGGACCCAAGGTGGCTTGCCATAATGAGGGACAATATACAGTCCAGAACATTTTAAGACAAGAGCAGGGAGTTTGGAGAGGCCTCTTAGAACATTATGAGATGGGTTTTATTTATTGGTTTTATTTATTTTTTTTTTTACCCCACCTTGGTGACAATCCTTCTAGATTTCAGACTGAATAAGCTGTTTGGAAGAGCAGCGAAACATTTCTATCTCTCAAGAAAAAGAAGTCCGGTTGCCATGACTCAACTTCTGGATATCTACCAATGCTTCAACCCTTTCCTTTCACCAAACTGTGTGTCTAGTCCTCATGAAGGGATCATATTGATCATGCTTGGGTGACGGGCTGAAACTTCAGAAACTGAACAGACTTGTATTTCCAGGCAAGCTTTGGTCTCTTCCCAGCCCATAATAATGCCTGAAACCTGGAAAGTCAAAGGTGCATCCAGGCACGTAGAAGGGAGCAGCCAGAGTTCCTAGAGGTGGTACAATCCACCTCCAGCCGCGTGAGCTATGAGTCGTGACCGATAAATGGAGCCTCTGTGTTTAGGGGCAGTCTACCACAGAACCAGAGGTTGGAAGAGGATTCCTGGGCTGTAATGTAACGCCTGGGGTCCATAAACCAGTCTACCTACCTGGCTTAAACAGATAGAAAAGAGGCCTTACAATGTGTGTCTGTGTTCAGAAAGGAAGTGATTAAGCAGGGGCCTTATTTCTCGCCATCCGCATCTGCCAGGGTCCATTCGGGTCTCCCTCCCTCCCGCCTGTCCCGCCCGAAAGAGGTAGGGCCGTACCATCCGGGAGGACTCCGCAGTATTCCTTGCACTCTTTTTCCAGGTAGAACTTGTTGGCGTTGCCTCCGCAGCCCGTGAAGGTGACGCATTTGCCCCGCTGGGCGTCAAAAGCCCAAAATTCAGCCTTGCAGGGGCCTCCGGCGACGATGGGGAGTCGGCAGGCGGCTGCAAGGAGCAGGAACACGGGGGGGGGGGGGGGGAGAGGCATGTTAATTATTTCTTGACCTTTTCGCCTCTTTTTCATGCAGGCTTTTGGGACGGTGCAGGGTGTTCTTGGCAGGCTTTTAAATACACCCCCCTTAAGACCCTGCCCGTGTGCTGCTCCCTTTAAAGCAGGGGTCCTCAAAGTTTTCAAACAGCTGGCGGATCCACACACACACACACACCAAGACACCACTGGGGCCGGATCACAGTCCCCCCCCCAAAAAAGGCCAACATGGAAAAAGTGGGGAGGCAGGTGGGGGGAGCGGGGGACCTTGCCGTGGCCCTCCCACTTTGAACTGCCCCACTAGCCAGCGTGCCGACCATCTGGGCGGTGGGTGGGGGAGGAGTGGGGGAAGCGACCTAGCCCACCGCTTTGAACTGCCTCAGCAATAGAAGCAGCTGTGGCGGCTGGCTTGCTCGCGAAGCAGGGGGTAGGTGGTGGTGGGGGGCTGCAATTCGTCCCGGGGGCCGGATTCAGGACCCTAGGGGGGGGCGCATCCGGCCCCCGGGCCTTAGGTTGAGGACCCCTGTTTTAAAGCCTTCTTAGACAGAAACTTCCGTGCTAGTTTGACGGGCAGCAAGAGGGGATCAATGGAACGGACTGCCAGGAAGTTGCACAGGGTAAAATGACCGAGAGCCGCAGAGCATCCGGTGGAAAAGAGGATGCTAAGAGCTGCAGGTCAGGGACACGGCAGTGACCCTCGGCCAGAGGGCCCACTTGGGGGGAGCCTGGGTGAGGTTTTGGGGTGCCTGTGTGTGTGTCTGACCCCAAACAGCCCCTTACCCTCTGTCCGGCAGGTCTGCAAACACTCCCGTTCGGATCCGAAGTTGTTTCTCGACCCCAGGCAGCCCCCGTAGACGAAGCCTTCGCACATCTGGGACGAGGTGTTGTAGAAATACCGGATGAGCATTCCCAGGCAGGGGCCCGGGTGCATGGGCGCCAGGCAGTCATCTGCAGGAGACAGGAGCAGAGATGCGCCGGTGACCCTCCGGTTCCCCTCCCGGCAGGGTGGTGGGTGGAAGAATCGGGGATGATGGAAGTGGTAGACCCCTCGCCAGGAGAAATAAAAACCACGAGCCTCAAAGGGACCCTCCCTCGCGTAGGTGTGAAGTTGCTCTTCTGGACCCTCCCTGGCCAGCGGGGCCTGCTGGGGATGATGGGAGATGCAGTCCAAACCAGCAGCTGCCTTAAGCTCTGGGCTGAACAGCGCACCATGGGCAAGGTGGTTATATATAAACATTTCAGCCTGGGGGAGACGCGCATGCCCCTTCCCCTCAAGCCGGAGGAGAAAAGGGCCCTGTCAGCAGTGGCCGGGGGGATGCTGGGAGGTGTAGTCAGGCTGGCAGGCACCAGTCTGGCCAGGGAGATGCTCCTGATTTTGCACCAGAGAGAGAGAGAGAGAGAGAGAGAGAGAGAGAGAGAGAGAGAGAGAGAGAGAGAGAGAGAGAGAGACTCACCTTCCCTTTTGCCCCCAAAGGTTTGCAAGCCGCCGTCAGCAGACCCCTCCTCATCAGATAAAGCAGCCCTCCGAGTCCTCTGTTGGAAGCAGAAAGACACACTGTTCAGGGACAGCTTTGGGGTCCCAAAGACCCCCCCTCAGCCCCTGTTGGTCTTTTTTTCCTGAGGACACAGGCAGGCAACCCAGGAGGGAGAAAAAATGGGGCAAGAGTCCTGGCTTGGCCCGGGCTCCCCTGAGATGTGACTCCCGCACCTTAGAAGCCCCCCTCCCCAAGTATTCCTGCGATCTCCGTTTCGACCCAAGCACCTACCTGTGGTTCGTTGCCGGTCTCCGGGGGGACGCATTCCCCTGAGAAGAGAGAGGCAGGGTTTTTTTTGGATGGGGGGTCACCATAGAACAGTGGGAAGGGGCAGCTACAGGGCAGGGGAGGGAAGGGGTGGTGGCCCCCAACTCAACTCAGGCCCCTTCCTTACAGGGGTGAGGGAAAAGGAAGCCATTGAGGAGGGGGGTGTCTCTCCACCCGGGGGGGGGGGGCTGAAACAGCCACGTCTGGCCTCAAAACAGCCCGAACAAACCCCCAAGCAGGTGGGATGAAGAGGCGCTGGGAGGTCCAGGGTTAGGGTTAGGGTTAGGGTTAGGGTTAGGTGGGTGTAGGAGGGGGCTTTTGCAACAGAGGGCAGGATCCACCCCAAGGTTCAAAGCCCTTTAAACACCTCCCTCCCCCCCTCCAAGGCTTAAACACAAGGAGGAGGTTCATTCATCCTCTCCTTTAATCTTGGTCCAGAATGCCCCCAGCCTCCTCTCTGCCCCCAGCCCCTTCTGTCCCCTTCGCCCGGCCCCAATGAATTAGCCCCCCCCCCCCGGCAGTTTGCCTTTATTGATCAGGAGGAAAATGGAATCCTCCGGAATCCCAAGGTCCAGCGCGAACTGTCTGAATTCGGCCACGAGATCTTCCTGTAGCGTGGGACTCCGTCCTGGGGGGGGGGGGGAAACAGCCAGGAGAGAGGGTTCTCGTGAGCGCCTGGGGGGACGCCTCGTCACCTGACAAACGACAGCCGTTGTTTCCCATCCGAACCACCCACAAAAACCCCGAAATAATTTTTTCCCCCACCCCGATGGGAAAAGGGTTGTCCACTCCCATTGGAAAGAAGGCCCGGACATCTACGCCTGTGCCCACTCAGGATGATCTCTGCCAGGAGTTTGATAGCACTTGAAAAAAAAACGATGTGTAATTTTCTCTATATATGTAATTTTCTTCTCCTCTTATACCGTTTGTTTGTATTTGACAATATTACTTATCTTGTTTGTACACTGTCCGGAGTAGCTATACACTAGATGGGCAGTATAAAAGTTCAACCAACCAACCAACCAACCAACCAACCAACCAACCAAAGTATCAATCAATCAATCAATCAATCAATCAATCAATCAATCAATCAATCAATCAATCAATCAATCAATCAATCAATCAATCAATGTCCTCAGGAAAGACCCCTTTAGAGACTGAAAAATGGCAAGGCAAGGGTTTGGGGAATGGGCCACCGTACCGTACAGCTTGGCGGTGGTGGTGAGGCCATGGCTGCTGTTTTTCTTCATCACGAGGAAGGCGTATTCGTCGTAGTCGGTGCGGGACACGTAGTTTTCGATGTGCGCCTTCCACTCTAGGGCGAGAGACGAAACGGGGGAGTTGGGGGGGGGTGGGCGGCGTGTAAAACACACACCTCCTGATTTTCTAGGAAATGCGGGTCTCAGGGCCGTCTCCCCCCCCCCAACCTACTGGGGTTGTAGTAAGTGATTTTCCCGGGAATATTGGTCTTCTCGAAATCAGCAGTCGCTTGGCTACAGAGTCCCTGCCTGCAAGGAAGGAGAGAGAGAGAGGGGTGGGTGGGTGGGTGGGTGAGTGGAGTGGAGGTCTTTTCTCCACTTAGCTTTCTCAATTTTGCTCTTATTTTATTTTATTTTTATTTTTATTTTTATTTTGTTTTATTATTTTTTGAGTACAGTGGACCCTTGTATACAGTCACAAACGGTTAGAGACCCTACCTGAGCCTGGTGGAGGTGATACTGATCTCTTGCGTCGTCTTCCCGGGACCCACCGTCACCGCCCCCCACGTCAAAGCGCGCCTTGTGCTGTTTCATCCAGGGGCAGGTGGTGCCGATGGCCACCCCGTACCATTTCCCGTAGAACTGGGCAAGACAATGGAAAGAGGAAAACCAGTGTTTCTTTTGGGAAGTCTTTCCCCGAAGGTTTGAACCCCCCCCCCATGGCAGGTACAACCTCCCCCCTTCCCAAATCAGATCTGGGAACACGTTGTAAGTTGTTGTTTTTCTTCGTCCTGTCCCTTGTTCTAATACAGTGGACCCTCATGTGACAAACAGTTTGCATAACATTAAATCTGTACAACCTGAAAAAATTCCGGAGAGAGGGGGAAATTTGCTTCACGGAATCGTCTATGGGGCGAATCCGTACAACAACAAAAAGGGTCGCAATGAGGGATTATTCTACTTTCAATGCATTCCTGTGGGAAATTGGTATAAAGGAAAAATTTGCTGAACGTAATTTCATTTGGAACGAATTAATTCCTTTATACAAAGGACCACTTATATTTCAAAAAGTAATTCCATGTCGTTCCGTATGACCCGGGACTTGGTTTTTCGTTGCTCCTGATGCTGGATCCGGCACCCAAGGAACATGGGTGATAGGAGCTCAGCGAAAAGCCCCTCTTTGTCCCATAAGTAGAGCAAAGGGGAGAGGTGCCCCTGGGACTACAACTCCCAGAACCCCCACACCCAGCTAGGGAAGGAGATTCTGGGCGTTTCAGGCCCAAAAATGCTCCCCCCCGCTCCCCAATTACCTCCACCCAATGCCCTAAGGCAGGCATGTCCAAACTTTGGCCCTCCAGATGTTTTGGACCGCAACTCCCACAGTCCTTTGCCATTGGCCATCTGAGCTTAGAATTCTGGGAGTTGCGGTCCAAAACATCTGGAGGGCCGACGTTTGGGCATGCCTGCCCTAAGGTGAAAAGTCAACCTAGCCCCAGCCCTATACCCTAGCCTCTTCGAAGTTCTCCTGGACTGGGATGGCGCCGGGCTGGGCTGGTGCAACGGGGTTCCCTCTGGTCAAGGTAAGGACAGCGAAGATGGCAGAGGTGAGGACAACCAGCTGGATACTCATGGCTGCCGCGGGGTTGCGTCCCTCAATCTCCCTTCTTCCTCTGCTTGAGCTTCTAAAGCATCTGCCCCGTGCCTCAAACGTTCCTTCTGTGTTTGATTATGGAGTAATGCAAACTTTGACCCTTTTTTCCGGCTCTGGGCAGGGTGAATGGCCTTGAGCCGGCGGGCGGGCAGGTCCGAGCTCCTGCGTGCCTCCTGCCAGTTAGGGAGGCTGCGGGGTTCAGGCTTCAGACAGAAGTGCCGTGGGGGTGGCGAGAGAGAGAGAGAGACGCCCACCTCCCTCTCCCACCCCTCCATCAGCTCAGGCATCCCACCACCCAAAAAAAACACCCTTCCAGTCCTGGCCTCCTGGCTGGAGGTTCTGAAGGGAAGAGCTGAGCTGAAACATACAAAATTATGCAGGGCATGAGTCAAGTGGAGAGAGGGACGCTCTTCTCCCTCTCACAAGATACCAGAAACTAGGGGACATACACTCAAATTGAGGGCTGGGGGAGTAAGAACAGACAAAAGAAAATATTTTTTTCACCCAGTGTGTTGTTAGTCTGTGGAACTCCCTGCCATAGGAGGTGGTGATAGCATCTGGCCTGGATGCCTTCAAAAGGGGATTGGACAGATTCCTGGAGGAAAAGTCCATCATCACAGGTGACAAACCATGATGGAGATGTGTCATCTCCAGGCTTAAAACCGGGGTCCTTCAAGGGCCAGATGCAGGGGAGTGGTATCAGGAGACAGAGATCGAGTCTCGTGTGCTCCCAAACGCATCTGGTGGGGCCACTGTGAGATCCAGGAAGCTGGGCTAGATGGGCCTTTGGCCTGATCCAGCAGGGCTCTTCTTATGTTCTTAATGTTCTTATGTTCTTACATTATAGATAGCCCGTCATTAGAAGAGGGGTGACCTGGGGTGCTGGCAGTGCCTGATTGTTCCGCCCTGAGCATCCCTTGCCTGTGGTTCAGGAACGAGCTCGTGCCCTTCGGGAGACTTGATTTCTCAGCACCGAAGAGCCGGGCTCCCGCATGGCATGGCTTTGGTCCCTTGCCTAATTCCAGAACTCCCCCCAGGGGATGAACGGGTTAGACCAGAGCCATCTGACTTATTAAGATGAAATTGAGGCGGTGATTCTCTGTGGTTCGGGAGGCCAACTGGAGCCCAGAGGCCGGGACAGGGGAAAGAAAGGACACACACACACACACACACACACACACACACACACACACACACACACACACACACACACACACACACACACACACACACACACACACACACACACACATACAAAAGACCCTTTCCTCCTGTTTGCTGACGTTGTTAATGATTGCTTGGGGGACAAACAGCCACCCAGAGAGAGAGAGAGAGGAAGGGAGGCGTGTTTGCAGTTCTAACCCTGGACGTCTCCCTGATCCCCTCCCAAAAGCAGCCCCAAGCTCGCCCGGTTTACGTGGCGCCCCCAGTGCCAGAGGTGGCCGTAGGGAAGGGCAGCTATGCCGCACGGCTTGGCGGGCTTCGTTGGGCTCTCGCTGATGAGAAAGACTGCCCTGCCTTTTGGGTCCAACAGCCAGCCTCCTTTGGTTCCAGTAAGGCGGGGAGCTGCACTTGGCGCATGCTCAGAGAAGACCTCTGGGGTGGAGAACTGGGAGGAGGGTGGAGCACGTGCCAGCTTGCCCGTCACTCTTTCCATGGAGCCCCTGACATCCAGACTTTGGCCTTTTGACCTTCTGGCTTCCCTACGTTGACTTTGGGAATGGTCAGTGAACTGCCCAGTGACCACGGCTGCCCACTGAGGTCTTTTTCCGGGAGGTAGCAGCGGCTGACCTGGAGAACTGCTTCCCTGCAGGCCACAATGAGCTGAGCACTGGGCCTGGGGTGCCTCTCCCTTTCTTGTCTCTTCCGGGTGCAAAACCAGGCAAAAGGATGGACCACAAGCCACATGCCCCAACCTCCTTTTGGAAATTTCTGTGGCCTCCCCACTCCCTCAAAGTTTTGTACCTCACTGCCAGATGGGCGGTATAAAATCCATCCATTCAACTAACCAACCAACCAACCAACTAACCCAACCCAACCCAACCCAACCAACCAACCAACCAATCAATCAATCAATCAATCAACCCAACCCAACTCAACCCAACCATCCATCCATCCATCCATCAATCCATCCATCAGACCCATCCATCCATCCATTCAGTCAGTCAGTCAGTCAGTCTGTCTGTCCGTCCATCCATCCATCCCTTCTGTCATTCAGTCAGTCCGGCTGAATGTCAGTCCATCCATCCATCCATCCATCCATCCATCCTTCCTTCCTTCCTTCCTTCCTTCTTCTGTACATTGTCCCTCCTTTCCTCCCTCGATCGATCGATCGATCGATCGATCCAGCCAGCCAGCCAGCAGTTCCTTCCTTCCTTCCTTCCTTCCTTCCTTCCTTCCCTTCCATCCATCCATACCTCTGGGCATTCCCTGACGTCCATTCCTGGAGAGAGCAAAGGTGCCCACTGCTTTGGTGCCATCTTGGCGACTTTTTTTTTTTTGGAGGGGGGGGGAGGCTTGATCAACAGGCATTTCACAAGCTTCCTGCACGGTTTCGCCACACGACAGGGATCCGTCCACAAAAAGGCGTCCTCATGGACATGTACGTGTCAAACCTGAGCTCGAGCCGGGGGCAGCCTCCGTGGAGGGGAGCTGGGAATGCCGTCCAGGACAGCCACGCCTGTGGCACCTTTTCTACTGGCCTTCGTGGCCATGGTAGCCTTTGCTGCCAGTACCCCTCGGCCATCCCGCCTTTTCCAAACCTGGAAGGTTCTCATGGAAGGAGGTGTGTGTGTGGGGGGGTGCTTGTATATCCAAACAGGGCCCCGGACTGGACAAAGCACCAGGAGAGGTGCTAGGTGGCTGATTCTAGGTGGCCATTCCGGTTCTAAGCCCCTGTCATCTATGATGGCATCACAGTGGCCCTTCTGATGTCACAGAGCCCTGGCAGAGCCCTCCCTGCACACTCAATTCTGCCAGCACAAGAGTGTGCATGTGTATATGTGTGCTTGTGCGTGTGCTCCTGAGTGTATTGGTTTCCCCGTTCCTCCCCTCATTTTTTTTCCACGCAGGCTTTTTCGCCGGGACGTAACCCAAGTGGTCCCGCCGCTGCCGCCATGAAGTTCCACCGGAAGAAAGACATCAAGGACCAGATCCGCGAACTGCGCGCCATCATCCGCCTCCAAGGTGACCCGCAGGGGAGGGGCTGGTGGACCCACAAAGACAGTGTGAAGAGTGTGGGGAGGGCGGAGGTGGGGGGTCTCTGGGTGGCTGGGAAACTGTTGTAGCAAGCGGTGTATGCATGTATGTGTTGTGTGTGTGGGGGGGGGCATGTATGTGTGTGCCAGGGGCCAGTTTTGCCACCGGGAGCCCCTTTGTGGGCACCACCACTGCCTCAGAGCTGTCGTTTCACCCACCCCAGAGAGGCCGTGGGTGGAAGGAAGGGAGGTCCCTGTGGGTTTAAAGGTGGACATGTTAGGGCTCCGAGCTTCCTCTGTGAGGGGAACATTTTCTGGAGGTCCCCAAAATGTCTGATCCATAAGCAGATGGAATGAAACTTCTCATGAGAGAAAGAGAGAGAGAGAGAGAGAGAGAGAGAGAGAGAGGAGGAGGAGGAGAAGAAGAAGAAGAAGAAGAAGAAGAAGAAGAAGAAGAAGAAGAAGAAAAGAAGAAGAAAGAAGAAGAAGAATGAGGAGGAGGAAGAAGAAGAAGAAGAAGAAGAAGAAGAAGAAGAAGAAGAAGAAGAAGAAGAAGAAGAAGAAGAAGAAGAAGAAGAGGAGGAGGAGGAGGAGGAGGAGGAGGAGGAGGAGGAGGAGGAGGAGGAGGAGGAAGAAGAAGAAGAAGAAGAAGAAGAATGAGAAGGAGGAGGAGGAGGAGGAGGAGGAGGAGGAAGAAGAAGAAGAAGAAGAAGAAGAAGAAGAAGAAGAAGAAGAAGAAGAAGAAGAAGAAGAAGAAGAAGAAGAAGAAGATTAAAAATATTAGAATGTGCAGAAATGGATAATTAACTAAAAGACTGAAGAGACAAGAAGAATCAAAATTTTATCTTAGTTGGGACCTCTTTTATAACTGGTGGAAGGCTAAAGCATTGTAGTATCAAATAAAAAAGTGGGAGGAAGGATGAATAGATAGCAGAATGTCAATGACAGAGAATCACCAAACGAGATACATTATATTGTAAAAAACATTTTTATATGTGTAGTATTTTTTTCTTTTTTGTGTTTCTTTGTTTCTTTTTTCCTTTTTATTTTTTCCTCTTATGTATATCCTTTCAAAGCTTTTTTCAATTGAAAAATAAAACTTAAAAAATAAAGATGCTGGTCCCCAGCCAGTCTTTGTGTTTCCTGGGCGGATTGGGATTTAAACTCCCCCCGCTCTAGTCCATATGCCTAACCACTACTCCACACTGCGTATGATTTGTACGGGGAGGGGATTAAACAGATGGACCCTTAAGGGGCATTGTGTGTGTGTGTGTGTGTGTGTGTGTGTGTGTGTGTGTTTGTGTCGTTACAGTTGCGACCAACTCCGTGACCCCATGTCCATGGAGTTTTTCTTGGCAGGAATCCTGGAGTGGTTTGCCAGTTCCTACTCCAGGTGCCGACAGCACCTGGTCTTCCCTGGTGGTCTCCCATCCAAGTACCAACCAGGGCTGACCCTGCTTAGCTTCCGAAATCGGGCAAGATCGGATGGGCTTAGGGGGCATTAGGGAACCTTCAAGGTGACCAGTGGAGGTACCTCAGCTTGTTCCAAGGGGTCAACCAGATGCTTCCCTGTTTGTCCCCCTGGGATGCTAAGGTAGCATTCCCTCCCATGACGGCTCCTATGTCCTATCGAAGAGGGAACAGGTTTGTTTTCCATGGCTTCAGAGACTAGGACTCAGGGCAGTGGTTTCAAACTACAGGAAAAGAGATTCCGTTTGAACATCAGGAAGAACTTCATGACGGTTAGAGCTGTCCGGCAGTGGAATAATATGCTGCCCCAAAAGAAGGTGGTGGAGTCTCGTTCTTTGGAGGTTTTTAAGCAAAGGCTGGATGGCCATCTGTAGGAAATACTGTGATGAGGGTTCCTGTATGGCAGGGGGTTGGACTGGATGGACCTGGAGGTCTCTTCCAACTCTATGATTCTATGATTCTATTGGGGGGGGGAGGAAGAAGAGGAGGGTGCCAGACCAAAGATGTTTCCTGGCCCAGGACTGTTCTTCTCGTGATGGCCAGCTCTTCCCCTGTCCTGTTGCAGAGCAAGCCCGAGTGCTTTTTGCACAAGGCATCAAGGAAACGATCGTGAAGAACAAGGAGGAGATCGGCCTTCTCCGGGGGGCCCTGCGGGAAGAGGTGCACGAGCTTGACCTTTCGCTGAAGGTAAGGGCACGTGCCTTCCTTCAGGCCCCTGTTCAGACCTTTCGGGGCCCAACTCCGGCCCTTCTCGGCTTCCTAACCGGGCAGTGGCCATCCGCCCTCTTTTGCATCAAGTTTCCCCTTCCTTACGTCAACCTCTGGGATGTGGAGGAACCGGGATCTCTGAAGTGAGAGACAAAGAGAGATGCCCTTCATCAGTGGTGGACAAACTTCGGCCCTCCAGGTGTTTCGGACCACAACTCCCAGAATTCCAAGCCTGTATTGGCAATGACAAAGGACTGGGGGAGTTGTGGTCCAAAACATCTGGAGGGCCAAAGTTTGGCCACCACTGCCCTTCACGGCCTTCCTGGGAGGATCGGAGTCTGTCTCCCCCCCAAAAAAAAAAACTCCTCGTGTGACTCCAGTGGGCTGGAATCCAGCACCATGGACAGCGGTGTGACTGGGCGTTAGTGGTGGCTTGGATGGCCCTTCATCTCAGCACCTTGGAGAAGGCTGCTGGGCTTCCCTAGAGCTGGGGTCGAGCCTCTTGCCCACCCGGACTGGACTATCGGGGCCCCAGATCCTGGACCCCATCCTTTTTTCCCCTGGGAGGGGGAGCTACGGATTGGTGTTGGCCTTTTTAAGGCCCCCTCACCGGCGGCCTCCAATGACGTCTATCCAAAGGCCTTTCTCCTTCCTTGCATCCCTCTCTCTTTCTCTCTCTGTATCTCCGTCGCAGTATGACCATGTCACCATCAACCGAGCCTGCCGGGAGAGGCGATACCTCAGGAACACTTTGTCCGAGTACTCCATGGAGGTAACCGAACCCTTGGCAGGTCCCCGAGAAGGCTCCGGTCGCAGGAAACCTTTCGCGTCTTGGTTGGGGGCCCTGGCAAAAGACCCCCACCGCCACCACCCAGGAGGGAGGTGCCCGCCTCTCTCAGTTTGCAGAAGAGGCATCGGTCCCCAGCAGTGGTCATGGGAAGAGAAGGAGATTTCCTCGAATAAACCGGATTCTTGGCTCTTCCGGGCCAGGGGAGGCAGCCCTGACTCTCCAGGTTTTAAATGCACAGTCCTGCCTCAGTTTGACCTTGCAGCCTCTTCTACACCAAGTCCTAACCAAACTTGTCCTAACCAAGCTTGGCTTGTGAAATTAGAGGAAATCGGCCTTATTTGTGACAGCAGGGCGAACCAAAGTTAAAAGCCGACACCCCCCAAATTCTTCCCAAGCTCTTCCAGCTTGCGGAACTCCTTGCCACATGTTGCGGCGAGAGCTACTGGCTTGAGCAGCTTTAAAAGACGGGCAGACAATCGTCCCCGCTGTTCCGGAGGAGGAGAACAAGACGTGGAATCCCACTTTAAGGTGCCACGTACTTGTTGGGGGGGATGTGCCCACGGATCTCCACCTCTCTCTCAGCGCCCTCCCTCCCTTTCCTCAGCAAGCACGGGAGCTGCTCCGTAGCTACATCTTTGATCGGATGAACGCCCACAACATCCTGCTGTATGAAGTCAAGCGGCGCGGAAGACGCCTGGAGGACCTCCAGCTGCGGCTGCAACAGCTGGTCGACCTGGAGACGGCCGATCCGAGGGTTCAATCCCAGCTGCAGGTGAAGACGGCAGGGCCATGCCTTGGTTCCGTTCACGTCTACTTGTGCCTTTTCTTTCTGGCTGGAGGGCGACCAGGATGGTTGAGGGTCTGGAGGAAATGTCTTATGAGGAACGGCTTAGGCAACTGGGAATGTTTAGCCTTTCAAAAAGAAGGCTGAGAGGGGATATGATAGCTACGTTTAAATATTTGAAAGGATGTCCTATTGAAGAGGGAACAGGTTTGTTTTCCATGGCTTCAGAGACTAGGACTCGGGGCAATGGTTTCAAACGACAGGAAAAGAGATTCCATTTTGAACATTAGGAAGAACGTCATGACAGTTAGAGCTGTTCAACAGTGGAATAATATGCTGCCACCAAGGAGGGTGGTGGAGTCTCCTTCTTTGGAGGTTTTTAAGCAGAGGCTGGATGGCCACCTGTCAGAAATACTGTGATGGGGGTTCCTGCACGGCCGGGGGTTGGACTAGATGGCCCTTGAGGTCTCTTCCAACTCTATGATTCTATGATTCTATGATGCTATGGCTTGGGGCCCACAGAAATTCACTAGTTGCCCCTGGAAGTGCATGAAGGGCCCCTAGGAAGTGCATTGGGATGGGGTGGGGGTTGGGTCCCTGGGAAATGTATTGCGATTGGGTTGACTAGTTTGTTTATTTACTATTGTCAGTAGTAGAATGGGTTTTATTGCATTTTGTTTATGTTTGTAAACCGCCCAGAGCAGCTTTCTGCTCGATGACTGCGGTATATAAATAAACTAAAATAAACTAAAATTAAATTTAGAAAATAGTCCCCCGGAAACGCACTAGACGTCTCTGGGAAATGAGCTGTGATTCCTGGGGAATTGTTCTTTTCCATCAAAAGGAATTGACTTTTTTCTCCCTTAGCTAATGTTTGATTGTTTCCTCGTTTTCCGTTTTATTCTCCGCCCGGCAGGCATGTCCAAACTCCGGCCCTCCAGATGTTTTGGGACCACAACTCCCACAGTCCTTTGCCATTGACAATCTAAGCATAGAATGTTGGGAGTTGTGGTCCAAAACATCAGGAGGGCCGAAGTTTGGACATGCCTGCGGCGGGGCTCCTTTAGCCTCTTGCTGGGTTCCCTTGCTTTCTGTTGATTGGTTATTAGTTTGCTGATTGGTTTTAATTGCTGTTTTGTTTGGCTTTCGCGTAAGCCACCCAGAGTTCCCGTGGAAAAGTCGGTGCTGTCTATAAATGCAAAAATAAATACATATTAATATTACCGCAAGGGGCCTGGGTCACTCGGTCAGCTGCCTTCCTCTCCGCCCAGGCAATGAGGGACCGGAGTATGAGAGAAAGGGATTAAAAGGTGAAAAAAGGTGAAAGGAAACGAACACCCTCATTCTTTGCCTTTAAATCAGTCCTTCCACGTTGCTTGGGTGGGGAAATTCTGCAGAGCTAGGAGGACGTCATGGCGTCTCGGAGGGCAATTCCCGGTGTGTGTGTGTGCGTCGGAGGGATGGTGAATCTATTCAAAGGCACACTGACTTCATTGCTGGGGAGTAGGCCATTCCTCGCGAGTCACACTTGCCCTGTTTTTTTTTTTGGGGGGGGAAACGTACCCTTGTTGATGCCACACAGGTGATCCGACAGCTGGAAAACGACATTGAGAAGATGCTGGTGAAAATCAGGACGGCGGAAAAAAACAGGTTCCTGTACCTGAGGATGGTGGACGTGCTGAGAGATGTAAGTGGCCTCCGGGGGGGCGGGGGTCCGACGAGGGTTAAGGGGACCCAGATCCCCTCGCCTGAGCCACCCACCGAGTCCTCCTTTTGCCTGGGAGGGTTTGCCTTTCATTCCACGGCTGACGCCCCCCCTTTCCCATATTTCTCCGTGTCTGTCTGTCTGCTCTGTCCGTTTGTCCCCGCAAGGAACTCGCTCACCTCCCGTTCGCCCTGGACGACCTGGAGCGCCGGGTGGCCGTCTTTCAGGTGGAGCTGAAGGGGATGAACCTGATGACCATGGATATGGTTGAAGCCATGGAGGCAGCCAAGGTGACAGGGAGAGGCAGGGACACCCCCCCCTTGGCAGGACCTGGTCCTGCCACTTGCAGACAAGGAGGCCACTGAACCTGGTGGCGCAGTGGTTAAATGCCTGTACTGCAGGTAAAACTGTGCTCACGACCTGGGGGTTCAATCCCAGGTAGCAGGCTCAAGGTTCACTCGGCCTTCCATCCTTCCGAGGTTGGTCAAATGAGTCCCCAGCTTGCTGGGGGTGGGTGGGGAAAATGCGTAGCCTGCACACTGTAGTTAAACTGTAAACTGCCAAGAGACTACTTGAAGTGGTATGGGGCGGTCTATAATCAGAACACTTTGCTTTGCTTTGCTTTGTGGGGGCTCGAAGAGGGGCTACTCTGCACCCGTTCCCAAAAACTGGACCTCTGGAAATCGTTATTCCATCCCTTAAATCTCCCTTGGTGTGGCGCACATACACCCGGGGGCTCTTCCATGAGGGCTAGAGGCTTGCTGAGTCTTCTTAAATGACAACAGCCCCATTAGAGGGACTACTCTCTGCATTTTTCTCCGTTTCGGGCATGAGGGGGGGTTCTCTTGGGGCTGGAACCAAGAGCCCCGTGATCAAGAAAGGAATCTCATTAAGTGGAGAGTGCATTTTACTTCCAAGGGCTGCTATCCCATGACCACTAAAAACCGCTTCAAAATGCTTGAAAATGTAGTTAATAAAATAGTGTCCCCACGACCAGTGGACTTTAAAGGGGGGGGGGGGGAATGTGACCATGCTCACTTAAGCGTGACCCAGCGAGTTTTGTAAGTACCTGGTCTCGAGGTGGTACAAAGCTTGTCTCAGTTCCGATGCAGATTTTTAACCGGTACTTGAGTCCGTGGGGACTCGGAAAATCCACATCAAAACCCTTTCATTCCACTGTGTTGCGGTTCCCGCCCATGAAACACAAAAGATGCGGTTCTTTAAACTGCACCCGTAGGAGACCCAGGAACCGCTTTTTCAACCATGTGACCGTTCCAGAGGGAAAATCCGCATTTTACTTTGATCTGGATTTTCTGGCTGTGGGATAGCAGCCCAACTCGGGCCTTTTCACACGACCCCTAAGATCCGCTGGCCACTTAAATTCGGACCAGAGATCTTGGGGGTTTGTCGCTGTTCCTGTGTTCCCACCCCCTCCGCACTCCTGGCTGCTGTCTGCGTGAGGGGAGGGAGAAAAAAAGGAAGAAAAGAATGCCGGCTCACCTCCGTTCTGCCGTCTTGCTCCGCTCCCGGCAGCATTCCAGTCTCTTAGTATCTCTTAAAGGGGCGGAGGGCCCCCCCAAAAAAACAACAAACAGAAGCGAGGAGAGCCCGGCACTCACTACGTTACATCCGCATCAGGAATTTTTCACACACCCCCAGAGAGCACTTACTTGAAAAGTGCGCTGGGATGCACTTAGGTGGGCGTGGTCGCACTTAATTTTTTGTAAACTCCGGAGCTGGTGGTGGGGAAACAATTTTAAGCTCCGGATCTGGGAGCCATTTGCCACGGATATTAGGGGTCGTGTGAAAAGGCCTGAGGTTCCTTTTAACGACACTAGATGGGTTTCACGGGATAGAGCAAGTCCTGGGGAGGAAATCCGGAGGGGCAGGGAGGCAATGAGAGGGAGTCGAACCCGGGGCTTTGGGGCTGAGTTCTCCCCACTCACGGCTCGCGGTGTCCTTCCAGGGGGACATGGCGGCCACGGAAAGGGACTTGATCATAGAGAAGAGAAACAGAGAGAACCTACTTAGCAGCCAAAAGAAGCAGATGGAACGGATCCGCTCCAAAGACACCAGCGAGAAGTACCGGAAGATGGTGAGTCAGACCTGGCGTGGGGCAAACGCTGCCGGGATTCCAGACGTGAGCGATCCTCTCGTTCTCAGCTGCCTCCCGGCCTGGGAGAGAGTGACCAGGGCACAGGCGTGCCGAGCGAAATGACGTCGCGACTGCAACGGAACCATAACAATGCTGGTGGGGAACCCTGGCTAAGTGAAACCTCCATGGTTAGGGGCAGCGTACCTCTGAGGAAAGAAGCATCCGGGTGGCAAAGAGCAGGCCAGGGGTGGTCCACCTGCGGGTGGACTTCTTGAGGGCAGCCACCTTGCGACGCCCAATGTTAGATCTACAGCACAGCAGCACCTTGACTTATTTATTTATTTATTTATTTATTTATTTATTAGGCTTGTATACCGCCTGTCTTCCCGAAGGCACTCCGGGCGGTTCACAACACAGGATACAACAATAAATAATAAGTAAATCAATATAAAAACAATTAATCGGCAATAAAACCAAACAATCAGAAGTTACTTATGAATTTAATCCGTTCCGAATGCATGCTCTTAAGTCGAACTACTCTTAAGTTGGGGTACCTATCTAAAAAAATTGAAAAAAAGAAGTTAAAAATAAAAAAAATGGAAAAAAAATTTGTAAGTCGAGCAGACCATATCTAAAATTTGTAAGGCGGCAGTTAAAATGCCAACAGTTTTCCGCTCTTAAGTCGAGCTGCTCTTAAGCTGGGGTACCACTGTACTTGGGTTGGGAACCATTTCAGAAGCATGGGTGGGGTGGGAGATTGTGCCCCCCCCCCGACAGCTTCTCTGTGACCCCCTCCCTGCTTCCTTTTCTCCCCAGCAAGCCCGGCGTGAGACGAACCTGGATTTCCCCACCCTGATGGGCCACGAAGGAACGAGAGGTAGAGATGCCGGCAGGACAGGCCGAGCCAGGACCACCACCCGCCCCCCCCCTTCCTGAACGCTTCCAGTCCTCCAAAATCCATGGCTTCTCTGCGCAGCGGTTCGGGGTCTGCCTGGCACGGGCACGCCCTGAGTGGGTCATGCGTGCATGGAGACGAAAGGAAGGCAGAGGGGTTATGTAGTAGTTGAACCCACCCTCCCCATCAGATGGGGAGCTCAGAAGAGGTAGTTAGTATTCCAAGGTCCATCCTCTCCTTCCCTTAGGGCATGCATATCCATACTTTGGCCCTCCTGATGTTTTGGACCACAACTCCCAGAATTCTAAGCTTAGATTGCCAATGGCAAAGGACTGTGGGAGTTGCTGTCCAAAACATCTGGAGGGCCGAAGTTTGGACATGCCTGACTTAGGGAGTCTTGCCTGTATCCAGGGAGGAGGGGGAAGGTTGCCTGCCTCCCTCTTTATTTATTTATTTATTTATTTATTTATTTATTATATTTATATACTGCCAGATTTTCCTAGACGGGAACTCAGGGCGGTTAACAAGCAATAGCATACAACAGAATACAGAGAATAATAATAATAATAATAATCGGTTCCACAATATGACCTAAAGGACAGAAACAATCCCAGCGACACTCAGTAGAACCAAAATTTTAAAAAGCTAAAAAGACAAAACATCACTCTTGCTTCCCTCCCATCCTTAGGGGCAAAACTGGAGAACTCAAGGGCCCAGATCGAGTACCAAAACCTGGTGACCTCTGAGGTGGAGAAGGTCAAGTCTGCCGTCCAGTGCTCACACCTCTGGGTATTTTTATTTCTTTCATTAGTTGACTTGTATACCGCCCATCTAGCCCTAGGGCTACTCTGGGCGGTTTGCAACATTGAATCACATGACAAACTAACAAAGGAATACCTTTAAAAAAAACCAAAATGCAAGGTGCATAGTAAAACAACATATACACAAATTCAACAACAATAAACTAAAATTCAGCAAAAATGAAGATAAAAACAGCAGGAGATTGATAATACCGGGGTGGGGGGGAGAGAGAAGAGAAGATACCAGGCATGTCCAAACTTCGGCCCTCCTGATGTTTTGGACCACAACTCCCAGAATTCTAAGCTTAGAATGCCAATGGCAAAGGACTCTGGGAGCTGTGGTCCAAAACATCTGGAGGGCCAAAGTTTGGACATGCCTAAGATAGGCAGTAAAATGAATGGCATCTTATTGGATGTTTGAGAAATTAGGAAAGGCCATTCTATATAACCATCATATTTCTTTGGTCCTTGATCTGCCTTGAGAGGGGGGGCAGTTGCCAGCCAGAGGCTTCAACTCTCCCGTGTGTGTGTGTGTGTGTGTGTGTGTGTGTGTGTGTGTGTGTGTGTGTGTGTGTGTGTGTGTGTGTGCATGCATGGCCACCTGAAAAAGCCCACTTGCCCACCTGTGCTGGTCACAGGTTCAAGGACCGTTTCCCTCCCCCCCACCCACCACCCCATCCAGGACATTGCTGGGAGGTTCATGGCTCAGAAGAAATCGGAGGAGAACCTGCGGCAGCAAATTGCCGAATCCGAGAGGAAGCGGCAGGAGCTGAAGGGCCGGCTGAAAGAGCTGGAGCTGGTCAGGGCCGAGCTGAAATTCCACCAGTCTCCCAGCTCAGTCAGGTACCTTCCCCTTGGCATGCGTTGGTTTTGGAGTCAGAGTGGCACAAAGGTGCCCGGAAGATTGATATTTTATTCACCCAGCGCGTTGTTAGTCTGTGGAACTCCCTGCCACAGGAGGTGGTGATGGCACCTGGCCTGGATGCCTTCAAAAGGGGATTGGACAGATTCCTGGAGGAAAAGTCCATCCCAGGTGACAAACCAGGATGGAGATGTGTCATCTCCAGGCTTAAAAACAGGGTACTTCAAGGGCCAAATGGTCCCTTACAAGCTGGCCAGCAACCCCTTTCAGACACACGCATGCATTCACGCACACACACTTCCCCCCCCCAAAAAAAGTTAATTTTCCAAGCCACGTCCGTGGCCCTTCTCAACCCCCAGCTTGAGGAAACTAAAGGAGGATTTGCAGAAAAACTTGGACGACGAAGAGGCGCGCCTTCGGCGGGTCCAGTCGGAGGCCTCCAAGAACCAGGAGCTCCTCTTGCGTTTCGAGAACGGCGTGGACAACCTCATGCTGAGGCTGTGTGGCATAAAAACGGTGCCCGGCCAGGTAAGTGGCGGCTGTGGGCGACATGTCCTTCCCGACCGTCCTCCAGGTCCGCCGTGGGCCGGACAAAGGTCCTCCCTCCACGGGTTTTGGCGGGACAGGTGGTTTGCAGGGTGGGGTGGGGAAGAGACCTGCGAGGGGCCCCCCCTCAAAGGTTACCGCTGCCGAGGAGTCTCCCTGTTTTCTTGCCGGGCTTTGTATTTGTGGTATGGATGGGTGAGGTTGTCTGTTTTATTTATACTGTACCTTGGTTTTGTTACTGGATTTTTATTGGGGGGAGGTCCGGATGGGTTGCTTACGTTGTAATCTGTTGTACGCCGCCCAGAGTTCCTGCAGGAAAATCGGCGGTTAATAAGGATAAATATAAATACAGTAGGACCCCCATATCCACTGATTCAGTTATCCACGGTTGGCAGAGGAAAAATAAATAAATAATTCAGCAGTCACAAAGCAAACTATTGTCACAAACAGCATCTGTAAAGCAAGCTACTTTCACAAACGGCAGCCATAACGCAAGGTACTGTCAGGAAACAGCAGTTTGGAGGTGGGTGGGCAGGCGTTCTCTCTTATCCACGGTTTTCATTATCCACGGGAAGGCCTGGAACCAATCCCCAGCGGATACTGGGGTCCTACTGTATATACTGTAAAACCTCCTTTTTCTTTTCTTTTCTTTTTTTGTATCCCAGGAGAACGTCCTGGAAGAGGAAGGCTGGGATATGTTTGAGAAGCTGCAGTTCTGCGAAGGCAAGCTCCTGCACTTGGTTAAAATGATGTCCAACCTGCCCTCTTACGACTTCAGCCAAGAAGAGACCAACGAGGTGAGTCTCCGTGGGACCTCCCCTCTCTAAACCAGCGCCCTGGATGGGGACGGGACGGGACCGGCGGATCACCGGGGGGGGGGGAAGCAGGACAAAATGAACCACCCCCACACTGGGTGGGATGGAGGGGTGAGGGGGTCAGCCTTGCAGATATAAAGGAAATCAGAGAAGGATGAAATGCACCCCTGGTTCTCAAGGGTTTTTAAAGGGGAAACCAGCCCCATTTAAAAAAAAAAAACACCCCTGTCTGCTCTTCCTCACTCACCCCCATCTTTACCCTGTGCATAAATTCCCCTGTAGGACAAATACCCTTATTTATTTATTTATTTATTTATTTATACTTATTGACCGCCTGATTTTCCCCGCAGGAACTCTGGGCGGTGTACAACACGTTACAAATAACATTAAATTTAATATTATTTGAAAATGTTAAATTTACAAATAACATTAAATTTAACGCCTTACATTAAAGGCATGGCTTTCAATGTCTATAATTTCTATAATTAATCTCCATTTTGCAAGTTCTCAACAAGGAAGGATGGAGGCAGGCAGGGAGGGCTGGGGAGAGTTCCCAGGACATCGCTGTCCCCCCCCCCCACAAAAAAGTTACCTCTAGGCTGCTTTCACACGGCCACTAAAATCCGCTGCCAAGTGCTAGCAGATGCGGAGCATAAAATCGTTTCCCCATGAGCAGCGGACTTTTAAAAAAAATTAAGTGTGACCACACCCACTTAAGCGTGATTTTACAAGCACAGTGGACCGTCATATAACAAACGGTTTGTATAACATAAAATCTGTTGAACATAAAAAATTCCGGAGATAGGGGAAATTTGCTTAACAGAATCGCCCGTGGGGCGAATCCGTACAACATAAAAATGGTCGCGATTAGGGCTTACTCCGTTTTCAATGCATTCCTATGGGAAATTTACATAAAGGAAAATTTGCTGAACCAGAATTTCATTTGGAACAAATTAATTCCTTTATACAAGGTACCACTTGTACCTGGTTTCGAGGTGGTAAAATCCGTGTCGCTGTTCCGACGCGGATTTTAAACCGTCACTTGAGTCATGTGGGAACACGGAAAATCTGCACCAAAACCTTTTCGCCCCCCCCCGCCCCCGTTATGGTATCTTTGCTGTGGTTCTCAACCATGGGATCAGAACGGTTGTGGATTTTTAAAATGCAACCATGGGAAAATCCGATCCGCGACATCAGCCACGTGACCGCTCCGGGAGTTGATCCGGATCAAATTTTGCTGCGGATTTTAGTGGTCGTGTGAATGCAGCCTTAGAGGTTTCATTCCCCATACCACCCAGCCGTTTTTGCCTGCTGAGCCATTGATGGTTTTTTCACATTTGGGCAGGGTTGTACGATTTCTGAGCATCCCCTCCCCACAAGTTAATAAAACAGGGAGCGTTTTTAAGCTGGTCTGCTCCCGTCATCATCCGTGGAGTCACCGTGTCTTTCTCACCTGCATCTGATCTGCGCAGGACTTTGTCCACGTGAGGAATTTCCTAGAGGAAAGCGCTCGAAACGAACGCGAGAACCTGAGGATCGCTTTTGAGGATGATGAAGAGGATGTGAGAGGTATGTCAGCATCCTAAGGTTGATCCGCACAATGGATTTGTTGTGGTTGCCTTATTATTATTTTTTTCTAAATTAGAGAATCACTAGTAGAGATGGGCACGAAACGAACAATTTTTTGTTTCCGTTTTCATTTTTTCATTTTGTTACGTAACGAAACGACAAACGAATTTTGTCTCTAAAATTCAACGGAACGAACAGAAACACTGGAAATTTTGTCGTGCGTTTCGTTTCCGTCACTGCAATATGAGTGAGTTGCTTAAAATCCTAAAAAAAAATCACAAAAAATTGAAATAAATGGTAACGAAATGGTAACAAAACGAATGAAAATGAAAATGAATTTTTAAAAAAAAATTCACGAAAAACGGAAACAAACCGAAACTGACCCTCCAAACGACAAACGACAAACGAAATGCCATTTTTTTGATTCGTGCCCATCTCTAATCACTAGCAAGAATCAGATTCGGATAGAGCTAATTTAGTTTAAACATTTTAACCTTGCCTTTCTGTGTTTCCTGATCCTAAGGAATGCTGCAGATGCCGATTCTACTAGATATTTTTTTCCCATGTGTTCTTATTTTGAATTGTCAAACCATTTTGATTCATTGTATTTGTGCTTGTTTGTTTATTTGTTCTTTTTATTATGATGATTTGATTCTTTGGTTTGATTGATTAGTTTTTATTTACTATTTTAAGTTGTTCAATCTGTTTTTATATTTTGCATATGTTTGTAAACCGCCCAGAGTAGCTTTTTTTGCTAGATGGTTGCCGTATATAAATCAGATAAATAAATAGATAAATAAAATAAGATTCTGCAGCTTTTGTGGAGTTTTTTTTTTTAAAGCCACAGTGCCCATCACCCAAGAGCCGTACTAGCAGGGGATGATGGGTACTGTAGTTTAACATGTCTGGAGTGAGTAACAGAGGAGGACTGTCCATGTTTCCTCTAAATAAGCAACGAGGCTCATTTTGATCACCACTGTGATTCATTTTTAAATGGAAAGGTAGGAAGGGACTTTTCTTCACCTGATATTCCTCTCTGTTTGACTTTTGCATTCACGAAATGCGCTTTCCTTCCACAGAGGCCTTCAATTTCGCCGACATCGACCACAGCTACGTGCCCAATCGGGAGGAAATTAAGAAGCAGGGGGTGAAGCTCATTGAGGACAAGACCAAAGTGTCCAAGAAGAAGCAAAGAGGATCAAAAAAATGATATATACAATATTTCAAAATTCTACCAAAAAAAAAAAAAGCCCCATCAGCCCCAAAACACGAAAATGTTTTGGACATAAATAAACAAAACTTACAGTATGTTTTCCATATATAAAACTAGATAGATAGATAGATAGATAGATAGATAGATAGATAGATAGATAGATAGATAGATAGATAGATAGATAGATAGATTAAAATATTTAGACTAAAATTGGGGGTCGTCTTATGCACAGAAGTAAACCAAGGAGCAAACCATGTGGTTGAGAAACTGTAATTTTGGTTTGGTGTGTGTGGTGTGTGTGTGTGTGTGTGTGTGTGTGTGTGTGTGTGTGTGTGTGTGTGTGTGTGTGTGTGTGTGTGTGTGTCGTCTTATGCATGGGGGCGTCTTGTACAGGGAGTTCAGTTGCATGTCTTCAGTTCACATCTGCGGCTCCCGGTCCTACTCGCCATATGCAAAACACTCACCTATCCTAGTCCTTAATAAGGATATTCAAGAAGGTGCTCCCAAAACCCACTTTATTTTCATGCTGAGATCCCAGGTCCGTTTCCCCAGATCTTAAAAGAGCAGTAGATTCCGCTGTACCACCAAAGCCAATCTATTTTCTTATAGCGACTGGCACAACTAGGATCTTGCGGTCTTTCCCTCCACTTTTGCTCTGGCCTTTAGGGTCAACTGTTCAGCATCCTCAACCAGGCCACCCCCAGCCTATGAATCTCTTAAGATGACACTCCTGTTCTTAGCATGGCTGTTTCAGCCAGGAGAAAAAAAATAAACAAAATGCCACATTGGGCCCTTGGCCTCAAGCTATTTTCAATTTTAGTGTAATGTTTTTATTATTGTTTTAATGATTTATTGACATTTTAATGTTTCCATTGTTTTTGGATTGTAAGCAGCCCAGAGACCTTTGGGCAGTGGGCGGCATAGAAGCTGTATGTATGTATGTATGTATGTATGTATGTATGTATGTATGTATGTATGAATGAATGAATGAATGAATGAATGAATGAATGAATAAATAAAGAATCTATAAATGAATAATGGCCACACGAGCTTGTGGAAAGAGACATTTATTTAACCAGCATGCTACAAGTTGGGCTGATGGAAAGCCGTCGAGCAGGGGTGGCCACTGAGCATGTGCAGAGTGCTTTTCTGACTCTGCCCTAGAATTCCAGCTGCCAGGGCCACCCCGCCCACATTGGGGGTTTGGATATGGAAGCTTTATTTAAAAAAAGAGGGAGACAAGGCCCGCAGGTGCCCCCCCCCCCGTGGACACGCGTTCTTCCTCCCGGTCTGAAAACAGACCGAAGCCCTAGGTTTCCCTTTAATGGCAGCCGTTGACGAGAGCGCGAACGCGTGTCTTCGCCTTGTTTGTCCCTCGCGGGCCGCCGCCGCCGGCAGCGTGTTTGCCCGCCCCCCGCCTTCTCGCGTCCCTGGTTGCCTAGAAACGAAGCGCGCCCAAGATGGCGGTTCCCTCCGCCGCCGCCTCCTTCTCTCTCTCTCTCTCTCCCTCTCCTCCTCCCCCCACGTGTCCTTGAGAAGCCGCCGCGCTTGCCGCCCGCCGTGTCCCTCGCCGCCCACCGTAGGGCCAAGATGGCGCCCCCGCGCGCACCTTTCCCCTCCTCCCCTCCCTTAAGGAATGTCCCTCGCGGGCCGCCGTAGCTCGGCCTCCTTCCTCGCCTGCCTGGCTGCTTGGAAACGGGGAGGCCGAGCCAAGATGGCGGCCGAGGCCGGGCCTGAGGCGGCGGCTCAGGCGGCGGGAGGAGCGGGGACGACGGCGGCGGCGCCGGTGGGCCCAGCGCGGAGGCCTCTCCCTCAGCGGCCGGGGCCGCGGGCCATGTAACGGTTCTCGCCGCCGCCTCCTCTTCCTTCCTTCCTTCCTTCCTTCCTTCCTTCCTTCACCAGGCCGGGCCTGGCCCGCCTCGCCCGCCCGCCCGCCGCGATGTTCTCGGCCCTCAAGAAGCTGGTGGGCTCCGAGCAGCCCCCCGGAGGGCGGGACAAGCCCATCCCGGCCGGCCTCCAGTCCATGAACCAGGCCTTGCAGAGGCGCTTCGCCAAAGGGGTCCAGTATAACAGTGAGTGGCCGGTGGCGAGGAGGGGAGGGGAGGGGAGGGGGGGCGAGGAGGGGAGCGGGGGGTGTCGTGTGTAGGGGGGGGTCGGTCGGGGAGGAAGGGGGAGAGGTAAAGAGGGGTTTTGGGGGGGGGTCAAATTAAGGTTTGGGGCGGGGGAACGGGGTTGTAACGCGCCGCCGTTACTTTCCGGGCCTCGTTCCTGCCGTTCCGTTACTCGTTGTTCCGGGGCGTGGCCAAAGACCCGTGAGCCTCATGAGCCTGGGTGCTTTTTTTGGCTGGCTCAGGCTGACCCAGGGCCGGTTTTTTTTTGAAAAATATTGCCTTTTTCATACTTGTCAGTAGGGAAGTTGGTGGTCGTCCCTTAAAACATTTTGGCCACACCTGCATTCCTGGCTACAGTGGTCCCTTGTATAAAGGAATTAATTCGTTCCAAATGAAATTATGTGAAGCAAATTTTCCTTTATACAAATTCCCATAGGAAGGCATTGAAAACAGTGATCCCTTTTTTATGTTGTATGGATTCTCCCCATAGGCGATTATGTTAAGCAAATTTCCCCAATCTCCAGAATTTTTTATGTTGTACAAACTTTATCTTATACAAGCTGTCTGTTATACAAGGATCCCCTGTATTTGAGGGGGATCTGGGAGAGAGAGAGAGAGAGACAGAGAGAGAGAGAGAAGGGGTTTCAGGAGTCGGGGAGAATCTTTCATCTCAGACAGAAGGAGGAAATCTCAGGATATTTGCAGGATATTTGGATAGACCTTCCTTGCCTAATCTACCTTGTAGGGTGGTGTTGAGGTGAAAGAGAGGAGAGAGAACTTTCTCCGCGTTTCCCCTTATTTATCTGCTTCTTATTAAATACGTACAACCCATTTTTTCCTTCCCTTGGGCCCAAGAAGTTGTACCCTTACTGAACTTGGACAGGTAAGGTTCACTCAGCCGTCCATCCTTCCGAGGTCGGTAAAATGAGTGCCCAGCTGGCTGGGGGGGGGGGGGGGGACAATGTGTAGCCTGCACACTGTAATTAAAATTGTAAACTGCCCAGAGACTACTTGTAGTAGTATGGGGCGGTATATAAGCAGAACACTTTGCTTTTTGCTTTGTAAGGGGCCAGAATAATTATTTGCAATATGTAAACCAGCTGTTGCCCCATGTGCACAAGGCAGTGTCCTACTTCTACTTAAGTGCAAAACAGTTAGGCTTTCTGATTGAACAGTAAGGTCTTTGTAAGTTGGAAAGACCCAAAGTGACATGTGAGGCCTGCTTTGGGTTGCAGGGGAGAACCAGTTCTCGCTCTCTTTGAAATAAATAAATAGGTGAATGTTTTTCTTTTTCCTTCTAAATAAAAACTAGCTGCAGAGAAAGAAAAAACCAAGGCGAAAAAAAGGTGAAAAAAACAAACAGATGTAGGGAAGGGGCCTCTGGTTGGAGGCGAAGCATCTTGCTTTCCTCTGAAAAAACTGGACCGGCATTTCCAAATGTAGGTTTGGGATCTGTGGCACAGAACATGCCTGCCACTGCTGTGTCGTGAAATCCTGTCTTGGATCTGTGCCTCTGGTCTGTATAGGCAAGTGGTTCTCAACCTTCCTAATGCCCGTGACCCTTTAATACAGTTCCTCCTGTTGTGGTGACCCCCTTGCCCTGCTTGGAAGAGGCCACAAGCCCCCTTTGGCAGGCCACTGCCGCAGGGGCCATATAGAGAACTTCCCTCTGGTTTAGAGGCACCCTCAGCCAATCGCAGCCTCCGGTGCCATTGACTGGCATCCCCTCCAACCTATCAAGCTGTAACTTATTCTTCCCCCCCCCTTCCTCCCCCCTCCTCCAGACCCAAGCCATTTGTGCCTTTTTCTTCACTGGCTCATGGCGACCCCTTGTGAAATGGTCGTTCGACCCCCAAAGGGGTCCCGACCCCCAGGTTGAGAACCACTGGTATAGGCAGATGCCCCATCTAGATCCTTGGCATGAAAAAGACCTCTGTGGAGGAAGACCCCATCGGGAGGAGTTTCTCAAGATGCCAGCAGCATGACAGGTCTTTGATTGGGGGGGGGTAGCCCTTTCTGAAGCAATCACCCTGCCATACCAGCTTTATATGGACCATTCTGGTTTGCAGAGGCAGGAGCAGACAAATTTGCAAGGTTGTGTGGGGATGCACAAAAGCAAGCATGCTGTTCACTTTTACTTCTTGGCATCATTGTAAGGGAATCCTTGTCGTGTAGGGGTGGGCCCTCTAAACTTGATTTGGGTCATCCGGGACTTCGGATTGCTGTTTTCCAACCCACTTGATATACACGGGCGCCCCTCGTTTAGCTCACACGTCTGTCTTGAAGAGGCAAGGAAGTTGAGCAAGGATGCGGTTGCTGTGTCAACAGACACAACCTTCCGTGTCCTTGGTGTAGCTGTTTCTCATTAGGAGAGGTCTTAGATTCCCGGCCTTATCCTCTCTGGTTTAAGAATGACGGAGGATTGTGTCCTGCACATTCCAACTTGGAACAAAGGCCTCCTTGGTTTGGGGGCAGCTTGCAAAGATTGAACGGCAGACCTAGTTTTCACGTATTCGCCCACAGCCTGCCACCCTGGTATTGCCCAGTGTGCAGCAAGGAGGCTTCTGCCTTTCCAAAGCTCCTTTTAGCACAATATAGGAAAGATATTTTTATTTATTTATTTTATTTACAAGATTTTTTTAGCCGCCCCACTACCAAGAGGTCTCTGGGCAGCATACAACAAGTATTAAAAACTATAAAACAATAAAATTATTAAAACTATAAAATACAATACAGTTAAAACAACATATAATTATAAATTATAAAACTCTGCTACTCACGTGTCCAACCAGATAATCTAATTAAAATGCTGCCCCAAAAGGAAAGTCTTGGCCCGGCGCCGAAAAGCCAAAAGTGTTGGCGCCAGGCAGATCTCTGTAGGGAGGGCATTCCAGAGTTGGGGGGCAACTGCCGAGAAGGCCCTGCTTCAACATGAAACACACACCCCTTATCTCTTTGAGGGATGGCACCTTCAGCAGCATCTCTGTGTTGTGATGATCTCAGAAAACGCCATAGGCCAGCCTTCCTATTGATGTCATCTCCATTTCCAACGAACACCAGGACACCACACCTGAAGGGGGGGGGGAATTGAACCACCCCCCCTGCAAAAGAAAGCAGAATGATCTCCTTTGGAAGTTCGCCCCTGCCCTGTCTAAATCAGTGGTTCCCAACCTGTGGGTCCCCAGACGTTCCTGGACTGCAACTCCCATAAATCCTGGCCAGCTCAGCTAGTGAGGAAGACTTCTGGGAGTTGCAGTCCAGGAACCTCTGGGGACCCACAGGTTGAGAACCACTGTCCTAGAATAAAGGGACCGTTTAGAGCAGTGGTTCTCAACCGGTGGGTCCCCAGAGGTTCCTGGACTGCAACTCCCAGAAATCCTTGCCAGCTCAGCTAGCGATGAAGACTTCTGGGAGTTGCAGTCCAGGAACCTCTGGGGACCCACCGGTTGAGAACCACTGGTCTAAATCCTCAGTCCTACCCACCCACGAGGTGGCTATCTGGCTCCTTCTGGGATTGGTTTTGCTAGATCTTTTCCTGTCTGGTGTGTATGTGTGCGCGTGTGAGTGAGTGAGTGAGGAGGGGGGGGGAGAGAGAGAGAGAGGTGGAGCAGCTCCAAATGAGTGCTGTGGGCGGGGGACCAGCTGCTGGAATTTGCCTGCTCCTGTGCTTCTTGCGTGTCTCATGAAAAACAACGTTTAGGCCAACTGAGCCACCACTGCCTGTCCCAGTACCAGTGGCATTGGCAGCTTGCTCAGTGTGAAGTGCACGCTGGTTTGGTAGGACGGGGGCTGGTGGTGTGTTCATCGCTCCTCCTCCTCCTCTCCTCTTCTCCAAGGTTTTGCTGCATTGCCTCCCAAGAACCGGTTCGTTCCACTGGCGTGCGGCGCTATCTCTTCACAAGGCTTGTGTTCCAGCCGCTATTTTTAACTGCCGTCCCCTGCTTTGCCAGGGAAGCTTGCCTGTTTCCATAGTAACCCTGGCTCAGCCACTTCCAGATCATCAAGGTGCCGATGATCAGGGCCAGGGTGCCTTGCGATGGGCCGGGCATCTTGAAACCCTCCGAATGCCGGACGCTCCCAAACAGAATTGGTGTGAGATCTTTGCTCTCGTCTCCTGAGTATGGCAGGGGTCGGGGAAAGAGCTGACCAGGAGTGCCCGACCTTCTGTTCGCCGCCGATGGCAGGGGGGGGGATGAAACTCAGAAGGTTTGCAATGGAGAAGATATCCACCCCTCCCACACACCCCTGAGGACTACTGTCCATCAGAACCGACCGCACACTTTCAGAGTCTTCTTAAGGCCTGGGGATTGGCTGCCCCACTGCGTGGACGGAGCTGAGGCTTCAGTTGCTCCCTGCAGCCGATCTGTGCGGGTTGCCCTTTCCCTGCGCCGGTTTCTACCATCTGTCAGCTAATTGGACACACAGCTCATGAACTCCGGGGCTCCAACCTGAGGCTTTTGTGCTCTCGGCATTCGTGTCCGGCCCCACGTCATCTGGAATCTCCCTGATGGAGACCCTCCGACCAAGACGGGCATTGCCTGGTCCTTGGGCATCAGGGGAAACAAGGCGTGTTTTTTTTTTCCTGCGCTGCTTGCTGCACCTGCTTGCTCTCTTTTCTGTGCAAAGCCTTTTTGATCTAGGATTAGGCCCTGGAGGGGGGGGGGGGGGCTTCTCGGCCGCAGGGAAGCAGCCCTGAGGCTAGAGGAGGTAAGGCGTCCGGCTGGTTTTGGACTGGTGCCCGTGTGCTTTTCGGCCAGCGCATCACAGTAAGGAGGGCAGGGCCTGAGGAGAAAGCAAGCCTCACCCTTCTTCCTCTTGACCTGCAGAGGCAAGTTCTACTCTTCTTAAGGCATGGACTCCCCATTGCCCTGAGCTGGCCACTCTGAGCTCCCCGTGGTGTGATCAGCCATGGTTTGAGGGTTGTGGAGTCTTCTGTTTTAGGAGTCTTTGCTTCCAAGGCCCTGGGGCAGGAGAAGCCTTGTTCCTGTTGATGAGGGCATGTTTTGAGGCTGGACAATCTGGTGATTAGCTGGGTTGTATAGAAATTCCCTTTTCCCCCTTTCGGAGTGACCGTAGTTGGAGCCTTTTGTTATCTTGGGTGACTTATTTTGGGAGCTGTATTCCTGAGAACTTACGCCCCCACCTGTTAGGTACGATGAGGACTCTTTGGGTGTTCTGTGCCGGCCTGGTTTCTGACGTCATCAAGGTGGATGTGGTGCTTCCGCTGCCCGCTAAGGTTCCCTTGCGGCATCTGGGCTCCCATCCGCTGTAGAGCCTTTCTGAAGCTGACGGTCAGGCTGCTGGAGCTACAACAGCCCTCGCCTCCTTCTCACGAATATTTCATGGCTCCTCCTGCAGAAAATGTCCTCTGGTCTCATTTCAGATCCAAGGCTCTGGGTGGGAGGACAACCTCTGAGCCCTTGGCGAAGGGAGAGGGTTCTTCTTCCTTCCTAATTTCTCCTCCTTTGAGGCTGAGGGGGAGGTTTTTGTGCCTTCACAACAGCCCCGCTAGGCAGCCTGTGGCCAGAGGTGGGAGACTGTGTCAATGAACTCAGCTTGTGAATGAGCGGAAGAGCAAAACAGAGCAAAGCTGTGCTGTTTATTAAAACACCCCATAACGCATCTCATTCCGGGTGGTTTACAGTTTGATTATGCTGGCTACACGTTGCCATGAGCTGGGTACTCAGTTGACCACCCTGAGAAGGATGGACGGCTGAGCCGACCTCGAGGGAGCTACCTAAGCTTGTCGGGACTGAACTCAGGCTGTGAGCAGCGTCTTCACTGCAGTACTGCAGTGGAACCGCTGCATCACGAAGCTCCCGTGTTCCGGCTGGGCGGTAGCCCTCGGGCCAAAGTACATTGTGTTTTGTTTGCCTTTCTGTCCTGCCTTCCTTCCAAGGAGTTCAAGTATGTCTACGTGGCCGTCCTTCCACCTTCCACCCATGTTACTGTCGCTCATAACCACCACCCTGGGAGACGGGAGGCAGGCCGAGAGAGAGAGAGAGAGAGAGAGCGTGGTTGGTCCAGGGCCATTGAGTCAACATGGATCCATCTCTTAACCACTCCCCCACACTTTCCAACTCATTCACAAAACTCGTCCTCAGAGCAGCGGAGTTACTCTGGCTCGCAGGGGCTGCTTCTGAGACCCAGGAAGCCTGTGTGTGTGTGCATGGCCAGACAAGACCTCCAAGAACTAATACATAAAATTAAAAAAAATGCATCCTGTTCTGAACAAAAACTTCTGCAATGTTTGCAGAGATCAAGTTCTGCCAAGGGTTACCGCCTGGCCAAAGACATGGCAGTTGTGTTTCAGCTGACAAAAAACGGGCAAATGCCATTCACGGAATCCGAATGAGGCTTATCCTTATGAAGGGGAAAACGCCGCGCTTGGCGGATGGGATTAAAACAGTGGCTCCCTCCCCCCTTCTCTCTCTCTCTCTTTCTCTCATAATTTTTGTTCAGTCGTGTCCGACTCTTCGTGACCCCATGGACCAGAGCTCGCCAGGCCTTCCTGTCTTCCACTGCCTCCCAGAGTTTGGTCAAATCCATCTCGGTTGCATCAATGACACACCGTCCAACCCTCTCATTCTCTGCCGTCCTCTTTTCCTTTTGCCTTCCATCTTTCCCAACCTCAGGGACTTTTCCAAGGACTGTCTCATAATGTGCAGCTGCTCCAACGTGGTTGATGGGTGAATTATTTCTTCACACTCTCCCAAAGGAGGAGCGTTTCTATCCAACCTGGTTTTGCGGCTCCTTTTGAATGAGAGCCCTTGTCGACGTCGTAGCTCCAGGGAGATGCTTGCCACTCCCTGGGCTGCTTTGACGCTAACGCAGCCTTGGAGGGGATGTGTGAATGTAAGAAGAAGAAACATAAGAAGAGGAGCCCTGCTGGATCAGGCCAAAGGCCCATCTAGTCCAGCTTCCTTGTATCTCACAGCGTCCCCACCAGATGCCTCTGGGAGCACATGAGACTAGATCTCTGTCTCCTGACACCACTCCCCTGCATCTGGCCCTTGAAGGACCCTGGTTTTAAGGCTGGAGATTACACATCTCCATCATGGTTTGTAACCTGTGATGGACTTTTCCTCCAGGATTTTGTCCAATCCCCTTTTGAAGGCACCCAGGCTAGATGCCATCCCCACCTCCTGTGGCAGGGAGTTCCACAGACTAACAACATGCTGGGTGGAAAAAATATTTTTCTTTTGTCTGTTCTTACTCTCCCAGCCCTCAATTTGAGTGGATGTCCCCTAGTTCTGGTATTTTGTGAGAGGGAGAAGAGCATCCCTCTCTCCACTTGACTCATTCCCTGCATTATTTTGTACGTCTCAATCCTATCCCCCCCCTCAGGCGCCTTTTTTTCCAGACTAAAGAGCCCCAAACGTTTTAGCCTTTCCTCATAAGGGAGGTGCCCCAGCCCAGTAATCATTTTAGTCGCTCTGTTCTGCACCTTTTCCAGTTCCACGATGTCTTTTTTGAGGTGCGGAGACAGGTGGGGGCCTTACTTTTGTTTTTGTATAATGGCTCCAAGCTCTCAGCTTCTCTCCTCCTCCTCCTCCTCCTCCTCCTCCTCCTCCTCCTCCTCCTCCTCTCTCACCTTGGCTCTCTCTTTCTGCTCTGCCTCCTCCCCCAGTGAAAATCGTCATCCGTGGGGACAGGAACACCGGCAAGACCACGCTGTGGCATCGGCTGCAGGGAAAGAAGTTTGTGGAGGAGTACATTCCCACGCAGGAGATCCAGGTCACCAGCATCCACTGGAATTACAAGAGTGAGTTTGACGGGTGCCTGGAGGGGGGGGGGCGTGGGGGCAAGCCTTCCCTGGCTTCCACCCCCATGGCTGCTTCTTGGCCACCTCAAGGCAGGGTCTGCCAACCAGCTCACGGTCTCGTGTGTCCTTCCGCCGGCTGGTCCTTGTTGTGCCGGCCCAGGCTGGCCCAATTGGAGCCCCCCTGGATTGTGCTCGGATCAGTTCGCGCCGGGGCCCCTCCGCCTCTCCCTTAACCCTGCGCCTGTTCTTCCTCTCTTAGCCACCGACGATATTGTCAAAGTGGAAGTCTGGGACGTTGTCGACAAAGGTAAGGATCTCTCCTCCTGCCTTGAAGGGGGAGGGTGTCGGCTGCATCTCTAGATGACTCCCTGCCCCAGCCTTGCCTTTTCCCAATCTCTCTCTCTCTCTCTCTCTCTCTCTCTCTCTCTCTCTCTCTCTCTCACACACACACACACACACACACACACACACACACACACACACACACACACACACACACACACATGCACTGGAGGGCAGCTGTTTCATTTCCCCTTTGCGTTAGAGATCTCATTTCAGAGAGGCAGAAGAAAACGGCCAGCCTTTTTAAAAAAGGGGGCTGCCAGTTGCCTCCCTGGGTGAGTTGCTGTCTTGAAGGAACCCTCTTCCAGTCAGGGCATGGCTTCATGGCACCGAGAAGGAAATAACATAAGGTGGGCTCTTGGGAGCACGGATGATTCATTGCCCTTTCGCTCGAGCGGGCCTTGGGAAACCGTCGGAAGTCCTGGCCACGTTGCTCTACAACCCCCGTCCACGTCGTGGATCCGTGGAAAGGAAAATGGGGGAGGTCTTTGTCCAAAACGCAGGGAGGGTTGAGGAGTCCCTGCTCCTTCTGCAAAAGGCATTCTGTCTCTCACGCACACTCATTGGAATAGGAGTAAAGTTGTGGGCCAGTTTCTTTTCTAAAACTGCCTCTGTCGGAGGCTGACCAAGCGCTGGCTGATCAGGATGCAGCCCGTAAGGCGTTTGTGATTACTTCCACGCCTGGTGGCGCTCTCTCTCTCGCTCTCTCTTTGTGCATGTGTGCATGAGTAGGTGGGCAGGTGGGAGACATTTTCCACCTCTCTGTTCCCTGTTGTTTAACGTGTTTTTTTCCCCATTTCATGTTCATTGATTTTTGTTTATCTTTCATTTCCTGCCTGCACGCCCCCATGTGCTCAGGCCAAAAAATCAACCTCCTGGACTCCTTGGGTGAGAGAATCGTGAGATGAGCCCTCCCGTCCCTACCTTTGCACCCACCCACCAGGCTTCAGAGTTGGCAGACCCTGGCAAAACCATCTGAAGGGCAGCAGCAGGGGTGGAGGGGGGGATGCCTTGCTTCCGCCTTCCCTTCCCACTCCCCTCCCCCATCTGTGTGGTTTTCAGTGTTCCGCCTGCTTTGCCATGCTCTCTCAGGCCCAGTGGGGAACTGTAGGCTTGGAAGCATGCGCTGACAAGTAGCATCTGCACCTCTTCAGGCTTGCAGCGACCGTGCCCTGCCCCAAAAGAGGGCAGGTGGATTCATACAACACACCGCGAGACAGGAGCGGCCAAACGTCGGCCCTCCAGAAATTTCGGACCGCAACCCCCACCCTCCTTTGTCATTGGCAACACAGGCCGGGAATCCTGGGAGTTGTGGTCCAAAACATCTGGCGGGCCGAAGTTTGGCCACCGCTGCAGTAGGAGAATGAGGGCCTTCTCTGCGGAGGGGCCTCTCCGTGGGGAGGGGAGGGGGGTCCCGGGATACCCAGCTTTTGGGCTTATTTCAGGGTCAGGGTAAAACCTGGATCTTGAGGACATCAAACTCACTGGCTTGTAGAATTTTGTCTCTGTATTCGTGGTTTCGGGTTGCTGCATTATCTGAAAGCTGCTTTGAGCCGTTGGTTGTCTCAAACTGTTTTATTGTTTCTAACCCGCCCTGAGGTTTTGTCACTTTGGGTGTCATGCAGATACGTTATCTTTCTCATCGTGTCTTTGACATAATAAGCGGTGGTTGCTCAAACCCTTGATTATGTCTCATGGGACAAGATTTAGACCCGTGGTTCTCCACCGGTGGGGTCCCCAGATGTTCCTGGACTGCAACCCCCAGGAGCCTCCACCACTCGCTGTGCTGGAAGGGGTTTCTGGGAGTTGCAGTCCAGGAACAACTGGGGGCCCCACAAGTTGAGAACCACCGATTTAGACACTACTGTACCTGAGCTTAAAACTTGCCCCAGTTCCTCCCGTGGCAGATCTGTCCAGAAGCAGCCAGGCCCAAGGGGTTGGGTTGTGTGTGTGTGTGTGTGTGTGTGTGTGTGTGTGTGTGTGTGTAAAATGTCTCCTCTCTGCTTGAAGCAAGCAGAGGGAGGAGGGCCTCGTGCCAACCAGCAGCACTGGCAAGGCAAGTTGGTTGGTTGGGGGGGGAGCATCCCCAGATATCAACTAGCCTGTGGCTCCTTTGAGGGGACGCAGCTCTAGTGCATCTCTAGTGGCCCCAGTCCTGTCACTGGTCCCACCCAGAGCCGAGGAACCTATACATTAGCAGAGAGGCATAAGGAACCATGTGCAGGATTCCTGCCCTCTCTGGCTGGTGCTGGCTCTTGGGCTTAGACCATCGTCTGGACGTGGTGGTGGTGGGGGAGGGGCACTGAGCACCACATGTCTTAGACCAGTGGTGGCAAACCTTTTAGAGACCAAGTGCCCAAACTGTAATTCAAAACCCACTATTTTTATTTATTTTTTTGCAAAGTGCCAGTACTGTAATTGAACCTGTATACAGGTGGCTGCGAAGGGGCCCGGTGTCGGGTGCCCACAGAAAGGGCTCCGAGGGCCACCTTTGGCACCCGTGCCGTAGGTTCGCCAACACTGCCTTAGACCCTCTTTTCTTCGTCCTCTTTTTAACGCCGCACCTTCGACAATCACCCCTTTCTCTCACTTTTCCACCAGGCAAGGGCAAAAAGCGAGGGGACGGCTTGAAACTGGAGAACGACCCTCAGGATGTAAGAGTCCCTTCCGGTTGGTTCTTCTTGGGCTCCTGGCTTGGCGGCGGCGGTGGCGGCGGCCACACCCCCACTGGCGTGTTGGGGGGCTGGCTTCCATCCATGTGGAAGCCAAGGGCTCTGTAGGGTTGGGGCCATGGGGAGGGGTTTGGGGGGGGCAGTCAGCATGCCAAAGAAGGAAGGCAGAAGGACTCAGAGCCCCAGTTGGCCAGCTGGATTTGTTTCTTATGTTGCGGACCCTCCTCCTCCCCCCCTCCTCCTCCGGCAGCTGCTTTAGATGCTGTTCTTTTCCTCCCCCCCCCACCCCCCACCCCCAGGCAGAGGCAGAGATGGCTTTGGACGCCGAGTTCCTCGACGTCTATAAAAACTGCAACGGCGTCGTGATGATGTTTGACATCACCAAGCAGTGGTAAGAGAAAGCGGGCCTCTCCCTTCCCGGTCTTTTGTCAACAGACCCAGAAAACCAGACTGCTCTTCCTTCCTTCTGTGCCAGTTTGGGATGTGTTGGGGGGGTGGGGTGGGGGGCGAGGAAAGAGGGGGGCATAAGGCCCAGGGATGAGAGCTAAGAGCACGTGGTTATACGCCGTCAACCCCCCCCCCCCCCGCGCGCCACAAACACGAGTTTTGTCTGCTGCTCGGCGCCTGAGCGGATGTCCAGTCCGGAAACGGCATCTCCGAATGAACTTGTCCCCGAGGCAGATTGATTTGTTCCCTATTTTAACAAGCAGGGTTTTACCGCGTGGGTTGAGAACATGCCCCCCGGGGAAGAAGCTAGAGTTTTCTTTTTATTATCTTTGGATAGGATGCCTTAAAAAAAACACAGCCATAGAAAGAAGGCACTATCTCTTAAGAGGCATATTCCTTCCGCTTCGGAGTTGGGGGAGGAGGGAGGAGGTATGGTGTCGGCCACGGGCTGCTTCTCCTAAGAACCACCTTAAAAATGTGTGCAGAAATAGCAAAGGCATTGACAGAGTTGCTGGGGATGGGCTCCAGGGTGTCGAATCGGGGCGATAGGCCTTATCCGTTGTGGTCCATAATACACCGGAGCACTCTGGGAACGAACCTACAGTGCAGGAAGTGTGTCGGGTTGGGGTGGGGGAGTGAAGGGGGCATTGGAAGGCCCAGCAGGCCAGGAGCTACGGGATGGGAGGCGCTCTGGTGTCCCTCTCTCTGCTTCAGCCCCCTTCCTCTCCCCACCCCACCCCCCACCTCCTCCCTTCCCATCCAGGACCTTCAACTACATCCTGAGGGAACTCCCAAAGGTGCCGAACCACGTCCCGGTGTGCGTGCTGGGCAACTACCGGGACATGGGAGAGCACCGGGTGATCCTGCCGGACGACGTGCGGGAATTCATCGACAATCTGAACCGGTGAGAGTTTGGGCGGGGCGGGGCGGGGCGGGCGGCCCAGAGCTCCGTTGTGCACGCGTCCCTCCCTGGCCAGCCTCTCGCACAGAGAGGCTGCCTTGCTAGACAGGACAGGAGGTTTCGCTGCCGTTGCTTTGGGTGAACAGCGCCCCTGATGGCCAGAAAGGGGACTGGCTCTAGGGTCCCCCCCCCTTTGGGTTGCTAGAAGGAAGAGCCTCGTTTCGGGGACGGGGCGGCAAGGGAGCTCCCTCGGGGCCTTCCCAACGTACGTTTCTTCTCCGGAGTGTTTTCAGAACAACGAGCAGCATCGTTCTCTCCTCCTGCTCCCACCCCACCTGCGCCTCCAGTGTTAATGAGGATCTGATCAGCCGCTTGTTTCGTTCTCTACCGAGCGGGAGGTTTCATTAATGAATGGTGGATGCCTCATGAAGCCAGAGGGCATGAGAACTTCATGATAGTTAGAGCTGTTTGGCAGTGGAATAAGATGCTGCCACAAAGGAGGGTGGTGGAGTCTCCTTCCTTGGAGGTTTTTTAAGCAGAGGCTGGATGGACATCTGTTTGGAGTCCTGTGATGGGGGTTCCTGCATGGCAGGGGGTTGGACTGGATGGCCCTCGAGGTCTCTTCCAACTCTATGATTCTATGAGACACCCAGGAGTGTGTGTGCATCCGTGTGTGTGTGTGAGAGAGAGAGAGAGAGAGAGTTTGTTTGTGTGTGTGTGTGTGTGTGTGTGTGTGTGTGTGTGTGTGAGAGAGAGAGAGAGAGAGAGAGAGAGAGAGAGAGAGAGAGAGAGAAGCTCCTCCTTTCCTCGCTGGAGAATCCCATGGAGCATCCTTATAGTGCCCCCCCCCAACCTTTTACACCGGCTGACCTGCCAAATGAATGCACTCCCTTTCTCTTTCTCTCCCTCCGGACACCCCACAGACCTCCCGGTTCTTCGTACTTTCGCTACGCCGAGTCTTCCATGAAGAACAGCTTCGGCCTCAAGTACCTCCACAAGTTTTTCAATATCCCCTTCTTGCAGCTGCAGGTAAGGAAGGCTGCTTCCCCCTTGGGAGGCCGAGGAGACGGCCCAGGTGTCGGAGCAGGGCCCCTCACGCCGCACCCTCTGCGCTTGGCTAGGACTGGGCTTGTGCTCTAAGGGGGAAAATACTCTTGTCGTTAGCCCAGGGCCTCTATTAGGCTTTCTGATGGCAGAGAGAGAGAGAGAGAGCAGCCAAGAGGGGCAGGTAGTGGCGCTGAACCTTCAGCCCTCCTGATGTTTTGGACCACAACTCCCAGAATTCCGAGCCTAGGTTGCCAATGGCAAAGGACTGTGGGAGTGGTGGTCCAAAACATCTGGAGGGCCGAAGGTTCACCACCACTGGAGGATTTGGGCTGACACAGCGACACGTGCCCAGCCTCTCCATTGGACCTGGAAGTGGTGTGCCTTTTGCTGGCTTGGGACCCGCTTTGTTTGACACCAAAGGATCTGTTGCCTGTAGCTTGCCAGCTATAGCCTGGGCCTCTCACTTGCCGTGGGCTAGTCCTTTTCCCTCGAGTGCCCTCCCCTCCTCAGTCGCTGCTCTCCTTAGCCCACCGTTTTCTAGAAGGATGCCACATCCTGTGGAGACCTAGGTCGGCGCAGGGAGTCAAGGAAGCCCTCTCAGCTGCTTTTTTTTTTCTTGCTTCATATTCGGTGGCCCTTTTCAACCCAAAGGGGCTAGGCTGGGATTGGGGCCGCCTGCCCATCAAGGAAGGCCCACGGGCCAGAAATCAGCCACTGCCCCTTCCTGGTTTCCACAACACGCTGGCCAAGATTCCTTCAGAGAAAGCTGCGGGATCCGAGGGGGTGCGGATGCTAAACCCCAGAGTCCCTGGAACCTGCCAGCCCTGAGCCAAGCTGTTCTGACCCGGTTTTCTGCACCATCCCAGTTTCCCCGAAACTCCTTCCCTGGTTGTTTTTTCGAAATCTGGCCAAGGTTTGCACCAGGCGTCCGCAGGGCCCTCGGGAAGCACTTCTTCCGCTTCCACCTGGTGCTGCTGTTTAATTCATGGCTGGTGGCAATACTCGGCGCTGAGCCTCGTGGCGCAGTGGTTAAATGCCTGTCCTGCAGGTAAAACTGTGCTCACGACCTGGGGTTCAATCCCAGGTAGCCGGCTCAAGGTTCACTCAGCCTTCCATCCTTCCAAGGTTGGTAAAATGAGTATGCCTCGTGGTGCTGTGGTTAAATGCCTGCACTGCAGCTAAAACTGTGCTCACCACCTGGGGGTTCAATCCCAGGGAGCCAGTTTGAAGTTCACCCAGCCTTCCATCCTTTCAAGGTCAGTAAAATGAGTACACCTCGTGACACAGTGGTTAGATGCCTGTCCTGCAGGTAAAATTGTGCTCACGACCTGTGGTTCAATCCCTGGTAGCAGGCTCAAGGTTCACTCAGCCTTCCATCCTTCTGAGGTCGGTCAAATGAGTACCCAGCTGGCTGGGGGGGGCAATCTGTAGCCTGCACACTGTAATTAAAAAACTGTAAACCACCCAGAGACTACTTGTAGTGGTATGGGGTGGTATAGAATTAGACCACTTTGCTTTTTTGCTTCGCTTTGACACCAGATCTCCAGCTCCCCCCCCCCCCCCCCCCCAATGAGATCAGTTACCCCTCCTGCCCTGCCCTCTCTTCCTCCTTCCTTCTCTTCCAGCGAGAGACGTTGCTCCGGCAGCTGGAGACCAACCAGCTGGACATCGATGCCACCCTGGAGGAGCTCTCGGTGCAGCAGGAGACTGAGGACCAGAACTACGAAATGTACGTCTCCCGAAGGCAGCCCCGAACTCTGGAGGGTCTCCTTCCCCCGGTGGCTCTCGCCCCGAAAGATTGGTCCCTGGGTGTCCCTTCCCCTTGCAGCTTCCTTCCTCTGCCTCCCCAGAGACGGCTGGGGGCTGCCGTTCACCCTGTCCTCCGGAGAGGTTTAGCTTCTTTCTGCCAAGGGCTGGGGGGGCCGCGTGTCTAGAGCGGGGGCTCAGGTGGGCCAAGGGTTTAGCCCTTGCCTGTTCCTCCGTTCCCATTTCCGATGGCCCCAGCCTTCTTCTCGTTCTGATCCAGCAGCGGGCATCCTCAACTGCCCTCAGGCCAATTTATTTAGGGCAGGCCTGTCCAAACGTTGGCCCTCCAGATGTTTTGGACTGCAACTCCCACCCGTCCTTTGCCGTTGGCAATCTAAGCTTAGAATTCTGGGAGTTGTGGTCCAAAGCCTCAGGAAGGCCGAAGTTTGGACCTGTCTGATTTAGGGACTGGAGGTGGGAGGGTGGAGGGTGTTCCCCCTCTTCCTTTCTGTGTGCAGGCTCTGTTTCGGGTCCCGGTGGAAACTCCCGGATTCTCGCCTGTTGTGTTTCCTAGGGAAGCCGTTTGGGTTCCCCCACGTCCTTTCCTTGGCTTTTATGGCAGAGCAGGCAAAATGTGACCCACCTGGTATTATTGGAGCGCTGCTCCTGTCCTTTTCCACTGGCCATAGGCTGTGCCGGCTGAGGGGCTGGGGTCTAAGGGTGTCCCAGAGGGATCCACTAACATCCTCACCCCTGTGGGCCTGCCTTCACGGTGTTCCCTCTCACCCCACAGCTTCCTGGAAATGATGGAGTTCCGCAGCCGCGGGCACGCCTCTCCTCTCGCCACCAACGGGCAGAGCCCTTCCTCGGGCTCCCAGTCTCCGGTGGTGCCGCTGGGCAACACCTCCGGCAGCTCCAGCCCCAGCACGCCGCAGCCGCCGCTCCCGTTGCCGCCCCAACAGGGCCCCGCGAACCCGTCCTCCCCTCCGGAGCCCCTCGCGCCTCATCCACCAGCCCCCGTGCCCGTGCCTGAGACCCAGACCCCTTCGGCAGTGCCTGCCTCCGCCGTGGCCCCGGCAGCCCCACCCCCCAGGCGCAGCATCATCGCTCGCCTCTTTGGGTCCTCGCCTGCCCCGGGGGCCCCTCCTCCTCCCCCAGGTAAGTTCCCCACACACCCCATGGCTTTTCCCACTTCCTCCCTGGAAAGATGCGTTTCTGATCCTTGCTCCTCCTCCTCTTTCCGCACGGCGTTGGCCTAAATCTGTCATCCGGCTGTCTGCTCCTCCTTTGCGGAGGTCCTGAGTGCTCCCCCCCCACCCCAAGACTTAAAACGTGGTGCCTGTCTGCAAAGCCAGCCCCCAAGTGTGTGGCAGAGATGTTCCCCTCCAAGTGTAGAAAATGGAGAGGCGTGATGAGTGGCCCCACCCAGCGGCCTGCTGTAGCCATCTTTGCAAGCCTGTGGAAACCCCCCGCGTTCGGGTCCTGAAGGGATGAGGACTCTTCCCCAGTCCTGGGAATCCGAAGGGAGGGAAGGTCGGGCTCCAACTGCCGCAGGGAGGGGCGCGAACGCGGCCATGACGTGCCTCTCCTGCAGACCCCGCCGCTGGCGTCCCCCTGGCCGAGGCTCCCCCGAAAGTGCAGAGCGTGGAGGATTTTGTCCCCGATGACAGCCTGGACCGCAGCTTCCTGGACGACGCGGCCCCCCAGCGGGAAAAGGGCCGGCTGGCCCCCAGGGCCCACGGGGATAGCGACAGGTGAGGAGAGCCCAGCTGGAGGGATAACCCCCTCCTCCTCAGGGGGTGCACGCTCGGGTGGGACTGTGGAAAGATGCCCTCCCGTGATGGTGGATTGTGCCTTGCACGACACAGCGTTCCCCTGCCTAGTTGGGTGTTTTGTGATGCAGAGTTAAAAAGGGGTTTACCTGTGGAGTGTAGGGAAGCACCCGTCACACTTGGGGTGGCTGCCTGGATGTTCGGGGAGAAGGGTCCAGCCTCAGCCACTTGGACAGGCAAGTCCAAGCTTCGGCCCGCCTGATTTTTTGGACCACAACTCCCAGAATTCAAAGCTTAGATGGCTGATGGCAAAGAATTGTGGGAGTTGCGGTCCAAAACATCTGGAGGGCCAAAATTTGGACATGCCTGCCCTTGGCAGTCTCTTTCCCCAGGCCCACTTTCTAAGAGGGGCTCCTGTTGGACATGGCAGCCTTCCCTTTCGGGAACCCTCCGTCCGGGGCTGAAGAATCTTGGCCCGAGCTTGCTTGCTTGATCAGCCCAGGAGGAGGCACAGGAGGGGAGGAGGCAGCCAGCCAGGCTCTGGGCTCTGGACTGCAGAGGTGTCAGCGCCCGGAGGTGCCATTGTTTGTGCTCCGTCAGACCTCCTTGGACTCTGGGGTCACCCTTGCCCTCCCACACGCATTTTTCTACCTGGCTGCTTCTCGGCAGCAGGCGGGGGTGGGGATAGGAGTGGCGGCTTAGAATCATAGAATCATAGAGTTGGAAGAGACCTCCAGGGCCATCCAGTCCAACCCCCTGCCATGCAGGAACCCTCATCACAGTATTTCCTACAGATGGCCATCCAGCCTCTGCTTAAAAACCTCCAAAGAACGAGACTCCACTACCCTCCGCGGCAGCATATTCCACTGCCGAATAGCTCTAACCATCAGGAAGTTCTTCCTCATGTTCAAATGGAATCTCTTTTCCTGTAGTTTGAAACCATTGCCCCGAGTCCTAGTCTCTGAAGCCATGGAAAACAAACCTGTTCCCTCTTCAATAGGACATCCTTTCAAATATTTAAACATTGCTATCATATCCCCTCTCAGTCTTCTTTTAGAGAGGCTAAACGTTCCCAGTTCCCTAAGCCGTTCCTCATAAGACATTTCCTCCAGACGTCCCTTCCCTTCCCCACCCCTTGGACCAGTGGTTCCCACCCGGTGGGTCCCCAGATATTCCTGGACTGCAACTCCCAGAAACCCCTTCCAGCACAGCGAGCGGTGGAGGCTTCTGGGAGTTGCAGTCCAGGAACATCTGAGGACCCCCCAGGTTGAGAACCACTGCCTTGGACTGACCCAGTTTCCTCGCTTCGTTGGCTGCCACCGCACTCCTTCCAGGAGGCTCATCCCCTGGAAAACCAGCAGAGAGCTGGGAATTAGCGTCCACTCGTGTTTCGACGCTCTGCTGGTATCCCTCCCCGCCCAGCGCGCCTGCAACAGCTAGGGATGTTCCTGGGAAGCAGGAAGGCACGTAGAAGCCTCTTTAGCTGGGAGGTGCTTGCGTGCAGAAGCCCCCAGGGCTGAGGAGGGGACACCAGCAAGAGAAGAGTCCCTCGGCTCCCTGAGCCCTGGGAGAAGAATCAGAACTTACTCCCTGGCAGACTCGCCTTCTGGCTTCTGCCTCTCTTGAGAGGGCGGCCTCCCTTCTCCAAAGGTGTCACCCCATGGCCGTTCTTTTCCAGCGACCGGGATGCTCCCGGAGGGAACCCCCTCGTGGCGGGCTTCCAAGACGACCTGGACGTAGAGGACCGCTCGGCCAGCAAGCCCTTGTCCGCCCCGGAGCTGGTCCTAAGCCAGAGCATCACCCTGTCGAGTGAGGAGGAGGAGGAGGAGGAGAAGGAGGAAGAGCTTTCCAGGTTCACGGTTGCAGAGGATGAAGACGTGGGCGTGGAACACGAGCGGAAGCGGTACGGGGAAGGGGGCCAGGATGCCCGTGTGGCCGAGGGGGCACCCTGTCAGGGACTGAGTTGGCTGTTTGGGCCCCTTCAGAGGCCTCTCTGTGCTCAAGGGACCATCGTTGGGAGTCTACGCCAGTCCTTTGGAGACGGCGGGCACCACTGTCCAGCAGTCTGGCTGCCTGTCTCCGTTCGTTTTCTATCTACTGGGCTTTACGAATCTACACCCCTCTCCTTGTTGAAAGGGGGTTTGGAGGCTGGGGGGGGGAAATGCAGATGGTTTGTGGCACGATACACCCCCCCCCCCTCTGTCTTTTTATTTTCAAGGTCAAGGGAGCTGTCAGCCAAAGAGGCCCTTGGAGCTGAACTTAACACACACACCCTCCTCCTTTCTTCCAGATCTTCCAGAAAGCCTTCCAAAGCCCCCAAACCAACGGCAGCCTCCTCCGGCCAAGCCAGCGACCTGAAATCCCCGGCCGGCTTGCACCTTGGCCTGGACCAAAACAGCAGCGGCTCCTCTGCTTTCTCCATGCCTCCTCTGATCCCGGAGACGGCTGCTCTGGCCAAGCGGCCCCCTAAGGCTGCCGCTTCCTCCTCCTCCTCCTCCTCCTCCCACCACGGCAAAGCCTCTGCCTCCAAACCCAAGGGGGAGGAGAAAGGAGAAGAGTCGGAGAGCGACTCGGAGGGACCCATCGCCACCCAGATGCTCTCGTTTGTCATGGACGACCCGGATTTTGAGAGCGAGGAATCCGACAGCCAGCGGAAGGTCATCGTAAGTCCCCCTTCTGAGCTGTGCTCGGGCGGTTGTGCTTCTGAAAGTCCCGTGTTAGGTGTGCCGGTGGCCAAACAGCCTTGTGGAGCTCGTGTCCCCTCCCCGAATTTCAGGAAAAGAACCCGGTGCCTTCCTGTAGCAACGGGACCTTTGGGGGGGTGTTCCCAGGCTCTTCTTGTCATCTCCTTTGACAGGATGCCAGAAAAGCTGCCTTTGGGGATTCCTCCATAAGAACATAAGAACCTAAGAAGAGCCCTGCTGGATCAGGCCAAAGGCCAATCTGGTCCAGCTTCCTGGATCTCACAGTGGCCCCACCAGATGCCTCTGGGAGCGCATGAGACTCGATCTCTGTCTCCTGATACCACTCCCCTGCCTCTGGCCCTTGAAGTCCCCTGGTTTTAAGCCTGGATATGACACACATCTCCATCATGGTTTGTCACCTGTGGTGGACTTTTCCCTCCAGGAATCTGTCCCATCCCCTTTTGAAGGCATCCAGGCCAGGTGCCATCCCCACCTCCTGTGGCAGGGAGTTCCACAGACTAACAACGCGCTGGGTGAAAAAAATATTTTCTCCAAAAGGGATCAAACGCCACAGGTTTGGCTAGAGGCAGGCAGCTGGTGGAGATGCTGGCCTTGCGATCCGACTGGCGGAAGAGAGGCATGGGGGGGGTCTCTCTCTGCCTCCAGATGAGCAACCGCAGCCTCCTTCTCCCTTTCTGCTTTTGCTGTGCCAAAGGGCTTCTCTCCCACCCACCCACCCCCCAAAATCCCCGGGTTCCCTGTCTATGAGGAGTCGAGCGTGCGCTGCGTCGGAGAAAGGCCGCCCGGCCGTCCCTTGGCAGAGAGAAAGAGAGCGGGGAAAGCGAGAACGGCGCCTTAAGAACATAAGAACATAAGAAGAGCCATGCTGGATCAGGCCAAAGGCCCATCTAGTCCAGCTTCCTGTATCTCACAGCGGCCCCACCAGATGCGTTTGGGAGCGCATGAGACTAGATATCTGTCTCCTGATACCACTCCCCTGCATCTGGCCCTTGAAGTACCCTGGTTTAAAGCCTAGAGATTACACATCTCCATCATGGTTTGTAACCCGTGATGGACTTTTCCTCTAGGAATCTGTCCAATCCCCTTTTGAAGGCATCCAGGCCAGATGCCATCACCACATCCTGTGGCAGGGAGTTCCATAGACTTACAACACGCTGGGTGAAAAAATATTTTCTTTTGTCAGTTCTTACTCTCCCAGCACTCAATTTGAGTGTATGTCCCCTAGTTCTGGTATTTTGAGAGAGGGAGAAGAGCTTCCCTCTATCCACTTTACTCATACCCTGCATTATTTTGTATGTCTCAATCATATCCCCCCTCAAGCGCCTTTTTTCCAGACTAAAGAGGCCCAATTGTTTTAGCCTTTCTTCATAAGGGAGGTGCCCCAGCCCAGTAATCATTTTAGTCGCTCTCTTCTGCACCTTTTCCAGTTCCACTATGTCTTTCTTGAGATGCGGTGACCAGAATTGTACACAATACTCCAGGTGGGGCCTTACTATTGTTTTATATAACGGCATTATAATGTTGGCTGTTTTATTTTCAATCCCCTTTTTGATAATCCCTAGCATGGAATTGGCCTTCTTCACTGCTGCCACACATTGGGGAGACACCTTCATGGAGCTGTCCACCAACACACCAAGATCTCTTTCCTGATCCGTCACGGATAACTCAGAGCCCATGAGTTGATAGATGAAGTTTGGATTTTTTGCCCCAATATGCATTACTTTACATTTGGTTACATTAAAACGCATTTGCCATTTCTCAGCCCACTCCCCCAGTTTGGAGAGATCCTTCTGGAGCTCTTCACAATCTTCTCTGGTTTTTACCACATGGAAAAGTTTTGTGTCATCGGCAAACTTGGCCAACTCACTGTTTATCCCTGTCTCCAGGTCATTTATGAACAGATTGAAAAGCACCCGGTCCCAGGACCGAACCCTGGGGCACACCGCTTTTCACTTCTCTCCATTGTGAAAATTTCCCATTGACACCTACTCTTTGTTTCCGGGATCTCAACCAGTTCTCAATCCATAAGAGGCATGAAAACGCTGGGCAGGTGGCAGAGCGGCAGGAGGTTCCGTCCGAGACGGAAGCAGGAGGAGGAGGGGAGGGAAAGAGAGCCCTGCCACCGGGGGCCGTGGACATTGGACCACGCAGAGAACGGGTGGCAGGGCTTCAGCAGGTGGCTCCATGGCTTCTATTTGAGACGTACCAAATAATGCAGGGCACAAGTAAAGTGGAGAGAGGGACACTCTTCTCCCTCTCACAAAATACCAAAACTAGGGGACATCCACTCAAATCGAGGGCTGGGAGAGTGAGAACAGACAAAAGAAAATATTTTTTTACCCAGCGCGTTGTTAGTCTGTGGAACTCCCTGCCACAGGAGGTGGGGACGGCCTCTGGCCTGGATGCCTTCAAAAGGGGATTGGGACAGATTCCTGGAGGAAAAGTCCATCACGGGTTACAAGCCACGATGGAGATGCGTCATCTCCAGGCTTAAAACCAGGGTCCTTCAAGGGCCAGATGCAGGGCAGTGGTTGCAGGAGACAGAGATCTAGTCTCATGCGCTCCCAGATGCATCTGGTGGGGCCACTGTGAGATCCAGGAAGCTGGACTAGATGGGCCTTTGGCCTGATCCAGCAGGGCTCTTCTTAGGTTCTTATGTTTATTTGTGTTTTAGAGAAAGAGAGATGGACGGAGGCTGATGACGCCTCTCCAGGCCTGATTTGGCAGGCGGGCGGGCCGTCCTCTCGGGACCCATCTCCCTGTGCTGTGCTCACTCAGGCAGAGGGACAAGGCGGGATAGGTCACGAGCCGGGCTTGGGCTGCCTTGGTTGTGTGGGTTTATTATGGGATGCAGGCCTCTTGGAGGCCTTGAGCTGCTTGGAGGACCTCGGAGGTCTATAACTCCCCACCCCATAAGGTTATCTTCCAGAAGCCTTTTGAAACAGCTACCATGTGTTCAGTTCCACCCTGGAGGCAGGGGGGTAGGTTTCCCTTGCTAGATCCAGTTCTCCTTTTGGAGAGATGCATTTCCCAGAATGACCCCCCTCTGCCTCCGCTGATAAAACCTGGACAGCTTTCCTCTCAGACCCAAGGCTGTACATGTGCCTTTCTTTAGGGGTGACCCCTCCACAAACCCTGCAGGCGTTTTCCCCGGAGAAAGTGTTAGAAAAGAAACAAAGAAGGAAAAGGAAAAGGGGGGGGGAGAGTTCCAAGCTCCAGCGGCCTCTGCTTCCGGGCCGTAGATTCACCGGACAAAAAACGGCCACCTCCCTCCGAGGGTCCTTGACCTGCCTGGGTGCGGTCTCTTGTTTCTGTGCCCCCCCTTACCCCACCCCTCCCCACCCAGGAGGATTTCCCCGTGCGAGAGGATCTCTCGGACACCTCGGGCGAAGAAGCCCTCCCGCCGCCCCCTCGCAGCCAGCAAAGCCTGTGGTCCACGCCTTCAAACCCAAGACCAACGAGGCCGACCTCTTCGGGTTGGGCCTGGAGGAGCCGGCCCGTAAAGAGAACGGCAGGGAAGGTGAGCCGGTGCTGGGTCCGGGGCGGCCTCGGTGCAGCCGGCGGTGTGTGCAAACTTGAGAGACGCACTGGAGCCTTTCCCCCCTAGGCGCAGAGCCTCGTAAAAGTTGTGGGCTTAACGGAGGAAGGGACGGACTGGGCTCCAGCTATTGTCACTCCGAAGGGGGGGAAAGGGAATTTCTACACAGCCCAGCTAATCACCAGACGCAGGCTGTCCAGCCTCAAAACACGCCCTCATCGACAGGAACAAGGCTTCTCCTGCCCCAGGGCCTTGGAAGCAAAGACTCCCCAAACAGAAGGCTCCACAAACCACCATGGCCGATGACGCCACGCGGAGCTTAAAGTGGCCAGCCGGGGTGGGGTGGGGGTGGGGAGTCCACGCCTTGGGAAGAGTAGAACTTGCCTCCGCAGGTCAAGAGGAGGAAGGGACGGACACATAAGATGTTGATTAAACCCCTAGGTTAAGCTATTTCCCTGCCTGCTGTTCCCTCTGGCTTCTCTCAAGACTGCAGGACTCATAAGAACATATGAGGAGCCCTGCTGGATCAGGCCAAAGGCCCATCTAGTCCAGCTTCCTGTATCTCACAGCGGCCCCACCAGATGCCTCTGGGAGCGCATGAGACTAGATCTCTGTCTCTTGATAGCACTCCCCTGCATCTGTCCCTTGAAGGACTCCGGTTTTAAGCTTGGAGAGGACACACATCTCCATCATGGTTTGTCACCTGGGATGGACTTTTCCTCCAGGAATCTGTCCAATCCCCTTTTGAAGGCATCCAGGCCAGAGGCCGTCGTCACCTCCTGTGGCAGGGAGTAACACTCTTGGGCCAGTCCCATGAAGGAAGGCTGGGGATGAGCAGAAGTTTTATTAGGTGACCCTTTCTCCCTCCTTCCTGTTCATCTGGCTGCCCCCATTGGACGGTTCGGTTATCAGTTAAATCTCCCAGGTGCATTTGGTAAAGCTGCGGCAGCGTCACGAGGCCTTGACACCTCCTTGCTGTGCTCATTCAGGGCGGTGGGAGGGGAGGTTGCTTTGCAAGAAAACCTGTCGTTTGAGTGGGTGTTCCGAGGCAGTGCAGAAGAACCCCAGCTGTTAGGATAATAGGCTGCAACCACCGACACCACTTTTTCCTCCCGAAACGGGGACTGGGGAGGCTCTTCTCCTTCCACGGATCAACCTTCCGTCCTTGGCGCTGCCGCTGACCCCGTTCCCTTCGTGCTGCCTGCCCCCTGTCCCTCCTCAAAACCCACCCACCCCTCCCTGCTGTGTTCCATTGCAGAGAAAGAGAAGCAGCCCTCCAAGGAGGAGAAGAAGAAGAAAAAGAAGAGGATTAGCAAAGAGGTACGTCACTTGCCCGCCCTCTCTTAGCTTCCTCTCCCACATTTTCTGCTGGAAACTCAGTTGTTCGTACAGGGGTGTCTCTCTCTCTCTCTCTCACTCCCAAACCCCTCCCCCATGTTGTTCTTTACTGGGTGTTTTTGAAACTACAACTCCCAGATTCTCCCAGGCAAGCAGGCTGCACACAGGGCCCTAAAACATTATTTTGTTTTATTTTACAGTGATCCCCCGCCTATTGCGGGGGTTTAGGGACCCAACCTGACCCGCGATAATTGAAAATCCGTGATATGCGGGTGCAGGTCAGGTCAGGCCTGAGGCGCCTAGCTGGGGGCTTTTGTATTTACCCTCAGCCTGGCGCTGCCCCAAATGGGTCTGCAAGGGCCTTCCCGGGCCTTTGGGGCAGCACCAGTAAGTAAGGGAGGCCTGAAACAGGCCTTTTTTCATATACTGCGGTCCCACAATATAGCGGGACCGCAGTATATGAACCGCAATATAGCGGGGGACCACTGTACTTTATTTTACTTTACAGTGGGCCCTCTTATAACAAACGGTTTGTATAACATAAAATCTGTTGAACATAAAAAATTCCGGAGATAGGGGAAATTTGCTTAACAGAATCGCCTATGGGGCGATTCTGTACAACACAAAAATAGTCACGATTAGGGATTACTCCGTTTTCAATGCATTCCTAGGGGAAATTTGTATAAAGGAAAATTTGCTTAACAGAATTTCATTTGGAACAAACTAATTCCTTTATACAAGGGACCCCTGTATTTTGATTTTTATGCAGCCCATCTGACAGAAGGGCCACTCTGGACGGTTAACAGCAATTTGTGCACCATCTAAAAATGGAGAACCCCCCCAAACCACTGGAAGATTAAACTCAGATAAACGTGCCTGGGGTGTATCGGCTGCATGGCACACGCTGGCCCTTCCTAATGTCGGATCCATCTCCTGAAACCTTTAGGGGCGAAGTGGGAGCCCAGCCATGAGGAAGTCTTAAAAGTTTGGGTCCTGGCTAAGGAGCGGGCTTTCCTATCAGCAGGCAGGGTGGCTTCAAATGAAGGAGCTGGCTGAGAGCCTGGCGGAAGCCTAGAGCTCCCCCAGGACTGTCAGGGGGAGATCTCGACCGGGCTCTTGAGGGGCTCTTTCCCCCCCCCCCCACCACACCCTTCTGCCCCTCCTGCAGAGCCCTGCGAGGCATCACCCAGAGAGACAGGCAGAGCCTCGTGGCGCAGTGGTGAAACGCCTGTACTGCAGGTAAAACTGTGCTCACGACCTGGGGTTCAATCCCAGGTAGCTGCCTCAAGGTTCACTCAGCCTTCTATCCTTCCAAGGTCCAACAAATGAGTACCCAGCTTGCTATTTGGGGGGGGGGGGAATGTGTAGCCTGCACTACTGTAATTAAAAACTATAGACCGCCCAGAGACTATTTGAAGTGGTATAACGGACTACAGGTGGCGGTAAAGGCAACACAGTGGTTAAATGCCTGTAACTGCAGGTTAAAACTGTGCTCACGACCTGGGTTCCATCCCCGGTAGCCGGCTCGAGGTTCACTCCGCCTTCCGTCCTTCCGAGGTCGGTCAAATGAGTACCCAGCTTGCTATTGGGGGGGGGGGGGAATGTGTAGCCTGCATAATTAAAAAACTGTAAACCGCTCTTGAAGTGGTACAGGGCGGTATATAAGCCGAACGCTTTTTGCTTTTTGGCCCTTTGAGAGCCAGCACCGACCACCGCCACCACCTGCCCCTCTTTTAATGGCCTGCTTGCTATTTCCAACCTCGCCTCCCCCTCACCCCCCCCATGCAGGAGGAAGAGAAGTCAGGGGCCAAGAAGAAGCACAAACCCAAGAAGGCCAAGGAGAAGGAAGACGGGCCGGAGGAGAAAGAGAGGAAGCAACGGAAGAAGCTCCGCAGCGGAGGGGGCAGAGACAAAAACAGCCAGATCGATGAACTGGAGGCCTTCCTGGGGGGCGGAGGCGGCGGGGGACCGAACAAGCCGCTGGGGGGCGGAGACTATGAGGAGCTGTAGCCCCTCCCCCCCTCTCTCTGGCCACACCCACATTTGGGCAGGCACTCCCATTGCCCAGTTCTTCTTCAGGTGGACTCAAAAGGGGGCGCGGGGGGGGGGACCTGGCGCGCCACCATTTCCCCCTTGGTCTCCCCCCCCCAAAAAATGACTGTCAGGAGGAGCCCAGGAGGGGCTTGGAGAGGGGGGGTCTCTGGCTGTGGAGCAGCAGCAGCAGCGAGGGCTGGACGTGGTGGAGCGCAAGGCCGAAGCATCACTCCGGATCTCTTTGCGGCGGGACCATCTCAGGAGCGGCCTGTCGGCAATTTGGAGGCACACACACACACACACACAGAGAGACACACGGTTGTCAGCCTTGCACCCTCCTTTGCTGACGAGGAGCCCCTCGGATCCGACCCCCTAGAAAGGGGAGGGCCGGACAGCCCTCCCCAACAGGGACAGAGCCACACGTGGGCAAAGGAGAAGAGCCGTCCCCCGTCGCCCTCCCGGGACCCGTTGCTGCCGCTGCTCTTCTTTGCGTGCTACAAAAATCATGTCTCAACGAATGGATCTGTGCTAATTTTTTTTAACCAGAGAAACGCTTATGGACTGTCTTGGACTGTCGGCTCCGTTGCAGAATTTGGTGTGAGAATGATGGCGCTTGCGGGGGGGGGGAGGTCGGGGTTGGGGGGTTGGGGTCAGCAGGAGGGGGGGAGAGAGGAGCAGAGAGGCCGTGGCCTTGTTTCTGTGGCCCCAGTGGCATGGCCCGCCCTGGACGCCCCTGTGCCGTGTAGGAAGAGAGAGGCAGAGGCTAACCCAGGCACGTCCAAGCTTCGGCCCCTCCTGATGTTTTTGGACCACCACTCCCAGAATTCCAAGCCTGTATTTCCAATGGCAAAGGACTGTGGGAGTTGTGGCCCAAAACATCTGGAGGGCCGAAGTTTGGGCCTGCCTGGGCTAACCCGTCACCCTTCACTCCTAACCCTAACCCTTCACCCCTCCTTAGGCATCTTTTGGAGGCCCACCACGGTGTCACAAAGGGCCTCTTGGGGGGGGTCATCGGGGGTTTTTTTTGGGGGGGGAAGCAAATTTTACTCACAACAGGGCCTTGGGAGTTGATTTGGGCTGAAATGAGGCCAAGAGGCACTGAGGAGGCCCTCGGGTTCCTCCCTTGTCTCCTCTCTCTCCTTCCTGGTTTCTGTGCTGCTCAGACCAAACTTCCCTTTCCGTTGTGGTTGTTGTTGTTGTTGTTCTTGTTTTTGTTTTTTTGGAGAGACTTCTCGGCATCCTCAGCCCCCCCTCCCCAAAAAAAAAGGCCCTGAACATTTGGGCCTGTGTGAGTCTCGCGGGGGGGGGGCTCTGGATACCCCTGGATTGTGACCCACCGCACCGGCCAGCCTAAAGGCTGCTTCCAGGTTTGGTTGCGTTGCTGTGCCCCCCCCCCCCGGGCCCTGGAAGCTCTCTTTGTGCAGAGAAACCGGCACGCTCCCTTGAGTGCATTCCACGGTCCTTTTGCTGCCGTGTGTGTGTTAGTGTGCGTGTGGATTGAACTTGAGGTCTTTCTTTCTTTCTTTCTTTTTTTCGCCCTCCTCTTCTCCAGAGTGTGTTTTTTCCAGAAATCCTGCCTTTACCCCCATGGTTAGGTGGACGGATTCCCCCCCCCCTCCAAACCCACCAGCCTTTTTGAGGTTCATCATCCTTCCCTGGCAAGATGCTGGTGACAAAAACATTCCCCCCCCCACATATCCGGTGCTGCCCCCCCACCCCTCCGTGCATCCTGCCGCCTTGCTGCATGAACAGGTCCGTCATCTCAGGTACTACTTCCATCACTCTTCCTTTCTTGGCCTTTGTTTGCTCTCCTTCCCTCCCCCCCCCCCGGCCGTAGGTGGGGGGCAGGGGCTGGGCTCAGCGGAGGATTGGAGGCGCCCCCCTTCCCTAGGACTTTCCCCCCAAAACCCGAATCACCGCTGAGCCCCACCGGTTTCCAAGCGAATGCCCTGTCTGCGCCCCCTTTCTTCCTCCTCCTCCTTTTTTCTTTCTTTCATAGTTTGCTCCGGGGTGAGGGAAATACCCCACCCCTAGTGATGCACTCCTCCATTCCGAATTATAAAGCGCTCAGTTGTACGACTACCCTGTGTACGGTTTCGTTTGTGGGCTGTAGTTCCAACGGCGGAACTCACCGCCAGAAGAGGCGGGGTGAAGTGCCGGCTGGCGCATCTTTTAAAGGTGACATGATAAATTCGTGGAGGGTGGAGCACATCAGAGCGAGGTGGTTTCTCCATGACTTAGTTTCAGATGGACGGGAAAGAGTCCTAGCCAGCTGTTGTAGGGGCCACATTCTGGGCATCAGGCACTTTGGGTCTGATCCGGCTCAACAGCTCTGCTTGCTTATGGCGCAGTGGTTAAATGCCTGTACTGCAGGTAAAACTGTGCTCACGACCTGGGTTCAATCCCCGGTAGCAGGCTCAAGCTTCACTCAGCTTCCATCCTTCCGAGGTCGGTTTGAGTACCCAGCTGCTGGGGGGGCAATGTGTAGCCTTGTAATCAAAATTGTAAACCGCCCAGAGACTACTTGGAGTGGTATGGGGCGGTATATAAGCAGAACACTTTTTATTTATTTTAAATGACTGTGTTTTTAAGGATCGCTCCGGGGTTCCAGCGCCCGTGGCGTCCAGCTGGGGTTGTTCCCAGGCCTCTGCGGTATGCAACCGGCGGTCTGTAGGAAAAGATCTCTGAGCATGTGCAGAGGGCCATCTAGCCAAGCCCTTACCGGGGAGGGGGAGAACACAAGTGTTGGTAACACCAGTGCGCACAAGCAAATGTTGCGTCCCTGTAAGGCTGTCGTGCAGCTGAAGATCAAAGCCAGGGAACTAGAACCAAGGCAGAATGGCTTTGCATTCTCAGAAGCTTTCACAGCTGGGATCTGATAGTTGTTGTGAGTTTTTTCGAGCTGTTTGGCCATGTTTTGGAAGTTTTTCTTCCTGACGTTTCACCAGACTCTGTGGACGGCATCTTCAGAGGGCAAGGAGCCCAGGGAACATGGAGTGCAGAGAGAACCCCGGAGCGCAGAGAGAAACTCCTAGTTCCCTGAGCCTCCTTGCCCTCTGAAGATGCCGGCCACAGAGTCTGGCGAAGGCCAAACAGCCCGAAAAACTCAACAACTATCAAAATGGCTTTGCTCTGTACATGCTCAGAAGCAGCCTGCCTTGGTGTCTGGATCCTGTTTCCTTTTAAGGGATGGTCCTTGTGTTTTCTACAAGGTGGGTAAGTGGGGAGGTCCTTCCGTGCCTCGTGCCTCGTGGCATACACGTGGGCTGCTGGGGAGAACTTGAGGCAGGGGCGTTGGGTGGAGGGTCCCATGGAGTGGCTGTGGAAAGCAGGCAGCCAGGTGGGGCCCAAGACACCTCTCCTGCTCTCTCGTGGATGGTCTCGGGTGCGTTTTTGCAGCCCCGAGGGACCCCCTTGGCCACGTGAGCCGCTCGCTCTGCGTGGGAGCAGAGGTGGCAGCCGTGACCGAAGCATCCAGCTGGAAGGTAAGAGGCTGGGATCGGTGACCTGCCCTTGACCTGCCTTGGTTCCCCTCGTCAATCCCCCCGCTCTCCCCGCTTTCAGAAACTGGGGGGGCTAAACGCCTGCCCTAGTCCGTTGATGCTGCCGGAGGAATTTCAACAAGGCCGTGCTTTTTCTTTGAGGGGTAGTAGCAATACCTGCCTCCGGGACTTGATCCCAGGCGCATTGTTTGCAAAGGGCAGAGGGGCCCTGCCAAGGAGAAAAAGTTGGCAACCAACCCCACAGGGGGAGCCCACCATTTCCATCCTAAGGCTATTGAAATAATAATAAAGGCATGTTTCTTTTGCTCTGCCAGTGGGTTGCATTGCCCCCCGCCGTTCCCAGTGATCAATCTAGTTCAGCGCCCCCATCCGCCACCCCCAAGCCTGCCGCCTAGAAGCTGTGTGCATGGGTATGCACGTGCGGGGGGGGGGGAGGAGGCAGGCAGGAAGGATGCCAGTCAGTGGGTTCAGTGCCACATTTTGTGGGCAGAAATGCCAGGGCCAGGTGGGGGAAAATGCTCAAGCCGGCTCCGTTGCCAGCATTTCCAAATCCTGCCAGCACCTGCCTGTCTTCCAAATAATTTTGTGTGTTGGGTTGGGGTGGCTGCATTGCTCCCCCCCCCAAAAAAACCCCGTACGTGGCTGCACGTGGGTTCCCGCTCTTACACTAAGGTGGCTTGGAGGAGCAAAGGAGCCCTGAAGCTGTTGAGGTGGGCACCCCCCCCCCATTCCCTGGGGGGGAAAAGGCCCACCTCACTCACTGTCTCCCGCCAGACTTTGAAAATGTTCTCTCTCTCTCTCTCCCCCACCATTTGAATTGTTTCCATAATTCACACCCCCCCAGCCAAAATGACAACAGGGAGCCAGCCCTTTGCACGTGGGCAGAGGCGCTGCAACTCGATTAGAAAAAGCTGCCGTAAAGCACCGAGCCGGGTCGGACCTCCTTTGAGCCGCCAAGCCAAGGGTTTCTCATAATAACCCACCTTAAACGAGTCTCTGAAAGCAAGTCCTTGAGCACGCGCAGAGTGCCATTCTCCGGTCATAAGGGACTCAGCTCTGCAACGCCCGGCTTGCAAACGTGCCTTGGTTTCAGTGGCCCGATAAAGATCCTTAACTAGGGCTTGTTTTAGGTTTTGCTGTGGGTTTTGGGAGTCTGGGTACACCTTTGGATTCTCAGTTTTGGGGCTGGTTCAGGGTGAGGGTTAGTGAACAGTGTGAAGGCAGCATTCGAACCCAGAATACCTCAGTTGCGGAGTAGGAGGGAGGGTCTTTTGGGGGGGGCTCATCTTTGGTGCTGGTGCTGGTATGCAATTTTTTTTGGGGGGGTACACTTCATTCTGCAGCCTTCTCCAGCACGAATTCAAACCAAAAGGGGTGGTGGAGGAGGCTGTCTCCCCACACGTGCCACTACTGCTAGGGGACCGGATTGCTTTATTTCTACAGTGTTTCTATTTTTACTTTTGCCTTCTCAGCCCCGAGGAAAAAAGGCACAAAAGCTTTTTGCTCGCCTGAGAGAGCAGAAGAGGGTCTAATAGCCGCAGAGCTGCTGCAAGGCATCTTTACTGATGGGGACTCCTTGGCTACGTTTCTCACGCTCCACTCGTCTTTTTCTTTCGCTTTGGGGTTCTCCCCACCCTCTGTTGAACTCTTGGAGGAGAGGTCCAGGATCCTGTGTTTTTCCCGGGCTTTCTCAACAGCAACCCCATCCCCAATTTTAATCCCACCCACCTCAAATGTCAGGAAGGCCTAAGGAGAAGCCTGGAAGATTTGCTCTTCCTGTTTCTGAAAAATGATTTTTAAAAGTCTCCGGCCCTTATGGAGCTGGCAGCCAGGTCTCTGTGTTGGGTGTGTTGTGTCGCTACAGTCGTGACCAATACTGGAGTGGTTTGCCGGGTCTCGACCAGGGTTTTTTTTTTGGGGGGGGGGGGGGGGGGACTCCAAACTCCACCTGGAAGTGGAGTCATGGCTACTGGACTTCTTTTTTGAGAGATAGAAACGTTTCGCTGCTCATCCAAACAGCTTCATCAGACCGATGAAGCTGTTTGGATGAGCAGCGAAACGTTTCTATCTCTCAAAAAAGAAGTCCAGTAGCCATGACTCCACTTCCATATTAACTCACCTGGATGACTGAGAATCTTCACAGACATCCAAACTTCATGAGTTTACGATTGCTTGGCTAAACCAGTCCTGAACCAGTCTACCTTCGTCTAACACCCATGGAGGAAAACAAGGGGCTTCCTTTCTCTGCCTGGGGACTTCCTTGTACCATCTTTGCTTGCCCACTGGGGAGGTGGACTTTTTTCTTTCCTATCTGGAGGCTGAGTCATGGCCACTGAACTTCTTTTTCCTTGATAGACTGAAACATTTCGCTGCTCATCCAAACGGCTCCATCAGTCCATTTAGATGAGCAGCAAAATGTTTCAAAACTCTCAAAAGACGTCCAGTGACCAGGACTTCCAGATATAGACTCACCTGGAGGACTGAGAATCTTCACAGATTTTTTTCATTTCCTAATTTAATCTTTTAAGGATAGCTATAGTGTAGGCCAGGGGTTCTCCACCTGTGGGGTCCCCAGATGTTCCTGGACTGCAACTCCCAGAAGCCTCCACCGCTCACTGTGCCGGAAGGGGTTTCTGGGAGTTGCAGTCCAGGAACATCTGGGGACCCACAGGTGGAGAACCACTGGTATAGGCAGTGGTGGCGAACATTTGGGTGCTCCAGATGTTTTGGGCCACCACTTGCAGAGAATCCCCAAGCCGGTCTAGCACATGTCAAAGGGACGGTGGGGGGCGGGAGGTCCAAAACATCTGGAGGGCTGGAGAAAGTTTACCACCACTGCTAAAAACCAGGGTCCTTCAAGGGCCAGATGCAGGGGAGTGGTATCAGGAGACAGAGATGGAGTCTCGTGTGTTCCCAGACGCATCTGGTGGGGCCACTGTGAGATCCCGGAAGCTGGACTAGGTGGGCCTTTGGCCTGATCTGATATGGCTCTTCTTATGTTCTTATGTTCTAAACCTTCTAAAAGCCAAGCATTCTGACTCAAAGGCAGCTCTTCCTATGATCTGCTACAGTGTCCCCAAAGTAATTCCTTGTTACCGGTTATAGTGATTAAAAGGTAACTTGTGTTGTTTCCCGTAGCAGCTTTTTTTTTTGTTCTTGCTTTATAAAACATATACATAGTATAAGAAAACTTTGGGGGGGGAAGTATTGCCCAATGCTAAAAAAAAACCCCAAAACTTTAAAAGTAACACCGGGAAAAGTTTAAATTGTAACACGAATGCAGCAACTAGATTTCCATTTGGGACCTTTGAAGTACAAGCAAAATGATCTGCTACAGTGTCCCCAAAGTAATTCCTTGTTACCGGTTATAGTGATTAAAAGGTAACTTGTGTTGTTTCCCGAGCAGCTTTTTCTTTTCTTTTCTTGCTTTATAAAACATATACATAGTATAAGAAAACTTGGGGAAAAAAGTATTGCCCAATGCTAAAAAAAACCCCCAAAACTTTAAAAGTAACACCGGGAAAAGTTTAAATTGTAACACGAATGCAGCAACTAGATTTCCATTTGGGACCTTTGAAGTACAAGCAAAATGCCGACATTTGTTGCAGGCCGCTTTTGTCTCTTTCCTTGTGAGTTCTGCCCTTCAAGGACCAAATGCAGGGGAGTGGGATCAGGAGACAGAGATCGAGTCTCGTGCGCTCCCAGACGCATTTGGTGGGGCCACTGTGAGATACAGGAAGCTGGACTAGATGGGCCTTTGGCCTGATCCAGCAGGGCTCTTCTTATGTTATTATATTCTATCGGCATGAGTAAAGTGAATAGAGAGATGCTCTTCTCCCTCTCACAAAATACCAGAACTAGGGGACATCTACTCAAATTGAGGGCTGGGAGAGTAAGAACAGTCGAAAGATTTTTTTTTGTTTTTACCCAGCATGTTGCTAGTCTGTGGACCTCCCTGCCACAAAAGGGGGGGGACAGATTCCTAGAGGAAAAGTCCATCCCAGGTGACAAACCATGATGGAGATGTGTGTCATCTCCAGGCTGAAAACCAGGGTCCTTCAAGGGCCAGAGGCAGGGGAGTGGTATCAGGAGACAGATATCTAGTCTCGTGCGCTCCCAGATGCATCTGGTGGGGCCACTGTGAGATCCAGCTGCCTAGATGTCTTAAGGAGCACTTCTGATCCCGCCTGATTTAGGAAGCTAAGCAGGGTCAGCCCTGGTTAATACTGGGATGGGAGACCACCAGGGAATACCAGGTGATGCAGGCACCTTGAGCAGGAACTGGCAAACCACTCCAGTCTTCCTGCCAAGAAAACTCCATGGACGTGGGGCCCCGAAGAGTCGGTCACGACTGTAACGACGCAACACACACACACACACACACACACAGTGAGATGCAGGAAAGTGGGCCAGATGGGCCTTTGGCCTGATCCAGCAGAGCTTTTCTTAGGTTCTTGGATTTTGCTTTATAGATCAAACGGGAGCCTTTGAAATGACTAAACCCCCTCCTTTCGAAGGGCACCCGTTTGCCGTGGGAAGGCTAATGCACCCATCTTGGGGCGCCTTTCCGGACGAGGAAGGGCGCGCCCGTCTCGACCGGACGGACTCCTGCCTGTCTCCTCCTCCTCCTCCTCCTCCTCCTTTCGGGAGACGCGGACCCTTTAAGGGCTGCCTTCCCCCCCCCCCTCTGCCGGCAGGTGGCGCTACGGGATGCGTGCGCTGGAATCTTCCGCGCCGGTCGCGGTGCAGGTGCGGGAGCGCCGGGCGGGGCGCCCCCGGAGGGAGGAGAGGTAAGGCGCTTTTTTTGGGGGGGGAGAGATGCAAAGGGGGGGATGCTGGAATTGGGGGAAAATGGGGGGGGGGTTTGCTTGCTAACGGGAGGAGCGCTGATGTGCAAGGGAGGATGCCCAGGGAGCCGGGAGAGGAGGGCATCTCTCTTGCAAAGAAGGCATTGGGATGGCATGGATGGGGGGTCCCTTTTTTTCCTGGGGGGGGGAGGATGCTGGGATGGGGGGAAATGGGGGGGTTGCTTGCTAACGGGAGGAGCGCTGATGTGCAAGGGAGGATGCCCAGGGAGCCGGGAGAGGAGGGCATCTCTTTTGCAAAGAAGGAATTGGGATGGGATGGGATGGGATGGGATGGGGGGGTCCCCTTTTTTCTGGACCCCCTCCAGAACCCCGAAGGGATCCTAAACCGGGCAAGGAGGGCGGAGAGATCTCTTTGCACCCATTCCCCACCCCCTCTTCCATTTTGGACTTGGCATCATCCCTGCAAAGGGGGGGGGAAGAGGGTAGGTTGGCATCTTTGTGTGTGTGTGTGGGGGAAATCAGAAGGGAGAGGCGAGGCGGGATGTGCCCCCTTCCTAGCCATCAGGATGTGTGTATTGGGGGGGGTGACCATGCCCCCCCTCTTTCTGCGTACCTCAATAGGTGGCCTGGTTTCTTTTTTTGCTGGGGGGGGGGGAGAGCGTCCCTCCACTGATGATGTCATGCCAGCCTAAACCCCCCACCCACCCCCCAAGGCGTGCCCTTTGCCCATCTCTGCCTTCCCCCTGCAAGGGTACCAGCTTCTGAACTGGACCTATAACCCCCCCCCACCACCACCACCACCAAAAAAAAAGCAGAGACCTTGATGCCCTTAAAGGAGGACGGGGAGGACGGGGGGGGGGCAGATCCTCCCTGCTTGCTCCCCCTTTTACACCGCCCTGCCCCACCAAGTCCTGGCTCAGCTCTGCCTCAGGGTGGTGGAAAATGGTGGCTTGAGGTGGGGGGGGGGGGAGCAGGAGAGGGAGGGGTGCTGACAGCCAAATATGTAACCCTTGCTTGGAGGTAGTGATGCAGAAACCCCCCCCCCCCCAAAGGCAGTAGCTGCCAAGAGTTATTGCCCCCTCCTGCCGGACACCCCTTTCCCTGCTGTATGCTTTGATAATGAGATGTTGCTTGCAAATTTTGATAGGAAGCAAAAACATCCTTTTCTACCCCCCCCCCACAAAAAAACCACCCCATTTTAAACCAGCCCCATCAGTTATATGCAGGGGCAAAAAAAAAAAAAAAAGTGCCTCTAGGCATGGGCAGAGTGCGTGCTCTTCTCTCTCACTCGTCCCCAGTTTCCCCGAGACTGCAGCCCGTTTGGCAAAAGGTGGGGTTTATAGGTTCCAAGCAGAGTTGGGGGGGAATCACCCCTCCCCCACCCCCCAAACATCAAAACGGGCCTTGGCTTGGACTCTGCTTCAAGAAACAGAATGGGTCTACCCCTGTCGGATGTTGACCCCGCTGCCAACATCCTCCACGATCCTTCAGCCTCGGTTTCGACGTTCAAAACCCATTATCCCGTCAGCTGTCCAGAGAGGCTTGGTTTTATTTTATTTCCGGAAAGCCAAGGGGTTGAAGGTGAGCGCGTCCTGAGAGTCCCACTCCTGATGACGCTGCCGTAGGAAGCGCTTTGCACATGCTCTAGAGCCTGCCCCAGAGTTTCCCGTGGAGCTGGAATGCATGCAAAGGGATGTGTGGGGCGGGTGTGTGTGTGTGGGGGGGGTCTGCAGCCCTTTTGGAAGTGGCATTGGGGGGGGGGGCGATGTGAGCTGGAGCTACAAGTGAGCTGGCAGGGCAGGTGGTGCCGCTCAGCCGGAAGGGCACATGTGGTGTTGAACAGAGGCCCACTTTTCAGGATGGGGGGGGGGAGTTTTGCCCTTGGCAAGTCCCAGTTGGGAGAGGGAATATGATGATGTCTACGCCAGAGTCTGTGATCCGGCCCCACTAGATTAGACCGGTTGGCTTTCGTTAGGAGGCCCTAACGAGTCGGAATTACAGCATGTGTTTCGCTAAGTGGCTTTTTAAGAGGAGGTGATTTGTTTCGGAAGTGAAGAAGGCAAGACCACCCCACCCAGACCCTTTGTCGTGGGTCGGATTAACGCTGTTTGTACAAGGGGGGGGGGGAAGTCTTGTGGTTTTGGTATCCCACCACAGCTGGAGGGGCCCAGACGGTGGGAGGCTGTCTTGTGTTGCATTCCAACGAATAGAACCTCCACATGTAGTGAATGTCTACCTCTGAAAACAGTAGGACCCCAGTATCCGCTGGGGATTGGTTCAAGGCCTTCCCGTGGATAATGAAAACAGTGGATAAGAGAGAACACCCCCCCCCAAAATCCCTAAAACTGCTGTTTTGTGACTATAGCTTGCTTTACAGCTGCTGTTTTACGACAGTAGCCTTGCTTTACGGCTGCTGTTTGTGACAGTAGCTTGCTTTGCGGATGCTGAACTATTTATTTAATTTTTTTCCCTCTGACACCCGTGGATAACTGAATCAGTGGATAATGAATCCATGGATACAGGGGTCCTAGTGTACCCGGTGCCAAAAAGACTTTCGCTTGAGGTCCTGTTGGCAAATTTCCTCCCCGGGGGGGGGGGGGGAATTGTGGAAGGCAACGTCAAAGATTAACAAGTACCGATAGTTCTAAATCGGAGACCTGTCGGTGAACAAAAAAAATATCACTGTTTGTCGAAGCCTGGCCTGTGTGGTCCAGCCTGTCACTTGCGTTTTAATTCTCTTTTAAATGCCCTGTTACAGTGTGTCCATAGAGCTAAGCACGTCGTAACAATGTGTGAATAAATGAGAAACAATATGCATCAAGCATGAGTTATTGGGGAATAAATCCTCCAAAATATTTATTTATTTATTTTGCCGGTCAAAATGCCTTTTCTGACGGGAGCAGCAAATTCCAAAGCAGATTAGGGGGAAGGTGCTTTTTAAAAAATAGCCTGTATCCATCAGGATCTGCTGCTTGTACAGAGAGTACAGTAGGACCCCAGTATCCGCTGGGGATTGGTTCCAGGCCTTCCCTTGGATAATGAAAACCATGGATAAGAGAGAATGCCAAAAATCCCCAGAACTGCTGTTTTGTGACAGTAACTTGCTTTATGATTGCTGTTTGTGACAATAGCTTGCTTTATGGCTGCTGTTTTATGACAGTACACTTCTTGACAGCTGCTGTTTGTGATTGTAGCTTGCTTTGTGGATGCTGAATTATTTGTTTAACGTTCCCCTCTGCCATGGGATAACTGAATCAGTGGATAATGCACTACTGTATGGTGCTTTAGATTTTGGATGGCAGGGAATAATTGAGCTTTGGCTTCTTCCCAGTGAGCGTGTGGTGGCTGCAGCGGTCGGTCTCTTTCCCTCAACGCCTGTCTTTACAAACATCCTTTTAAAATAAACAGCCGGTCTGTCTTTCAAGCGGGTTCCTTAAAGACCGCTCCCAAATTGTCCAGCTCCTCAACTCCTTTCGGGAGCCCAGGGAGAATGTTTTATGTGGGATTCTAAAGCCTCTGTGCGAGGCGGATTCAAGCTGAGCTTCTGCCGTCGAGTCAGCCAAGCGAGCCAGCCCTGAGGACTAGGAACATGTCAAGGCATCTTCGTTTGGACTTAAGAAAGAGATTCAGGACCTCCCCACTTTACAGGAGAATTCTGAGAGACCCCTTTCCTACACAGGGCAGAAGGATGAATCCCATCCGTGGCCTTTTGGGGCGGGCTGTGGCTACTAATTTTGTTCTGGGCAGTGGCCATCCTTTCAGTAGTGGTTCTCAATCGTTGGGTCCCCAGATGTTCCTGGACTGCATCCCCCAGAAATCCTGTGTAGTGGTTCCAGTCCAGGAACATCTGGGGACCCCACAGGTTGAGAACCACTGAAAATGTGGAGGAAACACTTATCCCCCCTTTCTGATGTTTTATGCAAGGGACCTATAGGAGTTTTGGAAGGATGGGGTGGTGGTGATGGTGGTGGAGGAGGGGTTTGAACCCGAGACCTCCTGCAACCCCCAGGTGGGGAAATCTGTGTGAACATGGACGTGTGTGTGTGTGTGTGTGTGTGTGTGTGTGTGTGTGTGTGTGTGTGAGAGAGAGAGAGAGAGAGAGAGAGAGAGAGAGAGAGAGAGAGAGAGAGAGAGAGATGCTGGCCCTGGGAGGTTTTAGGGCAGGCATGTCCAAATTTTGGCCCTCCAGATGTTTTGGACCAAAGCTCCCACAATCCTTTGCCATTGGAAATACAGGCTTGGAATTTTGGGAGTTGTGGTCCGAAACATCAGGAGGGCCGAGTTTGGACATGCCTGTTTTAGGGCTCCCTGACCAAGCTCAGTTTAGAGCAGGCATGACCAAACTTCGACCCTCCAGATGTTTGGGGACCGCAACTCCCACAGTCCTTTGCCATTGGTCATCTAAGCTTAGAATTCTGGGAGTTGTGGTCCAAAACATCAGGAGGGCCGAAATTTGGACACGCCTGGTCTAGGGGAAGGGTGGGGAAAGTGCCACCACCCAGATCTTGCCGGACAACAACTCCCATCGTCCACCAGCATGGTCTGCGCTGGCTGGCTGGCCGGCCGGCCGGCCGGGGCTGATGGACGTTCCAGTCCACTTCCCCTCTGGACAGCACCCTTCTCCCCACCTTCCTTCAGCCGGCTTCGCTTCCTTCCAGCCCGACCCCCCCACCCGTTCCCTGTTCCCCGTGTTGGTTCCCAGCATGCACTGCTTCTCTGGAAGACGCAAGAGTAAAGTGTCTCTCTGTGTGTGTGTTTATGCGCGCATGTGTAGGGAAACCATGGCAACCGTGCGCTCTAGGAGAAAAAAAATGCCCCATTTTAATCTCTGGATCTCCTGCCTGGGTTGCCCGCGGCTTTGGCGGGTTCCCCACCGCCACCAACAGCAGCCTGGGAGGGGGGGAGAGAAGCATAGGGGAACGTTTTGGGGGATTGCCAACTGATTGCCTCCTTCCTGCTCCGGTGCTTTTTGCACAAGCAGCTCGGAGCGCAAGAGACGTTCCCACGGGCGGCGTGACGAAGCACATTTCTCCTTCCAGCGGCCCCGTTGCCAGGCGCTCTCGGCTGTTGGATTCCCACAGTCCACCCACCACCACCCCCCAGCCTGGTGGAACAGGTGGATTGCCAAACACAGGCATGGCCGCCGGAGGTCGGACCACCGCCCCCACTCCCAGCGAAAGGACCCAGTGGGCAATTGCACCCACTTCGGAGCGGAGAAGCGGTGGCCGTTGAGGAACAGCGGGGCTGCGAGAGTGATGATGCTCTCCAGCCTTGGCCTGGCTGGCCGGCACTAATGGGATCTGAAGTCCGACAGCCTGTGGTCCTGGCGCGGACAGGAGGACCAAGGGCACTCTGCGCATGGCCCCGAGACATGGCATCACTCTCAGGGTCTGATGCTGAGCTGCAGGGAAGCCTTTTACAACGAGGGGTGTTTTCCTCCTCAGGGTATTTCCGTCGTCGGCTGTCAGGATGTGACTGGATTTCACCTGGCCGGCGACCCTGGATGGCACGGCACAAGGTCAGGGGGTCCAGAAGGACTGGATGCATGGAGGGGAGGGGGCAGCCGCAGAGGGAGGGTGTGCGCCGGCACAATCAGAATACAGCGGTATCTTGTATAAAGGAATTAATTCGTTCCAAATGAAATTCTGTTAAGCAAAATTTCCTGTATACAAATTTCCCCTAGGAATGCATTGAAAACGGAGTAATCTCTAACCGCGACCATTTTTATGTTGTACACATTCGCCCCACAGGCGATTCTGTTAAGCAAATTCCCCCTATCTCCGGAATTGTTTATGTTGTACAGATTTTATGTTATACAAACCGTTTGTTATATGAGGGTCCACTGTACCTGAAATCACCAAGCTTTCTTGATTTCTTCCCAGCGGTGAAGGTGGGCATGGAACCAACAGGGAGACCCCATGGCTTTGGTTTCAAGTTGGTCTTTCAAAACTGGGTAAGTTTCTCAAACCATGGTCTGGGTGCCCTCGGGGAGTGGGGGGGGGGGTTCATGTGGCAGTCACCCACCACCACCACCCCAATCTTCCGTACCAAGCTGAGGATCCAAATTGTAGAAACAGCAACAATCCCTGCTTGATCCAGACCGCCCTGTAGTGTTTTGGAGGTTTAGAGCTTCTAAATACATAAAAAGAGAAAGCAAACAATGCTGACCTGGGATGCTGTGAACTGTAGAGCCTCATGGCTCAGGGTTTAAACTGCACTACTGCGGTGAAGACTCTGCTCACAACCTGAGTTCAATCCTGACGGGCTTAGGGAGCTCCCTCGAGGTTGACTCAGCCTTCCATCCTTCCGAGGTGGATAAAATGAGTACCCAGCTCGCTGGGGGTATGGGGCAGTGTGTAGCCGGCATGAATAAATTGTAAACCACCCACAGAGTGCTTTAGGCGCTATGGGGTGGCATACAGGCAGAGCGCTTGGCTTGGCTTTTTTTTTTTATTTTTGGGTAGGCCACTGGGGCATGGTGGCTTAGCGGGCTAGAGCGCTGAAACTGTCAGGCTGCAAAGTCGGCAGCTCGGTGGTTCGAATCCCGGGTGCCACGCAACGGAGCGAGCTCCCGCTGTTCACCCCAGCTCCTGCCAACCTAGCCGTTCGAACGCATGCAAATGAAAGTAGATAAATAAGATAACGCCGTAAAAAGCGGGAAGGTAAAACAAGTGTTCCGTGCGCAGAAATGCGTTCAGCCATGCCGGCCACGGGCCACGGACTTGCACAACACTGGCTCTTCAGCTTGGAAACAGAGATGAGTTAGACACGACTAGCACGCATGTGTGTGTGTGTGTGGGGGACCTTTACCAAGGAAAACGCTTTGCCTTTATCCAGAAGCAGTTGCGTTGCAGTGCGTGAGGTTTCCTTGGGATCGTGTGCGTCTCTTTGCGGTGTTTAACGCCCCTCTTTCATGTCGAAGGTCCATGGATGGTTGCCTGTGCGAATGCACATCCGCCCCCCCGTTCCCTCTCAGGGCCACGGGTTGAAGTCCACACCCCCTCACCCGGCTGACATCTTTCCCTTCTCTGCTCTTTCCAGGGCTGGTGGCTGAGGGGCGCCGCTGAGGTGATCTGAGGCGAAACCGGAGGAGGAGGCGGCGGCGGCGGGGGGCGGGCGGAGGAGAGCTGATTTTAAGATGACCCGAACAGACCCTCCTGATCTCCTGGTATCGACGGTGTATCAGGATATCCCGGTGGCCTCGGTCTCCCCCTCCCGTTCTCCCTCTGGCCGCCCCCCCAGGCGTGGCGACACCCCCATGTCTTCGCCCCTCGAGAACCAGCACGCCCAGCGCTTCAACAAGCGCCACTGCCGCAGCTTCGACTTCCTGGAGTCCCTGGACGAGCCGCTGCTGCCTTCCAGCCCACCCGTCATGGAACGCTACCCTCGGCGGCCCCCTACCCCGGAGCCCTCGGCCGTCCCCGGAGGGAGAAAAGCCTCCGTCCGGGTCTCGGCCGTGGAGGAGTACGCTGGCAAAGCCCGGTCCCACAGGAAGGACGAGCCGAAGGAGTCGGTTTCGCGCGGCGAACCCAAGCGGCGGGCCCGTTCCAAGAGCGCCCCCCGGGTCAAGACTTCGTTCGCCCCCGTCGCCATCCCCGCCGCCTCGTGCTCTCCGCCGGCCCCCGCCCGGCGAGGCCGGGAGGCCCACCGCCTCTCCCGGGAGCACGAGGGGACAGAGTTCTCGCCACGCCGAGAGAGCAGCTACTACTCGGCCACCAAGGCGCTGATGAGCGAGGTGCACCCCATCAAGCTCCAACCGCAGCGCACCGGCGGCAGCCGCATCTCCCCGCTCTGCGTCACCGGGGCCAACTGCTACGAGGAGGCCCCCGCCCCGGTTCCGGCTCCAGCCCCGGCCCGGTTGCCTCCGCCCCTGCCGCCTACAGTCCATGTCAAGCGGCGGGTGGATATCAAGCCAGACGAAGCCACAGTGATGCACGCGGCCCGCAGCACCAAGGCTGGCCACGAAGAGCCCCCGCCCGTATGGACCCGGCCGCCGGGCACCGCCCGCAGCTTGACGGTGCCTAGCAGCCGGCAAGTGTCGGTCTCTCGGACGCCCACCCCCAGCGACACCTACAGCGGGGACCAGCGGGGGATGCCGCCGTACCCGGCCGAGCTCTACGACGGAGGAGGCCCCGCCGTGCCGGAAGGGGGCTGCGTCCCTTACTCGGCCTACACGCCCACCAAGTTCTTCTATTCGGAGGAGCCCGGCGGCTACCCTTTGAAGAGCACCGGCTACGAGCGGTGCAGCCCGCTCTATCGGGGGCCCGTCCTCCCCCCGCAGCCCTTCTACGCCGAAGAGAACTCCCAGAGTCCGTTCCACCCGCTACCCGGCCGCACCTTCTACGTGGAGGACCACCGGACTGCTTACCCCATCCAGGAGGCCCCCGCCCGGACTTACTACACCGACGACCCCCGGCTCTACACCCCACGGACGGCTCCCGTAAAGGCTGTTTATACGGAAGACCCCCGGGCTTTCCCTCCTCCCGTAGCCACCTCCAACCCCCGCGTGTTCTACACCGAGGATTACGGGAAGTACCACGAGCGGGAAGCCATGTCCCGGACTTACCCGCACCCCCGCAACAGCCCTCCCGTCCAGTTCCATGACTGGTACTGCGCTGACCGAGGCGGGCTGCCCTACCCGACGTGGCAGCTATCCCCGTATCCGCCTCCGCCGCCTGCCCCCCGGGCCATGCTCTCCTCCTGGCACGCCAGCTACAGCGTCAGCCCTCCCCGTCTCGGCACAGACACGAGGCACCACTCGAAGTCCTGGGACAACATCCTGACCCCTCACCCGCGCCGGGAAGACCCTCTGTGGCGTGGGCGCAGCTACGAGAACCTCTTGGCCCGGGACGCCCATCGTGCCTTATCCCCCGACGACCGGCGCCAGCCGGTGGTGGTCAACCTGTCCAGCTCACCCAGGCGCTACGCCGCCCTCTCCCTCTCCGAAAACTCCCTCCTCGAGAAAGTTCACGCCGACGGCGGGCGGGCCGGCTGGTTCGTCACCCCGGAAATCACCATCACGGACAACGACCTCCGCGCCAACGGGGTCGGTAAGGGCGAGCGGCGCTCGGCCAGCTGGGATGTGCTGGATTCAGGAGAAGGGCGAGCCGGGGGCTTCGGGCCTTCCCGCCCTTGCGTGGCGGCCGATCCCGGCGCCAAAGAGAGCCGCCAGCGGAGCCTGGAGCAGCTGGACGAGCTCATTACGGACCTGGTCATCGACTACAAACCGCCGTCGCTCTGCTCGGCCAGCGAGGTGAGCAACTTAGCCGACCAGCTTCGCCGGCTGATCAGCGACAGCATGGCTTTGCCGGCCAAGAAGCCGGAAGCCTGGAAGCCTTCTCCGGACGCCCGCCCCACCAAGGAACAGCCGGGCCGCAGCCCCTACCACGCGGAGTTGCGCAAGGACCAAGGGCGGCGCCCCGCCGAGACCGCCGAGACCGCCGGGCCCTTCGAGAAACCCCCTCCGGAGGACTGTTCGCCGGACCTCAGCGCCGACGAGGACGACGTCATGATGTGCTCCAACGCCAAGTGCCGCCGGACGGAGACCATGTTCAACGCCTGCCTGTATTTCAAGTCCTGCCACAGCTGCTACACCTATTACTGCTCGCGCAACTGCCGCCGGGAGGACTGGGACACGCACAAGGAGAGCTGCATTTACGGCCGGGTCGGGAGCACCTGCCGCCACGTGCTACAGTTCTGCCGGGAGAACGGCGAGGTCCATAAGGCCTTCTCCCGCATCGCCAAGGTGGGCTTCCTCTCCCGCGGCCGTGGGGTCCTCTTCTTGGGTTTCCCCAACTCGGGCTCGGCCGAGAACTTTCTCCAGTTCGGCCTGGAGAGTTTGCTGATGTCCCCGACGTACCTGTCCTTACGGGAGCTGGACGGCTACTCGGACAACCTGGGGGATTACGCCCGGGAGTTGCGGGAGGCCGGCCAGCGGTACGACCCGGACGAATGCTTCCTCTTGAACGTCACGGTGGCGGTGGGGCAGAACGTCCCCGAGCGGCCCTCCCCGAAAGCGCAGGTGCCCACCGTCCGCAAGTACGCCAAGGTGGCCTTAGCCTCGTCCAGCCCGGAGAAGCGGATCCTGAAGAAAGAGCGGGACATGGAGACGCTGATCCTGACCCCGCCGCCGGGCACGGCCGACCTCGACAAGGGGGGCGAGGAAGGGCGCAAGGCCCGCCAGGTGTGCTTCATCCACATCCAGCGGGAGCTGCGCCTCCGGGGGGTCTTCCTGCGCCATGAGTTCCCCAAGGTCTACGAGCAGCTGTGCGCCTTCGTGGAGAGCAACCGACGCTTCACCCCCACCACCATCTACCCCATCGACAAGCGGACCGGCAAGCAGTTCATGTGCATGATCATGGCCGCCTCCGAGCCCCGCACGCTCGACTGGGTGGCCAGCCCCAACCTCCTGGAGGACATCATGTGATCCTTTCTTTCCTTTTTTCCCCCCCCCCTGCTCCTCTTCCCGCATCCCCTCCGGAATGGGGCCGGCGGGGGAGGGGGCTCCTCTTGACTGCCCTTTTCTTAGAAATGTATTTTATTATCAGAGTGCTAACTGGGCTCAATGATTCCTTCCTTCCTTCCGCCATCAACTCCTTTCTTCCTTTCTTCCTTCCACTTACTATCAACTCCTTCCATCCTTCCTTCCTCCCTTCCATCATCAATTTCTTCCTTCATTCCTCCCTTCCATCATCAGCTCCTTCCTTCCTTCCATCCATCCATCCATCATCAGCAACTTCCTTCCTTCCTTCCTTCCTTCCTTCCTTCCTTCCTTCCTTCCTTCTATCCATCATCAGCTCCATCCATCCATCCATCATCGGCTCCTTCCTTCCTTCCGTCCCTCCTTCCATCCATCCATCCATCCATCATCAACTCCTTCCTTTATTCCCCCCCTTCCACCATCAGCTCCCTTTCTTCTGTTCTTCCTTCCTTACATCCACTCATCATCAACTTTCTGCATTCCCCTCCCTCCCTCCCTCCCTCCCTCCCTTCCTTCCTTCCATCATCAGCTTCCTGCATTCCTCCCTTCCATCATCAACTCCTTCCTTCCTTCCTTCCTTCCTTCCTTCCTTCCTTCCTTCCTTCCTTCCTTCCTCTCTTCCTTCCTTCCTCTCTTCCTTCCTTCCTTCCTTCCTTCCTTCCTTCCTTCCTTCCTTCCATCCATCCATCCATCCATCCATCCACCCATCCATCCATCACCAGCTCCTTCCTTCTTCCCTTCCTTCCTTCCATCACCTGCTCCTTCCATCCTTCTCCTCTTCCTTCAATCCATCATCAACCCCCACTTTCTTCCCTCCTAACCATTATCTGGGGGAGACGCCAACCTTGCAGAGGGGCACAGTCCCCAGGGCTGGGAACGAAGGTGCTGCTTGAGCCAATTGGGTCCCTACTGACTTCAGGATACAGCTGAAATTCAGATTAACTTTCCATTTTTGAAGTTTGATTCTTCGATTTCTTTTAATCTCCAGTTAGAAGAAAGAGATGAGTAGGGGGGGGGGGAGAGGAATCCAACAATTCAAATCAACATGGGGCCAATCTTAAGTCAGTCCTGTCCTGCCCGTAAACCTTGTTTCTCCCCCAACATTTGCCTCTCCCCCAAAAACCAAGGGAACCTTTTATAGGGAATATCGATGCACGTTGGTGTGATTTTGGCATGGGAGAATAGAAATTAGGAGTGGGGGGATAGCTTTTCATTTCAGTACCCGAGTAATGTGTCTGTGATGCTACCGTTCAAGGTTTCTTGGATGGAATACCCCCCATTTGCTGCGCATGGATCTACACCCAGGGTTGGGGAACAGGGGCAACCGTCAGGGGGACATAAGTTAAAATGGCAGCTTTTGGGCACAAAATGAGCTGGAGATGCCAAAACGAGAAGTCATATTTATTTTATTTTTATTTTTATTTTTATTTTATATTATTTTTATTTTTATTTTTAATTTTAATTTTGTTTTTTATTTTTATTTTTATTTTCATTTTTATTGTAATTGAAGTGCAAACTCCCTTGATGTCCGCTTGTAGGGAACGGAGGGTGCCCGAGTCTTCTAGATTTAATTCACTTTATGTTACTGTGTTTGTTGAACTATTCTGGAGTGAATGTTGCCAACCCTTTCCTGTGGTTTTGGAAGGGTTTTCAAAGGGTCCAGGGTCAATCTGTTAACCGAGGGATCAGAATGGTAACGCCTAGTGCTTTTTTTGTTTTATTTTTAAGCGGGGCTGATTACATTTGGGGCAATGAAACCTGTAATCCTGCGGCCAGCACTGTGACGTGAGGGAAGGGCCTTCTTTGCATAGCCCCTGGGAATTCCAGCCAGAGTTGGCCGTTGTAGGTTAGCTGTCGGCCAGAGTTGGCCGTTGTAGGTTAGCTGTGCAAAATAAAAATAAAATAAAAAATTAACTGAGAGCTTTCAGGAGTTTGCGACGGCCCAAAGGTGCACACGGGACTCGGTCCACTTATGGATCTCGGCTTCCGTTTTAGCTTGTTAGTCGCTTGACCTATAAACCGGGGATTAGAGAGGCTGTAGTCCCAAAACAGTAAAGCTCACAAGCTCCGTAGTCCCTCAGTTGAGAAGGCACTTGGTTTCCTCTAAACTTCAAAGAAGGCACCAGAGGACTTTTTTTTTTACCTAAATTCACAACAGGAAAGGCTGGAAATGTGTCTGTGTACAGTGGTACCTTGTATAAAGGAATTAATTCATTCCAAATGAAATTATGTTAAGCAAATTTTCCTTTATACAAATTCCCATAGGAACACATTAAATAGAGTGATCCCATTTTTACGTTGTACAGATTTTATGTTATACAAGCTGTTTGTTATACAAGGGTCCACTGCATTTTTATTTTTTTAATTTTTAATGAAAGCTGAGGTCCTTCAGCCGGAGACAGGCCTGCCTGCCTTACAGGGATGTGGGACTTGCCGTTGGCACAGGGTCACCCTCGCCTTCCCAGATGGTGCTGAGCTGCTGGCCGGTCCCCTGCGTGGCTTGGCCATCCCCGTGAAAATCCAGGTCAGGATGGGGTGGTGGAGTCCGGATGCGGTTGCTATGGGAACGCCGCACATCCTCCCTCTGCGGTGGAAGGGAAGCTCCAGAGTCGGAAACCGGCCAGGCCCGGCTTTCGGATCTGGGCAGGCGGGAGGTGTCATTAAAACAGAACAGGATGATTTACTCCCCAAACCCACTAATTAGTAGGGTTTATTCTTTTCCTTTGGGATTAACGAGGGTAGAGATACAGAGCGGCCACCCTCACTCAGTCATGCCCATAAGCATGGTGGAAATTCAGCAAGGGAGCTGTCCAAGGTCCTGGAGCCTGTGCAAGACAGGTTCTCCATCTTGGAACAGCCCCCTGTAAAAATAAAATGCGGACCGAAATCCGGAGTGGATTTCCTCCACCCCGTCCCGCCCAAGACCTGCATCTCCTGTAACTATGGGAGGAGGGTGGGTGGGTGGGTGGGTGGTGGAGGAATGGAACACCCCCCACCAAGGGCTCACCCTAAAAACAAGTCCAGGGTCAACCGGTGGGACATATAAAGCCGAAGTTGATTGTGTGTGAGAGGTGGGATGAAAGAACACAGCCTTTTTTTTTTGCTCCCTTTTCTGGTTATGCTTTCCTTTGCCACCTTGCCGTGCACCTGACGAAATGCGAAGGGCCGTGCATGAGGGCCTGATGCCCCCTCCTGAGATGCATGCATGGGGCAGTGGAGTGTGTGTGTGTGTGGGGGGGAGTGTTTTGCTCTGTTTTTCTGTGTCTGGGATCTTACATTACAAGGCCCTTCCCTTTGCTTTGGGACTCGGAAGATGTTCTGGGGATGATGGGAGTTGACCTAGGTGTCTGTGCCAGGTCTCCACCCATTTATTTATTTGTTTAAATCAGGCATGTCCAAACTTTGGCCCTCCAGATGTTTTGGACCACAACTCTCACAGTCCTTTGCCATTGGAAATACAGGCTTGGAATTCTGGGAGTTGTGGTCCAAAACATCAGGAGGGCCAAAGTTTGGACATGCCTGGTTTAAATAAAAACAAACAAACAAACAAATGAGGACAGAAGCTGATGGAGGGGTGGCGAAAACCTCAGGGCAGGCTTTCTGCCTTGGGAGTGTCATAAGACAAAGGGGGGGGAATCATTAATTGACTTCTTAAACTCGTTTTAGGGCTGCTGCTTAAGGGCTCAGCGAGGAGGTTGCCTGCAACATCTCTGAATGAGTTCCTGTTCAGAGTTGGCCTTGTTTTCCCTCAGCCAAGCCTGGATCAGGCTGTAATTCTGAGAGTGGAGGTCCATCCATGCAGCCTCGTTTCAGGGAGAATGATTCTGTATACCTCCGAAAGGGCGCCTTTCTTTCTGCAGAATTAGGTGTTTCTGAGAAAAGAGACAGGCAGGAAATAGGGTGCGAGGCTCCTTTGGGGACTGCTTAAATCTCTCTTGGGCACTTGTATGTGTGTGAGTGTGTGAAGGATGATGTGGTTTCACTCTCAGTTGTGAAAAATTAGAATATTTGTTGTCAGAGTTTTGGGGGGATTTTTTTTTTTACATTTTTAAATTTATTTTTTTTGCTGATGTGAGGTGGAGAATGAGAGGGGTGAGCTGGTGGGTGTTTTTGCTTGACTGAGGCCCGATGGTTTCAGGGTGAGAATGTGAATGTGCAGTTGCAGAAATAAGTGGAAGGGGATGAGGTGGCAATCGTGAGGCCAGTAGTTTGGGGGGGGGGGGTGAGACTTAACTGGGGGACAAGAGCGGATCAACAATTCCTCGGACAGCTGTTTATCCAGGGAAATTTTGAGAGGCGTTTGGACTACAGGTCCCATCAGCATGCATGTCCTCAAAGCTGTAATGCTGGGAGTAGGGGGTCCAAAGAAAGAAATCTTACTGGCTTTGGATCGGACATGCGTGACTGGCGTTTAGCACAGGCATGTCCAAACTTCAGCCCTCTTGATGTTTTCAACCACAACTCCCAGAATTCTAAGCTTAGATTGCCAGTGACAAAGGACTGTGGGAGTTGTGGTCCAAAACATCTGGAGGGCTGAGGTTTGGATATGTCTGGTTTAGCAGCTCCTCTGTGAGGGAAAGAGCAGATTTTCCCTTCTCCCCCCTTCCCCCTTTGAGTCAGATCGGAAGATGTCCTTCTCTTGAAAGGAACACCTTTGCATGGCTGGCTATGTAGCCCATCTGGAGCTTTTGCATTTCTCGTGCAGGCCATCAGAAGGAATGTATGTCTTAAAATACATGTATGTGGAGCTAAAACATAGTCTTAAACGCCAACTGGCCAGTCACAAATCAAAGCAGGCTAATTGGAGCATTATGGGGGAGAAAGCTCGTAGGACAATCAGACAGCTTTTAGTACATAAGGACTTTCAGCATCTAACAATGTGCTCTCTGTAGCCTCTAATCCAGACCTACGTTTGTGTGGTGGCCTTTTGAGCACCTCAGTGTGTTTCCCCTTCCTTTGACCAGCAGGAGGAAAACTGAGGCACTTTCCAGGTTGGTTTTAAGGTGTTTTTTTTAACGAGTCATTTTTTAAAAATCAAGGCTCCGAATCATGCCCCATACAAAAGAACGAGGGATTCTCTCGATTGCTTCACACAACTCTTCCGTTCATTCCTCCAACCAGCTGTTGTCCACTGCCCTTCTTATTTATTCCCCCGGAGAATATTGCTGATGCAGGAGTGCTTTGTTGGATAAGTGCATGTTTGATATATTTCTTTTAATAATAATGATTTTTTTTTAAACAAACACAGAAAAAAACTGTAACTATGGAAGAAATACACATGTTCTCTTGTACGAAACAAAACTTGGGACTGTATTTTCGCACATTGCCATTGTCCGAGTCTGCTGGTTTTCCATGGCACAATTCTGAAGATGGAGTCTATATATATATATATATATATATATACAAATATAATATATATATATATGTGAGAAAAATCCTTTGAATAAATATAAAATATAACTTGAATGCACAGCCTCTGTTTGAAGTATTTGTTTGGTGTTTTTTTTGTAGTGAAGACGGTAGTTAAAGTGATGGAGAGGACAGATAATAAATTGGGGGAGGGAATCTAAAAGATTTTTTGCATGGAAAATAATGATGTTCAGGAGGGTGCCTTTTAATGCACCCCATGAAATGACGGAATTTCTTTTCTTTCAGAAAGACTCACCAGCAGCCACTATAAATTTCTTTTCTGCTGGGATGTTTTTAGACTGGCATTGGGGTGAGTGGATGCCTAAATTATCCCTTGTTGTGGAGTGATGGAATTCTGTCCATGCTCAGAGGCACTCTTGCTTCCAGTCCTCAGGGACCATGGCAAAGAAAGGCCACAGCCTTTGTGGATCTGGGTCTCAAGCCCCACCTTCCATCTTCGACCCCTTCCCCCTCCCGAGTCATACTCCAATTTCCGCCACTCCAGGGCGTAAATAATATTACAGTACTGTATATTTGATTTATTTCCATTATTTGTCGGCCAACAAGTCCTTTCCCTTTAAGAGCGCTGCCCCTTTAAGAGCGGCGGCTTCCATTGGTTGAGACGGTCGGGGGCTCGCCGCTGCGGTGGGTGGGGCGACGCGTTCTACCATACCCCCGCCCCCCGCTCGGCTGCCATTGGGCAGCGTGAAACGCAGGCGCGTCGACATTGGACAGTTTTATCCCCTTACGCCCCGCCTTCCTCCTTGCGGCGTCCAACCGCGCAATAAGGCAGGCTTTCCTTTCCATCGCTATTGGGCAAGGGGCGGAGGAAAAGCTTCAGGCGTGCCCAATGGGTGAAGCCGCTCGGGCGGGCGCAGAAGCTTCTGAGTCTCCGATTGGTTCCGTCGGCGCACGTGCCGCTGCTGCGCGCCGTGATTGGCCGGCGGGAGAGAAGGAGGCGCGGCTTATCCGGCGGGGCCGGCGGGGGAAACGGCCATGGCGGGAGGGGCGGGAGATGCTCTGAGCCGCGTCCCCGACGTGGACATCGACCCGGACGGCGTCTTCAAGTACGTCCTGATCCACGTCACGCCGGAGGGGGCGGGCCGCGGCAAGGACGTCGTGCGCGGCTACGCTTGGGCAGAGTACCACGGTGAGCGCGCCCTGATTGGCCGAGGCGAGCGAGTGGGCGGGGCCTCCGGGAGGGTGTGTGTGATTGGACGGGGGCGGGGCTAAGTGTGGGCGGGGCCAAGAGGCCGGGGAGCCTTTTTTTCAAACCTGCCTGGGAGGGAAAGGGGGCGGGGCTTAAAAGTGGGCGGGGACAACACGGGGGCGGGGCTTGAGAACCCTTTTGCAGGGCGTGAGTGAAGCGCACCAGCAGTTGCATCAGCAGCAGGGCAAGGGGGTGGGGCTAGCTTGACAAGGGGGTGGGGCTAATGTGACTAGTGGGCGGGGTTAATGTGGCTAGTGGGCGGGACCAACTTGGTAAGTGGGTGGGACTAATTTGGTAAGTGGGTGGGACTAATTTGGTAAGTGGGTGGGGCTAACATGGCTAGTGGGCGGGGCTGTGGCAAGTGGGTGGGGCTAACTTGGCTAATGGGTGGGGCTAATGTGACTAGTGGGTGGGGTTAATGTGGCTAGTGCATGGGGCCAATTTGGCAAGTGGGTGGGGCTAATGTGACTAGTGGGTGGGGCTAATGTGGCTAGTGGGTGGGGCTAAGGGGTGATCTTTTGGGGTGGAGGGGGGGAAGCGTGCCTGGGGTGGACCAATGCTCCACCTCCCCAGTTTAGACCTACTCTAACCCTTCCCCCCCCCCCAAAAAAACAATGGTTTTCCTTTGGCCAGGAATCATCTTCCCAGAATCCCCTGCACTGGGCATCCCCCTTCTTGGCTGGGTAATCCCACCAAGCCCTCCTGGGGCTGCTAAGAGGATGGTGAGGCAGCTTGGGTGAGGTCCTGATGCCCTATAAAAGCTCCCCTGTGATGCTTCTAACTCTTCCTTGCCTGCGTCCTCAGCCGATATTTACGACCAAGTGGCGGAAGAGCTGGAGAAGCAAGGCTTGCGCTGCCGGTGCCTGGGGGGCGGCCGGATCTCCCACCAGAGCGCGGCAAAGAAGCTCCACGTTTACGGCTACTCCGTGGTAAGGAAGGGCGAGGGGAAGAGGGAGGAATGGGGCCCGTTCCGCTCTCCCAGATCATGGGCCGCCACCCCCTGCACGCAGGCCGGTGAACGTGGATGACGTGGATGGCTCTTTTTCCCCCCTTCGGCAGGGCTTTGGCCGAGCGAAACACTCCACCTCCACGGAGAAGCTGAAAGCCAGGTACCCGGATTACGAAGTCACCTGGTCCGATGAAGGATACTGAGAACTGTGTGTCCCGCGGCAGGAGAGACCTCGAGGGATGCTGGCGTCCAGTCCTCTAAGTTAGGCATGTCCAAACTTCAGCCCTCCAGATGTTTTGGACCACAACTCCCACAGTTCTTTGTCATTGGCAAGATAGGCTTAGAATTCTGGGAGTTGTGGTCCAAAACCTCAGGAGGGCCGAAGTTTGGGCATGCTTGCTCTAAGTGAACTGAGACCACTGAAAGAAAGTGGGTGGGCTTGCATGAGAAGGTGTTGTGGTGTGTGTGCGTGTGTGTTTTGGGGGGGACATGTGCTCTGTACTGACCTCTGGCTAAACGTGCCAAGCCTAGACAGCTGTACAAAGAAATAAATGACTCGTGGCATCAATTGGGTGGTTCCTGTGCGGTCTTTCCCCCGTGCCTAAGCCGCAGAGCTGGCACATCAGGGATGTGTTCCCTTTCCATCTGGTTTTTGTTTGGGTAAACAAGAGGGGAACAGGGCAGGTGACAAATCAGATGGATGGGCTGTAGTGGGTTTCTTGTCCTCTCGGGCTGGTATAAAATAATGCAGGGCATGAGTCAAGTGGGTAGAGGGAAATTCTTCTCCCTCTCGCAAAATACCAGAACTAGGGGACATCCACTCAAACTGAGGGCTGGGAGAGTAAGAACAGACAAAAGAAAAAATTTTTTCACCCAACGCGTTGTTAGTCTGTGGAACTTCCTGCCACAGGAGGTGGTGATGGCCTCTGACCTGGATGCCTTCAAAAGGGGATTGGACAGATTCCTGGAGGAAAAGTCGACCCCAGCTTACAAACCATGATGGAGATGTGGAATCTCCAGGCTTAAAACCGGGGTACTTCAAGGGCCAGATGCAGGGGAGTGGTATCAGAAGACAGAGATCTAGTCTCTTGGGCTCCCAGAGGCATTTGTTGGGGCCACTGTGAGATCCAGGAAGCTGGACTAGATGGGCCTTTGGCCTGATCCAGCAGGGCTCTTCTTAGGTTCTTATGAGTTCAAGAGAAGTGGTAGAGCCTCCAGGTGGGAGCAGCACAGGCGGGCTGTGTAGTGTGAAAAAACACCGTAGCTGCTGCAGAACAGCAAGGGAAGGGACTTGTATTGAATCCATTCCCTGTTAGATTGATTCAGGCTTAGTTTGAAGAACGGGGGTGACTTAAGAAGCAGCTTTTTACAACTGCCCATCTTGCCTCTAACAAGACTCCTTCCCTGGCTGCAACATCACCTAGCCATGGACTTCTAGCCATGGACACCATCTAACCAAGAACTTTAAAAGTAACCTCCTGGTGAAGCACATTTTTTACCCTGTCTGAACTTCTGGGACCTCCTTTGAAGAAAGGGCGATTTACACTCGAAAGTTTGCAACGTTCCTCTTTTTATTATTAATAGCGGGCTATAAAGCTATCGCCTGCAACCTATTTTTGCAATTGTGTTTTGTGGTGGCTTTGAAATCAACAAGGTCTAAATGAATCTCGGTGGTACGAGGTGGGCCTGTTTCGACTGAGTCTGATCCCGCAATTGACGAGATAAAACTGGGCCGTTTTTGGGAATTGCAAAGCACCTGAAAGCTGAGTAGCCGGAGGTCCTTTTGACGTCATTCCTGGGGCCCTGCAAAGGCATCTGGGGCTCAGTCTGAGTTTAATGACAGCAGGGGGAGAACCTCCCCCCCCCAGCACCTATGCCAGGGGTCCTCAAAGTTTTCAAATAGCGGGCCGGTCCACCACCACCCAGACACCACTGGCGGCTGGACCACAGTCCACACACACACACACACACACACACACACACAGGCAGACACAGGCCAACATGGAAAAACGGGGGAGGGAGGGGCTAGTGGGCGGAGCTCCCCCACAATCGGCCCATGATTACCCGTTTTAAATTGCGCCACTCGGCTGCCGCAGCCGCTGCCCTGACCATCTGGGCGGCAGTGTGTGTGTGGGGGGGGAGCGGGAGACCTTGCCATGACCCTCCCACTTTGAACTGCCCCACTAGCCAGCGTGCCGACCATCTGGGCGGTGGGTGGGGGGAGTGGGGGAAGCGACATAGCCCACCGCTTTGAACTGCCTCCGCAATAAAAGCAGTTGCGGAGGCTGGCTTGCTCGTGAAGCAGGGGGTAGGTGGGGGGGGTCTGCAATTGGTCCCAGGGGCCGGATTCAGGATCCTGGGGGGGGGGCACATCCGGCCCCCGGGCCTTAGGTTGAGGACCCCTGACCTATGCCCTTACTGGAGAGTTCCCGAATGTGGTTTTCTATCTGCTTACACAGCAGATAGGCTGCAGCCTCCGGGAAAACTGAGATCTTCCCCTTACTCCACCCATTTCCCTGACAATTTACTACTTGATTGCCCCGAGTTGAAGGTCCAAGGCCATCTCAGGGGTGGAATGGAAAGCCTTCTGCCTGTTCCCCTCCTACTGGAGGCTGGCCATCACCCGGGCTGGTCTGGCCTTAGAACGCAGCAGCCCCAAGCAAGGAGGTTGCAGTGAGGCCTCCCAAACCAGCCTGCCAGGCTTTTTGCCTCCTCCCCACCCCTGGCTTTTCTTCCTGGATTAGCTGGCCTCAAAGGATCAGCGGTGACAATATGTCCTTTGGCTTTGTCGTGGGTGGGACCTTAAGCCGGACACTCAGCCCCCTAGGCCACTGGGTCTCGACCTGTGGGGTCCCCAGATGTTCCTGGACTGCAACTCCCAGAAATCCTGACCAGCTCAGCGAGTGACGAAGACTTCTGGGAGTTGCAGTCCAGGAACATCTGGGGACCCACCGGTTGAGAACCACTGCCCTAGATGGAGGTCTCCGTAAGAATCCTCCAAAGGTGGCCGTGAGGAGGAGGATTGTGTAGCGCCAGCGTTACCCATCCGTCGATGCATCTTGGCGGGCTGGCGGGAGTTGCCCCAAAGTGGCGTGTCACGGCACTTGTCCTCTTCTCTCTATTCCCGATAACCCCTGCCCTCCAGTGATTCCCAGCATTGAGAGCTGTCAGTATCCTTCCTGGGGTTTTTTATCCCCCCCCCCCGATCCCCCCTCACTCCTGTTTTGTTTTGTTTTGTATGGTTCCTTGTTTAGAGTGTGTAGTGGAACAGCACTCTAATTTCGTTATGCATATCTTGCATATGCATAATGACAATAAAAACTCTATTCTATTCTATTATCCAGCCCCCACCCACCAGTGTGCCAAGTTCTTCCCACTATTTTGTTGGTTTTTTTTCCTTTTCCTGTGTGTGTGTATGTGCATGTGTGTCTCGATTGTTCTATTGATTGATTGATTGATTGATTGATTGATTGAACTTCCCCCCCCCCACCATCTGTTTATTTTATTTAGTTAGAAGTCTTACACCAAGGGTGCACACTATGTTTTTAAATTGTTCGTTGTGTGCGTGTATGTTGTTTGTTGTTATTTCTGCCCGAATTGATCGGCCCACTGTTAGCCGCCCAGAGTTCCTACAGGAAGATGGGCGAGATAGAAATCCTATACTAAATAAATAAATTAATTAATAAATAAACTTTTATACTGCCCATCTAGTGTATAGCTACTCTGGACAGTGTACAAACAAGATAAGTAATACTGTCAAATGCAAACAAACCGTATAAGAGGAGAAGAAAATGACACATATTGATTTTATGTCGTTTGCTTCGCCCCCTTTGTAAACCGCCCAGAGTTTTCCTGGGAAGACGGGCGGTATAAAAATAAATAAATGAGTGAGTGAGTGAGTGAGTGAGTGAATGAATGAATAAATAAGTTGGGACAAAGAGCCCCCTTACCCAAGGGAAGGCGATTGTCCCGGTGCTGGCGTTGTCTCTCTGAGACACAGGCGATAAGCAAGGTTGAAGTCCAGGGTGCAGCCTCGCAACGGAGATCGGCCCTTCTCTCTCTCCCCCCTGAGAGCGAATTCTCCTCCCGGTGGGGGAGAGGCGTCTCTCGCCCCCCGAAGATGTCCAGGTCCCGCCTGCTTCGGGGTCTGATGCTCCTGGAGGTCTTGGCAGGTGAGCGTTCCAGCGATGCCCCTGGGGAGGGCGGCTGGCGGCGGCGGCCACGGGGTGGTCGAGGCACAAACGTGGCCATTGGCAGAACTCAAGGGATTGAACCTGGAGGGGATGGCAGCCTCCCCGGACCCCAAAGGGCTGTGCTGGCGGGGGAATCGGAGGGGGGTGGTTGCCCACCCATAAGTTACTTGTCCCAGGGTCATGCCTGTTCATGCTGCTTTCATGGGAAGGAAGTTTTCAGAATACCTCAGCGGCGTTTCGCAGCTCTCAACATGGCTTAAGCCAGGCATGTCCAAAATTTGCCTCTCCAGATGTTTTGGACCGCCACTCCCAGAATTCCAAGCCTGTATTTCCAATGGCAAAGGACTGTGGGAGTGGTGGTCCAAAACATCTGGAGGGCCAAAGTTTCGACATGCCTGGCTTAAGCGCTCTCCCATCTAGCACCTTCCAGGTGTGGAATCGGGGGCTCGTTGGCCAACCGATCTGCTCGCTAGTGTTATTTGCCCTGCCTCTGGCGGCATCTCTCTGCCCAGCCTACCTTGCAGGGCTCTTGTGAGGCCGGAGGTAGAAACTGGATCCCGGGAATAGCAAATAAGGGTCCCCTTTAGATGCTGCTGGGCTGTACCTCCCATTATCCGGCGGGGGCTCATGGGAGGTGTTGTGGAGCCCCGCTTTTGGCGAGCGCCATCCCAAGCATAACAGGGTAGGAGGGTGTGGCGGAAAAGTGAAAACAAGATACTCAAGCAGCTAGTCCTCATGGTTCTTCCTTTGGGTTTTCTTCCCCCCACCTTTTTTTTCTTAGCCGGCCACCTACTTTCCGTCCAAGCGGCTTTTGTGAACAGGTGCAAGAGCATCCACACAAGCCAGTGTGACTTTGTTTGCGACTGCTGGGATTGTTCGGATGAAAACCAGTGCGGTGAGTTCTTCCCCTTGGGTGGGGGAGGGGGGGCGTGTGGGGAGAGAGAGGAAGAAGGGGCCAGGATATAAGAAGGGCCCAGCAGGAGCAGAGGACATCTCCAGAGTTACTTTTGCAGAAGTAACTTCCACTTGAACCAAAAGGAACTACACATCAAGAGCTTTTGGACGGTCGAGCGGGGTGGACCATGGTGGGTTCCTTTTTTAAGCGGAGATTTTCGGATAAGATTTGGAAAGCCAGCCGCCAGGAATTCTTTAGCGATGATTCCCTGCAGTGGTTGGGGATTGGACTGGATACTGCTTAGGGCCCTTTCAGTTCTCTCGTTTGGAGGTTCTATGGTTTTTTTTTTTGGGGGGGGGGAGGTTGCAGATCTCAGGATCTTTTACCCAGTATTGCCCTGCTCCTTTCCATCTCTCCCAAACAAACATTACTAGCCGTGCTTCCTTAGTGGGCGGGATATGCATGTAGATTTCTCATCTTAGATGGCAAAGGTTAAGCCATGCTTGCAAACCTTGCATCAAAATGGGTCCCCATGGCAATTCTTCCTTCCTTCCTTCCTTCCTTCCTTCCTTCCTTCCTTTCTCCTTTCTTTCTTTCTTTCTTTCTTTCTTTCTTTCTTCTTTCTTTCTTTCTTTTCTTTCTTTCTTTCTTTCTTCTCTCTTTCTTTCTTTCTTTCTTTCTTTCTTTCTTTCTTTCTTTCTTTCTTTCTTTCTTTCTTTCTTTCTTTCTGCTTTGCATCCTTTCCTTCCTTCCTTCCTTCTTTATCTTTCTTTCTTTCTTTCTTTCTTTCTTTCTTTCTTTTTGCTTTGCATCCTTTCCTTCCTTCCTTCCTTCCTTCCTTCCTTCCTTCCTTCCTTCCTTTTTTTTCTTTCATTTTGTTTTGCATCCTTTCCTTCCTTCCTTCCTTCCTTCCTTCCTTCCTTCCTTCCTTCCTTCCTTCCTCCCTTCCTCCCTCCCTCTCTCTCTCTCTCTCTCTCTCTCTCTCTCTCTCTCTCTCTCTCTCTCTCTCTCTCTCTCTCTCTCTCTCTCTCTCTCTCTCTCTCTCTCGTTGAATCATTCTGGCCTTGACCGGCTGATCGGATTGCTTCCTTTCAGGTTACCAAAAGGAATCGGTGTCTCTGGGGACCCCGTTCACCTGCGACTTCGAAGGCACCGCGTGCGGCTGGGCGGACGTGAGCACCACGGCCTTCCAGTGGGCTCCCGTCCAGGCCAGCCTCTCAACATGGGGCTCGAGGCCTCCCTTTGACCATACGCTGGGCACAGACCAGGGTGAGTGGCTTTGATTCTTCCATGTTGGTCCCATAAAGTGCAGGACATCACCAATGCAGAATGCGTAAGCCCCATTTTGCTCCCACAGGCCGGTACATGGCCACCACCCATCAGAAAGTCAAGCCATCCGCCACGGCCCAGCTGAGATCCCCATTGATGCGGGAAGCGGCTGCAACCTGTGAGATCCGGGCTTTCTATCATCTTTCCGGGTCAGGTAGGTTAATAGCTGGGGCTGGTTTCTGAAACAGATGCTCTCCAGGAACCTGTTGGGGGGTGGGTGGGAAATGGGGTGTTTTGTTCCCTTTCGGGTGGAGCTCGGTTTCCTTGGGTCAAGTGACCAGCAAGCCTTAAGAGCAGCAAAGCTGAGACAACCCCCCGCGCAGCTCCGGTGGCTACAGATTTCCGGTTGAACGCAGGACTCAATGTCACCGATCCCGCCGCTTTGACGCTGGAGCTGAGCTACGGAAACACCACCATAACCCTGTGGCGGAACCCCCCGAGCAGCAGCCGCCCCTGGCGAGAACTGGTGGCGTACACGGGCCGGATCCCGGGAACGTTCCAGGTACTCTACCGCAATGCGCGGAGTGTGAATTTGGGCCAAAGAGAGGAGAGAAGGGGGGGGGGCTGACCTCCTGCTGTGCTTTTTTTTCAGGTGACCTTCTCGGCCACCCGAGCCCATCCTCAGAGGGTGCAGTTTGCGCTGGATGATGTGGAGTTTAGGAACTGTGGCCGCCCACGTAAGGCAGGGCGCGCTCACGGCCTCCTCGTGGGATATGGGGGTGGAGGGAGGAGGAGGAGGAGGAGGAGGAGGAGGAGGAAGAAGGGCATTCCTTGGGTCAGTGTTGGCGAACCAATGGCATGGGTGCCAAAGGTGACCCTCGGAGCCCTTTCTGTGGGCACCTGACATTGCCCCTTCACAGCCATCTGGATTCAGGTTAAATGGCTGTGTTTGTACTTTGCGAAAAATTGGTGGGTTTTGATGGCAGTTTGGGCCCTCGGTCTCTAAAAGGTTTGGCCATCACTGCCTTGGGTTCTGTAATGGAGGCCAGGCAGGGGTGGGCTCCTTGCGGCCGTCTGGGTGTCGTCGGGAGTGCGATCCCCACCATCCTTCCCCGAACCCGGGTTGGCTGCTTGCAATGTGCGGGAAGCACCAGGCCTTCTCTTGGTTCCCTTCTCTGGGTCTCCCTTGTACCTTTTGGGACCTCAACCCCCCCCACGCCCCCCACCCCCCCGGCCTCATTTAGGTAGCCAAGCCTGCAGGCCGGAGGAGCACCGGTGCCAGCGAGGGGGTTGCGTCGCCTCGGACCGGCTGTGCGACGGGACCGAGGACTGCTGGGACGAGGGAAGACGAAGGACCCGTGAACTGCGGTGAGTCCCATCCCACCTCCCACCTGCTCATTGTGTGTGTGTGTGTGTGTGTGTGTGTGTGTGTGTGTGTGTGTGTGTGTGTGTGTGTCTTGGTGTGATATTATATTATTTATTTATTTATAGGTATATAAACTGCGCCGATTTTCCCAAGGGAACTCTGTGGGCGGTGTACAAACAAAGCCACCAACAGTTAACAACACCCCAATACAAACCGAAAGGAAATATACCAATAGAGGAAGGGGGGGGAAGGAAAATTTTAAAAAAGGAAAATAATCCGGCAAGAGGCAGAAACAAAGACTATTTATTTATTTATTTATTTATTTATTTATTTATTTATTTATTTATTTATTTATTTAACTTTTATACTGCCCATCTAGACCTAGGGCTATTCTGGGCAGTTTACAACATGGACTCACGTGACAATTAACTAAGGAAAACATTTTAGATAGATAGATAGATAGATAGATAGATAGATAGATAGATAGATAGATAGATAGATAGATAGGAAAGAAGGAAGGGATAGATAGATAGATAGATAGATAGATAGATAGATAGATAGATAGATAGATAGATAGATAGATAGATAGATAGATAGATAGATAGATAGGAAAGAAGGAAGGGATAGATAGATAGATAGATAGATAGATAGATAGATAGATAGATAGATAGATAGATAGATAGATAGGAAAGAAGGAAGGGATAGATAGATAGATAGATAGATAGATAGATAGATAGAAAACAAATGAATCATGAGGGGCACAAACAGGCATTAGCAACCCTACTGATCCTAGTGGCCTCTCTGGATACCAAAAGGTATTCTTTGGGGTGGTGTGGGGGGCTGGAATAGAACCCTTGGAGCCTCACTCCAGATGTGGGGCGGGTGACATGGGGAGAATTCTGGGTGTTGTAGTAAAAAAAGGAAGAAAATGAGAAAAAAAAGAGGTCCCTTCTCTACCAGCTTCAGCGTCTCTCTCTCTCTCCTTTTTTCTTTGTAAAGCCTCGTTCAGCGCCTGCCCCTTTGAGAGCGGTTGGTGCAGGTGGGAGGTGGCCCCCCACCAGAGCCTGAACTGGACGATGCACTCCAGCCTTGAGGGCTCCTTGTCCCCGGACGGGCCCACCCGAGACCACACCACCAACAGCCGGACAGGTGGGTTTGGGTCTGGGGAAGGCACTGGGGGGGGGGGCTTCTCGGCAGGGGCCTGAGCAGCCTGGCTGCCGGAGCTCAGCCAAAACGGGGGGCTCTCCCTTCTGGTCAGGCAGGACTCTGCCACCTCTCTCTGCCTCGTGGACTTTGAAAGACTACCATTCCCAGAAGGCCGCAGCTGCTGTAAACCTCGGTGCTGAGGGTCTCTCTTGACCCCCCACCCCGGACGCTTGCTAACGCCTCTGTAGGGCTTCGTCTTCTGAGGGGAGTCCCTAGGACAGGCATGTCCAAACTTTGGCCCTCCTGATGTTTTGGACCACAACTCCCAGAGTCTTTTGTCATTGGCCATCTCAGCTTAGAATTCTGGGAGTTGCGGTCCAAAACATCAGGAGGGCCGAAGTTTGGACATGTGGGGTCAGAAGTGGGGCTGGCTGCAAACACCTTGGAAAACACAGAAGCTGTTTGCCAGCTCTCTCTCTCTCTCTCTCTCTCTCTCTCTCTCTCTCTGTGTATGCCATAATAAGGGGACTGTTTTGCCTCTCTAAGCCTGTCCGGGTGTCTCCCAGAGGCCGAATGGTCTACTGGTGCTTTTCTGCCAGCCAAAGCAGATGGGCACGGAATGGGTTCTCAGGCCAAAACACTCATGGACTGCTGTGTTGTTTCTTCGCAGGCATCTTTGCTGCCGTCTCCAGCCCCCAGCCGGGGGTCCTGGGAGGAAAAGCCTGGCTGGTCAGTCCCCGGACTCAGAGCCAGCAAAGATGGTCCCTGTTATGTGAGTTTTTGGGCAGCCCCCCCCTCGTCTGGGGTGCTCCTCCCTCTCTCTGTGTGTGTGTGTGTGTGTGTGTGTGTGTGTGTGTGTGTGTGTGTGTGTGCGCGCGCGCAAGCATGCCTCTGGGAGCGCACATGACTAGATCTCTGTCTCCTGATCCCACTCCCCTGCATCTGGCCCTTGAAGTACCCTGGTTTTAAGCCTGGAGATGACACGCCTCTATCGTGGTTTGTCACCTGGGATTTATTTATTTATTTATTGGGCTTATATACCGCCTGTCTTCCCGGAGGAACTCGGGCGGTTTACAACAAAGACGGTATTCCTCCAGGAATCTGTCCCATCCCCTTTTGAAGGCATCCAGGCCAGATGCCAACACCACCTCCCGTGGCAGGGAGTTCCACAGACTAACAACACCGTGGGTTAAAAAATATATATATATATATATATATATATATATATATATATATATATATATATATATATATATATATATATATATATATATATTGTCCGTTCTCACTCTCCCAGCCCTCCATTTGAGTGGATGTCCCCTAGTTCTAGTATTTTGTGAGAGGACGAAGAGCGTCCCTCTATCCACTTCACTCATGCCCTGCATTCTTTGGTACGTCTCAATCCCATTTCTCCTACTCAGGCTGTCTTTTCATTCCAGCTGGTGCTGTACCTCCACCTGCACGGCTCCGGCGCCCATAGGCTGAACATCTATTCCCAAACGGAAGGGTCCACGGAGCTCGTCCGGAGCCGATCCGGAGATCTGGGCAACTACTGGTTCCGGGAGAAAGTGGACTTCCACGGGGCCGAGACTTTTCGGGTAGGGCGTGAGACCTGAGTGGAGAGGGAAGGGGTTTTTGCTTTGCACCTGGAGGTCACAAAGGACCCCGTGAGCTTGGGGAAAGGGTCTCTCGGGAGGGAGGGCGAGTCGGTCGGTGAGCGGAAATTCCTTTGCTGCCCCAGATTATCCTCGAGGGCGTGGTGGCCGTCGGACACGAGGGGAGCGTGGCTCTGGATGACCTGATTCTGTCTCCCGGCTGCCTGGTCCAAAGCAGTGAGTATCCCGTGGCTCCACATTCTGCAGCATCCGTCCACTCGTGGGCTTTCCTGGCCCCACCAGTCTTGCCTGCTGTGGCTGTTTTGGGGGGTGGCAAGACCCCCCCCCGGTCTCCCCAAACTTGACTTGGGGATGGTGCAGAGAATCCTCCCGCAGGGAAAACCAGTTCTCCCCCCACCCAGGATACGAGATCGGACACACCGGCCCTTCTTCTCTGTCATCTCTTCTTTCTCTCACTTCACTTCTTCCACCCTGTCTTTCTTTGGTAAGAGCCCCGTAGCGCAGTGGTTAAATGCTTGTCCTGCAGCTAAAACTGTGCTCACATCTTGGGGTTCAATCCCAGGTAGCCGGCTCAAGGTTGACTCAGCCTTCCATCCTTCTGAGGTTGGTAAAATGAGTACCCAGCTTGCTGGGGGGGGGGGGAGCAATGTGTAGCCAACACACTGTAATTTAAACTGTAAACCACCCAGAGACTATATAAGCAGAATGCTTTGCTTTGGTCTCGTCCAGGCAACGTTTCTCTCGTCCCGGATCCGGATCCAGAGCCAACCAACCCCTGCAGCCAGGAGGAGTTTGCCTGCCAGGATGGGAAGCAGTGCCTCGCGTCCGAACTGGTCTGTAATTTCAAGGCCGAATGCGCCGACGGCTCCGACGAGGCGGATTGCGGTAAACGGCGAGAAAGACCCCTGGGGTGTGGGTGAGGGTGCTGGAACCAGAAGGCAGTAGAGAAGGGCAGGGACAACCCCCCCCCAAAAAAGGAGCTGGGCTTGGAGGTTTAAGGCAGGGCTGTTCAACTTTGAACAGGCCAAGGTCTACTTTTTCCAGCCCAAAGTGCCTGAGGGCTACTGCACTAAAACCTCTACTTACGAATTTTATCAGTTCCCAGCACATGCTCATACGTTTAAAAATTGTAAGTAGAGCAGCGGTTTCCCATAGGAATGCATTGAAAACCAATTAATCTGTTCTGGAGGGAATAGATTTCAATGCGCCATGGCCCTTGAACTGCCCCGCTCGGCTGAGACAATGGGTTGGCAGACCCAGAACTTTTCTGGGGCAGTGGTGGTCTTTGGGATGGGGGAAGGAAGGGTGGAGAACTTATCCCCTCACTTTTTAAATTGATGGCCGGCGGGCTACTTTTGAACCCGTCGCAGGCTTCTGGTAGCCCACGGTCTACCTGTGGTGCAGGCCTGGTTTAAGGAAATAAACCAGGCACGTGTACTTCCTCAAAAGAAAAGCGGTGGAAAGTCTCCGATCTTAAGAGAACCCGCCGGCTAGGAAGGCTGCAGGTCCAGAGGCCTTTAAGGCCAGTATGCCCTGGAACCAAGTGTGTCACATGGCGGTGTGGGACTAATTCTGCCTTCTGGGGGAGGTAGGGTGCAAATTCCTTTAGGGCCGAATTTGACCCATGTGTGTGTGCGAAAGAGGGAGAGAACCAGGGATGGTTCTGGTTTTAAGGGGTGGCCCTTCTGAGAGAGGAGGTGGCCATGAAGAAACCAGGGTGGAACAGGTGGAAGGAAGAGGACCCTGCCTGCCCCACCTCGGGGGACAGCCGGTGAGAAGGTCTCGTGTGTTCCCCCCACTTCCAGGAGCGACCTCCTTCGCCACGGGCCCAGGGGGATGGACAGACCTCAGCGTGGGCCGGCTGCAGTGGACGGTCCAAAACGCCAGCAGCAGGCTGAGCTCTGCTGGTAAGAGCCTTGCAGCGTCCGGCGGGAGGCGGCGGACAGGTGGTGGCCAGAAAGGGCGGGGGGGGGTGGCGGCCAGGGCTTTGTGGGCCCTGTCATCCCACAAACAGTAAAAGTACTGCAATGGGACGGGCAGAGTTGCCATGAAGACAAATAGAACATTGAGACGCCGGGTTCCTTCAAGAATTTATTGCAATAATTGAATCAATGCATCGATGGTGCTTCTCTGAGAAGAGGAGGACACTTTCTGGAGATCAGAAAGCTATACTTATCCTCTTGGCTCCGACAGAGACACGTCACATATTTCAAGGCAAGCATGCGCCTAGGTACACGTCTCCTATCTGAAATTAGAAAACAGTTATCCAATTTCTAAATAGCAGGAGAGACTGTGAAAATTAAATGTTTTCCAGTTAACAAAAACTTCCTCTTTGTAATGTATGGGAAGGGCTTTCTCTTTTGACACCCATATTCCCAGTACATGTAAGCTTTATAAGATAATATGAGATTTAATGAATTATATTTCTTATTACCACTGTTACAGCCCAGGCCTCTGTTTCTGAGTCCCTGTTGGCTTCGTTTTTTTTTTAGGGATCTCACTCCACTTGCAGGAGGGCCCGGGGCAGATGATGTCTCTGGCCAGGGCTGCCACCCCGGTCCTGGGTCCCTCCGGCTTGGCCTGTGCTCTAGAGATGGGCTTCACAGCTGGTCCTCAAGGTACCCACCGGGCCGGTCTTTGTCCTGGCCTCTCCTCCTCTCCCTGGGGGTGGGTGCAGTCCTGGGATGGTGCTGGCAGGGATCTTGGGGCCACCGTATCCACAGTGGCTTTGGATAAGTGGTGGACCAGGCCCTGTGAGAGCCACGCTCAGCCACAAAAAAAACACGTTTCCTTCGTCTCTCTTGGTGCCGCGTATTCACGGAGCCTGGCCCACCTTACGGGTTTTTGGAGCTCATCATGGGGGGCGTGGCGGGGGGGAGCAAGAAAGCCACGCGCTCCATCTTAGGCTCAGGGGGGGAGAGGGAACGTTGGGGAGGAGCATCGCAGAGATATGTTAACGTGCATATTTTTGAACAGCCCCTGAGTCTTCATTCTTTAGGACGCCAATCCAGCTTGAGGTACTTTTGGCCAGTTGGCTAAGGTTGAAATGTTGAATGATGCCAATTCAGGAGGAATGAAGGTTGGGTTCCTCCTTTCAGAGTGTTGACCCATAGAACAGTGGTTCTCAACCGGTGGGTCCCCAGATGTTCCTGAACTGCAACTCCCAGAAATCCCTTCCAGCACAGTGAGTGGTAGAGGCTTCTGGGAGTTGCAGTCCAGGAACATCTGGTGACCCACACGTTGAGAACCACTGCCATAGAACAAATGAGGTGGTAATCTAACCCTTTCTAAGATATGATTGTTGTACACCGCCCGGAGTTCCTCTGGAAGACAGGCAGGATAGAAATATAGAAATAAAAGAAATAAATAAAGTCCTGAGGAACGGTCAACGCAGGCCGGGCGGTCAAAGCCTTGGGCACTCTCTTTCTCCAGGGCTTCTTGCGCTGGCCATTGCGGACGAAAGCCTGGGCACCAGCCGTTGGGTGTGGTACGCCCTCGGGAATGGCACCTCTGGGTGGGAACATGTCCGCATCCATCTGGGAGCCAGAGCCAGGCCCTTCCAGGTAGGTGGCGCTCAGTAGGGATGGGCGTTTCATTTCGGAACCATTAGGTGATGAAATGAACCACACAAGCCTAGCTGGTCCTCGGAACCGGCGGATCCACGCAGACCCAACGGCTTTCCCTTTCTCTGTCTTGCGCAGGGTTAAAATCCAACGAGGCGGCATCCTCTGTGCGAGATCTGTGACGCTGGCCAATCAGGAGCTGTGCCAGGGACAGGCATCGTCCCTCCTCCCTCTCTGATTGGCCAGCAGAACGAAGCAGGAAAGATGACGCCGCAGCGTGCTTCCTTGTTGGATTTTAACCCTGTGTGAGACAGAAAGGGAAAGCCATTGGACCTGCGTGTATCAGTCGGTTCTGAGGACCACCTGGGCTCGCGGGGTTCAGTTTCGTAACCTTGTGTTGTTGTTCAGTCGTTCAGTCGTGTCCGACTCTTTGTGACCCCATGGACCAGAGCTCGCCAGGCCTTCCTATCTTCCACTGCCTCCTGGAATATGGTCAAATCCATATTGGTTGCATCGATGACGCCATCCAACCATCCCATTCTCTACCGTCTCTTTTCCTTTTGCCTTCGATTTTTCCCAGCATCAGGGACTTTTCCAGGGAGTCTTCTCTTCTCACGAGGTGGCCAAAGTACTGGAGCCTCAGCTTCAAAATCTGTCCGTCCAGTGAACATTTGGGGTTGATTTCTTTCAAGATGGATAGGTTTGATCTCCTTGCAGTCCAGGGGACTCTCAAGACTCTCCTCCAGCACCACAGCTCAAAAGCATTGATTCTGCGGCGATCAGCCTTCTTTATAGTCCAGCTCTCACTTCCATACATCACTACTGGAAAAACCATCGCTTTGACTATCCTGACCTTAGTTGGCAAAGTGATGTCTCTGCTCTTTAGGATGCTGCCTAGGTTTGCCATTGCTTTCCTCCCAAGAAGCAGGCGTCTTTTAATTTTAATTTTAAGTTTCGTAACCTACTGGTTCCCATCCCTAGTGCTCAGCCGTGAGAGAACAATGGACCTCCCCCACCCTTTGGATGAAAGCTTGGTTTTAGGAACAGCTTTATCCCAGGCTGATCCCACTTGGCCTCTTTTCTCTTCACCCCCAAGCTCGAGCTTCTGGGTTTGGAAGATCTTGACGGCCCCGGAGGCTTCCCCCTTCTTGGTGTCCGCCACGTCGCCTTCGTGGACTGCGACGCCGGCACTGCCCTCCCCAAATTGTCAGGTAGGAGCCTTCCAGCCTTCTCCTGCTGCCACGCGTGGTTGTCCCGTGACCTGGAGGGTGGAGGATGATTTTTTTTCTCCCCTCATTTTTAGAATGGGGTGCAGGAGGGCCTGAGATTGGGGGGGGGGGAGGGTTGAAAGGGCGGTGGGAGAAAATGAAGGTGCACCACAGATTCCAGACCGTTGCTTCTAAGAAGGACTTCTTCCCGCTTGTTACGGTGTTTAAAAATAATAATACAGTGGTACCTTGTATCAAGGAATTAATTCGTTCTAAATGAAATTATGTTAAGCAAATTGTCCTTTATAGAAATTCCCCATAGGAATGCATTGAAAATGGAGTAATCCCTAATCGTGACCATTTTTATGCTGTACGGATTCGCCCCACGGGCGATTCTGTTAAGCAGATTTCCCCTATCTCTGGAATTTTTTTATGCTGTACAGATTTTATGTTATACAAACTGTTTGTTATACGAGGGTCCACTGTAATCCATTGCTGTGGCACAAGGGCTGATGTGAGATGGGCAGCAGACAAGAGAACTTCCTGCCAAAATGTCTCTTTTTTAAAAATTGCCCTTTGAAAAGCAGATCTGAAACGGAACTAGGAACCGTTCGTCTTGACCCAGATAAGATTTTCTCTTTGATTCCGTTTGCACTTGAAACCCTCCTTATGTTTGTCCCATGGAATCAGTAGGGACATCAACGTAGGAATCAGAAAAGGGTGACATAGGAGGGCTCTGAATAATTAGCGAACGGGGTTTGTGAGTGTGTGTGTGTGTGGGGTGTAGCCTCAGGAGTGCCTGTGGCTTCATCTCGACGTGTTCTCTCGGCCTGTCCCGCTCCGCAGGGCTATCTTGCAACTTTGAGACCGACTGGTGCGCCTGGTTTCCGGAGCGGGATGACATCTTTGAGTGGGAACGCGGTCAAGGTCCCGGCTGGGAGAGCGACCACACGACGGGCGCAGGTGGGACCCCACGGCGAAACCCACTCATCCCTCGGCCCCGAATGGCCTGTCCTTCGGCGGGCATTTGGGGCATGAGCCTGGGACTTCAGCCCACAAAGCCTGGCCCTAGGGCAGTGACGGCGGAAAGTTTTGGAGACCGAGGACCCAAACTGAGATTCAAAACCCACAAATCTTTCACAAAGTGCCAATACGGCAAATAAATCTGACCCCTAAGATCCGCTGGTCCCTTAAATTCGGACCAAAGATGGGGTTCGTTGCCCTTCCTTCCTCCCACCAGAAAAGGGGCGATGTCGGGTGCCCTCTTCCATTTCTCTTCCGTTTCTCTTCTGCTTGCCATTAAAGGGGCAGGAGGCGCCAAGCGGAAGCCAGGAGAGCCCTATTAAATCCGGACCTTTTTCCCCACCTCAAGCAGGGTGCAGCATCTGAAAATTGTCTCTTTGGCCTTGTGTACAACCTTGCAGCCACCTGCACTTAGGGGTCGTGTACACACACTGTGAAGGGGCGATGTCGGGTGCCCACCCGTGCCATGGGTTCGCCAAGACAGCCCTAGGGTTTCCCGGCAGGGCATCTGAAAAGTGTCTTTGGCCAGACACACACACACACACACACACACACACACACCAAGAAACGCCTGCCTCTCACCTCGTGCATTGGGCTCTTACTATGATTGCTTTAGCAATTCGATTTTTTTAATAGACTATTTATTGCATAATCGTCAGATCATTGCAAAATATACACTACAAAACCAGCAAGCATATTGTCACGCCGTATTTATCCGTATTGATACAATAATATAAACATTTGAATATTCATGTCAAGTGCCGTAAAGATTCAGAGGGATGAAGATAGCCTCTTAGAATGCAAATGAAATGTTTATGTAAACGTTTTAATTAGATTTGTCATTCCGGCTCTTCCCCCCCCCCCCCCAGTGGGGTCAGGGTGGCCCACGAAGCTGTCTTCCCCCTGGGTCTGCCCTCCTGGCAACAACCCTGTGAGGTTGACCAGCGAGAGGGGTGTCGCTGGCCCACGGTCGCCCCATGAGTTGCCGTGGCCCCCCACCACCTTCTCCCCTCATGCCTCCCTCTCCTCCTGACCAGGCTTCTCCCTCTCTGTCGATCCGTCCGCCCCTGGAGCTGACGGACTCAGCGCCCGCCTGGCTTCTTCACCGCAAGTCGCCAGCGGTGGCGGCGACGTCTGCCTTTCCTTCTGGTACCGCCTCGACGGGCCCCAGATCGGTAAGAGGCTCTGTTAGCCCGGCCAACACAATCTCAGCTGCCTGGCTTTCCGGTCCATGGCCGGTGCAAGGAAGACAGCAAAACCCTGACAGCCAGCACCCTCCGGGTTGCGGGGAGCCTTGCAGAAGAAACCAATCCAAGTCAGAAGAACATAATGAAGATAGATAGATAGATAGAGATAGATAGATAGATAGATAGATAGATAGATAGATAGATAGATAGATAGATAGGGAAGGAAGGGATAGATAGATAGATAGATAGATAGATAGATAGATAGATAGATAGATAAGGAAGGAAGGGATAGATAGATAGATAGATAGATAGATAGATAGATAGATAGATAGATAGATAAGGAAGGAAGGGATAGATAGATAGATAGATAGATAGATAGATAGATAGATAGATAGATAGATAGATAGATAGATAGATAGATAGATGATAGATAGATAGATAAGGAAGGAAGGGATAGATAGATAAGGAAGGAAGGGATAGATAGATAGATAGATAGATAGAAGGAAGGGATAGATAGATAGATAGATAGATAGATAGATAGATAGATAGATAGATAGATAGATAGATAGATAGATAGATAGATAGATAGAGCCATGCTGGATCAGGTTCAAGGCCTGGTTTCCGACAGATAAAAAAGCCCAGCTGCTAAAATCTACACATACAGAGATTAACGAAGCCAAGCCAAAAGCAAAGCGTTCTGCTTATAGACCGCCCCATAGCACTTCAAGTACTCCCTGGGCGGTTTGCAGTTTAATTGCGCAGGCTGTACATTGGCTCCGATCCTCCCTTCTTGTTCTCCAGGCACTCTGAACCTCCTGATGAAATCTGCTGGAGAACCAGAACGGGTCCTTTGGACCAGGACAGGAAGCCAAGGCGCCGTTTGGCACCGGGCTTTTGCTACGCTCTCCCGCCCGGTGGGCCGGGATTTCCAGGTGAGTAACCCCCTCCCTGCCGGGTGCTGCGGGGACTCGGACCTGGCTCACCCTCGCCCCCAAGTCACAGCCTGATGCTCTCCCTGTCTCCCGACCTCTCCGTCCGCCCAAGGTCATCTTCGAAGCGCTCCGGAATGGCTTCCTAGGGTCGGTGGGCCTGGATGACATCTCCGTGGTGCCGGGCACCTGCGGCACGCCAGCCGAGTGTTCCTTTGAGACCGACGAATGCGGACTTCTGGCCGGGGGCACCCAAGACTGGGTGCGGCAGAATGCCACCGGGGGCTGGGGACCCCTGATTGATCACACTTCTGGCACACCCCAAGGTAATCCCCGCTGTGACCCTCTCTTTCCCTCTCCCACCTTTTGCTGCCTCCGTTCTCTATTTTATAGAGAGAGATTTATTTTTAGCAGGGAGGCTTCATGCGATGCCCACTACTCAAGGTCTCTGGGCGCTTATAGCTGTTAATTATTTCTTCTTATGTTGTGAGAGAGATCACTTCGGGAGAGCAGGGCGGCTATATAAGTTCAATAAACAAATAAATTACTGCACCAGGCCTGACGTTCACGTGTATACAGTGGTACCTTGTATAAAGGAATTAATTCGTTCCAAATGAAATTATGTTAAGCAAATTTTCCTTTATACAAATTCCCCATAGGAATGCATTGAAAACGGAGTGATCCCATTTTTATGTGGTACGGATTCGGCCCATAGGCGATTCTGTTAAGCAAATTTCCCCTATCCCCAGAACATTTTATGTTGTACAAAGTTTATGTTATACACGCTGTTTGTTACACAAGGCTCCACTGTATTACCGTCTCATACCTGTATACCCCGTGGCGTAGTGGTTAAATGCCTTTACTGCAGCTGCAACCATGCTCAGGACCTGGGGTTCAATCCCAGGTAGCCGGCTCAAGGTTGACTCAGCCTTCCGTCCTCCCGAGGTCGGTAAAATGAGTACCCAGCTTGCTAGGCGGGGGGGGGGGACGGGGATGACAATGTGTAGCCTGCATACTGTAATAAAAACTGTAAACCGCCCAGAGACTACTTGAAGTGGTATGGGGCAGTATCTAAGCAGAACGCTTTGCATTGCTTTTTACTTATTTTTTCACCTAGTGGCAGCGAGTTCTCTGAACATCTGATTTTAAACATGTTGCCCGGTGTAGCTAAATTCTGTGCGGTGGCATTCATGATTTACGCACAAAGCATTTCAACAAATGTTCAAGCAGCTACAGTGTAGTATGTCTCAGCCCTGCTGAATCAGGCCAAAGGCCCATCTAGTCCAGCTTCCTGTATCTCACAGTGGCCCCACCAGATGCATCTGGGAGCACATCAGACTAGATCTCTGTCTCCTCATCCCACTCCCCTGCATCTGGCCCTTGAAGGACCCCGTTTTTAAGCCTGGAGATGACCCATCTCCATCATGGTTTGTCGCCTGTGATGGACTTTTCCCTCCAGGAATCTGTCCGATCCCCTTTTGAAGGCATCCAGGCCAGATGCCATCACCACCTCTTGTGGCAGGGAGTTCCACAGACTGTTCCATGGAGGAAACCGTCAAGCGACGCCTTCCTCTCTCCTTCCAGGGCATTATCTCCTCCTCAACACCAGCGGGAACGCTCCACCGACCGGGGCCAAAGCGACTCTGCGTTCCGGCGTGTTCCCACCTTGGCCTCGCACCCGCTGCGTGACATTTTGGTACTACCTGATGAGCAGCCGCCCAGGTCGGTCTTGAGAACGACAGGCGGGATTTGTCTTTCCACCCGTCACCTCTGTATTTAAGAGACTCGTCTCCTGTTTTAACGGCCAAAGTCCGACCTGGGCATTTTGCGTTGCCCCCCCCCGCCCCGGTGTCCTGCAGCACCTTGAGGTCAGCAGGATTTTTTAAGCCCCCCCCCTTTTCTGTCGATGCGTAGCTCTGATCCTGTGGCTTCTCCCCCCCCCCCCCCACCTCCACCCCATTAGGATCCTTGCACACCTATGTGCATGAAGGAGGACGGCAAAAGGAACTGGCGACTGTGAATTTGGTGCCAGGGGAATCCTGGCATTATGGCGCCTTCAGCCTTCAAGTCCAAAGGGAATGGCAGGTGAGCGGGGGGGGGGGGGTTGTGGTCCGAAAGATCTCGCCTTCTTGGGTTCTTCGTTTAAAATGGGCTCCCTAACTTCAGGGTAGCCCGGATGGATCCTCCTCCCTCTGCTTTGACGCTTTTGCAACGCCCTGGGTGTTTTTTATCCGCGACCCAAGACGGAGATCGCTCTGTTTCTGAGCAGATCCGTTTGGTACGGCTGCCGCGCTCAAACCCTGCAGCGCAAGGAGGCACATGGTGTTACGATTCAAATGTCTAAAATAAATATTTGAAAAGATGTCCTATCGAAGAGGGAGCAGTTTTTTTTGTCCATGACTTCAGAGACTAGGACAGTAGGAGGAACTTCATGACGCCTTCAGAAGGGGAGTGGACAGATTCCTGGAGGAAAGGTTCATCATCATCGGTTACAAACCATGATGGAGGTGTGTCATCTCCAGGCTTAAAACCGGGGTACTTCAAGGACCAGATGCAAGGGAGTGGGATCAGGAGACAGGGATCTAGTCTCGTACGCTCCCGGACGCATCTGGTGGAGCCACTAGGAGATACAGGAAGCTGGACTAGATGGGCCTTTGGCCTGATCCAGCAGGGCTCTTCGTACATTCTTAATGTTCTTATACAGTTAAAGCTGCCCGGCAGTGGAAGATGCTGCCCCAAAGGAGGGTGGTGGAGTCTCCTTCTTTGGAGGTTTTTAAGCAGAGGCTGGATGGACATCTGTCGGGGGTCCTGTGATGGGGGTTCCTGCATGGCAGGGGGTTGGACTAGATGGCCCCTGGAGGTCTCTTCCAACTCTAGGATTCTATGATTATGCTTTGGGACAACGGATCCTTCAGCTTTTATCACAGTGAATTGCTCCATCTGCTCTTTGAGATGGCACTGGGGTTTAGTCGTACATCTTGTTAGGCAACCCTGGGTGCCCTCTGACCCCTTGGGTCATTTGGTTGCCCAAGATTCTGGTACAAACGAGGATGGTGTCGTTGTTTTTCCGAGACAAAGGTGGGTGGGCCCAGCTTAGAGCCTCGTGGTAGAACTTTGCACCCTTTCTGAGCTTGTGTCTCAACCCAGCCTGTACCTCTTGCCCTCTGCTTCTCCCTCGGACAGGCGGTGCTGGTGGCGGCGGCCGGAGATGGAGGCCCCGCTTCTTACCTGGCGCTTGACGACCTTCGTGTGCAGGAGGGGGCTTGCTCTGAACCAGGTAACGGCGCTCGGGCCCCCATCCAGCCTCTGCTTCCAAGATCGCCACCTGGTCCTTCCTGCTCCAGTTGCTTAACTGGGTTTTGCACCCCTGATAGGGAGAGGGGAGCCTCTTTGAAAGCGGGTTCATGGTTGAAACGAGCCTCGTGGCGCAGGGGTTCAATGCCTGTCCTGCAGGCAAAACTGTGCCCACGATCTGGGGGTTCAATCCCAGGTCGCAGGCTCGAGGTTCACTCGGCCTTCCATCCTCCCGAGGTCGGTCAAATGAGTACCCAGCTTGCTGGGGGGGCACTTTTTCCAGCTTGCTGGAAAAGGTGCAAAAGAGAGTGACGAAAATGATTCCTGGGCTGGGGCACCTCCCTTATGAGGAAAGGCTAAAACATTTGGGGCTCTTTAGTCTGGAAAAAAGGCGGCTGAGGGGGGATAGAATTGAGATGTACAAAAGAATGCAGGGCATGAGTCAAGTGGATAGAGGGACGCTCTTCTCCCTCTCACAAAATACCAGAACCAGGGGACATCCTCTCAAACTGAGGGCTGGGAGAGTAAGAACAGACCAAAGAAAATATTTTTTCACCCAGCGCGTTGTTAGTCTGTGGAACTCCCTGCCACAGGAGATGGTGATGGCATCTGGCCTGGATGCCTTCAAAAGGGGATTGAACAGATTCCTGGAGGAAAAGTCCATCACAGGTGACAAACCACGATGGATATGTGTCATCTCCAGGCTTAAAACCGGGGTCCTTCAAGGACCAGATGCAGGGGAGTAGTAGCAGGAGACAGAGATCAAGTCTTGTGCGCTCCCGGACACATTTGGTGGGGCCACTGTGAGATACAGGAAGCTGGACTAGATGGGCCTTTGGCCTGATCCAGCAGGGCTCTTCTTATAATTAAACTGTAAACCACCCAGAGACTACTTGAAGTGGTAGGGGAGCGGTAGATAAGCAGAACGCTTTGCTTTGCTTTGTGGCGAGAACCCTGTCAGGGGGGCCATCAGTGGCCTTGGACTCCCGCTCTCAGAAGCTTTGGCCAGCAGCCCAGGTGACGTTCAGGGCTCTTGAGAGATCAGAGGCTCCTGGTTTGGTGGTATTCCTGTCCTGATCTTTGAGGGGGGGTGGATCCTTCTGACTTCAAGGGTGGTTCAAAACTCCCCCCCCCGGCAGCAACTCATCCTGATCCGAATGGTGTTCTTTCAACCCCCAGGGTCCTGTGACTTCGAAGGGAGCCTCTGTGGGTGGAGAAAGCCCCCCGGGGACTGGTACAGCTGGGACCAGAAAGAAGGGTCCACATCATCGCAATCTCCTTCCCCCAAGAAAGACCACACTTTGGGGGACGAAGCAGGTGAGTTTCGGCTGCGTTCCATGACCCAACGGGTAAAGGGCAAGGGAGTGGTGGGGGTGGGGGGTGGGGGTTTGATCCTCGGAACCCCACATGGGTGGCCACTTCCCGCAGGTTTTAATCTAAGGAAGAACATCTGTCCTGCACAGATACCTTGAACTACGGCTCTTCCCCGTCAACGGGCGATTAGTTACGAGCATTCCTGTAGTTCCGACTTTTTTTTTTCTTTCCCTGTTTAAGAAGAGAAACTTAGCGGACCAGCGGCAAAGGTTTGGGAACTCGGACATCGTCAACGTGCTCACCTTGCTGGTCCCCTTGGATGCGGATTTAGCAACACAGGGTGGCTCATCTCTGTCCTGTCCCCCTCCCCTCTCCTCCCCCCCCCTTTTTCAGGCCACTACATCTATGTGGACATCGCTGTGCTGGGCCTGGGGAGGAACACCGCCCGCCTGGCCAGTGAGTGGCTCCTGCCTACGCTTCCTTCCATATGGACTTCCTGCCGGCTCCTGCCGGGTACGCTGTCCTCCACTGTAGGGAAACACTATGGACTTCCTGGGGGTTCAGTTGTAAGTCAAGACGGCGAGGGTCAGCCACTGGGGATGGAAGAGAGAGTTGGGGGACATGTCACCTAGAGGCCCCAGCTGACCCATTGACGCCCTTATGGCCATACCATGTCAGGATGGAAGGACGAGATAGTAAGCTCCTTCCTGCACGTTAAATCTTAGGGACTCTATTGTTCCTCCCCCAGAATGCTTTGCTTGCTGGATCTGCATCCCTCCTCGGCGGTGGCCAGGACGGTCCTGGAGTCGCCTCCGCCAGCCCGGCCGCGGAGTCTCCACTGGGTGAAAGAGAGTTGGGGGCACAGAGGCCAGCTCCCTTGCCCTTCTGCAGGGGGAGCTCCGGACGTCCAGCCTGCAGGGGGAGCGGACGGTGTGGAGTGCAGCCGGGCACCAAGGCCGCGGCTGGAAGAGCCAAAACCTCCTTGTGTCCAGTCTGACGGAGTTTCAGGTACAGAGTGTCCAATGGCGAGCCGCTCTTTGCACGCTCGCGCCTTCCACGCCACCTCTCTTCGTGTCTCCTTGCACGTAAACGTGCGTTTAGAGTCTTCTGCTTTTAACGGGCTAAGGGCATTGCTCGCTGGGCCGTTGGAAAGCGCAACAAACGCAAGCGTCCATTTTGTGCGTCTCGTACGAGGACCCTAATTTGCCCTCTCCTTTTTCGCGCCACATAGAATGGTACCGATATTTTAATCTTTTGCAAACGGCAGTGGGAGAATAGCAGGGGAGGGGGGATGTCCCTAAGACTGGGAGGCAGACTCCCGCAGGTTGCATTAGTCATGATCGTACCTTCTTTTGACGCCCTCCTCTCCCTTGGCCCAGATTGTGCTGGAAGCCACGAGCGGAGCGTGGCCCAGCTCAGAGACCATTGCAGTGGATGACATCTCCTACACCGCTGAGCTGGGCTGTGCGGACACGGAGAAGAATCAGGAAGCAGGTAAGAGCTGCCTTCTCCCCGTTGGGATCTGGGGTGCGAGCCGCCCCCCCCCCCCCGTGGCAGCTGGCCTGAGGCTGATCGTGGCCTTCCTCTCCTCTCCCCCCCACCCCACTCCCCGGCCAGGGACCAGCTCCAGCAACAAGGGCTCCGAAGCAGGTCTCGTGGCCGGCGTCGTGTGCTCCGTCCTTTTGGTGGTGGCGGCGGCGCTGATCGTCGGCTTCTGCCTGAAGAAAGGGAGCGTGGTGGGGGAGCGGATGCCGGCGGAGCATCCTAGCGTCGAGGGCTTTGACAACGTCACGTTTCGAGACGTACGTAGGCCCGCCGAGAGGGAGGCAGGCCAGGGGGAAGTCTCTGACATGGGAGCATGTAAAGGCCACAGCGGTTATCCCCTCTTGTTTACAGGACGTGGTCATCATCGACCCAATACCTGCCGGTCGGGAAACAGACTGAGAGCCTGTTGAGTTGCTGCCGCCGCCGCCGCCAGCAGGACAGGACAATCACAGCATCCACGCTCGCTCTCTCCACGGCTCAAGGGTCTTCCCTGCACACCGCCCCGTGGCATTACCCGTTCTGAGTGTCTTCCTCCTGGAATCTTCTCGGTTTGGCTACCTGGCTGTTGCAGAGCTCCGTAAAATGCTCTCTCCAGCTCAAGCCACGGATGGGTTTCTCCTTGCCTTCCAGGGCTCGATTCAGGCCTCTCTCTCACCCCCCCCAAGGTCCCTGTCAACCCAAGGGCCTGGCAGGATGCTTTGCTTTGTTCCAGACGGACGCCGTTGCTGCTGTGTTCGCCTCCCCTCCATCCCAGGGGTGAGCAGCGGGGTGGCCCTCCGGGGGTATCTCCCATCATCCTTCGCCAGCTGATAGGGGCACCCCCCCCAAAAAAAAGATCAGAAATAACAGTAATTTTAAAAAGGAGGGATAATCATACATTAATAAAACCATGAAAGGAGAGAGTGTGCATTTTATTCTCCAGGAGAGCGAAAAGGTGGCCAGGCCGCATCCTGGAATGAGTCAAGAAACTGGTTGTTCATAAAGGATAGAGTTAAGATAGGGAACTCACTGCCACAAGATAGGAGAAGGCATTGCTTCGGAGACCTGATCTAAAGAACTGACAGGGCAAAATCCAGAAGTCTGGTCCTGGTAGACACAGAAAACGTGTGCTCCCCCCCACCTCCTTTCAAACTGCCAACCCTTTTTCATCCTGCCTCTGGGCCTGCAAGATTGTGGACAAAGGGGGCTGAGCCTGACGTACAAGCAAAGAGAGAACTTCAGCGCCCAAGGGTGAGGAATCACAGAATCCTAGAGTTGGAAGAGACCTCAAGGGCCATCCAGTCCAACCCCCTGGCCGTGCAGGAACCCCATCACAGTATTTCTGACAGACGGCCATCCAGCCTCTGCTTAAAAACCTCCAAAGAAGGAGACTCCACCACCCTCCTTTGGGGCAGCATCTTCCACTGCTGAGCAGCCCTAACTGTCAGGAAATTCTTCCTAACGTTCAAATGGAATTTTTCCTGTACTTTGAAACCATTGCCCCGAGTCCTAGTCTCAGAAGCCATGGGAAACAAACCTGTTCCCTCTTCAATAGGACATCCTTTCAAATATTTGAACCAGGTATGTCCATCGGCCCTCCAGATGTTTTGGGCCACAACTCCCACAGTCCTTGCCATTGGAAATACAGGCTTGGAATTCTGGGAGTTGTGGTCCAAAACATCAGGAGGGCCGAAGTTTGGTCATGCCTGACATAGCTATCCTATCCCCTCCCCCAGCCTTCTTTTTGAAAGGCTAAACATTCCCAGCTCCCTAAGCCGTTCCTCGTAAGACATTTCCTCCAGGAACGAACAAAAGTTCCTTCTGAGTTGTGATGGGAGCCTGTGAGTGCCGATGGAAGGAGGAACGCCTGCCCCCCTCCCCAAATCTGAGTTCAGGAAATGCACAGCCTTCAGGTGTTGCCCGAAGAATTCCTCCTCAGTGTTTGATCCGGACACAGAGGGTGGCAGCGAAGACCGCCTGAAAGGAATAGCCAGGGGGCAGCAACGGAGGGTGCAGGAGGGCCGGGGTGGCGACAGCGGCTGAAAATGATGCAGGCCAAACCACTCCATGCAAGACCCCATCTGCTCACCCCCTGAAACCGGGGCGGCCTGAGCCAAACCGATGGGAAAGTAGCCACCACTGCCCTTCTTGAAGGATTAACAAGCTTTATTGGAGATTTCTGGAGAGCAGCTGGAAGGAAGAGTCAAACGAAGCACAGCCACACCCTGGTCAGCTTGCCCTAACCCCCACCTCTCGTGCCCACCCTCTTTCTCCGGACTCTGTCCTTCCCACCCCCAATCCCAAATTTCATCCAGGACCAGCGGCTTCTAAACACCAAAAGAGAAGGAAAAATTTGGTGCTTTGGATTGTTTTTTTTTTTCTTTTGCCCCCGGTAGATTCAGCTGCGACGTTTTTTTTTTTTTGATACTTAAAATCTCGGAGGGAAAGAGAGACCGTCACCGGTGGAGAAGGGCTGCCGATTTAAAGCAGCAGGGGGCTGGAATGCGGGAGGGTGGTCCCCCCACCCCTCTTCCCCCAAGCCCCCCTGCTCTGATGAGGCCGAAAAGCCAGCTTGAGAGCTCCACCCACGAAGACGAAGAGATGACGACCGTCCCGGAAACGGGGAGGCCGGACAGGGCGAGATCATTCGGGGCACCCTGTTTTCGAGGCTTTTGTCGTCACTGCCCTTTCGGGCCTTTTTCGAGGGGCTTTCCGATGTCCCGCCCGCGCAGCTTGAGACCTAAAACGGGAAAGGCAGAAGGACCTGTGGGCTTGGCGGGGGGGGGGAGGGCCCATCCTGACCCACCCCTCCTGAATGCACGAGAAGGCCCCGTGAGACACGGGTGAGGGAGAGGGAGGCGAGGACTCACCGATGGCTCTCTCGATCTTGCCCAGGACTTGGTTGTTGGGAATGGCTCGCCCGCATTCGTAGTCGGCGATCACCTGGGGCTTCTCGTTGATTTTCTAGAGAGACGACGGAGAGGCCAAGGTTTGGTGAGTGCAAAGCAGAGACAGACGCCAGGCAGTGCCCATGTGGGGGCAGGCAACCTCCCGGGGCTTATAGAATCCTAGAATCCTAGAGTTGGAAGAGACCTCAAGGGCCATCTAGTCCAACCCCCTGCCATGCAGGAACCCCCATCACAGTATTTCCGACAGATGGCCATCCAGCCTCTGCTTAGAAACCTCCAAAGAAGGAGACTCCACCTTCCGCCTTTGTGGCAGCATCTTCCACTGCCGAACAGCTCTAACTGTCATGAAGTTCTTCCTGATGTTCAAATGGAATCTCTTTTCCTGTCGTTTGAAACCATTGCCCCGAGTCCTAGTCCCTGAAGCCATGGGAAACAAACCTGTTCCCTCTTCAATAGGACATCCTTTCAAATATTTAAACATAGCTATCATATCCCCCCCCTCAGCCTTCTTTTTGAAAGGCTAAACATTCCCAGTTCCCTAAGCTTATCCATTTTCATAAAAGACCCACGGAAAAAAAGGCAGCCGCGCGTGGATGACGGAAGCCAGGGCGAAAGAGGAGCGCGAGGGCTCCCGTCGCTGGATTGCCGCCACTCTGGAGGGGACGCCGCGGGGTGCCCTCTCTCCCGTGCGACGGCCCCAGCAGGACGCGGGGCCTGGGCAACGGCAAAGCTGCCCACCCCACAGAAGCTCCAAGCTCAGACCTTCTGCCCCAAGCGAGAACACCCCCCCCCAAAAAAAGGCCTTCTGCATATCCCTGCCCACTCCCCCACCCCACCCTGCTTCCCTTCTTGGCAGGCGGGATGCTCACCGTGGCGAGGTCCTTCTGGGTCAAGCCCTTGCTCTGGCGTCCTTGCTGGATCACTTTGCCCACCTCCAGGGGGACGCGGTCGTGGTGCAGCTCCTCTGTCTCCCGGTCCAGTTTGGCCGTGTTCTTGGTGATGGAGTGCTGCTTATTCTGGCCCGCCGCCCCTGCGAGGTGGGACGGGAGCCTTAGCATTTCCTGCTTCCTGTCTCTCTCTCTCTCCCCCCCCCCCCCCAGCTGATGGGAGAACTGTTCGCGTGTGGAAGGGGAGCCTGTTCAGCATATTCTGGAAAGCACCCGGGAAAGAGCTCACGCAAATCAAAAGTTTTTTCCTCTAGAAAAGACTGGGGAAAGTGGGCGCTTGAGTCGTCCCGGAATGATCGTTTGAGCACCTGCCTTGTCCTCCCCCTTTCAGATCAAACGAGCAAGCGCCTGGCTTGGCTTTCCCAAGGTTGATTTGCTTGTGAACCGCCCTGAGTTCCCGTCTGGGAAGACCTGGCGGTATATAAATATAAAAATAAATAAATAAGAAGAGCCCCGCTGGATCAGGCCAAAGGCCCATCTAGTCCAGCTTCCTGTATCTCCCAGTGGCCCCACCAGATGCCTCTGGGAGTGCACAAGACTAGAGATCTGTTTCCTGATCCCACTCCCCTGCATCTGGCCCTTGAAGGACCCTGGTTTTAAGCTTGGAGATGACCCATCTCCATCATGGTTTGTCGCCTGGGATGGACTTTTCCTCCAGGAATCTGTCCAATCCCCTTTTGAAGGCATCCAGGCCAGAGGCCATCCCCACCTCCTGTGGCAGGGAGTTCCACACACTAACAACACGCTGGGTGAAAAAAATATTTTCTTGTGTCTGTTCTTATAAGGTGGTTTGGCCTTTGGAGGAACACACACATCTATAGCCTGATAGGGGTCCCTTTTATCAACACCTTAACCCAGTGGTGGCCAAACTTCGGCCCTCCAGATATTTTGGGCCACCACGCCCACCGTCCTTTGTCATTGGAAACACAGGCTTGGAATTCTGGGAGTTGTGGTTCAAAACATCTGGAGGGCTGAAGTTTGGCCACCACTGCCTTAACCATTAAGAACTCTGCAACCTTCCTACTGGGCAGCACCACCGCCCGCCTCCCTTCTCCGTTGTGCGGAGACACCCTTCCCTCCAGCCTCCTGTCCCGAAACAGCTGGCCAGGAGTTTTTAACAGGGGGCTCTTTATCCCCCCCCCACCACAACCCCCCAAATACTTGGTGCCTCCTAAAGAAGAGAACAGACCAATTCTCCATGCCAGGGGTTGTGACGTGAGCCTCCGCCCGGCCAAAGATACCTACATTTCTTGGAGGTTTCCACGTCTTCCCCTCTTCTCTGAGCAGCCACGACCGCCTGGAAAAGAGGTGCATTTATTTTTATTTATTTATTTATTTAAAGAGTATTTTTACCCCGCCTTTCTCCTTGGAAAAGGATCCCAGGCAGCTTACAGTAACGAGGGATAATACACCGTCCAGTACGCCTCTTAGAGAGAGAGCAAGAGAGAGAGAGAGAGAAAATAGCCAGAGGGTCACCCTTCTGAGCAAGATGGGCAACTGGTAGCCTTGCAGCCCCAGCAAAAGGAATGGACGCAAGGGGTGATGGGTGTCGTAGTCCCGCAACATCCAGCCTGCAAAGTAAACTTTTAAGTGATACCTAAGAGAAGACGGCACCGAGCAGGGTAGGGAGGTAGCCGTGGCGGGAAGATCATGTCCACAGCCCTCTACCCCCCCCCGGTAGGCTTTCTCCCCAGGGAGAAAGCCCGCCAGCAGCTCCTTGCCCAGGACGGCTTCTGTCGGCATCCTCTGACCAACTTCTTCTTGAAAGCTTGGCCCTCCATCTTGGCCGGGGGCCAACCAGCCCTCCCCCGCGGTCCTTGCGCGCCGGTTGCATCAGGAAGTGCAGGAGGGGAGGGCCAGCGGTAAAAGCAGACCTTTGCCCGGCGGGGCTCTGCCCACCGGCAGCACCCTGTCAACTCCGCTTCCCATCCAAGGGGCCAACACGTTGCCCACCTGTCCCGCTCGGAGATGGCCTTTGATCCTGGCTGGGGCTTTCTAGGAGGCAGCAAACCCCCCCCAGGCATTCTCTTGAGCGAGGAACTTGAAATCTTAACGGAGATAAGAGAGGACTGGGCTGCGGGATAAATATATCCATTTGGCGGCAAGGGCCCAAGAGACCTTTGGGCGGCATCTCGGTTGGATAAATAAGTAAATAAATGAACAAGAGAAGGAAAAGACCGTCTCCAGAGGCTTGGGAAGGGCCAGACCCAGAATGTGTGCAGAGCAAAGGGGGTGGTAGTCCTGAGGAAATGGGGGGGAAGCCAGGAAGGAAAGGGTCCATGGAGGCAGCTCATAGGAACACCCTACCTAAACACCCAGAAACGCCCCCACCCTGAAGCGCCCGGACTACAAAACCCACCATCCCTAATAAACCAATAGCCTCATAGACTAAGGATAGCTTTTGTTTTGATTTTCTTTGATTTTTTTTGGGGGGGGGCTGGAATACTAATATATTTTAAATTCTGGTTCTACTGATTGGTGTTGGTTTTTGTTTTTTAATGTCATACTGTGGAACCGATTATTAATTTTTTCCCCTGGAATTGTTTGTAAGCTGTACTTTGTTAACCGCCCCGAGTTCCCGCCTGGAAATATCCAGCGGTATACAGTATCAATATAAAAATACAGTGGTCCCTTGTATAAAGGGATTAATTCGTTCCAAATGAAATTAGGTTAAGCAAATTTTCCTTTATACAAATTTCCCATAGGAATGCATTGAAAACAGAGTGATCCCATTTTTATGTTGTACGGATTCGGCCCATAGGCGATTCTGTTAAGCAAATTTCCCCTATCTATGGAATTTTATTATGTTGTACAGATTTTATGTTATACAAACCGTTTGTTATACGAGGGTCCACTGTAAACAAACAAACAAACAAACAATAACCAGTGAGCCTAGGGGGGTTTGGCATGATGGAAGCCCCAGTGAGTCTTTGTCACCCTGCTTGGGGGGGGGGGACCCAGCTCCGGTAGCCTCGACCCGGGGAAGATTATGAACCCGGAAAAGCTAACCACTACAATTCCCATCATCCCTTTTTTTAAAGCCCCACATGTCGTCTCAGAAGGCGAGGGGGAGGGGAGGGGATGATGGGAGAGGCAATCCAGCCCCTCTGGAAGTGAGGAGCGGTGCTCAAGAACATTTGGGGGGGGATGATGGGATTTGTAGTACCCCCCCCAGGAGATTTTTCTTAAGGGTGGAACTTTTGGAGCGTGTATTTGGGGGGGGGATGTCTTCGTGGAGGGAGGGGCAGGTGGGCGGGGCCTAACGAGAGGGAGGGGCGGGGCCTAACGAAGGGGGCGGGGCTCCCGAGGAATGGGGGGGATGCATTGGGACTCGAGGGGGGGCTTTTGCCCCCCCCGCCACTGAAGGAAAAGAGGGGCGTGGCCAACACCGCGCATGCGTGTTTCCCCCCCTTCCCCTCCGCCTCACCTGCTTCGACTTGGCCTGGGCCGCGCTGGGGCCTTTCTTGCGCAGTACGGTCACGGTGTCCCAGTCGCTTTCCGCCATGTCCGCTGCGGGTGAGTCGTCGTCGTCGTCCTTCTCCTCCTCCTCCTCCTCCTCCTGCGCGGCCGCCTCTTCCTGGCCCGGATTCCGCAATAGGCCGCCCCCTTTCGCCGTCCCCGTCCTTCACGCCTCCAGGGAGGGGCGGGGAGCTCGCCCATTGGTTCTCCGCGACGCCGCTCAGCGATCCCCGTGGCGGGATTGGCCAGCCTCCGCGCCGGCCCCGCCCTCCGGCCTGCCTCCTTCCCCCTCCCCGTGCTCTTTCGTCATAACGGTAATCAACGCCCCTGGTTTCCGACAGGAGACGACGGAGGCGGGGCTAGGTCATTCCCGATAGGCTTGCTGCCGCGTCCGTCAAGCTTTCCTTGGTTCTAACTGGCCGCCGCCGAAGATACGTCTGTTTGGAATCACAGCTTGTTAGTGACGACGGCCAGATGAAAAGCATCCTCAGTGACGCGACGTGATAGGCTGGGCGTTAAGCCAATCACAGCATTTAGATGTTGTATTGGCCAAAATCGCAGCTGGTGGGCAAGAGGAAAAAGCAACGACGAAGCCTCTGGTTTTGGAAGCGGGCGGTGGTGGTGGGTAGGAGCATCTTCTGAGCATGCGCACAACAGACCTCGCGAGTTGGGCGGGGCACTGCCAGAAGGGGGCGTGGAAGGGATAAGAGGGGCGGGGCTTAAAATGCCTTAATAAAAACCCAAATAAAGCGTTTTTTGAACAGAAACGTATCACGAAGGATAAGTTACAAAAGCAACAATAAGAAATCATTAAGATTCAGTGTACGTTATTTATTTATTTATTTATTTATTTATTTATTTATTTATTTATTTACTTTAAATGTGTCAGTTTGTTATTTGCTTATGCTATTCTATGTTGTAAACCACCCAGAGTAGCCCTAAGGCTAGATGGGTGGTATAAAAGTCAAATAAATAAATAAATAAATAAATAAATAAATAAATAAATAAATAAATAAATAAAATTATTTGCATTTATTAACCACCTGACTTTCCCATTGGGAACTTAAGGGAGGAAGTGCACACAGCACATTGAGTTATATAGTATGTATAAAGATATTTGTTTATTCATTTTGTTTCTGGAAGTGGAACTGTTCCCGGATTCGGAAGCCGGGAGTTAGCAGTACTCAGGGCTTGCCGGCAGATGGTGACCTTGCCTGCGATGTTTTTTCCGCTCTGAATCTGCCTGGCCCCACAAATCACAACAGATGCAGATAAATATAACAAGGTCTTTGGTCTTGCTGGGATATTTTATCTGCTGCTTTATTGGGGTCCAGATCTGAAGCTTCCACACAAGCTACAAGAATGACATTTTGCCTGTGTATGTGCCGATAGGGTTAGGGTTAGTTTAGCTTTAGTCTGCAGGCATGTCCAAACTTCGGCCCTCCTGATGTTTTGGACCACAATTCCCAGAATTCCAAGCCTGTATTCCCAGTGGCAAAGGACTGTGGGAGTTGTGGACCAAAACATCTGGAGGGACGGAGTGTGGACATGCCTCCTATATACATGTGTGTGCGCACCTGTGTGTGGTACTTTCCTGTTTGTCCCCGAGATGAAGCTGGTAATCACTAGAATTAGTGTTTCTCAATCTGTGGGTCCCCAGATGTTCCTGGACTGCAACTCCCAGAAATCCTGGCCAGCTCAGCTTGTGAGGAAGACTTCTGGGAGTTGCAGTCCAGGAAAATTTGGGGACCCACAGGTTGAGAACCATTCTCCTAGAATAACAGGGACCGTTTAGAGCAGTGGTTCTCCACCGGTGGGTCCCCAGATGTTCCTGGACTGCAACTCCCAGAAATCCTGGCCAGCTCAGCTCGTGATGAACACTTCTGGGAGTTGCAGTCCAGGAACATCTGGGGACCCACCGGTGGAGAACCACTGTGGCTAGATTCATCGCATAGCTTGGGACAAGGTAGCTCTCTGCTTCCGTTCCGTCACCTGTCAAAGAGATGGAAGAGTCACTTATTTCCGAGGGTGGCTGGGAAAGCATCACACCTTGTTCCAGATCTAGGCTGTATATTTGCTCAATAATGTACGCCAGTGCCCTGTTTTTAAGGATGTTATGTCTCAAGCAGAGTGGGAGCCACGGACATAAAAAAGATTCTGCCTCACCTCTTGTCCCAGGCGAATCTGAGTCTCTTGGCCGTTCAGAAAAGAATTTAAATTGCAAATGCCAAAACCCCTCCTTGTGCGAGAGAGCCTCCCAGGGAGCTTCCTACGAACCTGCCGTTTAACATGTTCCAAAATTTCAGGCCCCTCCTTGAGTCTACAAAGCGATCCTGAAACCGGACTCCGTGCTGGTTCCCTCCTCTGACGACACACTGCAGTCCCAGTTTCTGTCTGAGCTGGAAAACTTGGAAAGAAGTCCTTTCCCGTTAGGAAATCTTCAAACCAAGCAAAGGATGCTACAGCTTTCCTCTTTCCCATCTTATGTCATGGATCAGGTCGGTACTGGGAGAACATCTTCATAATTCCCTGGCCATAAATCCGTCTGCGGATTATTTGTCTTGTTTCTTTTCCTGTTTATGTGTTGTGACAATTGCTTATTTTATTGACCTGATTCTTGATAGTGTTTTGGTTGTGAGTGACTGTGACTGTTGTGAACTGCCTGGAATTCCTTTGGATGACTCTGGCCATGAAATAGCGGCCTTACTTAACAAATGGAGATAGCTTTGCTGGTCACTGAAACAATTGCTCAATTCTGGAAGTGTGCCTTTGCATTTAAGGGAACATTGAGTAACCTGGGCAAACAAGTCTGCTTCATTGCTTAAATTCATGCATGCATTTTCGTAACAAAGAGTTTGCATTCTCTTCCCCCAAAGCCACACAATTGTGTGCGTGTGAAGAAGCTAATTCCAGAATGCTTGGCATGTGAGGAGGGGTGATCCTTTTTTTAGGAGCAGCTATGCTTAATCCATCTGACTTGCTTTGTTCCTGCCAGTATTTCAGTTTTGTTTACCGTCACAGCATGTGTGAGGGTGCATGCACACTCCTATGTATGCACGTGTGTTTATCTATATCTGAATATATGCACACATGGTTATCTGTTTATGTACCTCTTGTTAGCACTTGCCATCTCCTACCCTAACTATCAAGTGCTGGACACAAAATATTTAGTTTTAATTTTATTTATTTATTTTATTTTACGGTATTTTTACCCCGCCTTTCTTATAGTAATGATACACTTTCATCCATCTTGATATATGCACTTATTATGATGTGGCATATAGTCTCCAAATTCCATTTTTATTCTATTATTATTCTATTATATATAATACATTACTATGTTATTAAATATTATAATATGATAGATTATAATATAAAATTATCATCATTATACAATATTATATTTTTAAGTTATCATATAAATATTAATTATATTTTTAAGCCACCTCGGGTCCTCTTTTAGGAAAAAGGCAGGGTAAAAACATTTGAAATAAAAATAAATTAATATTTTAAAATTCCAGATTATAGACGGCACTTAAAACATTCGTGTAGTCTTTGATACACGGGTATAGAAATGTGTGCACAACAAATAAACCAATCAATCGATTGATCAACTGACTGATGGATCAACTGATTGACTAATTGACTAATTGACGTTAATAACATTTCGGCGCCAGGTAAAAACCTTCTTGTTCCAGAAGTTTTTTAACTAATGATTGTGGGTCCTGATGGCAATTTTAGTGATGTGTTTTTAATGTATCGTATTTATTGCATTTACATGTTTTTATTGTTCTAATTTTGTTGTATTTTGATGTTTTAATTGTCCCAGAGACCTTTGGGTAGTGGGCAGCATACAAGCTATATAAATAAATAAATAAATAAATAAATGAATGACTGACTGACTGACTGAACAAACAAACAAACAAACAAACAAACAAACTGACAGATCCTCAGTGTGCAGCTGCAGGCGTGGGTATGTTTTTATTTATTTATTTTATTTTAGATTTTTGGCCACCGTTACCGTTTCTCCTGCAATGGAACTCCTAAAGCTGTAGTCCACCGGGGAGAAAAGGAACGTGTCCCTGCCGCCGGCCCTCCAGCGGCAGGCCCCGCCCCTAGCCGCCCCGCCCCGCCCCCAAGGGGGCGTGTCTTGCTCAAGGCAGGACGGAGAGAGTGAGTGAGAATAGGCGGGGAAGTGGGCGGGGCTAAGCCCGGGGTTCCATTGAGGCAAGTGGGCGTTTCCCGCTCGCCCCGCCCCTTCCCTCCCTCCCTTCCCCGCCTGGTGGGCGGGGCTCCCGGGCAGCCCCCCTGGCGGCGGGAAAGAGCGGCCGAGGCGGAAGTGGCCGAGGCGGGCACTTCCGGTGTGCGCTCGCTGGCGGGCAGCCGGTGAGTGAGTGGGAGCGAGTGTGCAGGTGGGGTGCGGGAATGGGTGGGGGGGTGCGGGAGGGGAGGGCGGCTTTTGAGGGGGACAAAGGGGGGGGCGTGGGGCCCCCCAACCGGAGGGGAGGGAGGGAGGGAGGGAGGGGAAACCCCCCTTGTTGGGGGGCAGAAGGAGACCACAACCCGCCCCCCCAAAATTAAAATGCCCCCCCCACACACACGGCCTGGGAACTGGGGAGGCGGCAAGGGGGGGGCTCTCCCAAAAGGCGCCATTCAGGCTCCGGGAGGAGGAGGAGGAGGAGGAGGGAAAGGGGAAAGACCCTCTCCCCAAGGTCGGCGCCAAGGGGGGGGCGATTTAAACGTTCCCCCCCTTCAAAATTAAGGAAAAAATCGGGGTGCGAATGGTTTGGAGGGTACCTGCCAGTGTTTTTTTTTTTAATCTATCTGTCTTGGTTTTAATTGATTGGTTGTATTGAATTGTTGCAAGCCGCCTTGGGTCCCTTCGGGGAGAAAGGCGGCACAGAAATCATCATCGTCGTCATTATTAATTAATTAATTAATTAATTAACCAACCAACCAACCAACCAACCAACTACGCTGGATTTTGTAATACAAATCACTAGTCAAACGCTTCCCAAATGCTTAGGACTATGTGATGTATTGGCGAATATTATTATTATTATTATTATTATTATTATTATTATTATTATTATTATTATTATTATTATTATTATTATTATTATTATTATTATAATGCAGCAGGTTCTGTATTACTAATCACTAGTCGAACACTTCCCAAGCGTTTAGGACTATGTGATGTATCGGCAAACTATTATTATTATTATTATTATTATTATTATTATTATTATTATTATTATTATTGGGAAAACATCTGGAGAGCTGAAGTTTGGACACCCCTGTTTTAAGGCTTCAAATGCTGGTGATGATGATGATGATGATGGGGGAAAGGAGATGGGCCGAAGTTGCAGCAGCTCCTGGGCACGTGGGCCACAATCCGTTCCTTTTTTATGTGACCCCCCCTTTCGTAGGGACTACAACACCCAGTATCCCCTGCTCCAGGGCGTTCCAAAGGACCTTTCCTAGCTGGCAACTGGGATCTGTGCGAATTCAGGGGGTGCACATCTTTTTTAGAGGATGGGTGCATGTTTACGCTCCCTGCCCTTACATAAATAGAAATGCAATGCATGTGGAAGGGGAGCGGGCAGGGTTCAGGGAACGGGCTGACTTTTTTTGGGGGGGGCTATAAATTTGGAGTGGAAAGTGGCACAAAACAGGAAATAGGTCCCACTATGTCGGTGAAGATTCTCAGTCATCCAGGTGAGTTTTGGCAACTGGACTTCTTTTCTTGAGAGATTAAAATGTTCAGACTGATGAAGCTGTTTGGATGAGCAGTGATCGCTCAAGAAAAGAAGTCCAGTTGCCATGACTCAACTTCCAGATCCCACTATATAAATCCTATGTAAAGGGGCTTTTAAAAGATTTTATCTCCATTTGGACCCTTACTCCATGTATCTATCCTACTGAAACCCAAGGGAACAGGTTAGTCCCGATTAGTTGGAACCTTAATTGCTTTCCTTGGGGCCCCTTCCTAATTGGAGCTGGCGTGGGGCCCGCAGGTGCTGAAACTAGGTTAGCGCCAAGGGTGTCGGTGTGCCTTCCTTCAAGGCGTTATGTGTGTTTTTCTGTGTTCACTGAGGAGGGTGCGTGTGATCCAGCAGAGCGATGGGACTGCAGGTGTGACTGACTGAAGTGTATTCCTGTCTTGAAATTAATTTTGGAGGGGGGGGGAAAACCATCCTGTGGATTCCTCAGTCTTTCCTGTTGGTCTAGTCTGGTTGCACTCTGACTCAGTCTCATTCAAATCTCCCCACTGCTAGTCATACTCCTATTATGTAATGTGCAAGTGACTGTGATAATGAGGTGTATTATTTTGTATACCTTTATTTTTGGTTGGTCTCGTATGTTGAGGCCGAGGTCCGCCGTTGGGCCACGCGGAGTGTCCTGAACCAAGTGTTGCTGTACACCTGGAGCGCTTATTCCTGAGTTGCTACTATGATGAGCGGTGGTGCAGTAAAGGGTAGCATCCTTAATCTTCTGCTTGTACTGTACATCCGGCGGATTTTAGAGCAATTCCATCACGATTCAAGCTTATCTTTGTATCCCTGCAGCCTAGTCAGAAATGGAGAAGTCACTGGCATGGAAAATATTATGGGTCATATTTCCGCAGGATTGTTGTTCCAGAACAGTACTGTATGAGCCAAAAATGGCATTTCATAATCTAGCTTGCAATATCGGATATGCTTTGGATATTCAAAACACTCAGGAAGGATTTTGAGTTTCTTTTTTCGAAAACAACTAGGCTGAGAGGACCATCTCCCTGATGGTTGTGTGTAAATGGATCCCGTTTCCCTGGGGAGTAACTGGGATAAGTTTTACTAGTATAGCTGTGTGCTAAACTCTTGCGTTATATAGAACTCTTCTGTAATGTCAGAATCCGCATGTGCTCCCCACTTGGCATTATTGTGCCATCCAGACTCTTTATCAAGAGGCCCTCTTAAAAGGACACTTTTATTTCAGTTATCTTGCGCCTCCTGTTAGCCACAAGGAGCTTGGAGGTCACCTTTGAATGGGTTAGCAGGGCCCTCTGGATCAGATGTGTGGGGAGAACAGGGGATATGTTGACGTGCCCCACAGAACGAATTACAGCAGGGCAGAGCTGATGGCCTGGACGGAATTCTGTTTCTGCCTGTCAGAGGTTCTGAAATTCTAACCAGGAGAGGAACAAGTCCCAGGCTCCATCAATTTGTCGGCTTTAATTTGCATTGTTTTAAAGAACATCCCCTAGAGAGGGAAGGGGTCTTAGGGGGAGCTCTTCCTTCCTTACTCCCTTGCATACAGTGGGGTCTGTTCACCTTTTGAGCCACTCCATCGCCAGCAGGCCGCTGTGTGTCGGGGTCTTATAAAGTGTCAAGTACTGTATTTGCTTGTGGTTGATCCTGCAAAACCCGTGTGTGTGTGTGTGTGTGTGTGTGTGTGTGTGTGTGTGTGTGTGTGTGTGTGTGTGTGTGTGTGTGTCACCCCTCTGTCTGTTGGCATTCCAAAGCAGCTGCAAGAACGGCTGAAGCACCAGAAGGACAGGCGGCCCCACCTGTGAGGAGAGAATCTGCTACTAGCTGGAGGCCTGGCGTATGGTTGCAGGACCCTGTTTTCCTCTTGACGGCAGGCAAAGCCCATCCAAAATGTAAGAGGGATGAGCGGCTTCCAGGTGCAGGACTCTGACGCCCTAATCTTTTTCTTCCAGGGTCGCGAAGCCGCTGTGGATGTTGGGGTGCACATGGCAGCAGCAAACTCGACTCCCCCCGGCTCTCTGGACGTGAACCAGCCGGGGTTCCCCAAGGAGATCTTGGGCACAGAGTTAGAGGGCAAGTACCTGTGCTCGGAGTGCAGGAACATCCTCCGGCGGCCGTTTCAAGCCCAGTGCGGTCATCGCTACTGTTCCTATTGCCTGAAGAAAGCCATAAGGTAGATGTTTGCGCCGGGCAGAGATTGGACCGCTCCACGGGTGGCTTTGCAATGTGGGCCCTGCGTAATTAAATTGTAAACCACCCAGAGGGTGATTGAAGCGCTATGGGGTGGTATATAAGCTGAGCCCCTTTTTTTTTTTTTTTTGGCTGTCGCTTGTCCAGGCAGATCAATGAGTGAAAGGAAGGGCTGTCCCGGTTTGCAAACACGTACAGGCTGTTTTCCCCCCATCCATAGCTCAAAGCCTCCTGATCTTTCTTGCCGGAGAAGCGAAGTAAAATGGGTTTTGGAACCTCCAGGATCGTCATCCTTTCCTGACTACAGCTCCTTTTGGGGGATACGGGCGTTGAAATGTTTGAAAGCGCCACGTCCACGTCTTCCTGTTTTGTTTCTGTCTCTTCCCCCCCCCCCCCCCGCAGCTCCGGACCTCAGAAGTGCGGCGCCTGCATTGAAGAAGGCATCTACGAAGCAGGCGTTTCGATCTTGGAGACGGGTTCGGTAAGCTGAGAACGAGAAGGGTAGATCCAGAGGACAGACCGGTTCCCATCTACATCCCCCCCTTCTTTTTTTTTTTTTTGGCACTACAACTCCTAGCATGCTCTGGTGCCAACAGAAGGAGCCTGGGTCGCGTAATCCCCAGAAGAAGCCACTTTCCCGAGGTCTGAGCGAGGCAATCAAAGCCACCCTCTAGGGCAGTGGTGGCGAACCTTCGGCCCTCCAGATGTTCAGGACCACAGCTCCCACAGCCCTTTATCATCGGCCACACAGGCTTGGAATTCTGGGAGTTGCGGTCCAAAACACCAGGAGTGCCAAAGGTTCACCACCACTTTTATATATCAGTGGTGTCGAACCTTTGGCACTCCAGATGTTATGAACCACAACTCCCACAGCCCTTTATCATCGGCCACACAGGCTTGGAATTCTGGGAGTTGCGGTCCAAAACACCAGGAGGGCCAAAGGTTCACCACCACTTTTATATATCAGTGGTGTCGAACCTTTGGCACTCCAGATGTTATGAACCACAACTCCCACAGCCCTTTATCACCGGCAGCACAGGCTTGGAATTCTGGGAGTTGCGGTCCAAAACACCAGGAGTGCCAAATGTTCACCACCACTTTTATATATCAGTGGTGTCGAACCTTTGGCACTCCAGATGTTATGAACCACAACTCCCACAGCCCTTTATCACCGGCAGCACAGGCTTGGAATTCTGGGAGTTGCGGTCCAAAACACCAGGAGGGCCAAAGGTTCACCACCACTTTTATATATCAGTGGTGTCGAACCTTTGGCACTCCAGATGTTTTGGGCCACAACTCCCACAGCCCTTTATCACCGGCCACACAGGCTTGGAATTCTGGGAGTTGCGGTCCAAAACACCAGGAGGGCCAAAGGTTCACTACCACTGTTATATATCATCTTATATATCAGTGGTGTCGAACCTTTGGCACTCCAGATGTTTTGGGCCACAACTCCCACAGCCCTTTATCATCGGCCACACAGGCTTGGAATTCTGGGAGTTGCGGTCCAAAACACCAGGAGGGCCAAAGGTTCACCACCACTGTTATATATCATCTTATATATCAGTGGTGTCGAACCTTTGGCACTCCAGATGTTTTGGGCCACAACTCCCACAGCCCTTTATCACCGGCAGCACAGGCTTGGAATTCTGGGAGTTGCGGTCCAAAACACCAGGAGGGCCAAAGGTTTCACCACCACTGCTCCAGCGGCTCCGCCCAACTCCCCAGAAGTCAGCTTCTGTCTCCCCTGAGCCAGCCCGGTTGCCTCCGATAGAAGGGGCGCTTCCGTATTTCCCGGTGCACTTATCTCTTAACGTTTCCTTCCTTCCTCCTCGAGGCTTTCCCAGATAATGCGGCCCGGCGGGAAGTGGAGAGCCTTCCGGCCGTCTGCGTGAACGAGGGCTGCACCTGGAAAGGGACGATAAAAGAATATGAGGTAAAGATCAAGACAAGAGGCGCGGTTTTGTGCTCCCTCCCCTTGGTGCTTCTTTGTCTAGAGCAGCCGATCTCAACCTTGGGAAGGCCATTTGTTCTTGGGCTGCCACTCCCAGAAAACCCAGCCTGCGCTGCAAATGGCAAAGGCTTCTGGGAACTGGAGTCTCCAGAACGGCTGAGTTACCCAAGGTGGATCATGGCTGCCTTAGAGAATGTCCAGAGTTTGGGGAAACGGTTTCCTTGATGGTGTACCTTCTGGCAAATCCATCTTCTTGTTCCAACGTTCAACGATCGTTCCTGGGGGCTTTGGGTCTGCCGTGGTGATCCTCACAATATCAAGCGCCAGGCAAGTTTCTAGTCCCTGCCGTGGCCCTCTTGGCCTCACTTCCAAGTGCATTTCTGGACAAGGGACCGGCTGAACAGGATTTGAATTTCAGGAGCCGATAGGACGGGGGGTTGACTTGGAGATCCGAGGTGGGGCTTCCCCCTCCGGTGCCCTGTGTCGCTCCTTAGCCTCCCGAGAAGAAGGAAGCAGGATCTGTCTCTTCTGTTTTGGTTTGCCACAATCTGTTTGGGTTGTAGAGTCTGTCTGTCTACCCTTGGCGCTGGAATTTGGCTTGGCTTGGTCCGGAATTCCCCTTCCTCATTTTCACAACCTTCGCCGCCGCACTCGGCGTTTTGTTGTCGTCCTAATAATGGGTTTGAAAACGTGACCTGTGTGCCTGACACTCACGACACCGCTGGTCCCGTCTGTGCCCTTGGCACTGAAGTACCCACTGCCTGCCCCTTAATTTGCTGTTTGTGAGAGGTTTCCTTTTGCAGGCACGTAGCTCTGGTCCCAGAGAGAGAGAGAGAGAGCCATGGGAACTATTATTGAAAGAAGAGCGCTAAGACCATGTTGTAACGTTAACAAGCCAGGCCAGGACATGCAATGCTTTTGCCTCCAGGCAGCTTCACTTAACACAGGCATGTCCAAACTTCCGCCCTCCAGATGTTTTGGACCACAACTCCCAAAGTCCTTTGCCATTGGAAACACAGGCTTGGGATTCTGGCCGTTGTGGTCCAAAACATCAGGAGGGCCAAAGTTTGGACAGGCCTGACTTAACACGTTGGGTGGGTGGGTGAAGACGTGTGTTCTGTCGTGGGGTGGGTGAAGACGTGTGTTCTGTCGTGGAATCTCTCAGTGGGTTGGAGGTGGGGGGCAAGATCGAGCCAGATCTTTAGAAGTGGGGTATCAGCTGGACTGAGAGAATGATGGAGGTCTTCTTGAGAACTTTGGGGGGGGGAGTGGAGAGACTAGGACGCGGGGCAATGGTTCCAAACTACAGGAAAAGAGATTCCAATTGAACGTTAGGAAGAACTTCATGATGGTTAGAGCTGTTCAGCAGTGGAATAATATGCTGCCCCTAAGGAGGGTGGTGGAGTCTCCTTTGGAGGTTTTTAAGCAGAGGCTGGATGGCCCATCTGTCGGAAATATTGTGATGGGGCTTCCTGCATGGCAGGGGGTTGGACTAGATGGCCCTGGAGGTCTCTTCCAACTCTAGGATTCTATGAGTCTAAGCCAGAAGGAGCCAGAGTGGCTGGGTGTGGGGAGACCTGAGCCCGGCCGCTTTTGTGTGGTTGTGTGTCTTTGCGCACCCCTGCTTTTGAAGTGGGTCGAGCCGGGCTGTCTGCCTCCGGAGATGAATGGCATGCTTTTGAGCGTCAGGGCTTCCAGCGCGGAAAGTCCCTGGCTGGAGTTCTTCTCATCAAGCGGCCTCTTGGAAAGTCCCTAAAATACTGGTTGGTTATTCAGCTGAAGTGGCCCCACATGCGGAGGCATTTGTACGAGAGAGAGAGAGAGAGAGAGAGAGAGAGAGAGAGAGAGAGAGAGAGAGAGAGAGAGAGAGAGAGAGAGAGAGCTATGCGGGGTCTTCAAGATCAAGCAAGCAGAGGGGGGCAACTGGGTTGTGTTTTTTTTCCTGTCCTGTCATTTGATACTGGCAGGAATAAGAAAGAAGGGGAGCCAGGGAACCTCTGGCTGCGATGGCTGCCTCAATCTTTCTCCCCAGTTTTGCTTTCTGTTTAGTGAGAGAGACAGACCAAGATTCTTTTCTGAAAAAGGAAAGCACCCACCAGCCCCGCTGAAAGCTCCTTTCCACCTCCTGTAAAGCTTACTTTCAGTTTTGCAAAAGACATTTGAGAGAGAGAGAAAGAGAGAGAGAGAGAGTTTTAGAGAAGCCCCAAATGGCAAAACGGTGGAGTTGAAAGGGTTGCCTAGAGGCCATCTAGCCCAGCCCCCAGGTCGTGCTGAATTCCCCCAGCTCAGAGTGTCCAGGGAGAAGATTGTAGTGCAGGCACGTCCCCCCACATGTCCAAACTTCGGCCCTCCTGATGTTTTGGACCACCACTCCCAGAATTCCAAGCCTGTATTTCCAGTGACAAAGACTGTGGGAGCGGCGGTCCAAAACATCTGGAGGGCCGAAGTTTGGACATGCCTGTTGTAGCGTTTCACTCCCCGCTGGTGCCCAAAGCTTTGGCGGAGGCCAGATTATGTGCTTTAAAAAAAAAAAAAATAAGTGGAAAAAGCTCATTAACCCAGGGTAGACCATAGAAGAACGGTCTACCTCGCAGGGCCGTCTGTTGATAGTCAAACAAGAAAGTGTAAGATGCGACTGGTGCCCGGGACACTGCCTTGATTGACATGAGGGGAAGGGGGGAATCCCATGCCCCAGAAGCAACCCGTGCTTTATGCGTGTAAGCACGGATCGCGACCAGGCAAAGGCAGGCACACCGGCTTTGGCTGCACCGCCCTTCTGAGCCTTTTATGTTGACCGTATATCATCTTGGAACCCGGTGTGTCCGATTCAAAACGCCCTTGGCTCTCCGTGGAACCTTTTCCGTTCGTGAAGGCTGAAGCGATGGGGTTTCCTTATAAACCCAATGACGTGGAGCTGTGCCTGTTTTATTGGTTGATCAGTTTCCATCATGCAGGCTGAGTCACGTTATCTGCAAGGCGATGTACAGTATTGACTATTTCGGGGCGGGGTGGCATGAATATAAATTTGATGTTCTCCTCATCCCCCGCCTGATCTCAAACTGCCACTACATACGGACAAATTGGGAAGCTAGCCTGGATGTTTTATTTATTTATTTATTTATTTATTTTAAAAAAAACCACGTTGATGTCGAACGGAAAAATGCAGCGTTGGGTTTCTTAGAAGATGTGCGACGGAAGGAGGGCTGGGGCAAAGTCAGGGCGGATCTCGGAGGGGCAAGAACCGCGAGGACTCCTGGCCATCTGGCCTGCGGAAAGCCCCTGGGTGGGTTTGAAAGCCTGCGTCCTGGCCGTTCGATCTTAGCAATCCGTCGCCCAGCGGCAGCATCAGCAAAGTACAGCCTTGCTGAATACAGGAATGGCCTTGATTCCTGTTGGCAGGTGGGCCTAAAAGGTTGAGGCATTCGTGGTGTGTGTGTGTGTGTGTGTGTGTGTGTGTGTGTGTGTGTGTGTGTGTGTGTGTGTGTGTGTGTGTGTGTGTGTGTGTTCTACTTGCGAGTAAACCCCGTCCTCCTTGGTGCTGCTGGAGTATTTCCCCTTAGTGTTTCCTGGAATCTTTAGAGCGGAAAAGGGTCTTGCCTCGTCCCCAAGCGCTAGGGCGAGAAGCCTTCTGGGTATTTATTTATTTCTTAAATTTATTTATTATTTAAATACTAATAAATATTTTTATTATTTAAATAAAATAATTTTATTTATATTTATAATGGGAAGATGGGCGGGATACAAGCTTATAAATAAATAAATAAATAAATAAATAAATAAATAAATAAATAAATAAATAAATAAATTTACCGCTCCATTTAGCTGCATGGCTACTCAAGGGCTCCTTCCCTTGCTGGCTCTCTATGAGAAATGCAGCAGAGACCCAGATATTCTGTTCTGCCCTTGCTGGCCTTCTAGAGCCCAGCTGCAGAAGCTGCTCCAAAGAGTCACTGTCTTACGCCGAAGAGACCTCATAAACATAAGAACCTAAGAAGAGCCATGCTGGATCAAGCCAAAGGCCCATCTAGTCCAGCTTCCTGTATCTCACAGCGGCCCCACCAGATGTGTCTGGGAGTGCACGAGACTAGATCTCTGTCTCCTGATACCACTCCCCTGCATCTGCCCCTTGAAGTACCTCAGTTTTAAGCCTAGAGATGACACGTCTCCATCATGATTTGTCACCTGTGATGGACTTTTCCTCCAGGAATCTGTCCAATCCCCTTTTGAAGGCATCCAGGCCAGATGCCATCACCACATCCTATGGCAGGGAGTTCCATAGACTAACAAGGCGCTGGGTGAAAAAATATTTTCTCCTTTCTTACTGGGTTTTCCTTCTGTTATTTCCGCCAACACAGCTGCACCCGGCAGATAAGCTTTAAAGATATAGAAAGAAATTGATAAATTCAGACAGATGCTGGAGATGGAACAGTATAAACGCTTCCTTAATCCATATGCTTTGGAAATGTCCAGTAATATACCTATTGTGGATGGAAGTTCTTGGCTATATTAATAAAGTTTTGGGAGAATCTCTGTTATTTGAGGATGTTCATGTTATCTTAAATTACATTCCCACTGTATGGGGTCTAACTAAGGGTCAACGAAACTGGATTTTGAGAGCTCTCGTGGTGGCAAAAAGACTTACATCAAAGGCCTGGAAGGATAACCATCCTCCACCCTTCACACAATGGTCAGAAGATCTGCGACAACTAGCCTCATTTGAACGAATATCATGTAGAAAGCAACTACGAGAGGATATCTACACAGATATATGGAAGCCCTTTATTGACTCATTGTAAATATATAAGGCAATTTATAATGGATGTATTATATGATCTTATGATGTATTGACCTTTGCTTTTTTGTCTGCTTGTTTTTGTTTCTTTAAATGTTAATGTGACTTAAGTTTATAGTATTATGTTCAATTTTCAAAAAAGCAAAAATAAAAAGTTAAAAAAAGAGAAATAAGCTTTTAAAAAAACACAATCAGTGTCTTTGGTACAGAGGAAGAAGCGGGTTGGCCATCCAAAAACCCCTTCGTAGCAGAAAGAACTTCGCCAGCCTGACAAGCGCCGCAAGAGCTTTTCTGTTTCAGTTGTGTTTTCTGTTTCGGCAGGCCCACGACGAGGTGTGCCCGAAATTCCCCCTCACCTGCGAGGGTTGTGGGAAGAAGACGATCCCGAGAGAAAAAGTAAGGGAGGGGTCCTGCCCGGGTGGGAAGAATGATTGGGAAGAATGTCCTTGTTGTCCCAGGCAGGGAGGACAATCTTCTCCAATCAATGCGTGGTTCATCGCTTTGGTGCAGCTTCAGCAGACAGTTGCAGTCTGGGGCTTGAGATGTATATGTAAATCGGGGTTTTTTAATTACTGTATATACTCGAGTATAAGTCGACCCGAGCATAAGTCGAGGCCCCTAATTTAACCCCCCCAAAACTGGGGAAACTTATTGACTCGAGTATAAGCCTAGGGTGGGAAACGCAGCAGGGCCTGGCAGCAACTCCTTTGTGAGCTGGGGGAGTGGTGTGTGATGTTTAAAATGATCTTTAGCCACTGATGCAAGTGCTTGGGTCAGTGGCTAAAAGTTATTTTAAACATCACGCACCGCTCCCCCTATGATGCAGGGGGGGGGGTCATGAGAAGCGGCACACAATGTTTAAAATGACATTTAGCCACCGACCCAAACACTTGCCTCAGTGGCTAAAAGTATTGACCCGAATATATGTCAAGGGGCCCTTTTTTCAGCCCAAAATTAGGGCTGAAAAACTAGACTTATATTTGAGTATAGACAGTATTTATTTATTTTTTCTCGGGGATCGATTAGTTTGCGGCTCGGGGCCGTTGTGGAGAAGGGCAGTGTGTACAACCGAAATAATTACAGTAGCAGCAGCAACACTGCAAAATGAAGAGAAAGTATGTGTTTTGTTAACGAGGCTGCCTCTCACCTCCTTTGCAGTTCCCAGAGCACGTCAAGAGCTGTAGCAAATGTAAAGCCCCCTGCAGGTTCCAGCCCGTCGGCTGCACTGAGGTGGTAAGCGAGGGGTGGGTGTGCACGCACGTGCGTGCAGGGAATGGTGACTCTTTTTTTTATTTGCAATGCTCCGTGTCCCAAGGAGCGGAAGGAGGTCCGTGTTGGAGCCCAGTGCTCCTGAGAGAGGGGGGTAGGGGAGCAGGGCTGTGGAGTCAGAGTCGGAGTCGAGGAGTCAGAGTAAATTTTGGGTACCTGGAGTCGGAGTCGGAGTCGGCAAACAATACTCCAACTCCTACTAAATTTAGATTGGAATTAAAAACAAAAGCAAGTTTAAATGCCCCAATTCACAAAAAGTTATAATTAATGACTTCTCTACTGTAAGAATAAAGACCAATGCATTCAGTGCCTCACGTAACCACAAAACGAACAGGTTAAGTGACTGTGAAGAAGCATGCTTTTCATGTGCTTCATTATATGGCACGCAACGCACAATTAGGAGCGGCAATACTTATACTTTCCATAGTGTTGTGTTCTACTGTTACGCAGCGCCCAAGGGTAACCTAGGCTCTCACTGATAAGGGATTAAATAAATATGTAAATATTTACTTTATGTAAATAAGTAAATGGTAAATACATTCGCATATTAATACAGAGGAGTCGGAGTCGGAAGTACAAAAAAACTTAGGAGTTGGAGTCGGAACATTTATCTACCGACTCCACGGCCCTAGGGGGGAGGGAGGGAGGGAGGCCCAGAGTGTGTAGGACTAGCGGCTTTGCATGGACCCGTTGCCTTGCCTCCTCTGCGCGGACACCTCTCTCTGACCCACACCCACCCGTTATTTTAGAAATCAAAGTGAAGGGGAAATCTATATTTATTTTATTTATTTTTGCATTTATATTTTTGCATTCCCATTTCCCAAAGGAACTCTGGGCGGTTCACGCAAAAAAAGCTTAAAAACAAACATCAATAAGACAGTATAAAATGGTACTGGGCAAGAGGCGAAAACTAGACCACCGTCAAAAGGAGAGAGAGAAAAAAACAACAACTGGTACCACATTAGCAGTCGCCCAAGGCATCCCTGAAAAGCCAGGTTTTAAGGGCTTTCCTGAAGGATGCCAATGAGGGAGCCTGGCGTATCTCACCGGGTAGCTTGTTCCAAAGCAATGGACCGGCCGCCGAGAAGGCCCGTTTCCGAGTTGCTACCCTGCGGGCCTCCCTGGGGGTGGCTATCCAGAGAGAGAGAGAGAGAGAGAGCCATTGAGGAGCAGGTGGGTCGGGCCAGCTCTAATCGTGGGGAGATATGCTCTGCCAGATAATCAGGAAATAATAATAATAATAATAATAATAATAATAATAATAATAATAATAATAATAATAATAATAATAATAATAATAATAATAATAATAATAATAAAGAGGAGGAGGAGGAGGAGGAAAGCAGGCGTGCCTCCTCCCTGCCCCTCTTGCCTCCTGCTCTCCTCTCCTCGTCCCCTTCCCTGCTGGGAAGAGTGAGAACAGTCCGCGTTTCCCGGTCTGCGCAGGTGGAGAACGAGAAGCAGCCCGAACACGAGAGCCGCTGCCTGGGGGAGCACCTCTACATGCTGCTTGGTTTCGTGCTCAGCCTGGGCTCCGAGCCTCACAAGCTGCCGGGCCTGCCTTCCCTGGAGCCGCCCGGCCGGCCGCCTCTCCTAGGGGGGGAACCCTTGCTTTCGGGCCTGGAGCCGTCGGACTCCTTGGAACTCTTGGGGAGGTGCGAAGCCCTGGAGAGGAAGAGCCTCACCTTTGAGAACATTGTGTGCGTCCTGAACCGGGAGGTGGAGAGGGTGTCGCTGACGGCTGAGGCCTACAGCCGACAGCATCAGCTGGATCAGGAGAAGATAGAAGCACTCGGGAGTAAGGTCGGCAATGCGGGCGGCCGGATGGGTGCGTGCATGACGGGAGGGGTCCGCTGCACTCTGCAGTATTTCCCGTCCTGCGCGTGCGTGCGTGCATGCTTGGGGGCTGGACCAAAACAGCGTCCTGGCACAGAAATCCCTGTCTAGGGACTGCAGTGAGAGTGGAACAGGGCATGGTGGCAGCTTGGAATACCCCCGTTTAAAGCAGGGGGTGCAGCTCAGTTAGGGTTGGGTGGAAGAAGAGACGTGGGTGGGTGTTTGTGTGGGTGTGAGTATGTGTGCGAGTGTCCTCTGAGGCCAGGGGCTCGTCTGCCTTAGGAGCTAGTGCAGTGTTTCCCAACCTTCCTAATGCCTGTGACCCTTTAATGCAGCTCCTCGTGTTGTGGTGACCCCCTTGCCCTGCTTGGGAGAGGCCACAAGCCCCCTTTGGCAGGCCACTGTTGCAGGGGCCATAGGGAAACTTCCCTCTGCAGGCATCCTCAGCCGATCGCAGCCCCTGGTGCAGTAGTTCTCAACCGGTGGGTCCCCAGATGTTCCTGGACTGCAACTCCCAGAAGCCTCCACCACTCACTGAGCTGGCCAGGATTTCTGGGAGTTTCAGTCCAGGAACATCTGGGACCCAATGGTTGGGAACCACAGCCACAGGTGCCGTAGAGAACTTCCCTCTGTATAGGCACCCTCAGCCAATCGCAGCCTCCAGGGCCATTGACTGACACCCCCTCCAACTTACCAAGCGGTAACTCACTCTTCCCCCCTTCCTCCTCCAGACCCAAGCCGTTGGTGCCTTTCTCTTCACTGGCTCATGGCGACCCCTTGTGAATTGCCTGTTCGACCCCCAAAGGGGGTCCCGACCCCCAGGTTGAGAACCACTGAGCTAGGGGTTAATTTGTTGGTGGTTCTTCCCCCGCCCCCCACCCCACCCCTACCATGGCCCAGGTCCGGCAGCTGGAACGGAGCATCGCGCTGAAGGACCTGGCCTTGGCCGAGATGGAGAAAGTCCTCCAGGAGATGGAGGCCGCCTCTTACGACGGAGTGTTCATTTGGAAGATAACGGACTTTGCCCGGAAGCGACAGGAAGCCATCGCGGGCCGCTCGCCCGCCATCTTCTCCCCAGGTAGTCGTGCGGAAATGGCCCATTGGTGGGATCGTTCCGAGGGGGATGTAAGGTGGGGAGGCCTCCAAGCGAAGTTTGATGGTGGGAGGGAGGGCCTTAACGTGGCCGCCCAGTGCTCAGTGGGTCCGTGGTGGTGGGCGAAGGCCCATGCCACCAGCCCCACCTGTCCCAGTTTTGGGCCCAGCAGGGTAGATCCGTGGCTGAGTTAACGCTGGACCCAGAGACGCTCCCTCTGCGGGGCCCGGGGGCCTGGCTTCTGGCTTACCTTCTGCGCCCGCCACGACGACGACGCCTTGTTTCTGGGCCCTCCGCAGCCTTCTACACCAGCAAGTACGGCTACAAAATGTGCCTCCGGATCTACCTCAACGGGGACGGCACCGGGCGCGGCACCCACCTCTCGCTGTTCTTCGTGGTGATGCGGGGGCCCAACGACGCCCTCCTGCGGTGGCCGTTCAACCAGAAGGTGCGTGGGAGGTGCGATGGGGAATAAAGGCAGGCGGGCGGGCGGGAGAGCCGTAAAAGAGGCCAGACAGCTTCTGAGCGTGTGTGTCACAGCTAGCCACAGGGCCCCCGGGGGGACGTTGAGCAGGGCCCATAACGCAGTGATGGCAAAACCATGGCACGGGTGCCAAAGGTGGCACTTGGAGCCCTTTCTGTGAGCACCGACATTGCCCCTTCATAGCCCCCTGTATACAGGTTAAATTAATGTATTGGCACTATGCAAAAAAAAAAAAATAGTGGGTTTTGAATTGCAGTTTGGGCACTCGGTTTCTAAAAGGTTTCCCATCACTGCCATAATGGTTGAATTTCCTGACCTGTTCTTGTAGCTCAAGACCCATAACCTGTCCTCTTTTTTTTTTTATTTTTAGAGAGGGTAAGCCATGTTGGTCTTTTCAAGAATTTCAGGCAAAAATCGAAGAAAAACAAAACAAAACAAAGCCCCCCATCCACTCCCCAATGCAGCCAATCAATATTTGGTATGATATGTATATCTCATACTCTTAAGTATCTCACACCTCATTCTGCTGCTATGTCTTGAAGAAGTGGACATGTCCACGAAACGTCACATTAAAATATGAAAGTTCGTCTTTAAGGTGCCACATGTTTGTGTCTTTTGTTTTGTTTTTCTTTGATTTTTGCCTGAAATTCTTTTTTTTTTTAAACAGAGGAGAGGGAAACCAGTCAAGCAGCCCCCTCTTCTGCCCACTTAATTCCAGATGCATGCCACACACACACACACACACACACACACACACACACACACACACACACACACCGACCGAGAGTCCTGGATGCATCCCCCCCCCCCGCTCGCCCGCGGACCCAGCGCCTTGTCCCTTTCCGAGCGCCTTGTCCCTTTGCAGCCTCCGCTTTTCTTCCCGCCCTCCTCCAGGTCACCCTGATGCTGCTGGACCAGAACAACCGGGAACACGTCATCGACGCCTTCCGTCCGGACGTCACCTCCACCTCCTTCCAGCGGCCGGTCAGCGACATGAACATTGCCAGCGGCTGCCCCCTCTTCTGCCCCATCGGCAAGATGGAGTCCAAGAACTCGTACGTGCGGGACGACACCATCTTCATTAAAGCCATTGTCGACCTCACGGGCCTCTAAGCCTTCCTTGTCCCGGATGGATCTCGGAGCGCGGAGTGGCGGCGCCCGTGGCCCTTGCAGCGCGGGGTGGCAGGTTTCCCCCTGGCCTCCCCACCTCACCGAGGAAGGGGCACTGCGAGGAAAGGAGGCGGCGAGGCGTGCGCCACCCTGGAACAAAGGACCTCTCCTCCATGGCACGAGGAAAGGGGCCCTCCCAACGGACTCTGCTCTTGGGGCCTTGGGAACCCTGGTAGCATTCGAGGGGAGGGGGGCAGTGCTTCGGGCGGGGTGGGGGTTCGGTTTTCCTGACGCCACCTGCGATACCCTCCAGGTTGCCCCCCCCCAGAGAGGTTTGTGACGGCCGTTGACGGCAGGAGTGCTTTTTTTATTTTTTATTTTTCAAACTAAACAAAGAAGTTGGCTCTCATCTCTCCTTTGTCCTGGTTGCCCTGGTGTGGACCGGATGGCTCTTGGACAAGGTGGCCTCCAGGCCACTGCAAAGATGCTCGTTTTGATCCCCGCCTTGAGCAAAGGTTTGGGTTCAACGGCAGACCCCTCCCAGCTTTGTCGAGTCTAGAATTCTAACAAAGAAGAAGCCCGGGAGGGACGTTTAGAGACCCACCCAGGGCTGGGAGCCTGGCAAACAGAGGGAGGCCGGGAAGGACAGGACTCAGTGGGGAAGCTTCTGTGGAGCTGGCTGGTGGATGGGCCGTCGTGCCGTGCCTGTATTAAGGAATAAAGCAGGAGAGGCGGGTCACAGCGACACCTGCCTTGATCCTGGGTGTGTTTCTCCCACCCAGAGTGGATTCTGGGCAGCTTGTCAGCTGTCCAGGAAAAAAAAAAGACTAGGTCAGTGGTAGCGAACCTTTGGCACTCCAGATGTTTTGGACCCCCCAACTCCCAGAATTCCAAGCCTAGACTACCAACGACAAAGGGCTGTGGGAGGGGTGGTCCCAAACATCTGGAGGGCCAAAGGTTCGCCATCACTGGCCGAGGTCCTGTTGCCTTTTTTGGGGGGGGGGCTTCAAGGGATCCCTCTACATGCACCTCAGCAGTGTCCTTCTACCTCACCTGGGAAGTTACTCCAGAGAGGCTGAAGGGGAAGCAGCAAGAGGGATGGTTTGGGGGTGTTTTTTTTTTTTTTGCTGCATGGCATGGGTCAAAACCTATGCTGCCCTCCGAGATCAGAGCCTGACCCTGCCTGAGGGGTGGGGTCTTCTCCCCCATGTTGCGGAGACGTGGAAGAGTGAACCCGGCCGGGAAGCCCTGCGTGGCCCTACATTACGCACAGGGGCCTGCCGTAGACTCTTTTAGGGGCACTGTTGCATCCTGTTCCCGCCATGCCAAGATTGCCTGGCGTCTCTGGTGCTCTTTTGTACATTCTGTGGTCAGCAAGACTGGAATGGGGTTTTTTTTTTTAATTTCCCCCACCCCGCCACCTTCTGTACGTCGGGGAGTCTGAGAAGGGTGTTCTCTACCAGGGTGGCTTTTGTGACATCCATCGACAACTGTGTCGTGCCGTCCAAAATACACAGCGCTCAGTCTTAGCAAGCAGGCCGGGACGTCCAAGACGGTTTTGCTGTTTTCTCGCCAGCCTCTTCCCTCGTTGAATCGTGTTGGGGGGGGGGGGAGTAGATTTTCCCCAGCCGGCATGATAGGAACCTGATTCTGTGTGCAACGAAGACTAAACCCTTGCATGATTCCCCGGTGGCAACTGGGCAAATGCCGTGCGCCGTTCTTGCCTTCTCTGGTGTGTGTGTGTGTGTGTGTGTGCTGGGCGGGCGGCCGTATAAGCCACGCTTGCCCAGTTCTGGGAGAAAGAGCCGAAAAACCTGGTGGACAGGTGCTGGTGCTTTCCTCTCTGGGTCCTGACCTTTTGCTCCTGCAGGCCTACTCCTTTCTGTAGGAAGGGAAGCCTCGGTCCACGGTGCTCCCTTCCAGCACCCCCCCCCCACCTCAAAATGTAGCTCTAAGAATGTTCAGGATCCAGAACAGCCCCGTTGCCTTGAACTAATCTTGACGTGGATAGATTAACTGGTGGGCTTTGGCCAATGGCTTTTGATCCTTACCAACTTTTTTTTTGGAGGGGGGCATTTTTTTTTTGTCCCAGAGAGGTCCACAAGAAAAGGGGGGGGCTATAGTCTGTGCCTTGCTCGGGAGCTTCGTGGGAGGATCCGCCCCCCCCCCAAATGTAGGGGGGAAATACAAGCCTGGGGGGGAGTACTAAAAGGCCGAGGCTATGCTGACTGTGCCCAGAGGCTGCGAGCTCAGGGCAGCCCTCGGGGTTCCGTTTTCAGAAGGAGTCCTCCCTGCCCCGTCCCGCCGGAGTTTGGTTGTCACGCTGAAAATAGAAAGTGCTTTTTGTTGTTGCGGGTGCGCCAGCCTCGAGGCGGCTAATAAAGAGGTGTGACAGAACTGGTCTCTCGCTTGTGTTTGGGAAAGGGGAAGGACCCTCTAAGCTCGATTTAAGACTTAGCAGCTGAACGTGGCCAGAGGGCGAGGCAAAAGCTTCTTTGGTAGCTGGACCAGATCCCACCTACCCACCTTGCTGGGGTTATCGGAGGGCTCCTGTCCATCCTTAGGGCTGCACAAAACCCAGAGGACACGCGGCATAGAGGCAGGCTTTGTGGGATTTACTCCCGGGCGAGGGTGTGTGAAGGGCTACGGCCCACTTCCCGCCTGCCCCAGCGCCATCACCTCTGCCCTGGGAGTGGAAACAGAGAGGGCTGTTGTTCGACCCCTGCCAAAGAGGCTGTACAGCAGGTGGGTGCTTAAGGAAGCTTTATTGAGACCAGGCTAGGTAGAGGTGCTGCTCCATCTGGGGGCGGGGTGCTCTGCAGCCGTCCCGCCAGGCACCAAAACGTCCAAGTCCAGCGCTGCGCCATCGGGGGAGCCCGATCCGTGACCTTCCTGAGAGGCAAGCGGTCTCGCTTGGCCTTCGGAGTGCCCGTCCCTGCCACGAGGAAATGGCCGTCGGCCAAGCCTCGGAAGCGTTAAGTCAGGCATGTCCAAACTTCAGCCCTCCAGATGTTTTGGACAGCAACTCCCACAGTCCTTTGCCCTTGGCAGTCTAAGCTTAGAATTCTGGGAAGTGTGGTCCAAAACATCAGGAGGGCCGAAGTTTGGACCTGCCTGCCTTAAGTGAGGGTGAGCTGCCACACTGCAAAGCTGAATGGAGGCGGGCCGCCATAGGAACACCCCCCACCCCCCAAGGGACCCGACACGTGTCTTTGCTTCTCGCCTCTCTACGGTTGCTCAAAGGCACAGGAGCCTTACGAGAGAGGGTGTTGGCACCTCAGTCTTTTCTCTCCAGCCCCCAGGGCAGCCCACAGATCCAGCCGAGAGGAGGGCATCTGCTGTCCCCCCCCCCTTGGAGGAAAGCTGTGCCCCCTTCCTGCCTGAACCCACAAGCCTGCGTCTCTCCCCCCCCCCCCAGCTCATGCAGCAGGCGAGAGAGAGCCCAAATCCAGCCCTGGATGCATCTTGGCTCTTGCCAAACAGAGCTACCTGGGCCAACAAGCCGCAAAGGGATAGGCGACCGCTTGTGCCAACCGTTGGTGAAACAGATCCAACCCCAAAGGCGAGGGAGCCGGGCCTGAAGGAAGGCAGAAGCCCTGCCGGCCACCTCAGGGTCTCTGGCTGGCAGCCCAGAAGAAGCGGTGCTTGCGAGAACGAGGCTTCTGGCCCAGGAAGAGGCGCACGGTGCGGGGCGAGCGCCACACTTTGATCGTGCTGTCGTCGCTGGCCGTCAGCAAGAGCTCCTGCTCCACGGGGCTGAACGCCACCGAGTTGACCACGTCGTCGTGCCGCAGTTTGGCCAAGCAGATGTCGTAGTGGCGGTCCCAGATGTAGCCGTGGTGATCCTCCGCTCCGCTAGAGGGGGGTCGGGGGGGGTCGGGGAGGAGGCAAGGGAGTATCGTGTACAATTCTGGTCCCCGCGTCTCAAAAAAGACATAGAGGAACTGGAAAAGGTGCAAAAGAGAGCCACTAAAATGATTCCTGGGCTGGGGCACCTCCCTTATGAGGAAAGGCTAAAACATTTGGGGCTCTTTAGGGAAAAAAGGCGCCTGGGGGGGGGTTAGGATTGAGACGTACAAAATAATGCAGGGCATGAGTCAAGTGGATAGAGGGACGCTCTTCTCCCTCTCACAAAATACCAGAACTAGGGGACATCCACTCAAATTGAGGGCTGGGAGATTAAGAACAGACAAAAGAAAATATTTTTTTTCACCCAGCATTGTTAGTCTGTGGAACTCCCTGCCACAGGAGGTGGTGATGGCATCTGGCCTGGATGCCTTCCAAAGGGGATTGGACAGATTCCTGGAGGAAAAGTCCATCACAGGTGACAAGCCATGATGGAGATGTGTCATCTCCAGGCTTAAAACCAGGGTCCTTCAAGGGCCAGATGCAGGGGAGTGGGATCAGGAGACAGATCTCAAGTCTCATGCGCTCCCAGAGGCATTTGGTGGGGCCACTGGGAGATACAGGAAAATGAACTCGATGGGCCTTTGGTCTGATCCAGCAGGGCTCTTCTTATGTTCTTAAGGGAGCGCAAAGGAGACTGGTTAAAAGGTGCCCTGTAGGGACTGCCGCCGCCTTTCCGGGTGCAATGCACAGCTCCGCGTTTTCATCCGTCGCCGGCAAAAGATACAACCCGTTGGCTTTGGTTTGGCGTGCGTGGCAGGTGCAGGAAGGGCGGGTGCTTGGGTGGGTTTGGCATGGGGTGAGGGGTGGGGGTGGGGGGGGGCAGCTCACCTGGCCACAAAATCCCTGCTGACATCCAGGAAGATGAAGAAGAATTCGTCGCTGGGGGTGTAAGCCCGATGCGCCTTCAGGACCCGCTTGGTTTCTTTGAGGGTCTTGAGATCCAGCACGTGGAGGTCGATCTCCTCCGCTATAGGGGGCGGCTGCAAAGGGTCCGAAATGACACAGTCCTGGGGCCACGCCCGGCTGTTGAAGTACAAGTACCTAGAGATGGGAGGGAGAAGGCGGCGACACGTGTGCCTGTGTGTCTCTACGGCTCAGGACAGGCCCTGGATGGCTGAGCACCACACGCTGAGTTGGACCGAGACCCTTCCGTCGCAGGGTGGCCCGATTTGGAAGGTCTGGGTGGATTGGGGCAACCCCCCTCCCTTTCTGGTACTGTGACTGTCAAAATCGGAAATGGCTAGGCATTCTCACGTTTTGGAAGTGGGGGGGGATCAATGTTATTTGTCAGCATTTGTGAAACCAAACCAAACTACAGTGGAGAGGGGATTTATTTATGTATTTATATAAAGCAAAGCAAAGTGTTCTGCTTATATACCGCCCCATAGCACTTCAAGTAGACTCTGGGCAGTTTACAGTTTTTAATAACAGTATGCAGACTACACATTGCCCCCCCCCCACCCCAGCAAGCTGGGTACTCATTTTACCAACCTCGGAAAGATAGAAGGCTGAATCAATCATGAGCCGGCTACCTGGGATTGAACCCCAGGTCGTGAGCACAGTTTTACCTGCAGGAGAGGCATTTAACCACTGCCCCACGAGTTATATATTTAAATACTGTCCATCTTCCAAGGGAACTCCAGGCGGTTAACAGCGCCAATCAAGCAACAATGGAAAGATACAACAGGATAACAAAAAAACCCCCCAAGGAAATATATAAAATGAATTAACTATACTAATGCTGATAAACAAAGAATAAAAATAAGATATTCGCAAGGCGGCGGGATAGAGTAAATGAGAGAAGGAAAAAAAAAATTAAAGGTCGCCAAATGCCTCACGAAAAAGCCAGGTCTTCAAGGCTTTTTTAAAAGCAGACGGGGAATGTTGGGGGTGTCAGTTTGTGTTAACTACTGGAAATGCCTCACAAGCCAGAAGCCCCGTTTTCTGTAGTACTGACGCAAGGCGCCACATTTCAGCGTGTGGAGCAGGAGGGGAGAAGACGGAAAAACTGAACCCATGAGTGGCTCGTCTCTCTTCGTACCAGGAGCCACTAGGAATTACTGCCTTTTCCTCTCACCAGCCCGTGTGTGTGTGTGTGTTCCTTTCTGCCTGCAAGGGAATGCTCTAGAGCAGTGGTTCTCCACCAGTGGGTCCCCAGATGTTCTTGGACTGCAACTCCCAGAAGCCTCCACTACTTGCTGTGCTGGAAGGGGTTTCTGGGAGTTGCAGTCCAGGAAACATCTGGGGACCCACAGGTTGAGAACCACTGCTCTAGAGTCTTCATTCGTGCGCTCAGGCGCTTTCAGCAGCTTCCCTCACCTGTGATCCGGCGAGAGGCCCATGCCGATAATATGCCCGTGGACATCAATGACGTGGTCCAGCGAGTCGAAGAACTTCTCCGAGTGCCTCTCCTCTCCGAGGACGGGGCCGGCCGTGGTCATTTGGTGGGGCAGGATCTGTTTAATCCCTGAAGGAGCAGAAGAGTTTGAAAGCGGATACAGGGAGAGAGGAAAGGACCCAAGCCGCCCGAGAGCAGATGAAAAGGGTCTGGCCATCCTTGCTTCAAAAAGTGGCCAGTGACCAAAGAGTGCTCGAAACTGAGGGCCCTGCTCCATCTGTCCCACAAAACCTGGCACTCGGAGCTAGACTGCTCCTGACTCTGGAGGATCTACTTGGCGAGCCCTGATCGCAGACCCTGAGAAAATGCCAGGTGGGTAACAATCGCTGGCTAAAGCCCCTTACCGATCTGGTGTGGCGAATACGTCAGGCACCCGGTGGTGAAGATCAAGTATTTCTTGTGGCCGCCCTCTGCGGAAACCAAGTTGGGCTCGGGTGGCTTCGTCCTGTTTCGTGCCAGGAGCCGCGCCACTTTTGTCTCCATCTCCAGCTCAGTCGCTACCGGCCGGCCGTGGCCTTCCATGATGTCTGCCAGGAAGCGGCTTAGCCCGTGTTTTGCCGTGGCTTCCTTCTCGGGGGCCGGAGCACCCTCCGTGCCAGCTTCCCAAACGGCTTTTTGGCTGGGCTGTGGATAAGCACAGACATGCACCACTCAGCCTCACATCCCCCACCGACCCATGCGCGGATGGTGTCACCACCTCCGTGGAAAGATCGTCCAGCGACACTCCTGACCGTGGCAGGCAGGAGCAACCAGGTCCCAGACTCCTGGGGAACCAGGGGGTTGAGGTGGTGGGATCATAGAGTCATAGAATCATAGAGTTGGAAGAGACCTCCAGGGCCATCCAGTCCAACCCCCTGCCATGCAGGAACCCCCATCACAATACTCCCGACAAATGGCCATTTAGCCTCTGCTTAAAAACCTCCAAAGAAGGAGACTCCACCACCCTCCTTAGTGTCAGCTTATTTCACTGCTAAGCACTTCTAACCGTCCTGAAGTTCTTCCTAATGTCCAAATGGAATCTCTTTTCCTGCACAGTGGTACCTGCCACAGTGGCTATTGAATCTATTATCTGTTCCTCTATAACTGTCTGGTTTAGTTCAGCGACTAGGCATGACAGATAATAGACTTCAAAGGATAATTGGAACTGCAGAAAAAATATTGCTCCTAATCTGCCATCTCTTGTGGAATTGTATACCACACGAGCTAAAAAGAGGGCAATGAAAATATACACAGATTCCACACATCCAGGACATAACCTGTTTCAATTGTTACCCTCAGGGCGGCGTTTTAGGGCATTGCATACTAGGACAACTAGATATAAAGATAGTTTCTTTCCAAGTGCTATCAAACTGTTGAATAATTAAGTTTTACTTCTCTTCTTCCTTTTAAATAATGGGTTATATTGTATTGTTGTACTGTGTTTTTATTGTTGACTATCTGATTCTTATATTTCCTTTTATATCGAGAGCATATTTTACCAAAACAAATTCTGGGTGTGTCCAAACCACACTTAGCCAATAAAAGTATTCTTATCTAATCTAATCTAATCTAATCTTATCTACCTCTACTTTCAAGCGGCTCGACTTAAAAGCAATTTGACTTAAGAGCGAAACACCATTGACGTTTTAACTGCTGCCTTACTAATTTTTTAAAACTAACCTTTTATTACATTTATACTATATACAACCAATATCTCTCTTAGTCATGACACATATCAATACGATAATCTTTAACCTATTTACATCCATACACACATATATGTACTGTATCTACAAATACAGAATCATCATTCTACCCCTTTTCTACCAGGAATAGAATGAGCTCCAGGATTGGGCAAATTTACATTCTTCCTTATCTTTACGTTTGTAAGTTAATATATCCATGGTTGCACAGTCCAAGATTTTATCTATCACCATTTCATCCGTTGGTGTCTTGTCTGTTTTCCATAACGGTGTCCAGGCCAACCTTACTGCTGTTAGCACATGCAACACCAAATAGTTATTTTCTTTAATTGCCTTACTAATTTTAGATGCGGTCTGCTCTGCTTATTTTTTTTAGATAGAGCTGCTCTACTTAAGAGTGGTCCGACTTAAGAGCACGCATCCAGAACAGATTCAGCTCGTAAGGAGAGGTACCGCTGTAGTTTGAAACCACTGCTCTGAGTCCTAGTCGCTGAAGCCACGGGAAACAAACCTGTCCCCTCTGCGATACGACACCCTTTCAAAGGGGCTGGGGTGGGGGCTCACCTTGGCAAGGGGCTTCTCCTCCTCTTCCTCACTGTCACTACAGAGGCTGATGACTTTGGGGCAACTGCCAGCATCATCCTCCCCGCCCTCTCCATAGCTGGGCAGGGGATCGGGGGAGCCGTGGCGCCCGCAGTCTGCCACCATCACCGTCCGGATGGTGCTGGCGTTGAGGTTCTGGATTTTGAACAGCCGCTTCACGACATTCATGTTCTCAGACTCGACCCCCTGTGAACACACACACACACACACACACACACACACACACACACACACAGAGGCAGGGTTGAGGAAGCGGAGCCCCTCGCAACGCCACTCCAGGGATCTGACCACCTGTGCCAGGCTCAGCCTACCTGGAAGGCATTGCTCAGCCACAGCACGGAGCACGAGGTCAGGTACCCGATGCGGTGCAGGTTGCCCGAGATCAGGTTGGTTTCGTTCAGCCAGCAGCCAAACACGTCGTAGGGCTTGTTGCGCACCCGAGAGAGGAGCGCGAAGTCCTCTGGAAGGAGAACAAGGCGGAGTGGACTTAGAACCATAGAGTTGGAAGAGACCTCCAGGGCCATCCAGTCCAACCCCCTGCCATGCAGGAACCCCCATCACAATATTTCCGACAGATGACCATCCAGCCTCTGCTTAAAAACCTCCAAAGAAGGAGACTCCACCACCCTCCTTTGGGGCAGCATCTTCCACTGCCGAACAACTCTAACCGTCATGAACTTCTTTCTAATGTTCAAATTGAATCTCTTTTCCTGTTATTCGAAACCATTGCCCCAAGACCTCGGGACTTTTCAGCATCTCCCGATTAGGCTGGGAGAGGATTCTGCCTGCAAACCTAGGAAGCCAAATCTACAATGCAGGGCTGGAGGGAGAGGGGGGGGCTCCAATCTGCTTGGGGAAGGTATACCCATACCCTCCTGGAGGCTTAGAAGCCTGTTGCAATGGGATACACGCCTCTTTTAAAATAATAATCTCCTCCCATACACCTCTAAGTCCTGTGCTGAACCACCACCGCTTGGGGGCCAAATTAGATACGAAGCTCCGATGGAAGACAAGCAGCTCTGAGACACAGACTCTCCCCACCCTGGCACGACTTTACCCAAGCTGAAGACTGCAATCTCCCCCGACAGGGAGGTAAGAGGCCCCATGAAAACCCCAGAGACAAGGAGGAGGGAGTCGTCTGCATTGAACTGGGAGAACTGGGTGTAGCTCCAGTTGTACTTCTTCATGCTGGCACTGTGAAGCAGGGAGACCTGCAGGTCATTGCTCCAGATCTGGAGAGGCAGATAAAAACAGAGGTGGCGGGCCACTCAAGACAGTCTGGAAAAGTCCCATTTCCCCATGGAATGGAGAAGGGAGGAGGGTTTTCGTACGAACCAAGAACAGGGTAAAGCAGGGGTGTCCAAACTTTTTGCAAGGAGGGCCAGATTTGGTGAGGTGAAAATGTGGGGGGGGGGGGGGCGACCATTCAGCCAGATTTGGTCCCCTGGGCCGGACTTTGGACAAGTCTCTATGACATGCAAGGAGGCAGGGAGGACGCTGCAGCAACGGAGCCAGTGTTGGGTAGGCTGGGCAGGTGGCTGGGGTGACGGACGGAGGCAGGGAGGGTAGGCAAACTGTAAAACTGCAAGCTGACTTCTCCCTCTGGCATGGGGAGAGGCCAGCTGGCAGGGATGAGTGACAGGATGAGCCAGTGGGCAGAAGAGGTCGCGGGCCGCTCAAAATTTGAAAACGGGGCGCATTTGGCCCCCGGGCCTGACTTTGGGCATGCCTGGGGTAAAGGCTCCCTTGCAAAACTCTGAGGTTTTAGAAAAGCTGCAGAGGACAGACCGGTAAGTTCTGGCTTTTGGACAACAACTCCCATCATTCCTCATCGGTGACTAGCTTGGCTGGGGGGCTGAGGGGTACAGGAGTTCGATTCCTTGAACATCCAAAGCGTGGAATGGGTAGCAGAATTCAGCCCCCTAAAAATTCCAGCTTTCCCCAGTTTGGTTTGTTCTGTTTTTTTTTTTGGGGGGGGAGCGTGACCCCATGATGAATCCGAGGTCACGACCCGTTCCTGTCTCCCCTATGCCAGCCACTCTCCCTTCCCCGTTACGGCTTTTACCTTGACCGTTGCGTCTTTGGAACAAGAAGCAAACAGATAGCCGCTGTGGGCGAAACTGAGGTGCAGAACTTGGTCGGTGTGCTCCTTCAGGGTCTCGACTTCCACGCAAGGGATGGTGTCGTACAAGCGCTGGAACTCAGCATACCAGGAGACGGCGGCTGTTCCGGAACATAAGAACATCAGAAGAGCCCTGCTGGATCAGGCCAAAGGCCCATCTAGTCCAGCTTCCTGTATCTCAATATGGTCCCACCAGATGCCTCTGGGAGCGCACGAGACTAGATCTCTGTCTCCTGATACCACTCCCCTGCATCTGGCCCTTGAAGTACCCTGGTTTTAAGCCTACAGATTACACATCTCTCATCCTGGTTTGTCACCTGTGATGGACTTTTCCCTCCAGGAATCGGTCCAATCCCCTTTTGAAGGCATCCAGGCCAGATGCCATCACCACATCCTGTGGCAGGGAGTTCCACAGACTAACAACGCAACAGAAGAGAGAGAACCGTCAGCCCCTGATACCCACTCCGCTAGGCAGGGGCAGGCAGCATGTCCGGTAGACTGCCCTTAAGAGAAACACCCATATCAGGAGAGGAAGGGATTTTTTTCATCTCCCACAAGCAATTACTTTTTTTTCCCGTAGTCCCCTCAGCACCGAGCGTGCCGAGCACAAGGGGAGGCCGTACCTGGGTGCCGTGGGATGTCCCTCGGGATTCGGTAGTATCTGTAGAAAAGCTGCTTCCACAAGACCTCGTCCTGGGCCACCGCGTGCCACTGCCGGCATGCCTGTCCTGCGGCAACCACGTCTGTATAATCCAGGTATAGAAAGATCTCGAAGAGGATGCTATCGGGGAGAAGGGGGGCGGCCCCGCCTTCCATGGTGTCATTCTGTCGCTGCCAAGCTCTCTACAAGAAGAGGACAACAGGATCCGGTGGGCACCATCGTGAGAGACAACCAAAGCTGCTTAAAGGCCACCAGGGAACACAACTCCTTCTGAGCTTCTCTTCAGACCTCGGTTGGCCTAGGACAGGCATGTCCAAACTTTGGCCCTCCTGATGGTTTGGACCACAAACTCCCAGAATCCCAAGCCTGTATTTCCAATGGCAAAGGACTGTGGGAGTTGTGGTCCAAAACATCCGGAGAGCGGAAGTTTGGACATGCCTGGCCTAGGACTTGAGCCCTGATGCCCCGGAGGAGGGGTAGTGGTAGTGCCTGGCCTTGAGAGGAAGGAGCCAGGGTAAACGCTCCCTCCTTACCAGTGGCGACGGGCTCCCGGCAGATGCTGCTCTAGTTCCAAAGGGATCATCTCCTTCGACATGTTTGCCAAGAGGATGCTGCCGATCCCTGTTGGGAGGGAAGAAGACGGAGGCATAATCAGGCACGCCGTCTTGCCAGCTTCCACCTCTCCCCTGCTCTCCCCCTCCCCTCCACTTGTTCTCTTAGCCTGCTTTTAAAACATCCCTGCCTTCCCCCAAAGCACCAGCCCCGCCAACCCTCCTCCTGCTACAACCCCCCCCCCCCCCAGTTCACACCACCCCTGCAGAGACTCCAGGGCCAGAAGGTGGGACTGGACCCCACAGGAAACCCTCTATCACAGGCTTGTCCAAACTTCGGCCCTCCAGATGTTTTGGAACCCCCCCCCCCCAACTCCCACAGTCCTTTGTCATTGGGAAAAAAAACAGGCGTGGAATTCTGGGAGTTGTGGTCCAAAACATCAGGAGGGCTGAAGTTTGGACATGCCTGATCTATCAGCTGCCTCCCTCCCTGGCATGGCTCTCTCTGGCTGCCACCCCCCCCTCGCCCTTCCTGCTTCTCCCTGACACCCCCCCCCCCAAAATAAGCCCCCTTTCTTGAGTCCCTTCTCTTCCCTGGCCTCTCCTAACCCAGCCTGAGCTTGGAAAAGTTCCTTTTTTTCTTGGGGAGCATAATTGCCCCCCCTTTTTTTTTTCAGGTCAGGCTGGGAAGCAGCCAGGCTGGGGGATTGGGGGTGGGGGAATTGCTGGGGGATTATGGGAGTTGTAGTCCAAGAGGGAGGAACCTGGCTCAGCTCTAGCCCTCTCCCTCCCCCATTTCTCCCCCCCCTCACTCCTTGCTTCCCCCTCCCCCCAATCCTTCCCTCCCCACCCCCAATTCTCCAGGAGCCCCTCTCTAGGAGACCTTCTACCAGCTGCTCTCTTTTCGTCACTTCCGGAACTCCCTCCTTCCCGCAGTTCCGGCTCGACCTTCTATATCTAGCCGCCTGTCCCTCCCTGCCCTGGCTCTATGGTGCGGGCCGTTCTAGGCGGCTCACTCGGTCGTTCGCCTCGCGCAGGCGCAATGGCGCCTCGTTCGCCCCCCCCCCCCCCCCCCCCCCGTTCTATGGTGCGGGCCGTTCTAGGCGGCTCACTCTATCGTTCGCCTCGCGCAGGCGCGATGGCGCCTCGTTCGCCCCCTCCCGGTTCGGATACTCGGCTCGGCCACCAGAGGGCGGAAGGCGTGGAGGTGCTGGAGCTGCTGCTGCTGCTGCTGCTCCGCCCATGCTCCCCTCCCCGCGCTATTGCTGGCGCGCACGATGGGAATTGTAGTCCGTCGACATCTAATGGGGCGCGTTTCTCTCTCTCTTTTTTTTAGGAGAGGCGATTTATGCTGCGTCCTTGTAGCTTGGGCTAGCTATAAGGAGAGCTTGCATGTTCAGTTGCAGCCACCTAAGGAGGTAGCTTGTTATTTATTTATTTATTTATTTATTTATTTATTTATTTATTTATTTATTTATATACCGCCCATCTTCTCGGTTAACAATATGGGTTAAAACAACCAAATAAAAAACATAAAGCAACAATAAGCGAAAGAATCAATAGAAGATTCTGTTTATTTATTTATTTATTTATTTTAGAGTATTTTACCCCCCCCCCCACCACCCTTTCGCTTTAGAAAAAGGACCCCAGGCAGCTTACAGTAAGGAGAGACAATATATATACAGCCCGTTACAATTAAAACACCATCAGTTTGAGAAACATTGAATTGAGGGGTATCTTTACAGCATTAGAAGGCAACATTAAAGCTAATGATTGAATAACAAAGTATCAATGCCACCACACAAGGAGAGAGATAAATACAAAGTTATAAGTAGTTATAACTGGTTATAAACACAAAAGTCTGTGTAGCCATGTCTGGTAGATTCAGAAAAAGACACAGTAGTTATGTTGGGCCATGGAAGCTGAGAACTAGAATCCATACGAAAGCTATATGGGGACAATTTGTTTATTTATTTTTCTTTTAGAGTATTTTTACCCCACCTTTTTTCTTGGAAAAGGACCCAAGGCAGCTTACATTAATGAGGGATAGTATACAGTCCAGTTCAATTAAGACATGTTCAGGTATTTGAGAACGGGGAACTGAGGGACATCTTAGAGCATTAATAGACAACATTACTTTAAAGCTACAAGGTTATAAATAGTTATAAACACCATTATAAGTTCCAATATAAGTTCCATTATTAAGCAGAATTAACCAGTGGAACTCCCTGCTGCTAGATACCACAAGTGCCTGGGAGAGCAAGGCAGCTGCTGCGGGTTGCATTTAAAGTAATTCTGACAACTATGCATGCATTGTAAAAGCAAGGTGGTTCTCTAAGATCAAATGCATGCAGTGTCCAGGGATTATGCCCAGGTTGTGGGGGCAACTCAATGGGGGAAGAAAAGCTACTTTTCAACTTTCAAAAAGTGGCAGAACAGATTTGGAGGAGAGCAAGCGGGAAGGTCAAACAGTGTTCCCTTGCAGCCATGCTCGCCAGATGGCCATGGACTTGCACAACGCTGGCTCTTTGGCTCGGAAACGGATATGAACACACACACCCAGAGCCAGACACAGCTAGCACGCATGTGCACGCGGGGTGGGGGTGGAGAACCTTTACCTTTTACCTAAGATGTCTTTTATTCCTTAAGGCAGCTCCGCTTCTAACTGCGAAGCTGCTTTCCCTTCCGCTTTCGGAGGGATGCCACAAACCTTGTTTTCCCTGATCAGAAAATGCCAGGAGATTGGCTCTGTTTGTTGGAGACCTTTGCCCTTGCGCCTCTTATCTTTTTGGGGTCAGAACTCGGATTAATAACTGACCAGCCAAGCTTCTCCTCTTAACCAAGAACTGTACCATTAGTGCGCCATTGTGGTCCGACCATGACACCAGTTGCGCTTCTCCTCCTCTGTGGCTTGCTGTTCTCTTCTCCCAGTGATGCCCAACGTCGCCGTAAGAAACCCCCAGCCCCGAAAAATCCCATTGATAATATTGGGGTCCAGGGTAACTTTGATCCCAACCAGGTAAGGATCGGATTTGAAATGGGTGCGTTGCATTTTCCTGGGAAACCAGAATGGCTTTTACCCTCATAGAGAAAGGGTGAAGGCCCTACAGTCTCTGGTTTACAGTTTGGGAGCTGGTGATGCTACGGAATGCTCACAAACATTCCATGGCAGGAATACCTCCAACCCCCATGGCTGTAGCTCCAGCCGAGGTAGACTGTAATTGGGGTGTTTTGAACCCAGTTCGCTTCCTCTCTTCTTCTCCAGTTCGCTGGGAAATGGTTCCTGGTGGCCGCGGCCTCGCGCTGCAGCTACCTAAGCGAGAACCATTACCACCTCGAAGCCACCAACGTGATGGTGACCGTGGCCAATGCCGAAACGCCCGAGAAACCCTTGCTGTTCAGCATTTTCCGCCCCTTGTGAGTACGCGAGGGGAAACCACCGTAACCAGCAGAGGGTGTATGTATTTGTAGCAGAAGCATCCAGATCCGAGGTCAGCGGGGCGGAGAATCCACTCCAGGTTTTAGTTCGAACCTGACAAAGCAGAGGCCAGCAAAACCACAGGGAGCTTGACCTGAACTTTTATCTCTCTCTTCCCAACCCTTCTTTTCAGGGATGGCCACTGCTGGAATATCAGACAAACCTACTTCCCCTCCAGGACGCCGGGCCGGTTCCAAGTGTTAGGTGTGCTTTTGGGGGGGGGAGGTGTATTTTTGGGGAGTGGGGGAAGATCCCCTTCTAGATGGCACTTCATGGAAGAAGGAGACCTTCGGGGCTCCCAGCTTGGGGGCCGGGGAAGCCACGAGCTGCCAGGGCACCCTCCTCTCACACGTGCTCTGCCCTCCAGGCCGTGGCCAGCCCGTGGACGTGGTCGTGGGAGAGACGGATTACAACACCTACGCCATCGTGTATTACCAGAAAGCCGGGAAGATCTCTGCCAAGCTTTACGGTGAGACCGCTGCTCTTCGCCGGGTGTATGATAGCCTGCCAGCTAAGCATACGGCACTCCCTGCCACTGGATGAGCTGGGGGGAGGGAGGATTGTTTTCTTTGAGCAGCTGAGTTGGAGGAAGGTGGTTTCCCCAGGAGGGGGGGGTCTGGGGAATAAAAAAATTCCTGGAGGGATGCAGAGTCGCTTCAGGGGGGTCTACGTTGTCTTCGTTTCCCAAACAGAACCTCCACTTGCAGGCGCAGTCTATCCCGAAAGGCCGGTTGCTAGGGGGGGAGCAGGGACGGAAGAGAGGGTGTCTTCTATATTTGACTCTCAGGCCCACCCTCCTGCTGCGTGGGGCGCTGTGCCTCCAACCGGTTCCAAGCTCTGGGTTTGGGTGCTTTCACGCTCTCGGAAAATAAACCCTTCCAGGGATCCGACCTGTCGAAACTCTTTAAAATGTCTGTTCCCTCTTTGGAAAGGGCGAACCGTCAAGGTCAGCGAAGCCATCACATTGAAATTTGAAGAGCGCATGGTCAGCGTGGGTCTAGACCTGAACCTGGTTTATTACTTCCCCGTCTATGGTGAGTGTGCGGTTGCGGGGTGGGGTGGGGGACGGGGGCCAGACCCTTTCTAGCTAGGGGTGTGTGTGATTCCTGCCCCATAGGGACCCCCGGGGCAGATTTAGGGGCCTGTCTGCCTTAGCTTCCTGGTGGCGGCTGGTCCTCGGCTGTGGAACTCTCTGCCACTGGATGCTTGGACCTCCGCGGTTGAAGCAACAAAGCAGGAGAAACGCTGCACCCTGAGTACACCAGCCTGTTTTTGCTGTAATATGGAATTCCCTTTTTTTTTTTTTTTTGGAGGGGGGAGGCGAGACGTCCCTCTTTTGAGGTGCAGTGCTTGATTAGATGAAGGAGTCCCCCACACTTAATGAAATTCCGGTCCTTTTTGTGCAGGATTCTGTGACGCCGTGGACGAGTTCCACCTCCTGGATGGTGAGTTAAAGATCTGAAGGCCGCATTTCAATCCACATTTTTTTCAATGCTAGTCTGGGCGCTTCCTCCTAGACGGATAGAGAGATGAGAAGCCCCTCTGTTGACGTGATCCAAGCGCTGGCAGAGGTGACTGTGGAGTACCAGAGCCCCCTAGCCAGCGTGCCGTAGCCCCCCTGTGGATGCTGGGTATTGTAGTCCAAACAAAGGTTTCCAAACTTTGGGCAGGGAGGCCCCTGTGGAACGCTTGCCCTTCGGTGCGGTCCGCAGGAGCACATTTATTTATTTATTTATTATTTGTGCTTCTTGACTGCCCGATTTTTCCCATAGGGAACTCTGGGCAGTGTACAACACGTCACCATAAGAAAAACATAATACAATGCAAATCAAAATACAAATACAAAACTGTGCCAAGTGGAATAGTTAAGCGCAGGTGAAGAGTAGCATTTTCTGTGGGGTTGATTTTGCTTCCATCTGACGCAGGGGCTACAAAACCCGGCTCCTCTCTAGGGGTAGAATTTGGGTCTCCCCAAGAGAAAGTGTGTGTGTGTTTCCCATCTCCCTGCACCCCACCCTGAAGCAAGGCAGCATGCCTCGAATCTGGGAGTTCTGGGATTTGTAGTCGAATAAGTGGAAGTGTCTCCCAGTTTCCAACATGTTTTACAAAATGGAAATATTGACCTCCTTTTGAGCGTTGGTCGGCGGACCCAGAAAAGGACGTAAAACACAAGCAGGGTGTGTGTGTGTGTGTGTACGCGCGCGCACGCACACAAACACAGGAGGCAGGTCCCATCATCCACAGGGCACCTTCAGCCTTTCCATCTTGCTTTCCAGAAACCAAGTACACGGGGACGCGCTGAACGCCGACAGCCGCTACCGGCAACCATGCTGGAGGGAAGAGACGAACTCGTGCTGGATCAGGCCCAGCCACGATGGGACCGGCAGCCTTTCAACCCTGACCCCTCCCAACTTTGTAAAGGAAGAAAATTCTCTCCCCCCTCCCTCAAAGGGTTGATTTTCCTTTCCCACTGGAGTAACCCCATGGCGCTGGTGTTCTGGTGCTGCCTGTTTGGCTGCATTATTATTTTTCTCCTCTTGGAACTGGAAACTTCTGGAACATTTGGAGATCTGCACGGTGGGGGGGGGGTTGAGCCGTTGTGCTCAGCGGATTCCACACAAACACACACACCGCACACGGGTTTCTGGGAGCTTCCCTGCGGGGTTGGCAGCCTTCAGCGATTCCACTCAGATGCCTAGCATGTGTTGTTTACCGCTGGGAAGGCATGTCTGAGGACAATTCCCCCCCCCTCCCCAGACCCGTTTCCATGCCTGCAGTGTGCTGAGCCAGGATCTGTCCGGGAAAACAAAACCCTCAGTGGGAGAGCATTGGCGGGTCCCCTCCTCCCTGTGTGACCCCGGTTCCTTTCCCTTCGGTCACAGTGGAAGCGTTCCGCACGCATCGACAACGTGGAAAATAAAAAGAACCATCCTTGGTCGAAGCCCCATTGGCCGAACGTTGCTCCGGCGTTTCATAAGTTCCCAGGTTTTTAAAAGGCCTGCAAAACATGGAAAGGAGCGCCGCCCTGTTTCCTCCCCGCTTGCTCCCCCCTTTTTTTTGCTACAAAAGCCAGCCCAAAAGGGATGCAGAAGGCAGACACCTGACAGGTGCAGCGTTTTCTCGGGCTCGAGCTGCGGTTGATGGGGAACGCGAGGCTAGGTGGATTTTTGAAGGCCGAGGCCCCGAGAGGGGAAGGGTATCAGGGTATCCGTGGCTATCGTGATGGATGCCTAAGGACAACCCCCGGGTTGGAGAGAGAGGCGGGATATCTCTCCATGCCGTTGGCGGGGAAATCATAAGCAGGGGAAGACATCTGCTGGGGAATACCCTGAAGCAAACGGCGAGCTGCTGTGTGAGACAGAACGCTGGACTGGACGGGCTGTGGGCTGCTCCGGCACGGCTGTTCTTATCAAGTGTGCCAGTGTTATTCGTTGTGGCGTCTGCTAAAAAGCCCTGATCCTTTTAGTGTTTGCAAAAAAGACAACAAGCCAGGGTTTCCCACTCCTTTTTGTAACAAGGGCGCCAGGGGTATAGTTTCACCCTTTCTGACAAAGGGGTGAATTTGGAGAGGGGAGGCTTCTCCTTCCGGGCTGGGGAGAATTTGCATCTGCCATCATCCCACCCACCCACCCCAAACCAAACTCTCTTTTTGAGGAACTGATGGAGGCCTCAATGCACGCCCCATGACCTCTATCTCCTGCTGTTGCCCCCCCCCCCACCTTGGGGAGAAAGGAAAAGCAGATCTTAAGCAAACAACGAGGCTTACATAAATCTTAGTTTTGGCAAGGAGGAGGAAAGCTATTAAAGTTCCTGGCATGGTGGAGGGAGGCAAGATGAGAGAAACGGGGAATTACAGAGCAGATCCTGCTGGGAGAGCAAAAGCCGTGTAAAACCCATGGGGGTCAAGAGGCCCTTGGTGGAAAATTACATTTCTGGGGGGCTTTTCATCCCTCGCTCCCCCCTCGTCATCCTGATGGTTTCAGACTCCCGACAGGCTCTTAAGAGGGAGACCTTTTATGGGGCAAGACCAAAGTGGGCTTAAAAGAGGGGTGGGCATAAGGAGTCCACCCTCACTTGCCCGCCAGGACTGTGTATCATGTCCAAAGTTTTTCCCCCCCTGCTTCCACATTCTGGTGATTGTGGGTATCTCTGAGCTTTTCTTGATATGCTTCACAGTCAGGGCTTCCCTGAGCCTCCATGTCTGGGGACAGTCAATCTGAGGCTGCTAGACTTTGGGTGTATGGATGTGTGACACAACGGCCATCACCCGAACTTGTCTTGCTGGCTGGAGGACCTCTGCTCAGCCATGGACCTCTGAACACCGGTCGGCAAAAGGAGAGGGGATGTCAGAACCCTTCCTGGGGTGGGGTAGACTAGATGACCTTTGAGTTGAGTTCATTCATCCTAGAAGCTTGGGGTGGCGTGGGTGTGTGGGGGGGAAGAGACAGAGAGTGTTCCCACCATGGGAGAAGTTAGCTGGGAACGGGCAAAGGCTCCCCAAAGCACCCCAAACTCTGCGGCTGCCTTTGCCCAAACCCACCCATAAGAACATAAGACGAGCCCTGCTGGATTAGGCCAAAGCCCCATCTAGTCCCGGCTTCCTGTATCTCGCAGTGGCCCCACCAGATGCATCTGGGAGCACACAGGACTAGATCTCTGTCTCCTGATCCCACTCCCCTGCCTCTGGCCCTTGAAGGACCCTGGCTTTTAAGCCTGGAGGTGACACATCTCCATCATGGTTTGTCACCTGGGATGGACTTTTCCTCCAGATATCTGTCCCATCCCCTTTTGAAGGCATCCAGGCCAGATGCCATCACCACCTCCTGTGGCAGGGAGTTCCACAGGCTAACAACACGCTGGGTAAAAAAAATAAAATTCTTTGGTCTCTTCTCACTCTCCCAACCCACAGTGTGAGTGGATGTCCCCTAGTTTTGGTATTTTGTGAGAGGGAGAAGAGTGTCCCTCTATCCACTTGACTCATGCCCTCCAGCCGCCCATTGTTTGCTCATGGGGGGGGGGGGGGTAAACAGAAGGGGAGCGGAGGGGAGGATGGCCTTTGGACAGAGGCCAGAAGGACGAATCACCCACACATGTGTCCTGTTCAAAGCTTCGGATCTTCTGCACAGCCAGAGTCTGGCCTATCTCCTCTTCCTGCTGCCGATCCCCCAGCATCTCCTGTGGCAAGCCTGTGGCTCTGTTGGCCAGGCAGCGGCCCTTGGCTAGCAAATTTTCCCAACCCTGGGCCAGGGCACAGCAGGGGATGATGCTTGGATGGGGGGGGGGGTTGTAGCCCCCAGCAGCTGCTGTTGCCCTGTTGGGCAGCCTCCCCCTTCCTTCCTCATTCCCCTCTTTTTTGTCTCTTGCATAAGCCAGCCACAGGGGGTGTGGGGGTTGGGGTGGGGGGAGAGCAAGGGCGGGCTCTGGCTAGCGCGCTCCCACCCTGAGCGGCCCATAAATAGCCAGCCAGTCAGCCAGCCGGGCTGCTGGCTCAAGAGAGTTGCACTCGTCTGTTGGAGAAATCTTTGCACCGAGAAGCGCCGTGGGAACAAGTGGACGCAGCGTACGGCATGTGGGTGCCTCTCTTTGGCTTTCCGGCCTTGGCTGTGGTCTGCCTGGCCGTGGCACGTGCCGAGGTGCCGGTGCAGGCTGACTTCCACCAAGACCAGGTAACCGGACCGAGTCCCCCACCACCACCACTAACACTGGCAGGCTCCAGCAAGATGTTTGGGCTCCCCCCCCCCCAATCTGCTGTGCTTTGACCTTGCAAGAGAGCCCCGTTTCAGGATCAGAGAACCCCTTTCGGGATCCACTGGGGGGGGGGGAGAGGGGAAGAGAAGAGCCCTTTGCAAGACCTGAGTTGGCCGGCTCACCTATGCTTTGCTAAACCTGAGCTGCTCTCTGGATCTATTCTAAAGGTTACGGCCGGGTGTTGAACTTTTCAGGGAAAGGAGTAGTTGCAAACAGGTGGGTAGGACAGCAGGCTGGGACCCCTCTGATAAAACTGCAGTGTCCCTCGTTATTGAACCAGTGGGGACTATCCTTCTACTAGTCTGGCTGGGGGATGATGGGTTTTATAGTCCGACACACCAGGAAGCTCCCAGGTTGGGAAAAGGCTTGGGTTTAGAGAGCTGGATCCCTTTCTTTGTGTGTGTTTTGAGGAAAAAAAACTTTGTGAGGGTAGGAGTAACCCACCCCAAATACCTTGCTTGTGGCTGGTGGGGGATTCTGGGAGTTGTAGTCCATTTTCACCCAGAAACCTCTGGTCAATGAATTTTCCCATCCCTTCCTTCCTTCCTTCCTTCCTTCCTTCCTTCCTTCCTTCCTTCCACGGCGTGGGAGCAGTTCGTGGGCCGGTGGTACAGCATCGCTCTGGCCTCCAACTCCCAGTGGTTCCAGTCCAAGAAGCAAGCCATGAAAATGTGCACCACGGTGGTGACACCCGAGGCCGGCGGGAGCCTCGACGTGACATCCACCTACCCCAAGTAAGGAGACCATGGGGGGGTTGGGGGGGGGACGTAGGGGGGAAGGCACATTTCCCTGACACCTTCTTGTCTGTGGGCTGGAAACGTGGACCTCTATTCTCTGCCCCCCCCAGTGCCCCCCTGCTTCATCTGTTCTGTGTTTACTCCCCTGCCATTCGCTCCGCCTTTAGGCTTGACCAGTGCGAGACCAGAAAAAGCCTGTTTGTTCCAACAGAGCAGCCAGGACGCTTCACCTACACCAGCCCCCGTAAGTGACTTGTCGGGAGGTCCGTCCAACAAGGTTTGGGGTCTGACCTGTGTCCCTGTGCATGGGAACGGGAGAAGTGGCCGTGAAAATCTTAAAGAGGGTGCATTTATTTATTTATTTATTTATTTATTTATTTATTTATTTATTTATTTATTTATTATCCCCACCTTTCTCCTTGGAAAGGACCCGTCGGCTTGCAACATCAAAAGAAAATATTTCAAGTTGAAAACAGTGGGTACGCAGTGGTGGTGAACATCATTAAAAAGGGGCAACATTTAAAGCCAAGAACAATGAATAAAAAGAGGCACCTTTCATCGTTAAATTGCAACATTAAAAGCAAAGTGTTCTGCTTTATACTGTCCCATACCATTTCAAGTAGTCTCTGGGCGGTTTACAGTTTAATTACAGTATGCAGGCTACACATCCCCCCCCCCCGCAAGCTGGGCAGTCGTTTGACGGACCTTGGAAGGATGGAAGGCTGAGTGAACCTTGAGCCAGCTACCTGGGATTGAACCCCAGGTCGTGAGCACGTTTTTAGCTGCAATACTGGCATTTAACCACTGCACCACGAGGCTAAGAAGGATAGATAGATAGATAGATAGATAGATAGATAGATAGATAGATAGATAGATAGATAGATAGATAGATAGAAGGAAGGAAGGAAGGAAGGAAGGGATAGATAGATAGATAGATAGATAGATAGATAGATAGATAGATAGATAGATAGATAGATAGATAGATAGATAGATAGATAGATAGATAGATAGATAGATAGATAGGAAGGAAGGAAGGAAGGAAGGAAGGAAGGATGGATGGATGGAAGGAAGGAAGGAAGGAAGGAAGAAGGAAGGAAGGGATAGATAGATAGATAGATAGATAGATAGATAGATAGATAGATAGATAGATAGATAGATAGATAGATAGATAGGAAATCAGGGGTACCATCCAGAGTAGCTTTCTGCTAAATGGTTGCAGAATCAAATACATAAAATAAAATTGTCACTCAGAAAGTTTCTGGCTGCTTTTGGAAGGAGAGCAAAGATGGGTCCAGTCGGGCCTCCAGTGGGAGGGAGTTCCAAAGTCTGGGAGCAGCCAGAGAGAAGGCCCTCTCCCGTGTCCCTACCCAACACACCTGTGGCAAGGTGGGAGAGGACCGAGAGAAAGGCTTCCCCTGATGATTTTAACCTCCGGGTTATCATGGGAGGAATGCTCTTTGAAAGAGCTTAGAAACCCGGGCCAGATTTGCAGGCATCATGGTGGGCACCGTACAGTCTGGGCCCCACTTGGGGAATGGATGCCTTGATCCTTCCCTTCCTGTCTCCCTCTGAATGGGTGGTGGGCTCCTCCGGCCCTCGCCAGGCGGGAAAGGCCCCGATCAGCAGGATCCACACAGCAGAAGCAACAGGAGGGGTGTTGCAATTGTGGAAGGTCGGGGTGCTGAACTTTGGGGTGCTTGCTGCTCTTCCCGGGGGCCGTGTCCACCCCCCCCTCATGCTTTGTTCCCCACTCGCAGGGTCAACGACCACCTCCGACATCCGCGTGGTGGAGACCAACTATGACGAGTATGCTTTGCTAGCCGGCAAGAAGCAAAAAGGTGGCGAGACCTTCGTCATGGTGACCCTCTACGGTAGGTCTGGGTCTCCTGCTTGTCTCCCACGGGAACCCCCCCCCCTCAATTGGAGACCGAGGATTGGGGAGAGCAGGGGGGGATCTCCCCCGTGCGTGCACCCTGTCTCTGTCGAACAGGGTCCCCAGCGGCCCGCCTCTCCCCTTCTCCATGCCTCAGCATTCTGAGAGCCTGGGTGGACCATGAGCCAGCAGTGTGACGCAGCGGCCAAGAAAGCCAATGCGATTCTTGGTTGCATCAACAGAAGCATTGTGTCCAGATCAAGGGAAGTGATAGTACCACTCTCTTCTGCTCTGGTCAGACCCCACTTGGAGTCCTGTGTCCAGTTCTGTGCACCTCAATTTAAAAAGGATGTTGACAACCTCGAGGTTACAGAGGAAGAAATGTCTTACAAGGAGCGGCTTAGGGAACTGGGAATGTTTAGCCTTACAAAAAGAAGGCTCAAAAGGAACATGATGGCCATGTATAAATATTTGAAAGGATGTCACATTGAAGAAAGGACTGGTTTGTTGTCCATTTATTTTATTTATTTATTTATTTATTTAAGTACTTATATCCCGCACCATCTTCCCCAACGGGAACTCTGGGCGGCTAACAACGTAAAGAAGCATAAAAGGCTTAAAAGCTGAAAATAGCAAAACCTCCAGGCAAGGGCAGCGGAGGGCAAGATGGGGGCGAACGATTAGGACCAGGAAAAAAAAAAAGAGACTAGAACTCGGAGCAATGGTTTCAAATTACAGGAAAAGAGATTCCATTTGAACATCAGGAAGAACTTCATGACAGTTAGAGCTATTTGGCAGTGGAAGATGCTGCCCCAAAGGAGGGTGGCGGAGTCTCCTTCTTGGGAGTTTTTTTTCAGCAGAGGCTGGTACTGTGATGGGGGTCCCTGCGTGGCAGGGGGATGGACTAGATAGCCCTGGAGGTCTCTTCCAACTCTATGATTCCTTGATTCTGTGATCCTTGCTTTGCTGGATGCAGGGAGAAGCAAGCAAGTGAGGCCCGAGTTAGTGGAGAAGTTTACTCAGCTGGCTTTGGACGAGGGGCTAACCCGAGATCAAATGCTCCTCTTGCCCAGGACTGGTAAGTGCAAAAAGGCGAGGGGGGGGGCGCATAAGGGATGCCAAAGGCCTGACATCCCATCATCTCAGGCTAATGGCATGCTCAGCCATGGACCTCTGAACACCGGTCGGCAAAAGGAGACGGGATGTAAGAGCCCTTCCTGGGATGGGGGTAAAGTAGATGACCTTTGAGTACCTAGTAGTTCTAGAGCAGGCCTGTCCAAACTGCAGCCCTCCAGATGTTTTGGACCACAACTCCCACAGTCCTTTGCCACTGGCAATCTAAGCTTAGAATTCTGGGAACTGTAGTACAAAACATCAGGAGGGCTGAAGTTTGGGATCTGCAGAGGATGGGGGGCAGTATGAGAGGCTTCTTTGCTGCCCTGTATCCTCCAATATCATCAGTGTCCTCCTTCTTGACCTCTTGTTCTCTCCTTTCTTCTCAGATCAATGCATGGAAGAAACAGATTAGAGGTGAGCTATCTGCACAAACACACACACAGAGGGGCATGCTCACAAGCAGTGTGCGTATGCGTGCAAATAATTCCAGGGCCATCTGCCACATGTACATCCCATGTTTCCTTTGAGGGTGTAAAGGCGGTGGGCGTCTTATCCTCACACAGCAAGTAACTTGGGAAATTGGTGTGGTATACAAATAAATAAATAAATAAATAAATAAATAAATAAATAAATAAATAAAAACACCCCTGCAAGGCAGGCCACCCTGTCAAAAGGCCTGGCCCGGGGTCGCTGTTTGTGTCATCTGAATCTTGTGGCAGCAAGTTCCACAGGCCTCACCCCTGCTCTGTGTGACGTTCCTTAGGGGACTCCGTTGTTGTTACCAACCGATAATCTCCCCTAAAATAAAACAGAGCTGCTTCAACAGCTGTAGGTTTGCGGAATATTTCCAGTTAGCAACCAGTGGTGCCTGGAGTTTAACAGGGAATTACAGAAATCCTCCTTTAATAGTCCTTCTCTCTTCTGTCTCTCTTTCTCTCTTCTCTGCCTCTTTTTCAAGCGATCGGACCAAAAACCGGTGTGACGTTTCAGAGAAACAAGGAGAAATTCCCCAATTTTTTTGCAGTTCTGGAATCTTCCTCCACAGAACTAAAAAGCTTCCCCGCCGATCGCACACCCAAGAGCCTCTCCTAATAACAATAAAAACGTTTAACGATGATGTAACACAAACAACAGGATCGCCGGCTTTTCATTGCCTCCGGAGGGGAGATGGCAAAACCCAGCCTGGCCTGCGGGTTTTTTTTTGGGGGGGAGGGGGGCAACTTGGCTTTAGGTGGCCAACTTTTCCCCTCAGCAATGCTCCTCTGTCCTTCCGTTGCTTCAGTGTGTTTTCTCAACTTGGGGGGGGGATAGAGTGCGGGGGGGCTGAGAAAAATCTGCACCCCATCTCTTTAGAAGAGACCCCCCTTCTTTTTTTCCAGAAATATGCCCACAATTTGTATCTTGGCTCTCTGAACTACCCAGGCTAGGAGGTTCTGACATCTGGTGGGATTTAGAGCGACTTAACGGGGGATTTAGATAAAGCCAGGATCTGGTTGCAGATCCTTCCTTGGGGCTTTTTTTTTGGGGGGGGAGAGGAAAGATTGCTCTCCCAGAGGGTGAGAATCCAAAACTCCATCCTGCTTGCCATGGTTCCGGGTTTATTCCAGGCCATCCTTGCCACGGAAACAGAGAAAACAGGATCTCTTTCAGAACCTGAGATGATCCAGCGCAGTAGCAGGAGAATTCGGGAGGGGGGGGCGATCCAAGCACAGGGGACCCTCATCAAACAAGTGGTTTGTTTAACAGAAAATCTGCTTAAAGGGAAAAAAAATTTCCAGAGATAGGGGGAAATCGCTCAACAGAATCGTCTGTGGGGGCAAATCCGTACTACAGAAAAATGGTCGCGATGAGGGATTAATCCGTTTTCGATGCATTCCTATGGGAAATTTGTACCAAGGAAAATTTGCTGAACAGAATTTCATTTGGAACGAATTGATTCCTTTATACAAGGTACCACTGTGATTGGGAAGGCTTCTAATGGGATCAAGGCAGCGGGGCGGAGGGGGGTGTGTGTTCCTTTGGTTTACATCTTAAGGCCACGCTCAATGTTGTACTTCTGAACCCCACGCGTGGGCTGAGAGCTCAATTGGCCTTTGCCCCACCCACTTCTCCAAATGTTCACACTTTTTGGATGTGTACGCCGGGCAAAAAAAAACGGATCTGAAAAACTCCTCAATGCAAGTAGCACTGAGCCATGCTTTCTGGGGGTGGGGAGGGTTACCTGCAAATAATTTGGGGTGATAAGTCCAAGCACATGCGAAATCAACCCTGCAAGGGGTTGGAGTGAAGGGAACGGGTGAGACTTCGGTGAAAAAGCGAGAACAAATTCTCCCTTTCAACGTTTTGTCCTTCTGTTGGTTTTATCTTGGAGGGTCCATCCCTTTTCTGGCCAATGGCTTCTAGCTCCACTGTGTTTCATGGGTTTCAGATATCTCTTTTGGTTGGCCCAGTTAAGGATGTGATGTGACCCCCCCGGGTGGATTTTGAAATTTGTTTTTCCCCCTTGATGTATCCGTCTAAGTCTAGACGATCTCTGGGAATCGCATTCTGGACGAAAGGGCAGATATAAAACAAAGCAAAGTGCTCTGCTTAGATACCGCCCCATACTCATTTGACCGACCTGAGAAGGATGGAAGGCTGAGTGAACCTTGAGACAGCTACCGGGGATTGAGCCCCAGGTCATGAGCACAGTTTTAGCTGCAGGACAGGCATTTAACCACTGCACCACGAGGCTCCTGAAAGAAAGAAAGAAAGAAAGAAAGAAAGAAAGAAAGAAAGAAAGAAAGAAAGAAAGAAAGAAAGAAAGAAAGAAAGAAAGAAAGAAAGAAAGAAAGAAAGAAAGAGCAAAGCTAAAAGCAAAGTGTTCTGCTTCTCTACCGACCCATACCACTTCAAGTAGACTCTGGGCAGTTTATAATATTAATTACAGTGTGCAGGCTACACATTGCCCTGCCCAGCAAGCTGGGTACTCATTTTACCGACATCGGAAGGACAGAACGCATTATGTACATCAGGCATGTCCAAACTTTGGCCCTCCTGATGTTTTGGACCACAACTCCCAGAATTCTAAGCTTAGATTGCCAATGGCAAAGGACAGTGGGAGTTGCTGTCCAAAACATCTGGAGGGCTGAAGTTTGGACATGCCTGATGTACATGAACGGACCTGTTTGCATCCGTGCAAGTAAACAGAGCAGCTGAAGGGAGACCCAGGACTGGACCCGTCTGGACAATGGTTGGTCTCAGAGCCACCTTTCGGCTCAGGACAAATTTAATCCGAGCCACCTCTTCCTCCATGCAATCCATCTCTTGTTTCTTTTTACATTTCATCCTGCCAACACAGCTTCTTCTCCAGCCCTCACCTAGTAATTATATCAGACACCGAATACCCCGTTATCTGACGCCACGGATTCTAAAGACCAGATGCATCCGGATTATTACATAAGTGGTGGAGTGGGATGGGAAGGGACCATGAAGGGGGGGGGCATTCATTGGAGGCAGTCCCACCCCCAAGGGGAAAGAGATAAAACACAGGGGGTTTCCTATGTGCCAGAACATCCCCCACCCCGCTGGCTTGGTTTATTCTCTGTCGGCAAGCAAGGCACACAAGAAGGATGGACGCAGCAAGCAGCCTCCTGTTGCTCCTGGTGGCCGTGTTTTGTGCTCGGGCCGAAGTTGCCGTCCAGCCAGATTTTGATATTGAGAAGGTATGGACTGTCAGGATTTCTGGCGGGGTAGGGAGATGATTTCTTTTGGGAAGAGTTAGGCTAACCCTCCCCACATTCTCTAACCTGCCTGCATTTTTGTGGTTTTGGGCTAGATCATTGGTTCTTAACCTGTGGGTCCCCAGATGTTTCCTGGACTGCAACTCCCAGAAATCCGGGCCAGCTCTGCTCGTGATGAAGTCTTCTGGGAATTGCAATCCAGGAACATCTGGAGACCCACCGGTGGAAAACCGCTGTTCTAGGATATTGCCTATAATGTACACCAGTGGTTCTCCACTGGTGGGTCCCCAGATGTTCCTGGACTGCAACTCCCAGAAATCCGGCCCATCTTAGCTAGCAATGAAGACTTCTGAGAGTTGCAGTCCAGGAACGTCTGGACACCCACTGGTGGAAAACCACTGTTCTAGGATATTGCCTATAATGTACACCAGTGGTTCTCCAACTGTGGGTCCCCAGATGTTCCTGAACTGCAACTCCCAGAAATCCTGGCCAGCTCTGCTAGTGGTGGAGGACTTCTGGGAGTTGCCATCCAGGAACATCTGGGGACCCACCGGTCGAGAACCACGGGGCTAGATGATATTTTGGGGGGGGGTCCTTAAATCTGTAACTCCATGGTTTAGACCAGTGTTTCTCAACTGGTGGGTCCCCAGATGTTCCCGGACTGCAACTCCCAGGAATACCAGCCAGCTCCGCTTGCGATGAAGACTTCTGGGAGTTGCAGTCCAGGAACATCTGGGGACCCACCGGTTGAGAACCACTGGTTTAAGCCACCACTGCCCCCAAATCCTTGGTGAACAACCCAGCTGCCTTCTCGGGCGTACAGGTTGCTGGAGTTCCCCCTCTGATCCCGGGGTCCCCCCCTCTTTAGTTTTCAGGCACTTGGCACATCATGGCGGTGGTTTCCAACTGCTCCGTCTTCCAGAGGATGAAGGACGGCATGAGCACCCTGGCCGCTGTCGTGACACCCCTTCCCAATGGCGACGTGCACCTGCTGGTTGGCTACCCTGCGTGAGTACCTGTTCCGATGTTCTGTGCTAACAGGGAGAACGGTCGGAGTCCCAGTTCGGAGGCTGGCTTGAGAGACCGTAATCAACAGGACAGAAATAATAAAAAAAGGAGGAATCAAGTGGGAAAGAAAAGTTCCTTTGGGAATGTGGCCGCTGGTGGGAGGGGGGTCCTGGGGTTTTGACCCACAAACAAATCTGAAAGTTGGGCCATGAAAACGGGACCTCTTTTCAATCTCTCAAGAAAAAGAAGTCCAGTTGCCATGACTCAACTTCCAGATTAACTCACCTGGATGACTGGGAATCTTCACAGACACCCACAAGCTAATACCTTTCCCAACCACTATCGAGATTTTGCTTGTTTCCTATTCTTTAACAAACCAGCTCTGGAAAAAATAAATCCAAAGAGATGCTGAGTTCACATCGATGCCTGACAATGACATTCCAAACACATTCCTTTGGACCTCCCTGCAATGAGCAAAAGCTTCCATCTAGGGTGTCCAAACGTTGGCCCTCCAGATGTTTCGGACCACAACTCCCAGAATTCCAAGCCTATATTGCCAATGACAAAGGACTGTGGGAGTTGTGGTCCAAAACATCTGTAGGGCCAAAGTTTGGACAACACGGATCTAAATCTTGGAATCTCCTCTCTGTTTTTCTCTACCTTTTAATTTAATTTCCTTTTTTTAAAAAAAAAAGCTCTGGAGAATGCAAGAAAACGGAGATGGTGTTGAAGAAAACAGACCAGCCGGGACACTTCATGAATAAGGGTAAGGACTCCTCTGGACGTGTCACAAAGTAACCAGAAAAGGTTATCATTTACCCTCAAAGTAACTTTTTAACTCTACTCGTTACATTACATTTTTATATGCATAACTTAGTTGCACCGATGGCCTCCAAAGCAGGGAGTTTACAAACTCTTGTGATGTTTGGATAGTTCTTTCCAAATTCCTTTAAGCTGAGGATGGAGGAGTGTTTGGGGAAGGTTGAAAAGTGGTGTGGGGGATCATTTTAATAAGAACATAAGAACCTAAGAAGAGCCCTGCTGGATCAGGCCAAAGGCCCATCTAGTCCAGCTTTCTGTATCTCACAGTGGCCCCACCAAATGTGTCCAGGAGCGCACAAGACTAGGTATCTGTCTCCTGAAACCACTCCCCTGCATCTGGCCCTTGATGGACCCCGGTTTTAAGCCTGGAGATGACACACATCTCCATCATGGTTTGTCACCTGGGATGGACTTCTCCTTGAGGAATCTGTCCCATCCCCTTTTGAAGGCATCCAGGCTAGAGGCCATCACCATCACTTTCCATTTACAGGGCTCCCTTTCCTTTTACAGATAACGGCAAAAAGGACATGAAGGTGGTGGCCACGGATTACGACACCCACGGATTTTTCTACACCTTCAAGGAGCTGCCCGGAGAGTCCGCCAGCACCAGCCTCCAACTCCTTAGTAAGTGGTCCGTCCAAGACTTGGGGGAATGGGAGGGAGGGGGAGGCAGAGAGAGGAGGGGAGAGAGGCCCTTTGTTGGCCAAATATTTGGGCCTCTGAAGCTGCCAGCAAAACTCGGAAAAGTTTGAGGTGGTTAAAGCATCATGAAGGGCCCGAGAAGACCATCAAGTCTGGTGCATTGGACAACTCTCGTGAGAATCCATTCCGTTGCTGTGCTTCTCTAACCGTTGGGAAGTTTTTTCCTGGTATGCCAGGAAATCTGGCTTTGGGGCTGTGGCCGCTGGGGGTTCCTGGGGTTTTGACCCACACACTAATCTGAAAGTTGAGCCATGACAACGGGACTTCTTTGCAATCTCTCAAGAAAAAGAAGTCCAGTTGCCATGACCCGACTTCCAGATAAATGGAATCTGGCTTCTTGGCACGGGAGTCTGTTTTTTGTGCGCCCTGTACACAGGGATGGTCGGCAACAGACCTGCCAGCCAAACGGGAAGGGGACCCCCTACCCCACAGTCCATCATGGCGAGTGGTGGGTTAAAAAAAACCCTCCCAAGATAGTTAAGCTGGAAAGGAGAGTGGGGTGGGTGTCCATGCCACAAGAACTTGTTCTTCTTTCAAACGATATGAAAGGGCCCTCACCCTGATCTTTCCTGGATGCAGCCCGAGTCCCGGAAGTGACACCGGAAATGATGGAGAAGTTCAGAGAACATTACCACAAGATTGGACTCACTGACAATTTGATGGCCGTCCTCCCGATGTCTGGTGAGTAGGACTTTTCAGCCTGGCTCTCCAGAGGCTGGGTTGAAAGTCGCATCAAGGGAAACCTTGATTCTGACAACTGCCAGTCCCCCCACCCCCACCGATACCCAGTTCCTTCAAAACGCCATGCCTGAGCAATCAGACTGGTTAAGGGCTGCTGCGTTTGCCTCCTGGTGACCAGTTATAAAACACAACAGAAGCTATTCATGGCACCTTCTTTTCTAAGATCACTGAATGGCGTCCAAGGCCCCCCACCCTCATATAATCTCTTTCTTTGCATTGCAGACGCATGTGTCAAGGCCTTCGTGAGTGTGGCAATACCTTTTTTAACCAGCATGTTGTTAGCCTGTGGACCTACCTGCCACAAGATGTGGTGATGGCATCTGGCCTGGATGCCTTCCAAAGGGCATTGGACAGATTCCTGGAGGGAAAAGTCCATCACAGGTTGCAAACCATGATGGAGATGTGTGTCACCTCCAGGCTTAAAACCGGGGTCCTTCAAGGGCCAGAGGCAAGGGAGTGGGATCAGGAGGCAGAGATCTAGTCTCGTGCACTCCCAGAGGCATCTGGTGGGGCCACTGGGAGATACAGGAAGCTGGACCAGATGGCCCTTTGGCCTGATCCAGCAGGGCTCTTCCACAATATTTAACAGGTTCTTAGGTTTTCAGTTGGAACTTGTTATATAATACCAATCATCCTAATTGACTGTAGTCTGGTATCTTTGAATGATAATAGTAACCCTTGAACAGCAGCACTCAGAGGGTCTCTATTGGATCATGGAGATCCTCTCAGGGAGACCTGGTGCGGATATTGAACCACAGCCAGAGACCTAGGCTACTATCTTCAAAGCAGTCTCTGTCACAGTATGCACTATTTGTTCAGCCAGCAGAAGCAATACTTCTTGAATAAACAGCTAGCCAGAGACAGAGTTTTCTTAAAACCAAACAGCTCTATTACAAACTGGACAAAAATATATCACGGCATCATAGAGCTTCTACAAAGTTCAACAAAGCATAGAGGGAAAAGTCACTTGGGTGCATTGATACAAACTTCAACAGCATAACAGCATAATAACATACACTACACTCACGGAAGGCCCAATGAACAATGATTTGCAGAACATTTTTATACATATGTCTGTCCAATCATAAATGACATTACCTCGTAGTTATTGCAATCCCTTGCATCAGCCCAAATTCACCATGATAATTCTTAACGTCTGTACTCCATTTGAAAAAACTATACATTGAGTCACTGGGCGCTTTTACACGACCTCTAAAATCCGGATGCAACTTAAATTCGGACCAGAGATTGTGGGGGTTTGTCCCTCTTCCTGTGTTCCCACCACTCCGCACTCCATTGTTCCTGTCTGCGGTGAGGGGAGGGAGAAAAAAAGGGAGAAAAAAATGCAGGTTCACCTCCGTCTGCCAGGAAGCAGCCCGGAGCTGCCCCATAGTGATTCCTGTCTCTTAAAGGGGCGGCAGGGACAAAAAACAAATAGAAGGTGAGGGAGCCCAGCATTCACAACTTTACAATGCACATCAGAAGATTTTTTACCTCCTGGAGGCCAGGTACTTGAAAAGTGCGCTGGGACACGCTTAGGTGGGCGTGGTCGTAATTAATTTTTTTTAAAATCCGGAGCTGGTGGGAAAACATTTTTAAACTCCGGATCTGGGAGCCCTTTGCCTCGGATTTTAGGGGTTGTGTAAAAGCGCCCACTGTGACTTTGCACTTTTTACAGCCTCCATCTTTAAACCAATTAAATGCATATTAAACACATATAGAACATCCTGTCTAATACATAGATTCACTAACTAATAGCTGACAGTCTCGGTTCCTCATCCAGGTGTTTATTTACACCTTCCCTGCGGTTGTTTTGCAGTGTTTGAAGCTGAATGGACCGGCCAAGGCTCATCCTCTTTCCCCACCACTGGACCCCCAAAGCACAAATCATGGTTGCAGATCAAACGTTTCCTCCTGGATGTAAAATTTATCTCCAATTCGGGGTCATTTCCCCACCACCACCTCCTCCATTCCTTTTTTCTGCTAAATAAAAAGTTTAAAACAGCTCTTTAAAGAAACCTGATGTGTGTTTCTTTGTGTGTGTGTGTGTTGTGTTGTTACAGTCGTGACCGAGTCTTCGTGACCCCATGTCCATGGAGTTTTCTTGGCAGGAATCCTGGAGTGGCTTGCCAGTTCCTACTCCAGGCTGCCTACCGCACCTGGTATTCCCTGGTGGTCTCCCATCCAAGTACTAACCAGGGCCGACCCTGCTTAGCTTCCGAAATCAGGCGAGATCGGATGAGCTTAGGGCACCTAGGCAGCTGTGTGTTTCTTTATAAGGGAAGAAAAACAAGGATTGGAAAGCTGCTAAGCAACCAATGATGGTTAGAGATCTTCCACCTGAAAACACACACACACACAGAGACCTCTCTTCCAGTTGCAAGAGAAATCTAATTTGTGTGCAAGCCGGTAAATAATAAACAAGTCTATATTCTGCGGCAAAACCCGTACTGAAGCCTCCTCTGCAATACATGTGCAGCACCTGCATTTTAGTGTGTGTGGTTGTCGTTTTCACACGTGACAACAAAGTAGGTAGCACCTTGCGAAGAAGGTAATAGGTCAGGATCCAGCACCAAAATTTTCTCCTCCATTTTTTTTGTTTGTTTGTTGCATTGACAGAGGGGGATGAATCAACAAAATGGTTATTTATTTTGATTCGGGATTCGTCAAGATCAACGAATCACAAAAACCCGCAAATTTATGATCCCCCCCCGTCCTAACAAGTCAGTGAATTGATTCGTAAATCTGATTCCATACTTCCGTCACATTGCTGGATCTGCCTTTAAAGTAGCAAGGAATGGCAGAGGCAAGAGACCAGGACTGAGAAGATGGCATGTCTCCATTTTAATCCGTTGAGAGATTATTTTCAATTTCGTTGTTCTGCACAAGACAATGACAATAAAGATTTATCTACCTATGTATCTGCATCTGTCAGTCCGAGCAAAACATAGGGAGCCAGATGCCTGCCATTTGAACAGGACAAGTCCAGAACTGGGAAAGAGTTTGTAATTCAGAGGCAGAGCAATACTGAAGGCCTCGTATTCTCTTGAGTGTTTATTTATTTATTTATTTATTTATTTATTTATTTATTTATTTATTTATTTATTTTCAAGTGATTCCCAATAGAGCAAAACTCACAGGGAGAACACAGATCCCAGGACATACTCCTACATTTGGGCTCGATTTTCCTCAATGTTCAACAAGAGAAGTGAAGAAACTCAGAGCAACTTCTGGCCAAAACAAGCGAAGGGCAAAGGAGGCCACCCAACCGGCCGGCGACTTCCATGGGCCTGTCCTCCCTTTGAAGGCTCAAGCGCTCGTGACGCAAGGCACACGCTTGGGGGGACATAACCGTCCTTTGATTCCGCGGAACAAACCGCCCCAGGCAAGGAGAGGGAGCCAACGGCTCGCCCTCTTGATCGTAACGAAGAAAGGGCTGCTTGTGTTGCTCGTCCGCTCACTGGTGCATAAAGATACGCAACCTCCCTCCAGGGGAACTGCCAGCCGCCATCTTTGTTTTCTTGCACCTGAATTTCTGCATTGTCCTTCTTGAGTTGCGTTTACCCCCCACCCCCCCCCAGCGCGTCTGCCTCTTCCGTAGATAAGCGGAGAGTGACCTTTCCCTGAAGGCGTGTGGGCCAATTGGCTATTGGGTGCTGGGCCAACGCAAACACTCTTTGTGCGTTGAGGCCTCAACACACTCTTTGTGTCGACGCCAACCCATCTCGGGACTCTCGGAGCCAACTTTGGCCATGTCAAACAGCACTGTGTTATCCCCTCCACACACACACACACACACACACACACACACACACACACACACACTTGAGGACGTGGCGCGTGGGCGAGAGGGGTGGCGGGGCGGAGAGGGTGGAGGGGCAATGCCGTTTAGAGGCGGGGCAATGCCATTTGGGAGCCAGCTCCGGAGGCCGCCGCCGCCGCCAACCCTTATAAAAGGCGGAGACCCCTGCCACACCTCTCCGAATCATCGTGGACTGTCTCAGGAGGTTCGTTGGCTGAGAAGGAGGAAGAACAATGAAAGTTTTGCTGGTTGGGTTGGGTCTGGCCTTCCTCGCCCTTGCCCGGAGTGAGGACCCTGCCAATGTGGACCACGAGAAGGTAAGGAAACCAAGAGAAGGGGCTCTCTCTCCGTTGTGTTGGGGATTTTGTGTGTGTTTCGAACATCTTGGTGGGCTTCCAGAGCATCCGATCTCCACAAGCCCCTGAACTCTTGATGCCACCTGATTCCTCCAGCCCTTGGTTGGTAAGGCATCCCTTCTTTACTCTTCCGTGGCACCCCAGTCTGGTGGAACGAGGGCAAAGTTAGTGCCCGGGCTGCTGTTTCCCTGAGGGAAATCACTCTTTCTATACATGCAAACAATCCCTTCCTCTTGAACCTTTTCCCATCTCCTCTTTCCTTTCCTCCACCCAAGCTGAAAAGAAGGGTGAATATGTCAGCCCGACACTGGCAGATTCACCAGGCTGAGCTGGGCACTCGGGGGTGGGTGGGGCTGATCAGACCTGGAAAGGGCTGGCATTTTAGACCCCCCCATCCAGTGTGAGACAGTTCCTGGCAGGGCATCCAGGATATCCAAAACCAACCTGGCCCTGATCCGAACCCAGGCTGCAGCAGGCTTCTTCTTTTTGTGGGCCACATAAGAACCTAAGAAGAGCCCATGCTGGATCAGGCCAAAGGCCCATCTAGTCCAGCTTCCTGTATCTCACAGTGGCCCCACCAGATGCGTCTGGGAGCGCACGAGACTCGATCTCTGTCTCCTGATCCCACTCCCCTGCATCTGGCCCTTGAAGGACCCCAGTTTTAAGCCTGGAGATGGGAGGGAGGAACCCCCCCCCCGGTTTTAAGCCAGTGATGGAAGGGTGGACACCTCCACCCCTAGCAAAATTTGCCCTTTCCAGCACAACCAGACATGATCTGTCTCCTGCCTGATTGCACCCGTTGTCCTAAGGCAGTGGCGGCGAACCTTCAGCACTCCAGATGTTTTGGACCGCAACTCCCAGAATTCCAAGCCTGCATTGCCAATGACAAAGGACTGCGGGAGATGTGGTCCAAAACATCTGGAGTGCCAAAGGTTAGCCACCACTGTCCTAAGGAATGCTGCAATTTGTGGGTTAATCAAGGATGCCCCATTTTTGTCTTCAAGAGGTGTAAAAACCTCCCCTCAAATCCAGCAGTCTTGTCCCAACCCAGTTGGTACCGCAAGCACAAGGCAGGATCAAACGGGTTCCCTTAGGATGTGCAGAGACCCTATATTGAGTTCCACCCTCCTTGCCTTTCCCCACCTGCCCGGGGTCTCTCTCGGGGTCTTTTCTCCTCAGCTCCAAGGGCTGTGGCACGGCATCGCTTTGGCCACCGATTGCGAGAAGATACTGAAGCACCAGGGAGAGATGAAGATCGTGGCAGCCACTTTAACAAAGTTGGAGGACGGAGGGCTCAAAGTGACTTCCAGATTCCCGATGTAAGCGCCCTGCTTTGGTCCGCCTTCCCCATGCGTCTCTCCCCTCTTTAACACCCATGGACTTGGGGGGGGGGAGAAGGGCTGTTGTGGTCCAGAAAAGTGCCTAAAGTGTCTAAAGTGCCCAGGGATTATGGGCATTGCAGCCCAAAGGGTAACTTTCCTTGCCCCCCCCCCCCAATTGCTCTGTCCCACTGACAGCCCGGCAGATCCAGGCTGCTGCCGGGCCTGTTCTGCCCGCGAAAGATGGAGCCGGTCCACATTTCCCCTGCCCCGCTCTTCAAAAATTGGCAGAAAATCCCTAAAACGGGAGTAGGCCATTTGTTAGTTGTGTGTGTGTGTGTGGGGGGGCATGTCTCCATAGCAAAGGTGAGAGAAGGAAGCTTCCAAGATAAGACGTGGCATCTGAATGTCCCAGCTTGGTACTCTACGGCGTTCCAGCTGAGCATCCCTGTATCAGCTGGTCAGATGGAAATGTGTCTGTCTCAGAGTTTTCTCTGACTCCAAGTCTCAGGCCACGAAGAGATGTTAAGCCAGGGGTGTCCAAACTTTTTCCAAGAAGGGCCAGATTTGGTGAGGTCAAAATCTGTGGGGGGCAACCATTCAGCAGCATTTGGCCCCCGGGGCCGGACTTTGGACAAGTCTCTATAACATGCAAGGAGGAAGGGAAGATGCTGCAGCAACGGAACCAGGGGGTGGGTAGGCTGGGAAGGTGGCTGGGGTGGTGGTGGACAGAGGCAGGGAGAACAGGCAAACCGTAAAATTGTAAGCCGACGTCTCCATCCGGTATAGGGAGAGGCCAACTGGTGGGGATGCATGACAGGCTGAGCTGGTGGGCAGAAGAGGCCGCGGGCCGCTCAGAATTTGAATACAGGCCGCATTTGGCCCTGGGGCCTGGCTTTGGACATGCATGTCTTAAGCCCTGCTGGAAGGAGAAGTACTGTTTTTACAGGAGAGCCCCACCACCTCTTTCATTCTCTCTCTTCACATCTGCTTTCTGTCTCTCGTTCCTCTAGCAGGCCCGGCAAATGCAAGGACATTGAAATGACCTTCCGGGAGACAGAAGACGGAAAGATGGTCCATGAATGTGGTCTGTATGACGGTGACATAGAAGGAGCCTTAAATACGGTTACTTCATGTCCGTTTGTTTCTCTCTAAGTGTTGCAGTTCGGAGCGGTACAAAAAAAAAATCTTACTTCACGTCCGTCGCGCAACAGCTGAAATTTGTCTCGACCACGACCCCAGAACGGGTGCTAAGGGAGACAAATTGGTACCTGGCGCTGGGGTAGGGTATTTCCTTGTCACGGTTTGTTCCTGGTTTCTGTTCTGAGACAAGACACCAGGAGGTAACAACTGTCACGCAACAAAACATTCGTTTATCTCAGAAAACTGTTTCCGGGGTCCCCCCCCGCATTATTTTGACTATTCAGAAGCAAAATATTGGAAAATAATTTTCAGCCCCCCAAAAAGGAAAAAGGAAGCTAGACAAATTCAGTGTTTGTCACGGTACAAGACCGTGAGGTAACACTTGTCACGAGACAAGTTATCACGACCGTGGGAACACTGAAAAAGGGACAACACCACATGATCGTGACCAGCGCTGTCACGGTACAAAACTAGTTGCAGAACAAAGAAGGGCGTGAAGTAACCACCAAGGACTATGTTTTCTCCTGCTTTGGGTGTGAACGCAGATGCGTCGCGCAGGGATAGAGAAACACACACAATTCCTTCTAGACAGAGACAGATATTCCATGGTTCTCCACACTCCACGCTAATTGCATTGGTGTTTTATCCCAAAAGCAAAAGGTGCTGCTTATCTAAAGCCCCACCGTGCTTAAAGCACACTCTGGGTGGTTTGTAGTTGAATTTATGCAGGCTACCTATTGCCTTCACTACCACCACCACCAGCAGCAATCTGGGTTGTCGTTTTACTAACCTCAGAAGGATGGATGGCTGAGTGAACCTTGAGCCGGCTCCCTGGGATTGAACCCCAGGTGGTGAGCACAGTTTTTGGCCCAATTAGAGCAATTTAACCACTGGCTCGCCATCCACATGATGGTCAGCTTATCCCGGAATGGTCTTTAACTCACAGTCTCTGTTTCTGACACAGGTCTCCACCATTTGCTTTAGCTACTCAAAGCCCAGGATATGCAAACACCAGCATCACCTCTGTGCTTCCCAAGTTACAGGTGATGGGGAAACATTTCCTCTACCACCTTATTGAAGAGTACAGCAGTCCCCCGCCACAATGCAGTTCATATATTACGGTCTCAGTATATTGCAGTTTTTTCCCTTGAGAGAAGCAGGCTTCCAAAGAGAGACTTTTAACCCCAAAGAAACAGAGGGGCTGCTCCTTTGCAAAGAGAGGTTTTTAATCCCCTCCTGGCACCTCAGCAAACAGACCTGGGGCTGCTCCTGCCGGCCCGGCTTGCAAAGAGAGGTTTTTAATCCCCTCCTGGCACCTCAGCAAACAGACCTGGGGCTGCTCCTGCCGGCCCGGCTTGCAAAGAGAGGTTTTTACCCCCTCCTGGCACCTCAGCAAACAGACCTGGGGCTGCTCCTGCCGGCCCGGCTTGCAAAGAGAGGTTTTTAATCCCCTCCTGACACCTCAGCAAACAGACCTTGAGCTCCTGGCAGCAAGGTTTCTGAGGTGTCAGGAGGGGGTTAAAAATCTCTCTTTGGGCAGCCGGCAGGAGCAGCCCAAGGTCCGTTTACTGAGGCGTCTGCATTTTGCGGATTTTCCTTTATCGCGGGTGGATCAGGCACCTAACTCCCACAATAACTAGGGGAGTATTGTATTATTTAGGAAAGCAAAGCCCCCTGCGTGCTTCGGGGCCAGTCTGCTCTGGAACACCAATCTAAGGACCACTCCCACCCCCTTTCGTTCTTTTTCTGCAGAATGGGGCAGGAAAGAGGTTGACACGGTGGAGACCGATAACGAGAACTACGCCATCATCAAGATCTCGAAATCCAAGGGCGGCCAGAAGATCTGCCATGTTATCACTTTGTTTGGTACGTAGGTGGACTTGGGATGCACTGATCCGTCCCCGCTGCTTATCTGTCACTTCCAGAGATGGGAAACGTTATTCTTTGATGGGACACTAATTGTCCCAGAATCCTTCTAGCCGGTGTGGCCACTGGCCAATCGGAAGGGGAAACCCTTGGTCCTTCCCCTGTGATGACCCTCAAGGGGATCTGCAGAAAGGGGGGTGCTAGAGACCTTGGGTGACACAAGCTTGCAGAGACTCGATGGAGCAATTTCTGTGTTGGGTCGTCTCCTGTTCCCTAACAGAACTTGCCCTTATTTAGCCATGCTGTTTTCGCATATGTGCCCACGTGAGTGTGTGAACACAGAGAAGCTTGCCCTCTAGTGGTGAGAGGTCGGAAATGCCCGTTATCCACCTCCCGTTTGTCTTAAGATGTGGCTTGTTTTCTGTAGCCAGGGAACCTGTGATAACAGCTGAATATGCAGAGAAGCTTAAGAGTGCTGCCAAGGAAGCTGGCATAGCAGAAGAGAACGTAATTTTCTTCCCCCCAGAAGGTAAGCCCGATTGAACCTTTTTTTCTTTCCAAAATCTTGTAGTGATAAAGGGGATAACAGGGTGAAGTCCAGCCCTTTGTCTCTTGGAGCAGCCAACTCTCCGACAATCCCAGTAACAGGCCCCTCTCTCTTTTCCTTTCACAGTGGCCTGCCAAGAGAAGGCAATGGTGAGTTTTTGACGGCCGGCGTTCGATTTTCAGCCGTTTAGCAACGTGAGCTTTTCGCTCTTGGGCTGATCCGCGTAAAACGCCTTGCCCCTTTCCTGACAGGGTGGAACCAGGGCAAAACCAGCCGGACCGGGTGGGACAGGCTTGGGCCTGTGACGTCACCAACTCATTTTTGCCACCTAAGGCACTATTGGGTCGGCTCATAAGGTGGGGTGGGCATGCACAGATTCCGTGCGTGCGACGTCCTTTTCAGACAACAATATATGCCTTTGGAGCAGGTTCCGACTGTGGATAAAGCCAGGATGGGACCAGTTTTGGAAGGAGCTTGAGAGAGAGAGAGAGAGAGAGAGAGAGAGAGAGAGAGAGAGAGAGAGAGAGAGAGAGAGAGAGAGAGAGAGAGAGAGAGAGAGAGAGAGAGAGAGAGAGAACAATTTCATCTCACAAGTAGAGATGGGCACGAAACGAACAATTTTTCGTTTCCGTTTTTGTTTTCTCGTTTCGTTACGCAACGAAAGGACAACAGAATTTTGTCTCCAAAATGAAATGAAACGAACAGAAACACCGGAAATTTTGTCGTGCATTTCGTTTTCGTTACGGCAATACAGTGAACTGCTTTAAATGCTAAAAAAATAACAAAATATTGAAATAAATGGTAACGAAAGGGTAACGAAACGAACGAAAACGAAAACAATTTTTTTGCAAAAATTCGCGAAAAACGGAAACGAACCGAAACGGACCCTCCAAACGACAAACAACAAACGAAACACCATTTTTTTTTATTCTTGCCCATCTCTACTCACAAGCTTCCTGTCTCATAGGTGGATGAACCCAGCGACTGAGATGGAAGAAGATGCCTGGAAACGTTCCTTCATCCCATGGCATGTGGACTGGACCTTGGTGGCACCATCAAAGCCCTCCCCTCCACATGCCCTTAATAAATAGATTTACAAACTGCACCTCAAAAGTGTTTGTGTGGAGTCAGAGGGGAAGAGAACCGTGCAGGCCTGCCCCCTGCCCCAATAATAAACAATAAACTTTATTTTTATGCCGCCTTTCTCCCCAAAGGGACCCAAGGACGAACCCTGTTTTCTCCCCTCTGGAAACCCCTCGGACTGTATAATTCCCAGGATTCCCTACCAGCACCTGTTGTCAGGGGCTGTGAAACCTGGGGGATTCTGGGAAGCCCAAAAAAAACAGACTTGCACATTTGTGGCACAGACACGTAAAACCAGGTGGAGGTTCCACATTCGTGGATGTTCCATCTGTTCTGCATCGTCTCTGGCCTAAATACGGGGCTGCCACTTAGAGGCTGGCAGCAGAAGCACCGAGACACATGGCATCCCTTTAAACAGCAAAGAAGAAGGTAGAGCAGGCATGTCCAAACTTCGGCCCTCCTGATGTTTTGGACCACACCTCCCAGAATTCCAAGCCTGTACTCCCAATGGCAAAGGACTGTGGGAGTTGTGGTCCAATACATCTGGAGGGCCGAAGTTTGGACATGCCTGAGGTAGAGCGACCCTGCCATCTTAGGCCATCTCAGGACAGCTTCATAGGCAAGAGGGACTTTCCCCAAAAACAGCCCAGGTGGAGGGAAGATAAAGGAGTGGTACCTCTTTAAGAGCAAAGCCTGACTCACCTACTGGGAGACGCCTCTGCTTTCTCATTGGTCTACCTGCAGAAAGGGGTGGAGCAAGAGGAGATAAAAGCCACAGAGCAGGGCTTCTGGACCAACAGTTGGGATGTGAGGAGGATTGCGAAAGGAGTGTGTTGCTCCACCTTTTTAATAAGGGTTCTTGGACTCAGCTTTCTGATAGGCATTTAAGGTTACTCCCCTGCTTATTTGCAAAGAATAACAGAATAATTTGCAATTGGCCTTTTTTTTTCATTTAGAACTTTCTGTGGGAGGAAAAATAGGGAATTGAAGGAGAAGTCGGAGGGTGTTATAAAGACAACAAAGATGTTGTCAGAAAAGACTCTAGATCAGGCATGTCCAAAGTCTGGACCGGGGGTCAAATGCGGTCCGATTTAAAATTTTGAGTATCCCTCAGCCTCTTCTCCCCACTGGCTCAGGCTGTCACTCGTCCCCGCCGGCCGGCTCTTCCCCATGCTGGCTAGACCTGTCAGCTTGCAGCTTTATGGTTTGCCTGCCCTCCGAGCCTCTGTCATTCCCCTCAGCCACCTGTCCTGCCTTCCCGCTCCTGGCTCCACTGCTGCAGCATCTTCCCCACCTCCTTGCGAGGGAGGGCAGCATATGCGAGCAGTGATGTGACTTGGGTGCGATTCCTGGGCTATGCAACAGCCGCCCAGACCCTTTGGCACCTGGAAACCAGAGCATCTGCGTCTGTTGCAGATGCCACGCCCTTTCTCCCCCCTTCAGGCTGAACGGTCGGCCCCCGTGCACATTTTCACCTCACTAAATCTGGCCCTCCTTGCAAAAAGTTTGGACACACCTGCTCTCAATCACTCAGGATACCTTTCTCTTTCTCCCTGTGGCCGGGATATACTTGAGAGTTTTCCACCCTTTCCTGCCTAATGTCAGGAAACCAATAGCATCAATAGCATAAGTCAGGGCTGTTCAAGTTTGAACAGGGCAAGGTCTATTTTTTCCGGCCCAAAGTGCCTGAAGGCTACTATACTAAAACCTCTACTTAACAAATTTTATCAGTTCCCAGCACATGCTCATAAGTAAAAAGTTTTGTAAGTAGAGCAGCGGTTTCCCATAGGAATATTTTGAAGACCAATTAATCTGTTCTGGAGGGAACAGATTTCAACACGCCATGGCCCTTGAACTGCCCTCCTCAGCTGAGAGAGTGGGCTGGCAGACCCAGAACTTTGCTGGGGCAGTGGGGGTCCTTGGGATGGGGGAGGGAAGGGTGGAGAACTTATCCCCTCACTTTTTAAATTGATGGCCGGTGGGCTACTTTTTGAACCCTTCACGGGCTACCAGTAGCCCACGGTCTACCTGTTGGGCAGGCCTGGCATAAGTCATCCATACCTAATAAGCAGATCATAGATGCAAAGCTCTGTCTTTCTGGCTCACGTGTGTCTCCCTGCCTTACCCAGTGTCCCTTTATGAGCAGAAAAAAAAGCCCGTGTGCCTTCTATAGTCCAGCTTTATCTGAGTGGACCCATGTTGTGTTAAGACAGCCTTTCTGATTCAGGCGGAGATAGCGGTGCCGGCAAGCACACAATCTCTGCCATGATGGCGAGCTGGAAGATGGTCGGGCGCAAGGCGGCCACAAAGCTCAGATCCCAGTCGTATCAGAATCCAGCCCGAAAGCAGCTCAGTTCAAAGGGGTTGGCATCTCTTTCAAAAGGCTCCGGAGTGGCAGTGAAAGAGTCCAAACCGGGAAGGGTTAATCCAGGCTGCTGTTTAATCCTTCGAGAGAAACCAATGGGTCTCGTCAAAGATTGGGATTTTTTTTTTTTGAAATCTTCATTCGTGAACACACAGTATCCTGCTCCAAATTTATTTACAAATTTTTATTTACAAATATTTTTTTGCAAATTTATTTACACCCTCTCGATAATCAAGCGACGTTCTGGGCAAGCGTGGTTTGAACTTACAACAAACCTTGAACCGGAAATGTCCAGATTTTAATTTTTGGATACCATGGGTTCCCGACTGGTGGTTAGGCTGATCATGTCTAATATGCTTGATAAACTTTTAAAAAACCACTCTGCTTATGGCTCATTTCAAATTTGTTTGGTAGATGAAATAAATCAATATTATTATTGATAATGGCCTTGGTTAGCAAGCTGCTCTGATGACACTGGTTCACCTTAGTGCTTAACACCAGGATGGAAAATGTCCAGCCAAAAATTAATGATCGTTGTCATTCTGATTTCTGGAATGTTCTACATTCTTGCCAGATGGTGCCATGCCTTTTGATGGATGTGGATTTTGTTATGAGGTGGGCACTTTTATACCCACACTTTGGGTGTGTGTGTGTGTGTGTGTGTGTGTGTGCTTTTGAATGCCGTTCACATCTTGAGTGCTGCCGCTACCCAGTTCCTTAAAAGCTTGCCCTTTACCAAACGATTGAGACGAATATCTGATTGCGAGTTAATCATCATCCTGGGGTCCCCGCAGGACAGGCGGTGATGGCCACAGTGTTCAGGACTTGTTTTCAGCCTCTGCCCAACACACCAAGACTCCAGCGGTCACTTGTCCCTCCGCCGCCCCCTCTCTAACCTACTTTCTTAAGACGGGTGGGTTTTTTTGGATAGCCTTCGGGACAGACACGTTCTGGGAAAAGAGAACAGAACACCCTTCTCTCAAGGGCGCAGAAGTCTCTGGCTGTTCCCGGACCCGTCGTAGCCGGTGGGAAGGATGAAGGGCCTGTTACGGAGCCTCTTTTTGGCCTTGGCTTACGCATTTCATATAGCAGCCGAAGTCCCCATACAGCCATACGTCGATCACTGGCAGGTAATGGCAGATGCGTCTGCGTTGAAGAAAGGCTGGGGTTCACCCTGGCCAGATGGTGCAAAATTTTGCCTCCTGGGGAAGAAAAGAGGTGGCATCCCTCATAGCCACCCTAGGACCCTAACCCCTAACCCTTAAACGAGCCTTGTTAATGAAGCTTTTGCTTATTCTCAGATACCCATTCACCCCAAAACAAATCAAATCCATTTGCATGCTGGTGGGATAGGTGAACATTGCTTGCCGTACTTAGATGTTTTCAGCATCTAAGGAATTCCCTCTTCTAATGACAGGTGATCTATAACTGCCATGTTTGACCCTCAGACAGGCTTGCCTCTCTTCAGCTTGCAGGGAGGTGGTACCCCATTTCAGTCGTGATGGATTATGAGCCCCTTGGCAGCCTCGATGTTGTGGGACGGGCAATTATACCCATGCGCAACGGTAACATGGACGTTGACTTTGAGACTTTTGAGTAAGTTTCCCATGAATTGTGTGCGTGCGCACACACGCTCGCGTACCCACCCTGCAGACGATGCTTGCTAGGAAAAGTTGACCCTGACGGATCATTTCTCTCCCCCACCCCCACCCCACCCCTGCAGAAACGGCCACTGCATTTTAAGAATGGGCATCTACTGGCGTACCAACACGCAGGGAAAGTTTATAGTGGATCGTAAGTGTGGATAAATTTCTCTCTCTTTTGAAAGGGTCCGTTTGGGGTGGGTGGGTGGATTTCCTCAGAGAGCTGAAGGGGGTTTGAGGAAGGGGGAATCCATGTGCCCCATTTTTCCTCCTTTCGAACCAAAAGCTCTCTCCGCAAAAATGGCACTGGGTTAAAAGACGACTCTGGGGGGGAGGGGGACTTTCCTTGAAGCCATTTCTGACTTGTTGTAAACACACACTGTCTTCATTTTTTAAAGCCAAAGTTTGTTTACTTACTTACATACTAACTTGTGTGTGTGTGTGTGTGTGTGTGTGTGTGTGTGTGTGTGTGTGTGTGGCGTCGTTACAGTCGTGAATGACTCTTCGTAATCCCATGTCCATGGAGTTTTCTTGGCAGAAAGACGGGAGTGGTTTGCCACTTCCTACTCCAGGCGCCAACAGCACCTGGTATTCCCTGGTGGTTGCCCATCCAAGTACCAACCAGGGCCGACCCTGCTTAGCTTCCGAAATCAGGCAACATTGGATGTGTTTAGGGCATCTAGACAGTTACTTACTTACTTACTTACTTACTTACTTACTTACTTACTTACTTACTTACTTACTTACTTACTTACAATTTATATAACGCCCATCTGGTCAAAGGTCTCGCCGGGTGGTTTACACCATAAAATCCACAAAAGGCGATTAAAATCACTCAAACGATGTGAGTATAAAAACACACCGTAGAAATGATCAAGCCCTTAGAAGACATTCTACAATACTCCCAGGACTGACGCAAGCATTTAAATTGGCCACAATCGTATACTATTTCGGCCGTAACAGCAAACTAGGTGGGCTCTCAGGAGATGGACAAATGTTGCAATACCTGCCGGAAATATCTCTTTGAAAGGACCAGGCAAAGCTTGCCTGGTGAATAGTAGATTGTAACCGATTCCATAGCTAAGAAGTGTCCATACTGAGAAGGCTCTCTTTTTTTTTTTTTACTCGTGGACTTCTCTAAAGGACATCATCCTCAACTATCCTCACCTGCCTGGCAAGGGCAAGTAGGATGGACATTCCCAGTTGGGAATAGATGTTTTGCTAGGTACAGTGCTGAGGTCCCAAACTTCCCCATAATGGTGACGACAACGAGATGTCATTACAAGTCTTAACGCTATTGCCAGCAAAATTTCGATATATCATCCATTAGTATACAAATCTACTGCAAAATCATTATTTAAACACAACAGATCTACGTAATAAGCTCATCTGATCAAAACAGAGCAGGGTTAACTTTTGTCACAAACTGGGGAAATTGTTAGTCTTTTTCATCTGAATAAGAGGAGACCTACTGAGTCAATGCAATATTTGCAAATACTGTCTTGCTCGTGGATTTAATGTTCCTCAGTACAAACAATTAGATTTTGGGTTTTGGATAACAAAGGCAGTTACTTCACGTCCTTCTTTGTTCCGCAACTAGTTTTGTACCATGACAGCACTGGTCGCGATCACGTGGTTTTGTCCCTGTTTCAGTGTTTCCATGGCCGTGATAACTTGTCTCGTGACAAGTGTTACCTCACGGTCTTGTACCATGACAAACACTGACTTTGTCTAGCTTCCTTTTTCCTTTTTGGTGGGGCTTAAAAAATTCTTTTTCGATATTTCGCTTCTGGAAAGTCAAAAAAAATTTAAAAACCGGCCACAGCTTTCTGAGAGAAACTAACGTTTTGTTGCGTGAAAGTCGTTACTACATGGTGTCTTGTCTCGGAACAGAAAGTGGGAACAAAGAGTGACAAGGGAAAACCCTACCCCAGCACCAGGTACAGGATTGTCGCACTTAACACCTGTTCTGGGGGCCTGGTCAAGACAAATTTCAGTAATTGTGCGACAGACGTGAAGTAACATTTTTTGTACCGCTCCTAAGCGCAACAATAACAGAGAACAAATGGATGTGAAGTAACTGCCTAAGAGGAACCATTAGATTTGGGGTTTTGGGTAACAACGATGTTTTCAGAAAGTGCTGGAAGCTTGCCAAAATGCAGGAAGAGGTTTTTTTTTCTTTCTGGAATTAAACTTCTAGCAGATTTTGTTGCCGTAACGTAGTTGTAAGACCACAATTTAAAAACCAAGAGTATTTTGGGTGTGATTTAATGTTTAGGAACTGCTTTAAAACATCCTCTTGAGGTTCTAAAAAGGAAGTCCACTTTCTTTCTCCCTCGATCTTGTGTGGCTGTTTTTGGACCGAAACAGAATTCACCCTCCGCATAGTGGAGACGGATTATGACAATTATCTCGTTTTCCACCTTGACGCTGGTGACAAATCGGCACTTTATCTAGACGGTACGTTTCAGGGGCGGTGGGACCTTAAAGATGGGGTGGCCCAAAAGATGGGAGTGTGGGATTTATAAGGGGGAAAAACACCCCCAAGATAGATGAAGTGGGTGGGAAAGTCTCCTCTTCGCAATGATCCCTTGCAATCTACCGATTTGAAACACAAGCAGTCGGGAGAATCCATGGATTTTGATACCTCTCTTTGATGTCTCTTCCGAGGAAAGAACCCCAAATTTAGAGACAACAGCACAAAATCGCAACACCCTGCAAAGTGTCAGGAATGTGTTGTTTGCTGTGTTTCTGTTTTTACTGATCGCAGTTTCCTATCATGTGTCTTTATCACATTGTTTCCTGCTTTGGCCACTTTTGAAAAAGTGAGGTATAAATGAACATCATTGGGCCTGCTTCTTGGCCATCTCATCCAAGATTGTTCATATGGCTGTTGGATCTAAGGTCATGTGTTGACCTTCAGAAGCGTCCATGTTCCCCTGCTCTTGAGGTATACCCAGGGCTGTGTTTATAGCTCGCAATATTTTTCATTTGGGGTGGAATTGACTTATTTATTAGTTACTTTTAAGGCAGGGACTCGTCTACCCAAGGGACCCAACACCAAAACACAAACGGAGCAATATTGTATATGCGGTCCAGTGCAGTGAGGAGTGTGCAGACCTCTACACTGGAGAAACTTAAACAGCCATTAAACAGGAGGATGGCCCAACACAGGAGAGGCAACAGCTCAGGACCAGAGTCAGCAGTATACCTCCACTTGAAGGACCAAGGACACTCATTCAAAGATGAGGATGTACACATATTAGACAGAGAAGAGAGGTGGTTTGAGAGAGGGGTCAGGGAAGTCATTCATGTGAGCATTGAAAACCCCTCTCTCAACAGAGGTGGGGGCCTCAGGCACAGTCTATCTGCTACTTATCAAGCAGCCATTTCAACAATACCCAAGCACATCAAAAATACTTCACACTTCCACCACCAAGGCCATCCCCATACTTTATGGGTTTCAGCACCTTAGGCCATTGTTCACCTAATGGCCGATTGAGACTATTGCTCACCTAATGAGCCTATTCAGGCCATTGCTCATCTTATAAGCCTATTTCAGACCAGGGGTGACATGAGGTCAAAGTGAACTATAAAATGGAGGACTCTCAACCCGCTTTCCTCAGGCTGATGAAGCTATTTGGATGAGCAGCGAAAAGCTGCAATCTCTCAAGAAAAAGAAGTCCAGTTGCCATGACTCAACTTCCAGATAAACTCACCTGAGAATCTTCACAGATATACTGGGCAAAAATCAAAGAAAAACCGCACCAAAAGAAAGACACAAAACATGTGGCACCTTAAAGACTAACTTTCATATTTTAATGTAACATTTCGTGGAAAATGTCCACTTCTTCAGACATGTAGCAGCAGAAACTTTTCTACCTCACGCTTCCTCCAGTAAGCTCAAGATGTCAGGGCTATCGTTATTTCCCACTTTATCTTCACTACTGGTTTGCAAGACCCTCTTGAGTTTCAGGAGCCTCGTGGTGCAGTGGTTAAATGCCTGTACTGCAGGTAAAACTGTGCTCACGACCTGGGGTTCAATCCCAGGGAGCAGGTTCAAGGTTCACTCAGCCTTCCATCCTTCCGAGGTCGGTAAAATGAGTACCCAGCTTGCTGGGGGGGGGGCAATGTGTAGCCTGCACACTGTAATTAAATTTGTAAACCGCCCAGAGACTACTTAAAGTGGTATGGGGCAGTATATAAGCAGAACATGGCCATGCCTGGCATGGAAATCAGGACTCCCCAATCTAATCTCACCCTACAGCCGCGTGTCTCGCCAGCTGCATATGACATGCGGTGTTATTTTCACGCACTGCTTAGGTCCGTGTCAGACCTGAGCAGTTCATAAAGATTATGAAGATGGACAGAAATGTGCCTCTGGCAAGATCTCTGCCCTCATTTACTGATTCTGATATTTTCTGTCTTTTCACACTTTGGGGGGAATTGCCTGCCTGATTCTGAACTTGGATTTGAAGCCAGGCAGCCGACCGTCCCTGCCAGAATAAGGGAGAAATTCAAGGAAACTGCTTCAGCTTTGGGGTTCCCTGTGGCTAAGATCCTTGATGTGCCCAAATACGGTAAGAAACAGGTGGACTCATGGTGGACCTCATGTCCTAGAGGACATCCACTCACCTAGGGGACATCCACTCAAGCTGAGGGTTGGGAGAGTGAGAACAGACCAAAGAAAATATATATATTTTTTTTACACAGTGTGTTGTTAGTCTGTGGAACTCCCTGCCACAGGAGGTGGTGATGGCCTCTGGCCTGGAGGCCTTCAAAAGGGGATTGGACAGATTCCTGGAGGAAAAGTCCATCCCAGGTGACAAACCATGATGGAGATGTATCATCTCCAGCATTAAAACTGGGGTACTTCTAGGGCCAGAGGCAGGAGAGCGGTATCAGGAGACAGAGATCTAGTCTTGACAACTCCCAGGTGCATGTGGTAGGGCCACTGTGTGATACAGGAAGCTGGACTAGATGGACCTTTGGCCTGATCCAGCAGGGCTCTTCTTATGTTCTTATGTTGTCTCCTTGACTCGGCGTAAGCTCAACCTGGGGATCACAGAGATGGCTCTAACTGGTGACGCCCAGTCTCAGTCCTCAGCTGCATGGTGCGGACTACTGCCACCCCACCACCACCACTACTCCCAACTCCTGTAGGGTCTGCTGGGATGGGTACTTCCTTGGCCTGCTCTCCCTGCCTCTGTTCCATTTCCACCATTGTTAATTGGCTTCCAAGTCCCATTCCCCTTAAAAACTCTCCAGGCCGGCTAAAGGATGTTAAAACCGGGTTGGGGAGAGGGTGGAGGGTTGGACGGGGTTCCAGGATATGGCCCCTTCACCCCAGGTGGTGTGGCTGGTTTCCTTGCAGCCTCACGGAGAGCCCTGCTTGTTGTTCAGGGGATTGGGCCTTCCCTACAATGAAGAGAGTTGCCCCGCCCTCTGACTTGCAAATGAAGTCCATGTTGGCCTCCCCAGCAGCCAATCAGAGAGCCAAGCAGGCTGGCATTCAAGCGTCTGCTGTGGGCAAGGGTCGGAGAAAGAGAGACCAGCTCTGCGGTCGGGCATTGACCACAATAGCACGGCCGAGCAAGAAGCACGTCCCCATAAATATACTGGCAACCTGACCGTCTTCCGCCTTTCCAGCTTTAATAATGCAACATCTCTTCTTTTCTGCAGATTCTTGTCCGTGAATCCGTGGGCGGATGCAGCAACGGCTCAGGTCCTTCCTGAGGGTCCCTCCACCACCACCACCTCAATGGTTGGTGGCAACTCTGCCCATCACCCCCTTCTCAATAAAGAGACCCAAGCCTCCAGTTGTCTGTCTTGGCGTGTTTTTGTATGGTTTTGCAACATGTCCAAGAGATGGGCCTGCGCTGTACAGCTCTTGCAGCTTGGTCCCACTTTAACCCGGATGGGCCCAAATCCTTGCGAATGCTGGGATTTGTAGTTTTGGGGAAAGATTTGAAGGTGTAGTCGTCATTCCCAGGAAGTCACCAGTTGCAGCTCGAGTGAAGTCCAGCTTTTAAAACACGAGTGGATTCATACACCCCAAACCACATAAGAGTGGTTACTAGTTTGTCCTCCCCTTGTGGCCTCATGGCGCAGTGCTTAAAGGCCTGTCCTGCAGGTAAAACGATGCTCACGACCTGGGGTTCAGTCCCAGGTAGCAGGCTCAAGGTCGACTCAGCCTTCCATCCTTCCGAGGATGGTAAAATGAGTACCCCGCTTGTTTGCTGGGTGGGTGGGGTGGGGAGCAATGTGTAGCCTGCATAATTAACCTGTAAACCGCCCAGAGACTACTTAAAGTGGTATGGGGCGGTACACAAGCAGAACACTTTGCTTTTGCTTTTGGGTCTCCCCTTGTACACACAGAACTGTGCAGAGGGGGGGGCTGTGATGCCAGCAAGGTCAGACCAACATTCTTAAAAGAGGCTACCAATGGCCATTCCCGCTAGATCTCATCAATGGCCACCCTGCTCAAAGGGTGCAACATCTGGATCCCTCTTAGATCCGACCATAAACCTTTTTTTTGGGGGGGGGTTGCTGGAAATTCGCCTTTCCTTTTCTCGTCATTTATGTATGGCCCCCCGTAGTCCCAGTGGCTGAAACTCCTGCTATAATATGAATGCTGCCACGTGTGGGGTAGTGAGGAAGGTGAATGGCCAGGACTCGGGAGAAGTGAGTTCAAATCCTTGGTTGGGTGGTGGCGGCGACAGTGTTAGAACGGGCAAAGCCACTCCTTAAATGGACCACTTGTCTAAAAAGTCCTATTAGCTAATAGCATCGCTGTACGTTGGTTCTAAGTTGACGTAAGATAACATAAATAATACGACCGCCCTTTAAGTGGTCTATTAAGACTTTGCTGCTTGGCCAAGCCTTTTTAATTCATTTAGGCATGGCAGATTGCTGGTAGAATAGAGTAGAATAGAACAGAATTGAGTAACACTTGACTATCATTGCAACTAGTGCAACGAAAACACTCAAGTTTCCGCCCAGCCAGTCCGTCGTTCACTCTACTATCAAGCTCCAAAGCGTGGAGAGAGAAAAAACAATTACACTAGCTTCCATCCACTCGTACGTCCACCATCTGATACATGTATAAATTAAATTTCAAATAAATTAAGTATGGTTATTACCATTGGATGAGAGCTATTTTTAAAATCTGTTTGCCCTGATCTTAATGGATCTGTACCGTCTGCCTGATGGCATCAGTTCAAACAATAAGTGTCTCGGACAGAAAGGGTGTCTTTTATAATATGCTGTGCTTTTTATGAGGCATCGGGACCTGCACAGTTCCTCCAAAGTTGGGGAGAAAACACCCAATGATCTTCTCTGCCATATGGAGAAGGGACGGCCGTGGTCACCGTCACCATCACCCACAGGTTGACCTTCCTTGCGTCACGCACAGGGCAGCCATTCATTCGTTCTCCTTCTCCGCGGCCCTTGCCGAAAGAGGAGAGGGGCTTTCAAAAGGGCACGATGCAAAGCAAAAGAGCTGCCCGTAGCCCAGGCATGTCCAAACTTCATCCCTCCAGATGGTTTGGACCACAACTCCCACCATCCTTTGCCACTGGAAATACACACTTGGAATTCTGGGGGTTGTGGTCCAAAACATCAGGAGGGGCGAAGTTTGGACATGCCTGCCGTAGCCTTTTCCAATCCTTTGGGAACTTTCCATGCTTCTGGCAACTCTTCCCCTTTAGGTGGGTGAGGCAGGGTACACCGAGAAGGTTTATTATAGCTGGATCTAAGAGGGATGTTGCACCCTTAGAGCCGGGTACACTTGGGAGCTTTTGATTCCATAACGTCCCACTCTTCCACACACAAGGGACACTCTGGAGGGCCTCAGGCCCTTCTGTGCTGCTCCGCTGACCACAAGTGTTCCCTCCTACCCCCTTCTCCCAAAAAGAACAGGAAGGAGCTGTTCTGAATTCCCCACCACCACCCTTCCCGAAATGCTCGGTGGCCTTCTCCCTCCCCTGCCTTATAACTGCCTCCCCAGAGATAGGCTGGTAAACGCTCGGAGGGCAGAAAGGGAGAGGAAGACGGTGAGGTGGCTTCACCCGAGAGACTCGCCCCGCTGTAGCCGCAGCGGGTTTCTGCAGGAATGATGCAGACAGTCTACTGGCGCGTCTTGTTGGCCTTGGCCTGCTGGTACCCCGTCAGGGCGGAGGTGCCCGTGCAGCCCAACTTTGACACCAGGCGGGTAAGGGAGCTTTGAACTGTCGGAGAGCTCGGTGTGTCGTGTCTGGTGGAGGAACCAGAGGCTGGCAGTTCGATTCTCCACTGCGACTCTTGGCAGGAGTTAGACTTGATGGGGTCCTTTACACCTCCGCGGCTCTCAGACGATTGATGACTATCCGTGACCATGATGCAATTACACACCAAATTCATCCGCCGAGACAGGAGGAGGGTATGGTAAACAGCCTGGCCATGTCGCTGCTGGTTGTAGAGGAGTTGTTCCATTCGGCCCTCTCTTCGGAGGTTCTGCTGCCGTTGGACCAGCTATCCAAAACAGGTCCAAGTTGTCTGCTTAATGTGACAGATAGATATTTTTATTTACGGTCTTAGACCAAAGTACTACATATGCAGTCTAAAATAATGAGTAATACAAATAATACATATGAGCATCAATGTCCAGTCAGAAAAAAGAATCACATGAGTAAAGTTTATAGACAGATATATTAATAAATTAAATATGTTAAAAAATTTAAAATTATGGATAAAAAGGATTACAAAAAGTAATATTCTTATACATTAAAATTAAAATATTAAAATATTAAAAATATATAACAATTAAAATAACAGATATGAAACCATGAGCTACTAAGGCTCTGTGAATCTAGGGTTCGGGTATGGTCATCATCTTACAGCAAGCCATAGCAGCCACACAAAATTTGTGTTGCGTCATTACAGTCGTGACCGACTCTTCGTGACTCCATGTCCATGGAGTTTTCTTGGCAGGAAGACTGGAGTGGCTTGCCAGTTCCTCCTCCAGGTGCCGACAGCACCTGGTATTCCCTGGTGGTCGCCCATCCAGCTACTAACCAGGGCCGACCCTGCTTAGCTTCCGAAACCAGGCAAGATCGGATGTGTTCAGGGCATCTAGGCAGCTCTACACAAAATTTAGCCACTGCCATTGTAATATATGTAACCCTGTTGGCAAGCAAATAGTGAGAATAAAATTCCGTCGGTCTCCCTGGGAACTTTTGGAGAATTGAGTACAAAATGTCTTTACGTAGGTCCATATAAAATCCGCAATAGAGAAAGCACATGCTCCACGGTTTCCACCTCACCACTATTGCAGGGGCTGAAGGGGTTGGAGAATGAGGCCATCTATAGATACACACACTCACAATGAGCTTGAGACAGAGGGCAATCGTTTCCCTTCATCTTTCCTACCTTGTTCCGCAATTGTGTTTGAACCGTGACAGCGTTGTTCGCGGTCACGTGGTTTTGTCCCTGCTCAGTCCCTGTTTCTGTTTACTCAGGGGCATGATTACTTGTCTCGTGACAACTGTTACTTCACGGTCTTGTTCTGTGACAAATTCTGAATTTGTCTTGCTTTCTTAACCCTTTAAAAAAAATCGTAAGTAAAACTTTTTCGATATTTCGATTTACTGGTCTTCCGGGATTTACACATCAATGATACAGGATTTTCAGTACTTTCTTTAATAAACATTTGCGCTGCATGGTGTTTCCCATAGGGAAATTAATGTTGAATACCGCTTCAGCCGCTGACCACTAGGTGGACACTGGTTGTTGCGTGACAGTTGTTACCACATGGTCCCTTGTCTCGGAACAGGAACTGGGAACCAAGGGCCTTTTCACACGACCCCTAAGATCCGCTGGTCCCTTAAATTCGGACCAAAGATCTTAGGGGTTCGTTGCCCTTCCTTCCTCCCCACCAGAGAAAGAGGGGGAAAAATGCAGCTCACCTGGAGGAGCCTCCCGGAGCTCCGTTTCTCTTCCGTTTGTCTTCCGTTTCTCTTCTGCTTGCTTTTTTCCCTCCCACCTCTTCTCTTAAAGGGGCAGGTGGCAAAAAAAAACACAAGCAGAAGCCAGGAGAGCCCTGCACTGACCAGATTAAATCCGGACCTGGGGATTTTCACCCACCTCAAGCAGGTACAAGAAAGTGCAGCTGGGTCGTGCTTAGGTGGGCGGGGTCGCACTTAATTGTCTGCAAAGTCCGGAGCTGGTGGGAAAACACTTGTAAGGTCCGGACCTTGCAGCCATTTCCTGCGGAGCTTAGGGGTCGTGTATAAAGGCCCCTTCTGTGACAAGAGAATTCCCCAGCCCGGGGTCAGGTATGACTTGTCACACTCCGTTCCTGCTTCCGGGGGCATGGTCAAGACAACTTTTTGCTGTCGTGCTATGGACATGAAGTACGTGGCATTTTTTTTGTACCGTCCCAAGCGGGACAGCAAGGAAGGACAAATGGGACATGAAGTAACCACCGACCATCCAAGGAAAGAGCATCTTGATTTTTAACTTCTGGTGAGAACCAACTAAGAACAAGCATCTCTCTCTCTCTCTCTCTCTTTTTCCAGTTTGCAGGGCCATGGTATCCTATCCAGCTTGTGATCGACAAGGACGGCGAGATGAAACCAGTTGCCATTGCGGGAAGAACGGCCGTCCTCAGAAGCAACGGGGACATTGACATGGATGTAGAGGTCCTAGTGTGAGTGAAACCTCCACCCACTGTCGAAAGACCTCAGTTAGATGGTTGGGCAGGGTCCCCGATCAGTCGGCCTCCAACCTCCCGCCAACCCTCAGAAGCCATATTCCACAGCAGAAAGGGGGTGGGGTGCATATTACGAGTTCAGCTGCAATAATTGTACAGTAGGACCCCCATATCCACTGATTTATTATCCACTGATTCAGTTATCCATGGTTTGCAGAAAAAAATAAATAGACAATTGAGCAGCCACAAAGCAAGCTACTGTCACAGACAGCAGCCAGAAAGCAAGCTACTGTCACAAAACAGCAGTTTTGGGGAAGGTTTTGGTGTTCTCTCTTATCCACGGATTTCATTATCCATGGGTAGGCCTGGTACCAATCCCCAGCGGATACCGGGGTCCTGCTGTACTTTTTTTCGAATATAATTTTGAGCCATTGGAAATATGAAATCAAGAAACCCCGGGAGATTCTGGTGCTGATTTTGTCACGCAACTTTGGGTTTTCAGCAGCTAGCGTCACCCTTTGGAAGGTGTTGATGCGGAAAAGTTGTGTGTGTATGTGTGTGTGTAAATTAGCCTGAGAATCAAGCAAGCCGTTAAAGTGACCCTGTTGAAATTAATTTATTTTTTTGGGGGGGAAAGGACGTTGTTATTGTTCTTAACCCTTGAAAAGTTGCAAAAACATGTCCCGTGACCTCAAAGCTTTTAATTTGCCCCTTTTCTAGTTTGCTTGCTGGGTAGCCCTTGATAACGCCTGCCTTCTTTCCAGCAATGGGGAATGCGTCACAAAAATGACGCCGTTTCTGCACACGGATACGCCCGGTGTATTCACGACGGAGGGTAAGTCTGGATGCTGCCTCCTCCAGATTTGGGTGGGATGGGAGAAAAAAACTGCGCCCTGCCAGGAATCTGTTTGCTCCATCACCTCCCTCATATGGCCATGTTTTCAGAAAACCAATTTGACTAATAGGTGGGTCCTGGATCCTTTGGGTCAACAAACATAAACAGTATACTGTATATAGACATGCCCTCCCAAGTGAGACCCGCCTGGCGCCAACGTTGATGACATTCTGGCGCCTGGTAAAAACATTCCTGTTCCAGAAGTTTTTTAACTGATGATTGTGGGTCCTGGTGGTGATTTTAGTGTAGTTTTTTTAAAATATATTGTATTTATTGTATTTAAATGTTTTTATTGTTTTAATTTTATTGCAATTTTGATGTTTTTAATTGTCTGAATTGTTTATTTTGATTGTGAGCCACCCAGAGGCCTTTGGGTAGTGGGGGGGCATACAAGCTATATAAATTAAATTAAATTAAATTAAATTAAGGTAAAGGTTACCTCTGCACATGCGTGCTAGTTGTGTACGACTCTAGGGGCGGTGCTCATCTCCGTTTTCAAGCCGCAGGGCCACTGTTGTGTAAGTCTGTGGCCATGTGGCTGGCATGGCTGCACACACATACTGACATATATCGATAATAAATAAAATAAAAATTCCTGGAGTCACACTTGATCCCCTTGAAAAGTTGCCTTTGACTATTCAGGCCATTTTAGGCATAATGCTGGAACATAAGAACATAAGAAGAGCCATGCTGGATCAGGCCAAAGGACCATGTAGTCCAACTTCCTGTATCTCACAAGTGGCCTCAACAAATGTGTCCGGGAGTGCATGGGACTAAATATCTGTCTCCTGATCCCACTCCCCTGCCTCTGGCCCTTGAAGGATCCCAGTTTAATTAAGCCTGGAGATGACACATCTCCCTCATGGCTTGTCACCTGGGATGGACTTCTCCTCCAGGAATCTGTCCAATCCCCTTTGGAAGGCATCCAGGCCAGATGCCATCACCACCTCTTGTGGCAGGGAGTTCCACACACTAACAACGCGCTGTTAATTTTTTTTCTTTTGTCTGTTCTCACTCTCCCAACTCTCAGTTTGAGTGGATGTTCCCTAGTTCTGGTATTTTGTTTCTTCCTGTTACCCTTCGGCATGAATAATAAGGCTAAAGTTGCCCTGGAGCTGTGTTCCAAGTTGGCCGTCAGCTTTTAAGTTCTGGAAAGGAAAGAGCGTTTTTTCCCCTCCTGACTCACCATATACTCTGGGCTTTGTGCCCCTTCTTTCTGCAACCATGCAGGAAGCACCATCCATGTGGTGGAGACAGATTACAACACCTACCATATTCTCCATGTTGCCACAAAGCTCAACAAAATCCTGCACCTGGAAGGTATGTTTTCATGGCAAGGGTGTGTGTGTGTGTGCCAAGGCATGTTGTCCTGACCTCAAAGGAGAGCAAAGGCCCCCCGTGAAGTTTCACGCCCAACCAAGAGCTTCTAGCAGCCATTTTTGGTGTGATGTAAACATGTGTGGATGGCAACCCACTCCAGAAGCCTACAAGGAACAGGCCCCATTGATGATTCGTGAAGGGTCTGCTGGATCTGAAGAAGTCATCTCGAGGGTGTAGTGGCGTTCCATCCACATGCAATGTGCCAGTTTCCAGGGTAACACAGGGTTCTTGGTTGGTGTTACTACAGTCATCATGTACTGTACTGGGGTTATGCCTATTGAAGGCAGGCAGGCAGGCAGGCAGGCAGACAGACAGACAGAAATGATGCAAAGCAGAAAGAAAGGAAGGAAGGAATAGGAAGGTAGGAAGGAAGGAAGGAAGGAAGGAAGGAAGGAAGGGAGGAAGGAAGGAAGGAAAGAAACAATGCAAAGCAGAAAGAAAGAAAAGATGCAAAGCAGAAAGAAAGAAAGAAAGAAAGAAAGAAAGAAAGAAAGAAAAAAATAATAAAATTATAAGTAGCTAGAGCTGCCTAGATGCCCTAAGCACATCCAATCTTGTCTGATTTCGGAAGCTAAGCAGGGTCGGCCCTAGCTAGTACTTGGATGGGTGACCACCAGGGAATACCAGGTGCTGTAGGTGCCTGGAGTAGGAACCAGCAAGCCACTCCAGTCTTCCTGCCAAGAGAACTCCATGGACATGGGGTCACGAAGAGACGGTCACAACTGTAACGATGCAACGACAGCAGCAACTCCCAAGGTATACTCTCAGGTGCTACATTTCCTTGTTTGATTCCCTGCCTTTTCTCTCTTCATTGGCCAAAGACCTGTAGCCCTCACTGGGGTTGTACTTACCATCCAAAACGTGCTTGACAATACCTGGCTGCACCACATCACAAGGCAACTCTGTCTCTGTCTCTGTAGCAAGGTACCCTGGAGTGTCCGAGAGCAGAAAGAAAAAATTCAAGGACCTCGCCATTTCCTTGGGGTTCCCGGCGGACAAAATTGTTGATGTTCGCCAAACGGGTGAGAGTGTTTGGATGTTTATGGACTACTCCTTACTGGGCTCAGTAGGGTGCGTGGGAGGCCAGAGCATACATTATAGACAACTTGCTGTTAGGAGGGAAATCTGATTTGAATAATGGAGTTATGATCCCCCCCCCCGCAGACCCTCATGTTTTCAGAAGGAAGGTAAACAAATGAAGCTTGGTTTTTATCTCCTGAAGGGCCGTGATTTACAACAGTGTGATCCTGGTGTCTAGTTTTGCTTCTTGTTCTAACAACCCTCCCTCATTCCTTCCACAGGCCTTTGTGCGTAGTGAGAACCCAGATAAAGGACACCTGCAAATCCAGGAGGGCATCTCTGTGGGATGGGGACGGTGTAGAGGAGTCGTTAAAGCCCTCCGTTTCCTTCATTAAAATAAATAAATAAATTTAACCATCTGTTGAGCAAAACCCACATAGGAGATCCTGTTGAGATACATCCTGGGAAGTTCCTTAGAGTGTTTGGGATAATTATAAAACTGCTTGTTGCCATTCTCATATATATTTTTCCACCTGAGCTTCATCCATTTGTCTTAGGCCTCTGTGTTCCCAATTATAAAGAGACCCAACCATGCACCTCTGTTGGAATCATTTTACAAATGCTCAAATGGCATTGGCAAAGAATGCTTTATTCTTCTTAGTGGAGGGCCTTGCCTTTAAGGGGCGATGAAACCTTATCTACACACAGACCTCGTTCTTAGTGGCTGCTGTCTTTTTTCTTTTTAAACTACTCGGGGCAAGACCACAGGAAGAAAAAAAGGAGGAAAACCTTATTTACATAACAACATAAGAACGTAAGAAGAGCCATGCTTAATCAGTCCAAAGGCCCATCTAGTTCAGCTTCCTGTATCTCACAGTGGCCCCACCAAATGCATCTGAGAATGCACGAGACTAGATCTCTGTCTCCTGATACCACTCCCCTGCATCTGGCCCTTGAGGTACCCTGGTTTTTTAAGCCTGGAGATGACACATTTCCATCATGGTTTGTAACCTGTGATGGACTTTTCCTCCAGGAATCTGTCCAACCTCCTTTTGAAGGCATCCAGGCCAGATGCCATCACCACCTCCTGTGGCAGGGAGTTCCACAGACTAACAACACACTGGGTAAAAAAAATTCTTTTGCCTGTTCTCAACCTCCCAACCCTCAATTTGTGTGGATTTCCCCTAGTTCTGGTATTTTGTGAGAGGGAGAAAAATGTCCCTCTATCCACTTTACTCATGCCATGCATTATTTTGTACATCTCAATCCTATTTCCCCTCAGGTGCCTTTTTGTGAATCTGGAGCTCCCTCGCTTTGTGGTTCCACACAGAAAGTGACAAAAAACAGCTCAATGCTTTGGGGTATGAATGAGCGAAATGGTGCCTAGGCTGGGTGGTTTTGGCTTGTGTGTGTGGTGACACCACCCCATATCCCCACTTTCTTAGAATCATAGAATCACAGAGTTGGAAGAGACCTCAAGGGTCATCCATTCCAACCCCCTGCCATGCAGGAACCCCCATCACAGGACTCCAAACAGATGGCCATCCAGCCTCTGCTTAAAAACCTGCAAAGAAGGAGACTCCACCACCCTCCTTTGTGGCAGCATATTCCACTGCCAGACAGCTCTAACCATCAGGAAGTTCTTCCTAATGGTCAAATGGAATCTCTTTTCCTGTACTTTGGGACCATTGCCCCGCATGCTAGTCTCTGAAGCCATGGAAAACAAACCAGTCCCTTCTTTAATGTGACATCCTTTCAGATGTTTAAACAGAGCTATCATATCTCCTCTCAGTCTTCTTTTTGTATGGCTAAACATTCCCAGCTCCCTAAGCCGCTCCTCGTAAGACATTTCTTCCAGACCCTGAATCATCTTGGTCGCCCTCCTCTGGACCCATTCAAGATCGTCAACATCCTTTTTAAATTGAGGTGCACAGAACTGGACACAGGACTCCAGATGGGGTCTGACCAGAGCAGAATAGAGTGGTACTATCACTTCCCTTGATCTCAACACAATGCTTCTGTTGATGCAACCAAGAATCATGTTGGCTTTCTTGGCCAGCGCATCACACTGCTGACTCATGTTTAATTTGTGGTTCACTGATTCCCAGATCCCTTTCACAGGTACTATTTTCCAGCCAGGTGTCTCCCATCCTAACATTATATCTGTGGGATTCATTCTTTGTGAATCGAGGGAACGGGATGGTGGGTGGAGGAACAAAGGAGAATCAGGCAAGGAGAGAGAATTGCTCCTGTTTCCTTGGAAAACGATGTTTGAATCCAAGTGTGAAATGACTGCAAAAGACAGAGACTCTCTGGGCGCACTCCATGATCATCCACAATGCCTGGCATCTCAACGAATGGATGTAAGAGCACAGAATTGAGAAGGTGGCATATCTCCACCTCAATTTCAGTTGAGATGCCACCAACCAGGACATGTGCAGTTGGGTGGAAGAGGACACTTCACGTCCTCACCCACAAGGTTGCACCGAGGCAGAGATCTGATTGAGGACATCTTCTAAGCATGCCTCAAGATCTCATGATGTTCTCTAGGAACACCTCTGGTGGAACAAGAACTTCTTAAAAGCATCTCTTTCTGGATCAATGAGCCACGCCTGCCATCGGGATGCAGGTGGGTGGTTGGGAGGGCATGTTGGGATAAGATTTGAGGAACTTCCTGGGAGGACTATATAAAGAAAGATGTGTTTGAGAGACTGACTCTCACACAGAGTCAATGACAAGCAACCAGCTGGTGCAATGTCCTCTATGACTTGGAAGATCCCCTTTGTCACTCTGTGTATGATTCATACCCTGAGAGGAAGGTTTTTTTCCTTCCTGCTTGATTTTGGAGGCAAAAGGAACACGATTAGTGATGGTTTTTATACCCTTTTAAACCCTGTTGATTGCTTGTGCCCAAAAAATGTAAGGCATATGGGACTTGTAGTCAGTTTGCTTCCAACTCTGAAAGATGCCTCTGCTTGCTGACTTGTAATTACAACCAGCAGGAAGGCGATAAGCTTGCTTTGTGTATACAATGTCTCTGAAGATAACAGTCTACCCTTCCTAGCAAACTGAAACATTCCATGCTTCCTGCTATCTTGCATGCTTTCTGTGTGCTAGTGGGATGGATCACACCCGTATAATTGCTCCCCCCCCCCGAAAAATAGTGGAAAGATGAGATCTTTGGGACATTTTTTCTAAAGGACTTGCAATCTCCAGAAATCTTTCTCACAATTCCTGACTGACGCCTGCTTGCTTTCCAGCAAACTTCCCGTTCTCCAGCAAACTCTTTCTTATCCAAAAACCTTTTTTTCCTCCCCTGCCTGCTTGCTTTCCAGCCCCCTCCCCCCCCCGCTCCCCCTGAGCTGCTTCTGGTCGATAGACAGAGAGGGGCAGGGGGGAGAGAGAGAGAGAGAGAGAAAAAGCATTTTTGATTCCTAAATTTTCCTGTAGCTTGCTAAAGAGAGTATGAGGGGAATTCTGGCTGCCTAAGCTTTCTGAGAGAGAAAATCTACATTCTCCATGGCTTTGGAGAAAGAGGAAAATCTCTTAGGGAAAAATAAGGTACAGAATCTTTTGGAAAAATTACCTTTCTCCTATACTTATACTGAGGGTGCCTGGCATCTGCCACAGCACACAAAAGGCTGGCCTTTGCCTTAATGGTGAACTTTGTCCTTTTGGAAAAGGGGTCTATCTTTGGAATTCCCTCTCTGGGCAAATCTGCTTTGGTCCAGCCCAAGGCTGAACTCTGCATATGCTCTAAAGCTGGCTGCTTCTGATTCCTGAGGTGCCTTCCCTGGGAAATGGAATCCTGAGCCTTAAATGGTTTCAAGGCTTGCGTTACTGAGCCATGGACAAAATTTTGGCCTCTCTGCATTGCTTTGGGAAATCCTGCCCCATGGCTTGGCTCTTTGCTGCAAGAAAGTGACTGCCTTTGGGGCATCTCCTTGCCTTTTGTAGATACATTTTCTGGCACGACAAAAATTTTCCCCTCCTGCTTCTGGGGTTTGATGAGATATTCCTGAGTGTCATTTTGCCCTGTGCTGAGACCATTCTTGATGGAAATTTTTGATCTTAGAACAACGGTCTCAGCACGGGGTTCCCTTTTTTCCTCCACCAATTCCTGATTGTGGGACACTGTTCCTAACTGCAGGTCACTAGGTGGAAAAATTATTGGTAGGGACATCTGAAAATTTGTGGGGAGAAGTGAAGCGGGCATTTCCATGCGCCCCCATGGTTGCTCTGCTCTATCACCTGCATTCTGCTTGCCAACCCTGGAATTTTCTACCTGTAGATTTCTTCCTACTGCTGGTTCCCCACCCAGAGGCTGTTGTGACTCCCAAGACTCCATCTGGGACTCTTGGCTTTCCCAAGGCATTCTTTTGCTCCGAAAATTAACTGACCCACTGAATTCCTTTCGCTCTTCAACCGAGAAGAACGCTCCCATCTCACCTATTGGGATCCCCTGGAGGATGTCTGGACGCGTCTCGAAGCCTTTTACAGGCGTAGGGAGATGAGGGTGGGCCGCATTCCGTGCCTTTTGGCCTGGAGCCTGGTCCTTGTGCCTAGTGGTTCCTCTGCATCTGCCTTGCTGCAGGAGATTGCATCTGCGTTGCCTTCTGGGAATCACGTATGCCGTTGCCTTGGGGGAATCACGTCTGCCGTTGCCTTGGGGGGATCACGTCGAGCGGATCACGTCGAGCAGATCACGTCGGGGTCACCATCTGTTGCGTTACGAATCACACGGGACACAGAGTTTCAGGGTGCAATATCTGGTGCTCAGGGCAGCATTCCTGTTCGTCTGTCTGTCAGGGTTCCATGGATGTTTGTGTGTCTCTCTGTGTCTGCATCGGCTGCGTGCATGTGAGATTGATGATGATTCTCCCTTTCTGTCTGGTGATGATTCTCCCTCTGAGCCTTCTCCTGCCGCTGCCTGAGCCCCAGTCTTTTATTAAGAGAGAGTAAGCACAATAGATACAGAGAAACATTCCTCGGTGGGGGGAAAGAATGAAAGCCTTATCTGTTCAGTAAACAGGTACACAAAGCAGGGGAAATGGAATCCATAGGTGGGGGGGAAAGGCTCCCTAGCTAGTGAGGCATTACTGATAAGAGGCTTCCTTGGGCCTGAGCAGATGTATCCTGATATCCTGGTTTCCTGGCCTCCTGACCTATGCTTAGATCAGCATCCGCTTAGCTGCACCTGGGTGCCTGCTCAGCCCTGGAGATTTCTGGGAAATCCAGGTCCTCAGCTTCCTCTAGGTGCGCTTTTGTGCTCTGCCCATTTCTTGGGGTACAGAGCTATTGGGGTATGAAATCCCTACATCGCACCTCGTGCAACGAAAACACTCAAGTTACCACCCAGCCAGTCCGTCGTTCACTCTACTATCAAACTCCAAAGCATGAAAAAACAATTACAGTAGCTTCCATCCTTTTGTACATCCACCATCTGATACATGTATAAATTAAATTTCAACTAAATTAAGTATGGTTATTACCATTGGATGAGAGCTATTTTTAAAATCTGTTTGCCCTGATCTTAATGGATCTGTACCGTCTGCCTGATGGCATCAGTTCAAACAAAAAGTGTCTCGGACAGAAAGGGTATCTTTTATAATATGCTGTGCTTTTTATGAGGCATCGGGACCTGCACAGTTCCTCCAAAGTTGGGGAGAAAACACCCAATGATCTTCTCTGCCGTATGGAGAAGGGATGGCCGTGGTCACCGTCACCATCACCCACAGGTTGACCTTCCTTGCGTTACGCACAGGGCAGCCATTCATTCGTTCTCCTTCTCCGCGGCCCTTGCCGAAAGAGGTGAGGGGCTTTCAAAAGGGCACGATGCAAAGCAAAAGAGCTGCCCGTAGCCCAGGCATGTCCAAACTTCATCCCTCCAGATGGTTTGGACCACAACTCCCACCATCTGCCATTGGAAATACACGCTTGGAATTCTGGGGGTTGTGGTCCAAAACATCAGGAGGGGCGAAGTTTGGACATGCCTGCCGTAGCCTTTTCCCATCCTTTGGGAACTTTCCATGCTTCTGGCCACTCTTCCCCTTTAGGTGGGTGGGGCAGGGTACACCGAGAAGGTTTGTTATAGCTGGATCTAAGAGGGATGTTGCACCCTTAGAGCCGGGTACACTTGGGAGCTTTTGATCCCATAACGTCCGACTCTTGCACACACAAGGGACACTCTGGAGGGCCTCAGGCCCTTCTGTGCTGCTCCGCTGACCACAAGTGTTCCCTCCTACCCCCTTCTCCCAAAAAAAACAGGAAGGAGCTGTTCTGAATTCTGAATTCCCCCCCCCACCCTTCCCGAAATGCTCGGTGGCCTTCTCCCTCCCCTGCCTTATAACTGCCTCCCTAGAGATAGGCTGGTAAACGCTCGGAGGGCAGAAAGGGAGAGGAAGACGGTGAGGTGGCTTCACCCGAGAGACTCGCCCTGCTGTAGCCGCAGCAGGTTTCTGCAGGAACGATGCAGACGGTCTACTGGCGCCTCTTGTTGGCCTTGACCTGCTGGTACCCCCGTCAGGGCGGAGGTTCCCGTGCAGCCCAACTTTGACACCAGGCGGGTAAGGGAGCTTTGAACTGTCGGAGAGCTCGGTGTGTCGTGTCTGGCGGAGGAACCAGAGGCTGGCAGTTCGATTCTCCACTGCGACTCTTGGCAGGAGTTAAACTTGATTGGGTCCTTTACACCTCCGCGGCTCTCAGATGATTGATGACGATCCGTAACACATCAAATTCATCTGCCTAGACAGGAGGAGGGTATGGTAAACAGCGTGGCCATGTCGCTGCTGGTTGTAGAGGAGTTGTTCCATTCGGCCCTCTCTTCGGAGGTTCTGCTGCCGTTGGACCAGCTATCCAAAACAGGTCCAAGTTGTCTGCTTAATGTGACAGATAGATATTTTTATTTACGGTCTTAGACCAAAGTACTACATATGCAGTCTAAAATAATGAGTAATACAAATAATACATATGAGCATCAATGTCAAGTCAGAAAAACGAATCACAGGAGTAAAGTTTATAGACAGATATATTAATAAATTAAATATGTTAAAAATTTAAAATTATGGATAAAAAGGATTACAAAAGTAATATTCTTATACATTAAAATTAAAATATTAAAATATTAAAAATATATAACAATTAAAATAACAGATATAAAACCATGAGCTACTAAGGCTCTGTGAATCTAGGGTTCGGGTATGGTCATCATCTTACAGCAAGCCATAGCAGCCACACAAAATTTGTGTTGCGTCATTACATTCGTGACCGACTCTTTGTGACTCCATCTCCATGGGGTTTTCTTGGCAGGAATACTGGAGTGGTTTTGCCAGTTCCTACTCCAGGCGCCTACAGCACCTGATATTCCCTGGTGGTCTCCCAACCAAGTACTAACCAGGGCCGACCCTGCGTAGCTTCCGAAATCAGGCAAGATCGGATGTGTTCAGGGCATCTAGGCAGCTCTACACAAAATTTAGCCACTGCCATTGTAATATATGTAACCCTGTTGGCAAGCAAATAGTGAGAATAAAATTCCGTCGGTCTCCCTGGGAACTTTTGGAGAATTAGGTACAAAATGTCTTTACGTAGGTCCGTATAAAATCCGCAATAGAGAAAGCACATGCTCCACGGTTTCCACCTCACCACTATTGCAGGGGCTGAAGGGGTTGGAGAATGAGGCCATCTATAGATACACACACTCACAATGAGCTTGAGACAGAGGGCAATCGTTTCCCTTCATCTTTCCTACCTTGTTCCGCAATTGTGTTTGAACTGTGATAGCATTGTTCGCGGTCACGTGGTTTTGTCCCTGCTCAGTCCCTGTTTCCGTTTACTCAGGGGCATGATTACTTGTCTCGTGACAACTGTTACTTCACGGTCTTGTTCCGTGACAAATTCTGAATTTGTCTTGCTTTCTTAACCCTTTTTTAAAAAAAAAAATCGTAAGTAAAACTTTTTCGATATTTCGATTTACTGGTCTTCCGGGATTTACACATCAATGCTACAGGATTTTCAGTACTTTCTTTAATAAACATTTGCGCTGCATGGTGTTTCCCATAGGGAAATTAATGTTGAATGCTGCTTCAGCCGCTGACCACTAGGTGGACACTGGTTGTTGCGTGACAGTTGTTACCACATGGTCCCTTGTCTTGGAACAGGAACTGGGAACCAACCGTGACAAGAGAATTCCCCAGCCCAGGGTCAGGTATGACTTGTCACACTCCGTTCCTGCTTCCGGGGGCATGGTCAAGACAACTTTTTGCTGTCGTGCTATGGACATGAAGTACGTGGAATTTTTTTTGTACCGTCCCAAGCGGGACAGCAAGGAAGGACAAATGGGACATGAAGTAACCACCAACCATCCAAGGAAAGAGCATCTTGATTTTTAACTTCTGGTGAGAACCAACTAAGAACAAGCATCTCTCTCTCTCTCTCTCTCTCTCTCTCTCTCTTTTTCCAGTTTGCAGGGCCATGGTATCCTATCCAGCTTGTGATCGACAAGGACGGCGAGATCAAACCAGTTGTCATTGCGGGAAGAACGGCCATCCCCAAAAGCAACGGGGACATTGACATGGATGGAGAGGTCTTAGTGTGAGTGAAACCTCCACCCACTGTCGAAAGACCTCAGTTAGATGGTTGGGCAGGGTCCCCGATCAGTCGGCCTCCAACCTCCCGCCAACCCTCAGAAGCCATATTCCACAGCAGAAAGGGGGTGGGGTGCATATTACGAGTTCAGCTGCAATAATTGTACAGTAGGACCCCCATATCCACTGATTCATTATCCACTGATTCAGTTATCCATGGTTTGCAGAAAAAAATAAATAGAGAATTGAGCAGCCACAAAGCAAGCTACTGTCACAGACAGCAGCCAGAAAGCAAGCTACTGTCACAAAACAGCAGTTTTGGGGAAGGTTTTGGTGTTCTCTCTTATCCACAGATTTCATTATCCATAGGTAGGCCTGGTATCAATCCCCAGCGGATACTGGGGTCCTACTGTACTTTTTTTCGAAGATAATTTTGAGCCATTGGAAATATGAAATCAGGAAGCCCCGGGAGATTCTGGTGCTGATTTTGTCACGCAACTTTGGGTTTTCAGCAGCTAGTGTCACCCTTTGAAAGGTGTTGATGCGGAAAAGTTGTGTGTGCATGTGTGTGTGTAAATTAGCCTGAGAATCAAGCAAGCCGTTAAAGTGACCCTGTTGAAATGAATTTATTTTTTTTTTGGGGGGGGGGAAGGACGTTGTTATTGTTCTTAACCCTTGAAAAGTTGCAAAAGCATGTCCCGTGACCTCAAAGCTTTTAATTTGCCCCTTTTCTAGTTTGCTTGCTGGGTAGCTCTTGATAACGCCTGCCTTCTTTCCAGCAATGGGGAATGCATCAGAAAAATGACGCCGTTTCTGCACACGGATACGCCCGGTGTATTCACGACGGAGGGTAAGTCTGGATGCTGCCTCCTCCAGATTTGGGTGGGATGGGAGAAAAAACTGCGCCCTGCCAGGAATCTGTTTGTTCCATCACCTCCCTCATATGGCCATGTTTTCAGAAAACCAATTTGAATAATAGGTGGGTCCTGGATCCTTTGGGGAAACAAACATATACAGTATATATAGACGTGCCCTCCCAAGTGAGACCCACCTGGCGCCAACATTGATGACATTCTGGCGCCAGATAAAAACATTCCTGTTCCAGAAGTTTTTTAACTGATGATTGTGGGTCCTGGTGGTGATTTTAATGTAGTTTTTTTTAATATATTGTATTTATTGTATTTAAATGTTTTTATTGTTTTAATTTTATTGCAATTTCAATGTTTTTAATTGTCTGAATTGCTTATTTTGATTGTGAGCCACCCAGAGGCCTTTGGGTAGTGGGGGGCATACAAGCTATATAAATAAAATAAAATAAAATAAAATAAAATAAAAAGGTAAAGGTTACCTCTGCACATGCGTGCTAGTTGTGTACGACTCTAGGGGCGGTGCTCATCTCGATTTTCAAGCCGCAGGGCCACTGTTGTGCAAGTCTGTGGCCATGTGGCCAGCATGGCTGCACACAAATACTGACATATATCGATAATAAATAAAATAAAAATTCCCGGAGTCACACTTGATCCCCTTGAAAAGTTGCCTTTGACTATTCAGGCCATTTTAGGCATAATGCTGGAACATAAGAACATAAGAAGAGCCATGCTGGATCAGGCCAAAGGACCATCTAGTCCAGCTTCCTGTATCTCACAAGTGGCCTCACCAAATGTGTCCGTGAGTGCATGGGACTAAATATCTGTCTCCTGATCCCACTGCATCTGGCCCTTGGAGGACCTTGGTTTTAAGCTTGGAGATGACACATCCCCATCTTGGTTTGTCACCTGTGATGGACTTTTCCTCCAAGAATCTGTCCCAACCCCTTTTGAAGACATCCATGCCAGATGCCATCACCACCTCTTGTGGCAGGGAGTTCCACACACTAACAACGCTCTGGGTTATTTTTTTTTCTTTTGTCTGTTCTCACTCTCCCAACTCTCAGTTTGAGTGGATGTTCCCTAGTTCTGGTATTTTGTTTCTTCCTGTTACCCTTCGGCATGAATAATAAGGCGAAAGTTGCCCTGGAGCTGTGTTCCAAGTTGGCCGTCAGCTTTTAAGTTCTGGAAAGGAAAGAGCGTTTTTTCCCCTCCTGACTCACCATATACTCTGGGCTTTGTGCCCCTTCTTTCTGCAACCATGCAGGAAGCACCATCCACGTGGTGGAGACGGACTACAACACCTACCATGTTCTCCATGTTGCCACAAAGCTCAACAAAATCCTGCACCTGGAAGGTATGTTTTCATGGCAAGGGTGTGTGTGTGTGTGCCAAGGCATGTTGTCCTGACCTCAAAGGAGAGCAAAGGCCCCCCGTGAAGTTTCACGCCCAACCAAGAGCTTCTAGCAGCCATTTTTGGTGTGATGTAAACATGTGTGGATGGCAACCCACTCCAGAAGCCTACAAGGAACAGGCCCCATTGATGATTCGTGAAGGGTCTGCTGGATCTGAAGAAGTCATCTCGAGGGTGTAGTGGCGTTCCATCCACATGCAATGTGCTGGTTTCCAGGGCAACACAGGGTTCTTGGTTTGTTTTGCTACAGTCATCATGTACTGTAATGGGGTTATGCCTATTGAAGACAGACAGACAGACAGACAGACAGACAGACAGACAGACAGACAGAAAGGATGCAAAGCAGAAAGGATGGAAGGAAGGAAGAAATAGGAAGGAAGGAAGGAAGGAAGGAAGGAAGGAAACAATGCAAAGCAGAAAGAAAAGATGCAAAGCAGAAAGAAAGAAAGAAGGAAGGAAGGAAAGAAAGAAAGAAAGAAAGAAAGAAAGAAAGAAAGAAAGAAAGAAAGAAAGAAAGAAAGAAAGAAAGAAAGAAAGAAAGAAAGAAAGAAAGAAAGAAAGAAAGAAAGAAAGAAAGAAAGAAAGAAAGAAAGAAAGAAAGAAAATAATAAAATTATAAGTAGCTAGAGCTGCCTAGATGCCTTAAGCACATCCAATCTTGTCTGATTTCGGAAGCTAAGCAGGGTCGGCCCTGGCTAGTACTTTGATGGGAGACCACCAGGGAATACCAGGTGCTGTAGGCACCTGGAGTAGGAACTGGCAAACCACTCCAGTACTCTTGCAAAGAAAACTCCATGGACATGGGGTCATGAAGAGACGGTCACAACTGTAACGACGCAACGACAGCAGCAACTCCCAAGGTATACTCTCAGGTGCTTCATTTCCTTGTTTGATTCCCTGCCTTTTCTCTCTTCATTGGCCAAAGACCTGTAGCCTGCACTGGGGTTGTACTTACCATCCAAAACGTGCTTGACAATACCTGGCTGCACCACATCACAAGGCAACTCTGTCTCTGTTTCTGTAGCAAGGCAACGTGGAGTGTCCGAGAGCGTAAAGAAAAAATTCAAGGACCTCGCCATTTCCTTGGGGTTCCCAGCGGACCAAATTGTTGATGTTCGCCAAACGGGTGAGAGTGTTTGGATGTTTAAGGACTACTCCTTACTGGGCTCGGTTAGGGTGTGTGGGAGGCCAGAGCATACATTATAGACAACTTGCTGTTAGGAGGGAAATCTGATTTGAATAATGGAGTTGTGATGTCCCCCCCCCCCCAGACCCTCATGTTTTCAGAAGGAAGGTTGACAAATGAAGCTTGGTTTTATCTCCTGAAGGGCCGTGATTTACAACAGTGTGATCCTGGTGTCTAGTTGTGCTTCTTGTTCTAACAACCCTCCCTCATTCCTTCCACAGGCCATTGTTCGTACGGAGAACTCAGATAAAGGACACCTGCAAATCCGGGAGGGCATCTCTGTGTGATGGGGACGGTGTAGAGAAGTCGTTAAAGCCCTTTTTTTCCTTCATTAAAATAAATAAATAAATTTAACAATCTGTTGAGCAAAACCCACATAGGAGATCCTGTTGAGATACATCCTGGGAAGTTCCTTGGAGCGTTTGGGATAATTATGAAACTGCTTGTTGCCATTTTCGTATATATATTTTCCACCTGAGCTTCATCCGTTTGTCTTAGGCCTCTGTGCTGCCAATTATAAAGAGACCCAACCATGCACCTCTGTTGGTATCATTTTACAAATGCTCAAATGGCATTGGCAAAGAATGCTTTATTCTTCTTAGTGGAGAGCCTTGCATTGAAGGGGCGATGAATCCTTACCTACACACAGACCCCGTTCTTAGTGGCTGTTGTCTTTTTGCCATAAGAGTGAAATCCATATTTGGGTTGTTGCCACCTGCTAACTAAGTGCCAAACAAAAGAAAGCAGATTTGACACTGGTGGAGCTGCAAAATAAGACCAACGGATAATCACACAGCCTTTACTTCTCAAGTCATCTCTGCTTCTGATTGTGAAGCTGCTAGTCTTGTGTACTTCTGCCACGGAGAAGAAAAGCTGGGCTAGAAGAGAGTTTAATCCCCTTGTCCTCTGTTTCCTCACTGCAAAAAAACAAAAAAAAAACCTCCTGATCTCCTGTGTTTCCAGCCCGGTCTCTAATATATCTTCTCCTCGTGAGTCCTTGTCCTTAAATCGCCAGTGGACTGGACTGATCTTGAAAAAGAACACCCCCCCACACAAAATGCCCCCCCTGCCCTTGAGATGCAGATTTTTAGATTCCCCATGAGAAGAGGGCAATTGCAAACTTGTCATTTGCCTCGCCAACATCCATTTCAGTGGAGGAACTGGCTTGGGGGGGGGAAGGACCCTGTGGCTCCTTTAAGAAGCAGTGGCATCAGCTGACTGAAGAGGTGGAGCTTCCAGGAGGCTCCTCCCCTGGGCTATAAAAGATTCCCAGAGGACTCTCAAGTCAGTGCTCTGGCATTTTCCCTACCAGTGGGACGCTCTCCAAGGTGCTGAAATGAAGTCTTAAGGATTCAACCACACTGGGGGGAAAATGTGGGAAACACTACAAGTTTGAGGTGGGTGGGTCCGTATCTTGCCAGCCATCTGTTGACCATATGAAGAATGTGAATCAGATGAAATCCCTCCCAGCCCTCAAATCTGTAGTGTATATGTTTGCCCTCTATCACTGGGGCTTCTGCTTGTTTTAAAACAGATCCATCTGCATTGCTTCAGGCAGTGCAATCACTTGAATCGATACAGAAAAGTTGCCACGCCATCACACACTCACAGGGCGGGTGAGCAAGGCCTCTCAACCAAGCTTTATTTTTTCTTTTTAAACTACCCGGGCAAGACCACAGGAAGAAACAAAAGGAGGAAAACCTTATTTACATAACAACATAAGAACGTAAGAAGAGCCATGCTTAATCAGTCCAAAGGCCCATCTAGTTCAGCTTCCTGTATCTCACAGTGGCCCCGCCAAATGCATCTGAGAATGCACGAGACTAGATCTCTGTCTCCTGATACCACTCCCCTGCATCTGGCGCTTGAAGTACCCCGGTTTTAAGCCCGGAGATTACACATCTCCATCATGGTTTGTCACCTGTGATGGAGTTTTCCACCAGGAATCTGTCCAATCCCCTTTTGAAGGCATCCAGGCCAGATGCCATCACCACATCCTGTGGCAGGGAGTTCCATAGACTAACAATGCGCTGGGTGAAAAAATATTTTCTTTTGTCTGTTCTCACTCTCCCAGCCCTCAATTTGAGTGTATGTCCCCTAGTTCTGGTATTTTGGGAGAGGGAGAAGAGCTTTCCTTTTGTTAAGCAAAGGTTCCTTTATACAAATTTCCCATAGGGATGCGTTGAAAACAGAGTAATCCCTAATCGTGACCATCTTTATGTTGTACAGATTCACCCCATAGATGATTCTGTTAAGCAAATTTCCCCTCTCTCCGGAATTTTTTTATGTTGTACAGATTGTATGTTATACAAAGCGTTTGTTATACGAGGGTCCACTGTAGTTCTAAGAGGACGGCACCGTACCATTTCCTCTCGCTTAGTGGCTCCTTTGGTGGGGTTTCCTTTTAAATTTAGAGCACAGCGTCATTTACATTTTGGAGACGGATTACACTAGTTACGCCATCCTTTGTGTCAAAACGGCCAGCCAGACTATCCTCCACCTGAATTGTAAGCCTCTTTCTCAAAGAATTGCCTTTGGAAACAGGGGGGGGAGGGGTGTACACATATTAGACAGAGAAGAGAGGTGGTTTGAGAGAGGGGTCAGGGAAGCCATTCATGTGAGCATTGAAACCCCCTCCCTCAACAGAGGTGGGGGGCTCAGGCATAGTCTATCTGACCCAGACAAATCAAAAAGCCTTCACCACCAAGGCCATAGCTAATGACCCATACTTTGTAGGTTTCAGCACCTTAGGCCATTGTTCACCTTAAGGCAGGCTTGTCCAAACTTTGGCCCTCCAGATGTTTTGGACCACAGCTCCCACAGTCCTTTGCCATTGGAAATACAGGCTTGGAATTCGGGGAGTTGTGGTCCTAAAACATCTGGAGGGCCAAAGTTTGGACATGCCTGCCTTAAGGCTATGGATGCTATTGTCCACCTAACGAGCCTATTCAGGCCACTGTTCATCTTATGAGCCTAATTCAGACCAGGGTGACAAGAGGTCAAAGTGGACTATATAATGGAGGACTTGCACTCGCTGTATTCAGACTGAGGAAACGGTTGTTTGGATGAGCAAAAAAAAGAAGTCCAGCAGCCATTACTCAACTTCCAGAGTGGGGGGACAGGACATGATGCCACTTTGGAGCAAAACAAGGATCTATTTTGAATGGCCCTTCCTTAACAAGGGGGGGGGGGACGTTGGGGTAGGGTTCGAGTATAGCTCCCGCACTATAGAATAATTTTATGTTGCAAACCATCCAGAGTGGCTTTCTGCCAAATGGGCAGCATATGAATCAAATACTGTAAATAATAATAATTTGCAACCTGGCATCTCCTTTTGGTCTCTGAAGCCAGGGCACCGGAGGCCTCGGAGGTGGCAAGAGAAAGGTTCAATTACTTTGCTGACATTCTGGGGTTGCCGATCCACCGTACCGTCTACTTAAACAAAGCTGGTAAGGAAGACCACAGTTGGTTCTTCACGTGTATAATTTTATGTCCCACTCCAAGGAATTGGGGGTTAGGAGTAATAGAACATAAGAACATAATAACCTAAGAAGAGCCATGCTGGATCAGGCCAAAGGCCCATCTAGTCCAGCTTCCTGTATCTCACAGTGGCCCCACCAAATGCCTCTGGGAGCGCACGAGACTAGATCTCTGTCTCCTGATACCGCTCTCCTGCATCTGGCCCTAGAAGTACCCCAGTTTTAATGCTGGAGATGATACATCTCCATCATGGTTTGTCACCTGGGATGGACTTTTCCTCCAGGAATCTGTCCAATCCCCTTTTGAAGGCATCCAGGCCAGATGCCACCACCGCCTCCTGTGGCAGGGAGTTCCACAGACTAACAACGTGCTGGGTGAAAAAAAAATATTTTCTTTTGAAGTAGCTCAAAAGCTGAGCAAGGGAAGCAGAATAAAGCAAGCAAAAGCTGGTTTTATGAAACAGACCATGCAGGTTGCTGAAATAAAGAGCAACACAGTACATAAATTCAGCTGATAAAGCCAACGGGAGAGCAAGCAACCGCTGCCCGTGTTGCCCTAGAGCAGAGGTGGCAAACCTTTCAGCGCTCTAGATGTTTTGGACCACAACTCCCACAGTCCTTTATCACTGGCATTCTAGGCTCGGGATTCTGGGAGTTGTGGTCCAAAACATCTGGAGGACCCGAAGGTTCGCCTCCACTGCCCTAGAGGTTTTTAGACAGTTTGTTCCATCAGAAGCTGGAAACTGCACCATCATTCTGGTTTCTGATGCAGTTGGATGCATCCCTTCCATTTATTTCTGCTCTCCGGGACTACAGCGCCCATCCTCTCAGTGGTGGCGCTTGTTGAGAGTGTGCAGGGACTTGTAGTCCAAAGGAGGAATGTTTTTGGTCTCCCGGTACAAGCTGTCCTGGAAATGGTGCTATTGCTGGAAAGAACAGGAGAGGGGAGGGGGCGCTGGTTTAAAAAAGTGGGTGACTTGCCGGGAATCATCCGTATAACATTGACACTCCTTTTTTTGCAGTCCCTTGTTGAAATCTCAGAGACTGATGTCCAGAAGGGAGTAAGGATGAGAACAACAAGACATCTCATTCTGCTGCTCTGTGTCTGAAGAAGTGGACGTGTAGTCCACGAAACGTCGCATTAAAATATGAAAGTTGGTCTTTAAGGTGCCACGTGTTTTGTGACTTTTGGTTTTGTTTGGCTTTTCCTTGGTTTTTGCTTGCCATTCTTTGACAAAACTCATGAGGCTACCTTCTCTGAAGCTTCTACCAAGACAAACGGTTAATCAACGCCGAACCATCATCTAAAAAGCCAAGTTAGCTGAATGGCCCACTTCCTGCTGGCTGTTGTGGCTGTTGTTGTTGTTGTTGTTGTTGTTGTTGTTGTTGTTGTTGTTGTTGTTGTTGTTGTTGTTGTTGTTGTTGTTGTTGTTGTTGTTGTTGTTGTTTTTGTTTTGTTTTGTTCTGTTCTGTTCTGTTCTGTTCTGTTTTTGTTTAATGAGACACAGATTCTGGTCGCCTTTCGCATAAAACTGTCATGAAACTCTAAACAACCCTGCCTCGCCTATTTGGTTGTCTTCATAACATTAGTAAAAGCAGGACCCTTAAAAACCCTTTGCCGTCTGCGCAACATTCTGCCTCCATTCCCATCTCAAGAGAAAGCCAAGTTGATTACGTTCTAGAAAACCTGAGTAAGGCATCTCATAAACCAGGCCTGCCCAACAGGTAGACCACGGGCTACTGGTAGCCCGCAAAAGGTTCAAAAGTAGCCCGCCGGCCATCAATAAAAAATGTGAGGGGATAAGTTCTCCACCCCTCCCTGTCTCAGCCAAGTGGGGCAGTTCAAGGGCCATGGCAAATTGAAATCTGTTCCTTCCAGAACAGATTAATTGGTTTTCAATGCATTTCTATGGGAAACCGCTGCTCTACTTTTACAAAAGTTTTTACTTATGAGCATGTGCTCGGATAAAATTCGTAAGTAGAGGTTTTAGTATAGTAGCCCTCAGGCACTTTGGGCTGGAAAAAGTAGACCTTGGCCTGTTCAAAGTTGAACAGCCCTGTCACAAACCAAGAGGGCCCATCAGCGAAGCATCATCTCACTGTTCTCCAACTGGGTGGCTTTTCATGGCGCTGGACTACAACTCCTGTCCTGCCTCCAGCAGTAGAAATAGGAAATTCTCCTTTAAATTCAGGAATTTTGAAAAACTCCCATCACCGTTCTCCAACTGGGTGGCTTTTTGAGGTGCTGGACCACAACTCCCATCATCCCCGAATGGCACAGCGAATAAGTGAAAGGCAGCTGGGTCGCCCTCTGGCTTCCAAGGCCATCCTGGGAAGCAGGATGGAGAAACCCTGTCTGTGCAAACCACACCACATAATCGGGGTGAAGCACTTCTGTCCCTTTTAGCTGGTCAGCTTTCTCAATGCAGGATCAGACCCAATTAGGACATGGGTGGGTGGCCAAGGGCATGCATCTCCATCATGGTTACCAACCATGATGGAGATGTGTCGTCTCCATGCCTTCAAAAGGGGATTGGACAGATTCCTGGAGGAAAAGTCCATCACAGGTTACAAACCTTGATGGAGATGTGTAATCCCCAGGCTTAAAAACCAGGGTTCTTCAAGAGCCAGATGCAGGGGAGTGGGATCAGGAGACACAGAGATCTAGTCTCGTGCGCTCCCAGTGGCATCTGGTGGGGCCACTGGGAGATCCAGGAAGCTGATCCAGCAGGGCTCTTCTTAGGTTCTTATGTTATGTTCTCTTAATCAAAGCGTAGGTTCCATCTCACTCTGTAAACAGGCCAGGTCGTAGAAGGGGTGCAACCATAAGCCACGTCGTAGGTGGACTGGGAAGCTTGCAAGAGGAAGGCTTCGTCATCACAGCGTGCTGATGGATCACCAGCACTATCGTTAGGAGATACAGTCACGAGGTGCTGGAAGGCAGATTTAAATATGAACCTGAGACAGGAGAAGCAGGGAAAAGGATTGGACACAGCCGATGCGAAGCCCACTCCGAACCCACAAATAAATTCATATTGGGGACATCCAGATTCTACACGTGGGACTCCTGGGTTGTTGTTTTTAACCATTCTCTGGCCAGCCGAGGGTCTGAGCTGTAACTTTCAGTTTGCACCCCACCCCCTTTGCAACTGGGGGAGAAATGGTCTCACGGTGATCCATCTGGGCAGGTGCTGTGCCTGTCGGTGGAACAGAGTCTTCCTAGAACCACCCGAGCAGCCCTCTCTCTCTTGAGCTTTCGGGGAGGAGGGGTGGCTCTGCTTAGGTTGCTATGGGGGGGGGAGGTATATATCTTTAGGGCCCTCTGCCACACACAGCCTGGCCAGCCGGGACAGGAGCTTTCGGAGCTGGCATGAAGATGAAGCTGCTTCTCATAACCGTCGGGGTGCGGGTTTCCTCCAGATCACGGCAGACGTTCCCGTACAGCCGGACTTTAACATTGGAAGGGTAATGGTGGAAGGGTGTACTCGAGTCCGGATTCTATTCGAGCACGGTTTGGTGTTCGGAGAAACGTCTGTATCCATTCATTTATTTCTAGAGCTTAAGAGACGGCCTTGCTTAGTGAAATGAAACATCCCAAGGACGGTGTTCAGGACGGCGTGATGATCAGAGAAAAAGCAGCAGCATTGGCCAGCTCCAGGGCGCAAGCAGAACCAGCCTTTGTGACAGTCACTTTCCGTCAGCACTTAAGTTCCCTCCCCTAACTGCATGCTATTTATGATGTGCAATTCAAACATCAAGACGGGTCTTTCCCCAGAGGCTTTTGTCTTTCCTCTGCGCTGGTCCTCTAAACGGCAGGCACAGTATCCGGACCGAGAAGAAGCTGCAACCTGAAAGGTACGCTTTGTGCTTTGGAGCCCCCCACTGCTTCCCCTCACAAAAAGACACGCCACACTTCTGGTCTGTATTCATTTTTTTTTACTGTGGAAAAACAACATCAATAACATATCTTGCTGGTTATAAATCTGGCAGTGGGTTTGATGGCAATCTCCTGTCCACTGACCTTCCTCCCCGGCACCCTGTGCAGCCACTGACTTGCACTGCCTAGGGTGGACTTTTGCAGAGATCTGCGGAGGGAAAAGCAGAGAAAGAGACATTCAGCTCAAGACGTGAAACTGGGGTCAAGGAGGAGAACGAATCTAGCCCGATCAACCCACGAATCCTGCCTCCTCCCCCTTGTCTTTTCTAAGCCACAACCGAGTGGCGTGTAGATTGCTACTCCTAGTCTTCCTTCCTTCCACCTTCTGCTCCAAAGTGAGCAGTCCTTGCTCTTTTTTAGAAAGCATAGCCACTGGCAGGGATCTTGAGTTCTCGTTCGGGAAGTAGGAGCGGTATATAAATGTGAAAATAAATAAACAAATAAATAAATTGTCAGTAATACGGTCAGAATAGAGTATAGGGCTGCTGCTGCTGCTGCTGCTACTGTTGCTGTGGTGGTGGTGGTAAATAAGTTAGTGGCTCTTCCTCCTGCTCTATCCTTTGCTTGAGGTCTCAAGTGTGCCTTATACTTTCTTTCCCCTTGCCTAATGGTGTTTCCGAGGGTATACACTTCCCCGTGGGAGCTCACCCCTCTGCCACCATGAACACCTCACCCCACCCCCACCCCAGGTTCTAACACATACCCGTCTTGTGTTGATAGAACAGCAGCCTGGGGTTCAGCATCACTTTTTGGGCAAGATCCTGAAATTTTTTCGTCACTTCTTCCGACACCTCTTTTTCCCGGGCTTAAAAATAAAGAAAGACAATAGAGCGGGGTGTGGCACTGAGCATTCTGGCAAGAGATCGGAGCGTACGGCTCAAGGAAAGAGCCTCTATTTCAATAGTTTGGCTCCACAGCTCAAGAGAGAAGGACTCCCCAGAAGCAAGGGCATTGGGGAGATTTATAAGTGCAAAAGGCTGTTTCCTCTGCACAATCACCCATCATCAATATCACCGTCCCCCACCTCCCGAGGAGACCCACCATAGAGATCCATGAAGCCCATATTATTCTTTTCGGTGTGACTGATGTGATAGGTGTCGTAATCCGTGTCGACGAGGTGCACCGTCGCCTTCCCATCTATCAAAAGAGAATCGCAACAGATCCGCCACGTTGGCCTTTCCCAAACGGGGGACCTACAGTTCCCATCAGCCCCTCCGCCAGCAAAGAGCACAAGGCCACCTCCAAATAGGACCCCGAAGGAGAGGTTTTCTTGGGTCACCAGAAGTTGCAGAAATGCTAGCCTTCAGGCCGGCCAGAAGTTGGTCCCCCAAAACCCAAAGGCTGAACAGACAGCACAGTAGAAGCCTCCTTAGAGGAGAGACCCTTTCAGAGGGTCAGTTTGTTTGTTTGTTTTCCTGGGCTAAGGCTTTTCCGCTCTGGAAGTTGCAGATTGGTAAAACTGCTTTAAACAATGGTGTCTGTGGACAAAAAAGGTTTTATCCCTTTCTAACTGCAAACTCGGCCTCTTGTCTTGAGCTACCTAGAGAAAAGGCTGAAGAGTTTTGCTTCCCATGTTCAGTCCCCCCCCTTTTTTTTTTCATTTTCTGTCGGTCCTGAGGCAGTAGGTAGTGGCAAAAACGGTCAGAACAAGGCTGCAGAGACGTGGGTTCAAATGTCCCCTTGGTCACCGATCTCAGTGATCATCGGGGAGGCTACAGTGTCTCGAGACAGGCCCGCCATGCAGGGTTGTTGTGAGGAAGCGCAAATAACGAGAGCCACACATGACACTTTGGGCTTGTTAAATATAAACCAGAGCAACTCCTGTACCTCGCATTAAAAGAGGAAGCCGTTTCTGCTGTTTACCTGCATTCTCAAAGACGCCAGGTTGTATAGCGTACAACGCAGCGAAATGTAGCCGGCAGGCCCTCGCTCTAGAAAAGAAAGAAATACAACAGTCAGCTATGGGTGCTGTGGGTCCTTATTTTACAAGGGAGCAGTCCCTCTTTTTGGAAAGTCGTCCCAGGTTCCAGCCAGGCTGAAAACTCACGAACCCCAAAGAAGGTGGAGGAGAGGCTGGGACAGCGGTGGCCCTCCAGCCCTGGCAGGACTCCGGCCCCCATCAGCCATGGCTAGCCAGACTCATAATGGTGGGAGTAGTAGTTCAGGGCAAAATGTGAAAGAAACTGAGACCGGCTTGGACAAGCAGGCAGGTTCGCCAGAGGAAGGCGGCCAGCTTTGGGAGGAAGAGGTGGTGTCCACGCACGTTTGGGTGCGTCTGTGCACCACACAATCAGGCACCTGCCTGCTGAAAAGCACATCCTGATATGTAAACGAAGGGGGCCTGGATGAGGGCAGGCCCCAGCACAAAGCACCCAGCGAGGCCCACGCCCCACGGTTACATGCTCTGCTCGCGTGCTTTGGGGAAACATGAGTCTCTCGCACGGATGCTGCCCAGATGAGGAGACCTCCTGAGCGGCCCTGTGGGGAAAAAATCCAGCTGGACATACAAGGAAGCAGGCTTACCGGGGCACTTCTAATTTCAGAATCACGTTCCCGTCATTTAAGGGGCTTATGGTGTAGGTGTAGAAAGGTTGGTCCGTAGGGTCATACTTTGCCCTTAGAATGGGGTACCACTTCCCTGCAAGCTAAAAAACAAAACACACACACAGACACACACACACACACACATACACACACACACACACACACACACACACACACGAGTCTGGCCTCAGCGGGTCGTTCCTCAACAGCCACCACTGCCAGGCAGAAGAGCAGAGGAACATGGGTCCCCCTCTTTCTCCCTTTTGTTTGGCTCTCTTCGAAACAGTTCTCCAAGAAGACCCCAAAACAAACAAGGCCTCCTTAGACTGGCTCCTTGACTTGGTTAAACCCATCATTGCCTTGTGCATTTACTGTTCCCCTCCTCCATTGGTGCAGACCAGCATCTGCCCAGGAAAGAGACCTCCACCCACCCTCGGGGTCCCACCTTGGAGATCCTGGGGGCCTTTACCTTTTTCAAGTCCAGATGTTGCTTCACGGGGATCTCAAAGGCCATGCAGAAGGTGCCCAGGGTGGACACCACCACGCTCAGGAGCGCCCATTTCATCCTGGGCAGCTGGCAGAAAAGGGCACCAGGCAGGGGATAATGGGCTCTGGTGTGGCCCCCAATTTGTGATCCAAAAAGGACAAAACCTGTGATTGGCGAGAAAGGCCTCTAATAACCTCGCTGATGTGTCCAATTTTTGCACTTTGACTGAAGAATTTATGTCCAGGCCAGCTTTCTCTAGCCGGCCCTTGGCATGCGGTGGCGGTGGCTGGGGACCCCCAACCCCCGCACCCTGTTCCCTCCTGGCTGGCAGGAGGGGGCGATCGGACGCCCACCACCCAACCCCCCAACTGCGCAGCCACCCGCTCCTCTGCAGGGAAGGCACCCCCTTCCACGGGGGGTGGGGGGATACCGTCTCCTCCCCAAGGCAAGCCGGCCAGCCAGCCCTCAAGGGCGAGCACTACTCGGTCCGACCTCGAGGCGAGATCCCAATGAACGGGAGACGAAGCCAAGCCGGCCAACAGCCGCAGCCGCGGAGACGATTGTGACGGAGCCGCGTTCCGCTTCCACCCGCGGGGGCGACGGTTGGTCCCCATCGCGCCCCGGCCGCTGCCACCCTTCCATCCCGCCGCCCATCGCCTCCCCATGCCCCACCACCAGTCTTGCCCACGATCCCAACTCTCCCCCGCCCATACATTTATTTATTTATTTATTTATTTATTTTTGCTTTTATATTATCTACCGCCCGACTTTCCCGAGGAAACGCTGGGCGGCTCACAGCCGAGAGCGTCACAAATAGCATGAAATGGTCAACAGGAACAAAAGAGAAACCAAACCACACCATTAAACGACAACGAACGATAATAGATCATGCGACTATATAAAAGTACTATAAAAGGTAAACAATGATACAATGAATGGCCGGAAGGACGCCGCGCAGGGGCGCTTTGGAACTCCCGGGGTCGGACCTGAGTGAAAACCGCCCCGCTCAGGTCCGCCGCGGAGGCTCCGCCCCCACCCGCTGGACTGGACCCAGGGCCGCTCTCTGATTGGTTCGTTTCCGAGAGCCGAAGGACAGGTGAGGAACGCGCACCTTCTGGTCCTTCCTCCCTGGCGCATCTTTTTGGAGCGTCGAGTCCACCCGCTTTTCTAGTTTATGCTATTGATTCTGTTCAGCTCTTTTGCCCTGTCCTGTTTAGCTCCCCCTTCCACGCCAGAAATATTCTCCTTCCAAAAAGTCCAGGAAATTCAGAGCTTCCTGGCATCAGCATGCTTTTTTTTCACCTCACCCGGGCGGTTGCTAAGAGTGCAGGGAGGCAAAGAAGGTGATGTCCTTGCAATAACCCTAGCCTGATTCCCCCCCCCACGCAGTTGACCCATTGGGCCCTTCTGGCTGCCGGGAGCTCACGATGAGGAAACGGCCGGCACTCCAAGTATGTAAAAAAAAAACAAAAACCCTCGAGATGTTTGTGAACATTCCATAGCATCACTGGAGCTAACCGGTATTCCAAGTATATTTAAAAAACCCTCAAGATGTTTGTGAACATTCCATAGCGTCACTGGCGCTAACCGGTATTCCAAGTATATTAAAAAAAAACCTTCAAGATGTTTGTGAACATTCCATAGCGTCACTGGCGCTAACCGGCTTGCGGTTGCATGCAGTATATAAGGGAAATGGGCGGGAACTACCCGCATGTGTGCCTATGAACTCTGCTGCCTCCTCTGGGGGGTGGGGGCAGACAAGGCGTGGGGAGGAGGACTTGGAGATGTGGGTCCTTCCCCGAACCAGCCTTTCCTCTGCTTCCTCCTCCTTCTTGAAGGAGCTCCCCAAGGCGTTTGAAAACTTGAGCGGGGAGACAGAAGAGGACTCACCTCAAGGACTGCAATGGAGAGGGTCACTAGGCTCACCCCTCTATCACTACTCTGTCTGCTGATGGCTGCCTGCGGGCTGGCCCCTGACACCTGCCCAGGTGAGTAGCCGGCACAGGGGCCAGGATGGAGTGCTCTGAGACATACAGAAGCACCTCTCTTTCCTGGAGAAACCAAAAGAAACGGCACCTGCTTCAACCGCGGCAGGAGCACATTTCTGGACGTTCCTAATCCGCCCCTTTGGGTTTTGGTCCGAACCAAGGCAAGGGAGTGCTGTGGGGCAGAGCAGAGAGAGAGTTGGACGAGATCCGAGTTCGAATCCAGACTGGGCCATGAGAGTCACTGGGTGGCCACGGTCCAGCCAGGTACTTGTGTCAGCCTGATCTCCCTGACACGGTTGTTGTGAGGGTGGAGGGGAGCGCTGTGTGTCGCCTTCAGCAAAGTCTTGCAGGGCTGGGACAGAAATATGCCACATACTTTTAAAAAAAAACACTGGAGTGGTGGAGGATGATCTCTTGCATTATGTGTGTGTGTGTGACCTCCGAAAAGCTAGTAACTTGAGCAAGGGGGGGTGGGGCTGGTGTGAATGTTGGAAGGAGGGTCATTTTAGGCCCTTGGACACCAAGCGGCATTTTTAAAATGTGTGGCAGTCAGCTTGGGGAGAAAGAAGTGACCACTGTGTGTGTTCGGGCTTGGCTCTGAATTTCAAACATTGTCGTTCTTCTGCAGAAGTGCAGCTCGTGGGGTTAGGTGGCCACGAGAAGCTTGCCATCCTGAGAGGATGCCCGGGCAGTCCGGGGCCGACTGGACCCCAGGGGGACCCAGGCACCCCTGGGGCAAAAGGTAGGTTCCTTATAAAGGCACCCAAATGGGAAGAAGAAAGGAAGTAGGGTGTCAATTGGCCCCGACCCATGCCGTCCTACGGAAAACCTTTGGAATCCAAAGCTGTATGAGGCGACAAGAGGAACCTCTGCCCACCCCTGCACCCCGCCACTTGCCCCTTCCGGAGAAGATATACACAACAGAGGATGTTGAAACACTGTGGTTGGCAACAGGAGAATGAGAAACACTGGAAGACTTAAGTTTAAATTCTCCTCCCAGGCCACACTCCCTGCCCCCCGTCAACGATCACCTCCCTGTTCCAAAAAAAATGCGTTTTGCAAGCTTCAGGACTGCCCTACCCATTTCCTAAATATTGTTCTCCAGCTCAGTTGTCATTTACCCTGCACCCTACACAGGTTCATAAGAAGCTAAGAAGAGCCATACTGGATCAGGCCAAGGCCCATCTAATCCAGATTCCGGGATCTCACAGCGGCCCCACCAAATGCGTCCGGGAGCACATGAGACTAGATCTCTGTCTCCTGATCCCACTCCTCTGCATTTGGCCCTTGAGGTACCCTGTTTTTTAAGCCTGGAGATGACACATCTCCATCATGGTTTGTCACCTGTGATGGACTTTTCCTCCAGGAATCTGTCCAATCCCCTTTTGAAGACATCCAGACCAGATGCCATCACCACTTCCTGTGGCAAGGAGTTCCACAGACTAACAACATGCTGGGTGAAAAAAATATTTTACTTTTGTCTGTTCTCACTCCTCCAAGTGTAGGTCCACACTTTCACTCTCTTTGCTTCCACTGGGATCTCTGTCAAAATACCTAAACGTTGACTTCTTATTTCTCTATTCTTATTATTCTTATTTTTAAACAGGAGAGAAGGGCAACCCGGGAACCCCAGGAAAAGCTGGACCCCCCGGGCCCAAGGGTGAGATGGCATAGTCAGTATTTATGGTGGGGGAAGGGAGGATGCGATGCAGAAAGTAAAGAGGCCAGGGGCTGTAAGTTCCCGACCCCCTTCTTTCTTCGCTGGAAATAGAATTTCAGTCACCTCTGAAATTTCCCCTCCAAATTCTACATTCCACAAAAAAACCAAAAGCTGGTTTGGTTGTGGAAAGGTATCGACAGCAGTGCTTTCCCCTAATGGAATTGTCCTGTTTCTCCTGTTGCGAAACGCTAGGAGAGCGCTACTTCCTCAACCGTGGCTCCCTTCCGCATTCCGTGGGTTGCCTTCCGAAACGTCCATTCGTTTGAGGTCTAAACGGCAGGGGAAGCTGGCGGTCGGCTCTTTCGGCACTTCTGCTTCTCACGAATTGCCGCCGTACCCGAGCGGTGGGAGGTACCCCAGGAGCAAGAGGGTTCAACTGGGGCTGTGGGTCCTGCAAGGAAGGTGACTGTGAACTCCCAGGTTAAAAGGTCGAGATTAAAAGGACTGTTGGACCTCCCAGGTTAAAAGGTCGAGGTCGCCAGAGAGTCGAATGAGATTTAGTGGACAGAGGGTATGCCTAGGGGGCAGGGGACCTGAGCTCCTGCTTGGGCATGGAAGCTTGTGGTGGGAGGGCAGTGGGAAACCTCTCCTCAACAAAGGAGATGGTACAGAGTCACAAGCAGAATGAATGGTCTTGAAGAAGCTAGGCCAGGCATGTCCAAACTTCGGCCCTCCAGATGTTTTGAACTCCCACGGTCCTTTGCCATTGGCAATCTGAGCTTAGAATTCTGGGAGTTGTGGCCCAAAACATCAGGAGGACCAAAGTTTGGACATGCCTGAGCTAGGCTCATAGTTTTCCCGCTCTTTTTTTCCACCAGGAGAGCCAGGGATCCCAGGTGCTCCAGGAACAAAAGGTAAAATGAGCGAAGCCCTACGACCCTTGGCCTGTTACGGGGGTTTCTCGAACCATTTGTGGTTCAGTTGATTGGTCTTGTAGTCTCCCAGCTAAGGATGATAATGGGTTTGTGGAGGGATACCTGTTTTTCCCCCCTGGATCTGTCTCCCCATCAAATAAGTTGTCAGAATCTAGTTCTGGGGTGGGGCACCTTAACCTCTCTGTGTGTGTGTGTGTGTGTGTGTGTGTGTGTGTGTGTGTGTGTGTGTGTGTGAGAGAGAGAGAGAGAGAGAGAGAGAGAGAGAGAGAGAGAGAGTCCCAATGGTGTCTGTTTGCTTCCAATGCAATGGTGCTCGCCACGGAGCCTTGGAAATTAATAATAATAATAATAATAATAATAATAATAATAATAATAATAATAATAATAATAATAATAATAATAATAATAATAATACCTTTATTGTCAATGTACAACATTGGCTGAGTCTCCCTTGCCCACCCCCACCACCATCCCACCCCCATCCCACTAGCAACCACTCAGTCTTATTGCACCCTGTGTACTTGACACAGAATGCAGCAGCCCACAGGTCAGTTCTTCTATACTTGTCCTGGAATTATTTCCTATTCAGCAGTCTGACAGCCCATGGGTTGGTGCGGCAGGCTATACTACGATATCTTCTCCCTGTTGGTAACAAGGTAAAGGGGTGCTGACCGGGGTGTGAATCATCCTTAAGAATTTTTCCAACCCTCCTGAGGCAACGATCCCTAGCGATGTTGTCCAGTGCATTTAGGGGACAGCCCGTGAGATATTGAGCTGTGCTTACCACCCTCTGTAGTGTCTTCCTGTCAGCAGCTGTCAATCCAGCATACCAAACGGTAATGCAATATGTGAGGATGCTTTCAATTGTGGGCCGGTAAAAGGAGACCATCAGTTGTTGCTTCACTTTGTTCTTACGCAAGACCCTGAGGAAATGCAGTCTCTGATGGGCCTTCCTGACTACTTTGGTTGTATTGATTCCCCAGGAGAGGTCTTCACTGAGGTAAACTCCCAGAAATTTAAAGGAAGATACTCTCTCCACACAGTAGGCAGAACATGTCCAGGAAGGACCAGGGAAAGGCCATGTGTGGTCCTGAAGATGACACACTTGCAAGGGTGGCTGATGCCATCTATTGGACCATTTCGAGACCAAAACCTATTGCAAGTTTTCGTGGCGAAAATTCCACTTCATTGGTTGGGGGTGGGGAGAAACTGCAGGAAAGAGCCCCCATACGGATGGTCTGTGCTGATCCTGACTGGAGAAGTGATTGAACTCGGGTTTAAAAAGTCTTCGGGGTGGTGGTGGTGGATAGACACTCATATAACCTGCTTTGAAGCACAATGATACTTTCTCTGTGTGGGGACAAGAAGCACCTCCTAGCACACCTTAGGGGTTCTAATTTGGTTTAATTCATTGGAAAGAAGTCGCCGGTTGTATCCAAATGAAAGTCAATATCAAGAATAAACCCAAGTATACAAGATGGCGCCAAAATAGAAAATAGTGTTTTTGCTCTTCTTTCTAGGGGAAAGAGGAGAAACTGGAGCCCCCGGAACAATAGGTGAGTGGGGTGGGTTATATTGTCCTTGTTTGTGACACCCTAAATCAGTGGTTCTCAACCCTGTGGGTCCCCAGATGTTCCTGGACTGCAACTCCCAGAAGTCTTCATCGCGAGCTGAGCTGGCCAGGATTTCTGGGAGTTGCAGTCTAGGAACATCTGGGGACCCACTGGTGGAGAACCACTGCCCTAAATCAATGTGAATGGAGAACAGGGGGATTGCAAAGAAAACCATGGTTATTTTATTCTTTTCCTGGACAAAATGCCCTAGAACAGTGTTGGCGAACCGATGGCATGGGTGCCAAAGGTGGCACTCGGAGCCCTTTCTGTGGGCACCTGACATCGCCCCTTTACAGCTACCTGTATTCAGGTTAAATTGCTCTATTGGCACTTTGCAAAAAAAAAAAAATCAGTGGGTTTTGAATCGCAGTTTGGGCACTCAGAAGCCCTAGAAGCTTCAGCTGATCCCTGCAAGGGAAGTTTTAATCCCACCTCTTCTCATGCCTGTCCTGTCTCTTCCCACAGGAGACAAAGAACTGAGAGATGTCCAGTGCAAGCAAGGTATGAGGCTCAAAGCTCTGTGCAGCCCAGAAGCCTGCATCCTACCCGAGGGCTGAGAAGGGATCCCGGGAATGCATGGCCTTATTCAACACCAGCAGGCATTGGCCTTTGCCTAAGAGTTTTGTGCTGGTTGGTTTGCATTGGGTTGCAAAGAGCCCCGATCTCTGCTCCAATGCTGGGGTCTCTTCGCCTTTTGAGGGGATGGGGTCCCTGGCTCTTTTCAATGGGGTACGATCACCCTTATGCAATCAACCCAGAGCTGATGGCTTGTGGCGCTGGACCTCTCCCTAGGTGTCAAAAACTGCAAGGAACTCTTGGCCCAGGGGGTGACCTTGAGCGGCTGGTACACCATCTACCCCCAGAACTGTGAGCCCCTGACTGTGTTGTGTGACATGCACACGGACGGCGGCGGATGGATCGTAAGTCCAAATCAGGATGGCACGTGGTGGGAATATGGGTCTTGATTTTCTTTTTCAGAAAAAAACTAGAAAGGTCCTTTGGGGGTTTTGTTTTTCCGGTTTGACTTCGTTCTGCATGACCCCCTCCCATTTTGGTGACCTCAGGCAGCTTATGAAGGGGCCAGGAGCAAAGACTGCTCAGACCACCCTAATTTGTTGTTGTTCAGTTGTTCAGTCATGTCCGACTCTTCATGACCCCATGGACCAGAGCTCGCCAGGCCTTCCTGTCTTCCACTGCCTCCCGGAGTTTTGTCAAATCCATATTGGTTGCATCGATGACACCGTCCCACCATCTCATTCTCTGTCGTCCTCTTTTCCTTTTGACTTCAATCTTTCCCAACATCAGGGACTTTTCCAAGGACTCCTCTCTCCTCATGAGGTGGCCAAAGTACTGGAGCCTCAGCTTCAAAATCCTAATTTATGTTGTGGCAAATTGCAAAGTGGGCAAGTGATTTTTACCAGCGAAGAAAGCCTAAAAGAGAAACCCTGTGGCTTGATTTCAGGTTTTCCAAAGACGGGCTGACGGATCGGTGGACTTCTACCGAGAGTGGGATGCCTACAAGAAAGGGTTTGGAAGCCAACTCACTGAATTTTGGCTGGGGAATGACGACATCCACCTCTTGACCTCTTTGGGTAAACTGCACACACTTTTTCCTACTCCCCCCCTTTATGGTTTCTGCTAGTTCCATCACAATTGCCCTGGGTTTCTCCCTTTGTAGGATGGTGTGTGTGTGTGTGGGGGGGGGGAACAGCTAGCTTCAACTCTCGGCTCCAGCTTTTCTTAACATTCTTGTCTCTTCCGGTACATCTTGTCAGGATCACTATCACAACGCTAGTTTTTAAATTATCATTGTTATTTATTTCCCCCCTCTGGCTCTGCTCTGGGCAGGAGAGAGTGAACTGCGTGTCGATCTCACCGATTTCGACAACAACCATGTCTTCGCCAAGTATACGTCCTTCCGGATTTCGGGAGAAGCCGATCAGTACAGGCTAGGCCTCGGGAGCTTCAGCGGAGGCACTGCAGGTAACGGGCAGGACATTTCCCTGTGCCCAACTCAGGAGTCACAACATCCTGACATGGAGAGAAGGAATATAGGGGGTGGGTGGAGGGGGGAAAATATGGCAGGCAGAAGACCAAACTGAAAACAAGTCCAATTTCCCCCAAAAATCAAACTGAAAGGGAAACTTTAGTTCATGGCACCCAAAGGATATGTTTAGTACAGGGTTTATTAAAGGAATCCAGGGCATTCCAACATGGATCTCTTTTGAGTTGGGAATTATACCAGTCTTAAAGATGGAAAATCCTTGCAGACCAATATGACATCGTAAAATATTTCTCGTTTTGAGAAACCATGATTTCTGCTGCTTTGTTGCAAGGAATTTTTGGAATCAGAAGCCCAGGATGGGTTGCTTGCATCTTTTTGAGCATTCAGCCAGCTGTTTTTGGGGAGGATGACCAGGGCTCCCCCTCCCTTTTTGGTCCAGAGGCCTCAGATCTCTCTAGGAGTGGGAATTCTTTGCCATGGAGGTGTCTGGAGATGTCGAGCCAGCCTGAACAGGAATTTCGGAACTATAACTTATATACAACCAGATCTGTCTTCACTGGAACGACCTTTTAACCCTTTCCTCTCAGGCGACTCCTTAACTGGCCACAACAGCATGCCTTTCTCTACTAAAGACAAACATCAGGACCCCAACAAATGTGCCGAGACGTACAAAGGGGCCTGGTGGTACAACACCTGCCACACCTCCAACCTCAACGGCATCTACTGGTTGGGGGCTCACAGCTCCTTCGCCGACGGCGTGAACTGGCAAACGAGCAAAGGCTACAACTACTCCTTCAAGCGTTCGGAAATGAAATTCAGACCGGTGGCATGATGGAGAAAAAGGAAGAGGCCTCCCATATACTGCAGACAGATTGCCAACCTCATGGGACATATTATACATAACTCTCTGTCCTGGAAACTGGGAGTTGAGTCATGGCTACTGGACTTCTTTTTTGAGAGATAGAAACGTTTCGCTGTTCATCCAAACAGCTTCATCGGTCTGCTTCATCGGACCGATGAAGCTGTTTGGATGAACAGCGAAACGTTTCTATCTCTCAAAAAAGAAGTCCAGTAGCCATGACTCAACTCCCAGTTAAACGCACCTGGATGACTGAGAATCTTCACAGACGTCTCTGTCCTGGAGATCTTGTGATCTTACCTTGTTATATTTTTCAGCAGAATAAATCCATCACTCCCAAGAAACGGTGCGCGTTCCTCACTTTTTGGAAGGAGAATATTTCTGGCGTGGAAGGGGGAGCTAAACAGGACAGGGCAAAAGAGCTGAACAGAATCAATAGCATAAACTAGAAAAGCGGGTGGACTCGACGCCCCAAAAAGATGCGCCAGGGAGGAAGGACCAGAAGGTGCGCGTTCCTTACCTGTCCTTCGGCTCTCGGAAACTAACCAATCAGAGAGCGGCCCTGGGTCCAGTCCAGCGGGTGGGGGCGGAGCCTCCGCGGCGGACCTGAGCGGGGCGGTTTTCACTCAGGTCCGACCCCGGGAGTTCCAAAGCGCCCCTGCGCGGCGTCCTTCCGGCCATTCATTGTATCATTGTTTACCTTTTATAGTACTTTTATATAGTCGCATGATCTATTATACGTTCGTTGTCGTTTAATGGTGTGGTTTGGTTTCTCTTTTGTTCCTGTTGACCGTTTAATGTTATTTGTTACGCTCTCTGTTGCGAACCGCCCCGCAGTCGGGTGGTCGATAAATGCAAAAATAAATGAATGAATGAATGAATGAATGAATGGGCGGGGGAGAGTTGGGATCGTGGGCAAGACTGGTGGTGGGGCATGGGGAGGCGATGGGCGGCGGGATGGAAGGGTGCAGCGGCCGGGGCGCGATGGGGACCGACCGTCGCCCCCGCGGGTGGAAGCGGAACGCGGCTCCGTCACAATCGTCTCCGCGGCTGCGGCTGCTGGCCGGCTTGGCTTCGTCTCCCGCCCATTGGGATCTCGCCTCGAGGCCGGACCGAATAGTGCTCGCCTTTGAGGGCTGGCTAGCTGGCTTGCCTTGGGGAGGAGGCAGTATCCCCCCATCCCCCGTGGAAGGGGTGCCTTCCCTGTAGAGAAGTGGGTGGCTGCACAATTGGGGGTTGGGTGGGGGGCGTCCGATCGCCCCTTCCAGCCAGCCAGGAGGGAACAGGGTGCGGGGGTGGGGGCCCCAGCCACCCCCACCGCATGCCAAGGTCCGGCTAGAGAAAGCTGACCTGGACAGACATTCTTCAATCAAAGTGCAAAAATTGGACACATCAGCGAGGTTATTAGAGACCTTTCTCGCGATCACAGGTTTTGTCCTTTTTGGATCACAAAGCCGTTTGGAAGGGCAGGCGAAGGTCTTGGGGGCCACACCAGAGCCCATTATCCCCTGCCTGGTGCCCTTTTCTGCCAGCTGCCCAGGATGAAATGGGCGCTCCTGAGCGTGGTGGTGTCCACCCTGGGCTCCTTCTGCATGGCCTTTGAGATCCCCGTGAAGCAATATCTGGACATGAAAAAGGTAAAGGCCCCCAGGATCTCCAAGGTGGGACCCCGAGGGTGGGTGGAGGTCTCTTTCCTGGGCAGATGCTGGTCTGCACCAATGGAGGAGGGGAACAGTAAATGCACAAGGCAATGATGGGTTTAACCAAGTCAGGGAGCCAGTCTAAGGAGGCCTTGTTTGTTTTGGGGTCTTCTTGGAGAACTCTTTAAATGAGAGCCAAACAACAGGGAGAAAGAGGGGGACCCATGTCCCTCTGCTCTTCTGCCTGGCGGTGGTGGCTGTTGAGGAACGAGCCGCTGAGGCCAAACCCTTGTGTTTGTGTGTGTGATTGTTTTGTTTGTTTGTTTGTTTAGCTTGCAGGGAAGTGGTACCCCATTCTAAGGGCAAAGTATGACCCTACGGACCAACCTTTCTACGCCTACACCATGAGCCCCTTAAATGACGGGAACGTGATTCTGAAATTAGAAGTGCCCCGGTAAGCCTGCTTCCTTGTACGTGCAGCTGGATTCCACCCCCCCCCCCCGCAGGACTGCTCAGGAGGTCTCCTCATCTGGGCAGCATCCGTGCGAGAGACTCATGTTTCCCCAAAGCACGCGAGCAGAGCGTGTAACCGTGGGGCGTGGGCCTCGCTGGGTGCTTTGTGCTGGGGCCTGCCCTCATCCAGGCCCCCTTCGTTTACATATCAGGATGTGCTTTTCAGCAGGCAGGTGCCTGATTGTTCGGTGCACAGACGCACCCAAACGTGCATGGACACCACCTCTTCCTCCCAAAGCTGGCCACTTTCCTCTGGCGAACCTGCCTGCTTGTCCAAGCCGGTCTCAGTTTCTTTCACATTTTGCCCTGAACTACTACTCCCACCATTATGAGTCTGGCTAGCCACGGCTGATGGGGGCCGGAGTCCTGCCAGGGCTGGAGGGCCACCGCTGTCCCAGCCTCTCCTCCACCTTCTTTGGGGTTCGTGAGTTCTCAGCCTGGCTGGAACCTGGGACGACCCTCCAAAAAGAGGGGTTGCTCCCTTGTAAAATAAGGACCCACGGCACCCATAGCTGGCTGTTGTATTTCTTTCTTTTCTAGCGTGACGGCCTGCCGGCTCCATTTCATTGCGTTGTACGCTATACAACCTGGCGTCTTTGAGAATGCAGGTAAACAGCAGAAATGGCTTCCTCTTTTAATGCGAGGTACAGGAGTTGCTCTGGTTTATATTTAACAAGCCCAAAGTGTCATGTGTGGCTCTTGTTATTTCCATTTCCTCACAACAACCCTGCATGGCGGGCCTGTCTCGATACACTGTAGCCTCCCCGAAGATCACTGAGATCAGTGACCAAGGGGACATTTGAACCCAGGTCTCTGGGGCCTTGTTCTGACCGTCTTAACCGCTACTCCCTACTGCCTCAGGACAGGCAGAAAATGAAGAAAAGTGGGGGGGGGGGACTCAACATGGGAAGCAAAATTCTTGGGCCTTTTCTCTACGTAGCTCAAGACAAGAGGCCGACCTTGCAATTAGAAAGGGATAAAACATTTTTTTGTCCACAGACACCATTGTTTAAAGCAGTTTTACCAATCTGCAACTTCCAGAGCGGAAAAGCCTTAGCCCAGGAAAACAAACAAACAAACTGACCCTCTGAAAGGGTCTCTCCTCTAAGGAGGCTTCTACTGTGCTGTCTGTTCAGCCTTTGGGTTTTGGGGGACCAACTTCTGGCCGGCCTGAAGGCTAGCATTTCTGCAACTTCTGGTGACCCAAGAAAACCTCTCCTTCGGGGTCCTATTTGGAGGTGGCCTTGTGCTCTTTGCTGGCGGAGGGGCTGATGGGAACGGTAGGTCCCCCATTTGGGAAAGGCCAACGTGGCTGAACTTTTGCGATTCTCTTTTGATAGATGGCAAGTGGACGGTGCACGTCGTAGACACGGATTATGACAGCTATCACATCAGTCATACCGAAAAGGATAACAAGGCCTTTATGAATCTCTATGGTGGGTCTCCTGGGGCGGTGGGGGGGCGGTGATATTGATGATGGGCGATCGTGCAGAGGAAACAGGCTTTTGCACTTATAAATCTCCCCAATGCCCTTGTTTCTGGGGAGACCTTCTCTCTTGAGCTGTGGAGCCAAACTATTGAAATAGAGGCTCTTTCCTTGAGCCGTACGCTCCGATCTCTTGCCATAATGTTCAGTGCAACACCCTCCTCTGTTGTCTTTTATTTATTTTTAAGCCAGGGAAAAAGAGGTGTCGGAAGAAGTGACCAAAAAGTTTCTGGATGTTGCCCAAAAAGTGATGATGAACCCCATGCTGCTGTTCTATCAACACAAGACGGGTGCGTGTTAGAACCTGGGGGGTGGGTGGGGTGGGGTGTTTATGGTGACAGGGGGTGAGCTCCCACGGGGAAGTGTATACCCTCGGAAACACCATTAGGCAAGGGGAAGAAAGTATAAGGTACACTTGAGACCTCAAGCAAAGGATAGAGCAGGAGGAAGAGCCACTAACTTATTTACCAAAAACAAAACAACAACCCTAGACTCTCTTCTGACTGTATTACTGACAACATCCCTGTTGGTGGCTTCTGCTTTCTAAAAAAGAGCAAGGACTGCTCACTTTGGAGCAGAAGGTGGAAGGAAGGAAGACTAGGAGTAGCAATCTACACGCCACTCGGTTGTGACTTAGAAAAGACAAGGGGGAGGAGGCAGGATTCGTGGGTTGATCGGGCTAGATTCGTTCTCCTCCTTGACCCCAGTTTCACGTCTTGAGCTGAATGTCTCTTTCTCTGCTTTTCCTTCCGCAGATCTCTGCATACGCCCACCTTAGGCAGCGCAAGTCAAATGGCTGCACAGGGTGCCGGGGAGGAAGGTCAGTGGACAGGAGATTGCCATCAAACCCACTGCCAGATTTATAACCAGCAAGATATGTTATTGATGTTGTTTTTCCACAGTAAAAAAAAAAATGAATACAGACCAGAAGTGTGGTGTGTCTTTTTGTGAGGGGAAGCAGAGGGGGGCTCCAAAGCACAAAGCAGACATTTTAGATTGCTGTTTCTTCTCGGTCCGGATACTGTGCCTGCCGTTTAGAGAACCAGCGCAGAGGAAAGACAAAAGCCTCTGGGGAAAGACATGTCTTGATGTTTGAATTGCACATTATAAATAGCACACGATTAGGGGAGGGAACTTAAGTGCTGATGGAAAGGCTGGTTCTGCTCGCCCCCCCCCCCAAGAGCTGGCCAAAGCCGCTGCTTTTTCTCTGATCATCACGCCGTCCGGAACACCATCCTCAGGATGTTTCATTTCACTACGCAAGGCCGTCTCTTAAGCTCTAGAAATAAATGAATGAAGAAGTGTTCTGCTTATATACTGCCCCATACCACTTCAAGTTGTCTCTAGGCAGTTTACAGTTTCATTACAGTATGCAGGCTAGACATTGGCCCCTCCCCCGCCTAGCAAGCTGGGTACTCATTTTACCAACCTCAGAAGGATGGAAGGCTGAGTCAACCTTGAGCCTGCTACCTGGGATTGAACCTCAGGTTGTGAGCACGGTTTTACCTGCAGGACAGGCATTTAACCACGGCCCCACGAGGCTCAGAAAAGAGAGATTTCTTCTAACACCAAACTGAATCAGGACTCAAGTGCACCTAACACCACCACTCCAGTGTGAATGTGCAGCCTTGGTCCACAGGTCTCGGTGATGGGTAAATCCCCTGGGCAGAAATTCCCTATGGATCTGAAGCCACCTGTGGTGAAGGAGAGTTTGGTGTAGAGCAGTGGTTCTCAACCTGTGGGTCCCCAGATCTTCCTGGACTGCAACTCCCAGAAGCCACTACCCCTCAATGTGCTGGAAGGGGCTTCTGGGAGTTGCAGTCCAAAAACATCTGGGGACCTCCAGGTTGAGAACCACTGGTGTAGAGCATCCGGACTCCCATGATGGGGGTGCCTGCATGGCAGGGGGTTGGACTGGATGGCCCTGGAGGTCTCTTCCAGCTCTCGGATTCTAGAGGAAGCAAAGGGCCAGTCCCATGGGGCCTTTCGGTGAACCATTAATGGCAAGACGAGATGTCCCCAGAAGTGGGGTCAGGAGCGCGGCTAGGCCTCCTCCAGATGTTCCAGCAGCGTTTGATCACAGAGCCGCTGAGAGCACGGAGAACCTCCAGCAGCGCCCTGTGGATCAAGAATCAAGGACAACCTATTCCCCCAGGACCACCTGTGAACCCAGCGGAGAAGAACCTGCGTCTCGCCCTGCCCACGTTGGGCTTTGGCTTTTGGTTTTAGTTAAAAAAAAACCAAACACACACTGTGTTCTGGAAGAGGGCTGGGTGGGTGGCCTGGAGAAGATAAATGTAGAGAAGGGAAGGAAGGGGTTTGTGCAAAGTCGTGGGCCCTCCCTGAAGGACAGAGGTCCATCGCCCCCAACCCCAGGCTGGACAAAGATTGCAACGGGGATGGAGGTGGCCCTGTTGATCCTCACCGTCTGGGGATTTTTCCCCATTCTGGCACAAGATAACATCCCGGTAGAACGGACGTTTGACGTCGAAAGGGTAAATGGCAGGAGGGACCCCCACCCCCAAATGGGATGGAAAAGGGCAAATGGGCAGGTCCCTGCTGGCGGAACCCCTGCCTCTTTTTTTGGCTCCACTGCTTTGAAGTGGTGGCAGCTTCCATGGGGGCGGGCTCAGAAGCTACAAGGGAATAGGGTTAGGGTTATCTTTAGGGTTAGGATTAGGGTTAGGGTCCTGCCTCTGTATTTGTTTCGGGGTCCTACAGTGCCACAGGAGCCACGGACTCCCTTGGGATACCCCAGAGGTCCCACGGGTGACCTGACACTCAATCCCCACCCCTCCCTAAAGTCAAGGTGGTTGTTAAATCAGGGATACCCCCAGGAAGCTGGAAGCATCAGCAAGCTTTGGGGCTGACCGTGGTCTTTTTAACTTTTGGTTGGTCCACCTTCCCCTCCGGTACTTTGACCCAAGGTGTGTGGGGTGGGCGTGGCACCGGAGATGGCACTGTCATTCTGGTTTGAAAACCCCTTACCGACTCAGCGCATTGTTAGCCTGTGGAACTCCCTGCCACAGGAGGTGGTGATAGCCTATGGCCTGGATGCCTTCAAAAGGGGATCGGAAAGATTCCTGGAGGAAAAGTCCATCACAGGTCACAAACCGTGATGGAGACGTGTCATCTCCAGGCTTCAAACCGGGGTAATTCAAGGTCCAGATGCAGGGGAGTGGGATCAGGAGACAGAGATCTAGTCTCATGCACTCCTGGACACATTAGGTGGGGGTCACTGTGAAGCTGGACTCGATGGGCCGTTGGCCTGATCCAGCTGGGCTCGTCTTAGGTTCTTATGATGTTTTTTTTCCTTTCCTGCTTTTGGGAAAAAAACAGTTTTATGGGAAATGGTACCCCATCATCACGTCTAATCGTTACCAGCCATATTCGGAGACACATTACTTTGCCTTCACAGCCAGACCGTTGCCTAACCAGTATAAAAGCCTCGAAATCAACTTGGAAATTCCCAGGTGAGACACCCTCCTCACCCGCATCCAGTGCAAAATTTACAAATTTTAGATATGGTATGCTCGACTTCCAATTTATTATTATCCCTCATCACTGTAAGCTGCCTTGGGTCCTTTTTTCCAAGGAGAAAATCTAAAATACCCTAAAATAAATAAAATAAATAAAATAAATAAATAAATAAATAATTATCCATGGGCCCCGCTAGTTAGGACAAATGGGATGTGGAGTGGAAAGACCCTCCCTCCCCTCTCCCCGTTTCCATCTCAGACCCCACCCCCTTTCTTAGGGGCGCCTTAACATCAATACAATACTGTTAATGGTGTGTTCAAATCAGAGACGGTCTTTGTTTTTTCCCCTCCAGGGACGGAACCTGCAGGGTGAGGACGACTGTGCTGAGGCCTTCACAGGACGGGACTTACGAGAGCATAGGTAAATGGAGGGCACCCCCTTTTTCCCTTCCAAAATGGGGGTTTGAATACAGTCTGGCTGTTTGAGGAAGTGACGGGATCAAGGATCCATGTTGGGGGGAGGGGGCACACCAAGGGTTGCCTGCACACAATCACCCCACAAACCTGGGTGGTCAGAGCAGTCCCCGAAACTCCATATAAGAAGAATGACAAGGAATAATCCGTCATGATTTAAGGTTTCCGTGGTTTAAAGAAGACCCCAATGCGCAGCTCACCTTAACAGCCTTAATGCATCACCTATTTTGGGGGGGGAGGAGCAGGTTATCATCCTCCTTGCTATTGGTCCTTCTGTAATAACTTCTTGCAATGCACGTTATTATCTTTTCTTTACCAGTAGAGCAAACGTTAAAAACAAAAACCTAATGGGAAATAGTCTCTGGTTCCCCCTCGTGGCCATTTCTAATACTGCACCTTGGAAATGCAACAAAGAAATACTCTGCCATTGAAAATGTCTACACTCCCTCATGGGTAACTTTTTAAAATAACTGGAAGCAATTACTTGTTATTCCAAGAACACAATTCCTTCCGTTGCTTTCAAATGTCATTTAGTAGTTACATGGCATTTCCCCTTATAGGTAGCTACTCCGTACAGGGAACACTGGCCCGTCTCCCCTGGGGGGCGCCAGGGTGCCAGTGGCCAATTAACGTGTTTTTTGGTGCTTGGTGTCCACAGAAAGGCAAGTCGTAATCCACATTATTGAAACAGACAATGATAATCATGTCATTTGCCACGTCAAAAAGAAGAACATGGTCCTTCTTCAGCTCCTTGGTATGTACCCCCGATGGGAAAACCTCCCACTTTCCCACCCTCACCCCACACTTCCGGATATGGAGTCGAAAAGCAACGTTTCGATCTCACGGGGGCCTCCTTCACCTCGTGGTGTGGTGATGTAAGCCTCAGGAACCTTCGGGCCACCAGTACCAGCATCCTGGACAGGGAGGCCAGACCACCGGTGGCCGGGGAGGGGCAGGGGAGGCTCAGGCCCATCAACGTGCCTCAGTGCCCCTAAGATGCCCACCTGCCCAAGTGTCACGCTCCAGGTAACTCCTCCTCCTCTGTGTCTCTAGCCAAGAAAAAAGAGGCCGCGCTAGCATGGCATACCAAGTTATTTTCCTACGCCCGGTTGCTGGAATTTAGTCCAGATAATTTCTCCTATCTACATGAATCTGGTAAGACCTACAGATTGTTGTGCGGGGGGTGGGGGAGAGAAAAGTGGCCCGAAGCCACCAGATGTTTAGAAAGGAGTTTGGAAGCGTGAATGGTGGTTTTTCTCTGCCTTCCTGGAAACCCTTTTTGCTCATACTGGGACAGAGAGGTGTCCCGAAAACACCGCTGCAGTTCTATCTCCTGTTCATGTCTTCTTCTTCTTCTTCTTCTTCTTCTTCTTCTTCTTCTTCTTCTTCTTCTTCTTCTTCTTCTTCTTCTTCTTCTTCTTCTTCTTCTTCTTCTTCTCCTCCTCCTCCTCCTCCTCCTCCTCCTCCTCCTCCTCCTCCTCCTCCTCCTCCTCCTCCTCCTCCTCTGCCATCTGTCCACCCTCTTCCTTAGGACAAAGGAGCAGGGATTTTCCTTTTTATTGCAAGCTGGTAACCTTTCCGAAAATATTCCCTTCATCTTTCCCTCCACAGATCTCTGCACTGACACGATGCCGCACGTAGAGTGGGAACCCTGAGTTCGGAGATGGTGTGGGGGTGCCGGCGTTGGAGAGGTCATCCTACACCCCACCCCCACCCCACTGCCACCTTGGTGGCCATCGGCAAGTAGGACACATCACACGGAGGCAGGCGCTCTCAACCCATCCGTCACAAAAGGCACACTGAGGGGGGGGGGAATGGAGGAAGTTGGCTGAAAGGAGGGCTTAGAACAAGAAGATCTCAGATTTGCCGTTTAGAAAAATCATCTCAAAATAAAAAGATTTCCACAAACAACTCCATTGTTTGCTTTCTTCTCTTGGTGTTTGAGGACAAAAGCAAGATATTACACTGATATTTACAAGGGACCACCCGTCTCTCTCTCTCTCACTCCCCATCCATCCATACCTGCCACAAAAGGTGAGAATGACACCTCACCCCATCTGTGATTGGATCAAGGACTTTCTAAGGGACCGCTCACAAACAGTGAGGGTTGGGCCTTTTACATCTATTTCCCTGAAGCTTAGCACTGGCTCCCCACAGGGATGTGTACTTAGTCCCTTCCTGTATTCACTGGACACATATGACTGTGTTGAAATCACAGCCCTGCTGTGGACTGCTGGATTCTATGAGACTTATGAAAGAAATCCAACACGGAGAGATCCAGACGAAATTACCAATGTATTAGGCCTAATAAAGATGGTAAGGCGAACGGCTCACCCAAGGCAGTGCGAGGCATTCAGCACCCAAAACAGGAAAAACACAATCTTTTACTTCCTTCCCCCCTCCCTCTCACAGAGTGGGCACCCCCTCTGGGTTGGGCCAGGGGTGGTGTTTGGGGGCAACCAATGAAAGTCAGTCCAGGGATCTCCTGGGGGAGGTCCTGGGCATTCCTTATGTCCTGGAACCAGATACCTGCCCAGGTGTGATTAGGCCATATCTTGTCCTTTAATGAACCATCATGGGGGGTGACCATAGGAAAGGAGGAGGTTGGCATTGTCTAAGAGGCTTGAGGAATCAATGAACAATTAACAGGTCAATGGGGGTGCAGAACAGTCACAATGGGGAGCTGGAAAGCCAATAGGGGGAGTCTTCAGCGAAAGTTCCTGGTGGATGTGGAAACAAGACAATGGGATGCCTCCAGGCTGAGATTAATCCGTGATGCATTCTGGAGTGAGAGGTGCTGAAGCAGTTGTGGAGAAATTGAGTCCATCTGAAGATTCGGCCTTCCCGCCATGTGACTGCCCTGCCTTGCACAAGATGGTGTAGGTCCATGAAGGTGGGACAGTGTAGGAACACATTTAAGCACACGCAGGGAGAGCGGGAAGATAGAGAGGAAAAGAGAAAAGAAAAAGAGGGGAAAAGAGCGAGACAGAGAGAGACAGACAGAGAGAGAGAGAAAGTAGGGCAGGACGGGGGAGAAGGGGGGGGTTCAGGTTGGCTTGGTTCAGAGACCAGGGCTGTTATAGACAGAGAGATGAAGGAGGAAAGGGAAGCCCCTGGGGTTTGGAGATGATCATTTATGATAATCATTTCATGAGCCAAGAGCATGGTGGAAATAAACCATCAGTTCAGGAAGTTTTTCCTGGGCTGCGTATCTGGCTGCCTTAAGGGTTCAAAGAATAGAATCCAATTCAGCCAAGAAGGGGTTAACCAAATTTGCTAGTGAGGGACCTTGGCTATCCCTTGGTGGAAACCTTTGGAACAGAGGAAATAAGTCTCCAAAGGTCTCCACAAAAGGGAAAGCCCTATTCGTTTCATTCGGCAGTGCGGGGTGGTCTACCGCCGTAGAAAAGCATTAGCGACTGGAGGCAGAATTCTCCTGGAACTGAGACGTGGCCAAGAACAGGGACCGGGACCGGGCTGTGTCTTAGCTCAAGCCGGGTTCGTGGAACTGTGAAGCGGGTAAAGAAAGGTGGATTCATGCCGCTGGCGTAGCCGGATCTCAGCCGCCTCCCTGGAACTCAGGGCCGGTTGGGAGTTTTGGATTTTCTCGGTCCAGGGACTCTGGATCTAATTTGTTGTAGTAGTCTACTGGTTTAACCTATTGCAATCTCTTCCTTGTTAAGCGCCCCCTTCCAGCTCGTAATTAACGAGACATTGACGGATGAGGGGGGGGCACTGATTGGCTAAGGCGCACGGGTGGCTAAACCCTTAGCACCCCTGCTGCTTTGCAGACTCTCCGCGGAAATGAACTGCCGTGGTTATCTTGTATCAGTGTAAACTGGTAAATGGGATACAAAATGGTGTCTTCCAGCCACTCAAGCTCCTGGCTTCGCCTAGCAATGCCTCCAGCCTGCCAAAGCGGCGGTGGATGTATTGTTGCTGATATCTCTGGAACAGAGGGGAGTTTTTGGACCGGGTTTGAAGTGTTGTGCTTATAAGAACATAAGAACATAAGAAGAGCCATGCTGGATCAGGCCAAAGGCCCATCTAGTCCAGCTTCCTGTATCTCACAGCGGCCCCACCAGATGTGTTTGGGAGTGCATGAGACTAGATATTTGTCTCCTGATACCACTCTCCTGCATCTGGCCCTTGAAGTACCCTGGTTTAAACCCTGGAGGTTACACATCTCCATCATGGTTTGTAACCTGTGATGGACTTTTCCTCCAGGAATCTGTCCAATCCCCTTTTGAAGATGATACCACCATAATGGGTCTTATTATAGGGGGAGATGAATCAGTGTACAGGAATGAGGTCCAAAAATTATCCACATGGTGCCTAGAAAACAACTTGCATCTAAATATTACCAAGGCAACGGAGATGGTGCTGGACTTCCGGAGGAAGAGAGAGGAACCAGCCCCATGTACATCCAGGGGGGCTGTGTGGAGAGAGTTTCTTCCTTTAAATTTCTGGGAGTTGACCTCAGTGAAGACCTTTCCTGGGGAATCAATACAACCAAAGTAGTCAGGAAGGCCCATCAGAGACTGCATTTCCTCAGGGTCTGGCATAAGAACAAAGTGAAGCAACAACTGATGGTCTCCTTTTACCGGCCCACAATTGAAAGCATCCTCACATATTGCATTACTGTTTGGTATGCTGGATTGACAGCTGCTGACAGGAAGACACTACAGAGGGTGGTAAGCACAGCTCAATATCTCACGGGCTGTTCCCTAAGTACACTGGGCAACATCGCTTGGGATCGTTGCCTCAGGAGGGTTGGAAAAATTCTTAACGATAAGTCACACTCTGTTCAGCACCTCTTTACCTTGTTACCATCAGGGAGAAGATATTGTAGTATAACCTGCCGCACCAACAGACTGAAGAACAGCCAGAACGGCAACTGTGAACATGTCCTTCACATTTTGTCTGTTCAGGTTCAGAGGGGACCTCCTTTGTTCCTCTTACCATCCATCTTGCAGGCACTGGGTGGGTGGCCCCACCCTGGCTCTCATCATCACCCCCGGGAGCTTTGCACCACCGCTGCTTTGAGACCTTCATGCCAGCGGCTTCCTGGGACAGGCACAGAAGAGGGGCTTGTTTGGATCACAATTAATTCTTACTTTTTCCCTTCAAAGGCACAAAACAGGGCGCAAGTGTCCGCCTTCTGTAATCCCATGACAGAGCGATTTGTAATCTAACACACACACACACACACACACACACACACACACACACACACACACACACACACACACACACACACACCAGTGGCCTTGCAAAGATCTAATCTCATTTCAGGACATGAATGGCAGGCCAACTGTTTCTTTTTTTCTCACAGAGAGCTTTGCCTCGGGCCAGACCCCGCTCCTTCCCTCTTCACAAAACACCCTGGGGATTCTGTATCAACAAAGGAAATTATGAGTGGCCTCTGATTTTACTCTTCCGTCGCCCTGGTGTACCCAAATGTTCCTATTTTAATCTATGGAACAACTTGCTGCAGGATGTGGTGACGGTGTCTGGCCTAGATGCCTTCAAATCGATTTCTGGAGGATGACTCCACCGCAGGGGACAAGCCATGATGAGGAGAGGTGTTCCCTCCAGAATTAAACGAAGGGTACCTCCAAGGGCCCGATGCAGGGGAGTGGCATCAGGAGACAGGGATCTAGTCTCATGCACTCCCGGAGGCATCTGGTGAGGTCACCGTGAGATGCAGGAAGCCGGACTAGATGGGCCTTTGGCCTGATCCCGCAGGGCTCTGCTTAGGGTGGGAGAGACTCCTGGAAGATCTTAACAAGCAGAGTTGGGTGTCATCAGGGTGTTAAGCCACAAACAATTCTAGATTGCAACGCAGGCTTCAAGACAGATTAACCGATAGACTGACACCGGGTTCCTTAAAGAATTTATTGAAATAATTGAATCAATGCATTGAGGTGCTTCTCTGAGAAGAGAAGGACGCTTTCTGGAGATCAGAAAGCTATACTTATACTCTTGGCTTCAACAGACACGTCACACATTTCAAGACAATGATGCCCATAGGTACACGTATCCTATTTGAAATTAGAAAACAGTTCCTTCATTTGTTACACAAGTTACATATTTCTAGTTTATAAAAGCGGAAGAGACTTGTCCAGGTGAAAATTAGATATTTTCCAGTTAACAAACACTTCCTCTCTACCTGACATATTTGCACATATTCTTAATGAAGAAAGCAGAAAACAGTTATGTTCAAACTTACTGGAAGAAAGGATGTTTGTGGTCAGCCAGGGAAGTTACAAGAGATATTTCTAATTTACCGAAAAAGCTGTCTCTTTTGCCCAGTACAGACCCTTTCGGTTTCTTCATGTATATTGGATGGGGAACCATGAGACCGTCCACAGGTTAATGGCCAAGAAACCAGGCTAGGAGTTCCACAGGACCACAGGTTGGTGTCGGTTTGTATTTATAGGAGAATCTGTCTTTGTATTCATGGCCATCTGTCGGGGGTCCTGTGGTGGGGGTTCCTGCATGGCAGGGGGTTGGACTGGATGGCCCTTGGGGTCTCTTCCAACTCTAGGATTCTACAGGAAGCAGAGGGCCAGTCCCGTGGAGCCTTTCGGTGAAACATTAACGGCAAGACAAGATGTCCCCAGAAGTGGGGTCAGGCTGGTCAGCGGCAGGCGGCTAGTCCTCCTCCAGATGTTCTGGCAGCGTTTGATTACCGAGCTGCCGAGAGCATGGAGAACCTCCAGCAGCGCCCTGTGGATCAAGAATCAAGGACAACCTATTCCCCCAGGCCCACCTGTGAACCCAGCGGAGAAGAACCTGTCTTTCCCTGCCCACGTTGGGCTTTGGATTTTGTTTTTAGTTAAAACACACACACACACACACACACACACACACACACACACACTGTGTTCTGGAAGAGGGCTGGGTGGGTGGCCTGGAGAAGATAAATTTAGAGAAGGGAAGGAAGGGGTTTGTGCAAAGTCGTGGGCCCTCCCTGAAGGACAGAGGTCCATCGCCCCCAACCCCAGGCTGGACAAAGATTGCAACGGCGATGGAGGTGGCCCTGTTGATCCTCACCGTCTGGGGATTTTTCCCCGTTCTGTCAGCAGAGAACATCCCAGTAGACCAGAGCTTTGATGTCAAAAGGGTAAATGGCAGGAGGGACCCCCACCCCCAAATGGGACGGAAAAGGGCAAACGGGCAGGTCCCTGCTGGTGGAACCCCTGCCTCTTTTTTTGGCTCCACTGCTTTGAAGTGGTGGCAGCTTGCACTAAGGATGGGGTGGAGGCCTCAGAAGCTACTTGGGAATAGGGTTAGGATTAGGGTTAGGGTCCTGCCTCAGTATTACTTTCGGGGTCCTACAGTGCTACGGACTCCCTTGGGATGCCCCAGAGGTCCCACGGGTGACCGGACACTCATTCCCCACCACTGAAAGAGTAAACGTGGTTGTTAAATCAGGGATACCCCCAGGAAGCTGGAAGCATCAGAAACTTTGGGCGGACCACAGCCTTTTAAGCTTTTGGTTGGTCCACCTTCCCCTCCGGTACTTTGACCCAAGGTGTGTGGGGTGGAGTTGGCACCGGAGATGGCACTGTCATTCTGGTTCGAAAACCCCTTACTGTCCCAGCGCGTTGTTAGTCTGTGGAACTCCCTGCCGCAGGAGGTGGTGATAGCCTATGGCCTGGATGCCTTCAAAAGGGGATCGGACAGATTCCTGGAGGAAAAGTCCATCCCAGGTGACAAACCGTGATGGAGACGTGTCATCTCCAGGCTTCAAACCGGGGTAATTCAAGGGCCAGATGCAGGGGAGTGGGATCAGGAGACAGAGATCTAGTCTCATGCACTCCCAGACACATTAGGTGGGGGTCACTGTGAAGCTGGACTCGATGGGCCGTTGGCCTGATCCAGCTGGGCTCGTCTTAGGTTCTTATGATGTTTTTTTTCCCTTTCCTGCTTTTGGAAAAAAAACAGTTTTACGGGAAATGGTACCCCATCATCACAGCCAATTATTACCACCCATATTTGGAGAGACCTTACTTTGCCTTCACAGCCAGAGCATCGCCTAAGAAGTATAAGGGCCTCGAAATCAAGTTGGAAATTCCCAGGTGAGACACCCTCCTCACCCGCATCCAGTGCAAAATTTATAAATTTTAGATATGGTATGCACTAGAGATGGGCACGAATAAAAAAAATTGTGTTTCGTTTGTCGTTTGTCGTTTTGGGGTCCGTTTTGGTTCATTTACGTTTTTCGTGAATTTTTTGCAAAAAAAAACCGTTTTCGTTTTTGTTCGTTTTGTTACCGTTTCATTACCATTTATTTCAATTTTTTGTGATTTCTTTTTAGCATTTAAAGCAGTTCAATGTATTGCCGTAACAAAAACGAAATGGACGACAAAATTTCTGGTGTTTCTGTTCGTTTCGTTTCATTTTAGAGACAAAATTCGTTTGTCGTTTCGTTATGTAACGAAACAAAAAAACGAAAACGGAAACAAAAAATTGTTCGTTTCGTGCCCATCTGTAGTATGCATGACTTCCATTTCCCCCCCCCATTTTTTCATTTTTTAATTCTCTCCCCCCCCCCCCATTTTAGATAGGTACCACGACTTAAGAGTAGTTCGACTTAAGAGCATGCATTCGGGATGGATTAAATTCATAAGTTGAGGTACTGATGCATTTTTGCATTTGTATACCACGACCAATTTCCCCCCAAAGGGAACTCTGGGAGGTTTACATAAAGCGCCGTAATAAGGAACAACAAATAATAATAAAGATTTTTAAAAAGACAATAATGCAAGACAACGAGACGAACGGCTACACAGAAACTGACAAGAATGCCTTCAACATAAAATTGAAAAAGGCATGCCTTCGAGGCAGGAGGGCTGACACGTACAGGGCTTGATTTCCACAGCCCACGAACCCAGGTGCCAGATCGCGAGGGTTCAGGAGGGCAGCGAAGTCCCATCAGCCTAACATGAATCTATGGGTCCACATAGACTTTGCATTTATGACTACAGTAGGACCCCGGTATCCGCTGGGGATTGGTTCCAGGCCTTCCTGTGGATAATGGAAAACGTGGATAAGAGAGAACACCTGCCCACCCACCCCCAAACTGCTACTTCCTGACAGTAGCTTGCTTTATGACTGCTATTTTGAGACAGTAGCTTGCTTTATGGCCGCCGTTTGTGATAGTAGCTTGCTTTACAGATGGTATTTGCGACAATAGCTTGCTTTACAGCTGCTGTTTGTGACAATGGCTTGCTTTGTGGCTGCTGAATTATTTAATTTTAAATTTATTTATTTTTTCATCTGCCAACCGTGGATAACGAATCAGTGGATATGTAGCCTATTTTTGGGGTTCTGCACCGCAGTTCGGGTAGGCGAGAGAGCAATCGACGCCAAGGTTCTGATACAGAGAAAGGCTTTATTGTTTACACTGATCAGCGGGCCCAGTGGAATTGTTTCCAAAGACTGGAGCGCAGAGAATAGAAAGCATAGATCTTTTGTACCCTTTGTCTGCTCTTCGCCCCTCCCCTACCCAAGCTGATAGCAACCAGCTGCATGTTGTAAACGAGGGCGGGGGGGGGAGCCGCGCACAGAGTGTCTTTTGTGTTAGTCGGCCCATCAGCTGTGCCGGGCTGAGACGGGAACTTAGCAGATAACATTTACGATTTATAGACATCTTAGAAGTTCCTTCCAGCGCATCCTCTCCAAGGACACGGTTTGCATAGTTTCACACACAGATAATTTGTCTGAGCTAACACAAAGAAACGAAACCTAAGTTCTGCACAGTGCGCAGGCTCAGAAAACACAAGTGAAAGAGAGCATAAGCGTAGCCACCTTTGATTACATAAAGATTAATATAAATCATTATAAAGATTAATAAAAACCGTTATAGACAGTTATATCTATTCCCTTCAGATACGGGGTCCGACTGTACTTATAACCGTGTTGCTTTAAGGTCATGTTTGTCTACTAATGGTGTAAGATGTCCCTCAGTTCCTGGTTCTCAAATTCTTGAACCTGTCTTAATTATAAGGGACTGTATATTATCCCTCATTACTGTAAGCCGCCTCGGGTCCTTTTTTCCAAGGAAAAAATCTAAAATACTCTAAATTAAATTAAATTAAATTAAATTAAATAAATAATTATCCATGGGCCCCGCTGGCTAGGACAAATGGGACCTGGAGTGGAAAGACCCTCCCTCCCCTCTCCCCGTTTCCATCTAAGCCCTAGGGGCGCCTTAACGTCAATACAGTACTGGCTCTGGGGCCAAGCTTCTCCCCTGGACAAATGGTGTGTTCAAATCGGAGGCCACACAGCCGCTGGATTGAGTGAGCGGTCTTTCTTTCTTTCCTCAAGGGACGGAACCTGCAGGGTGAGGACGACTGTGCTGCGACCCTCATGGTTCGGGACTTACGAGAGCATAGGTAAATGGAGGGCACCCCCCTTTTTTCCTTCCAAAATGGGGGTTTGAATACAGTCTGGCTGTTTGAGGAAGTGACAGGATCAAGGATCCATGTTGGGGGAGGGGGCACACCAAGGGTTGCCTGCACACAATCACCCCCACAAACCTGGGTGGTCAGAGCAGTCCCTGAAACTCCATATAAGAAGAATGCCAAAGATAATCCATCATGATTTGTTAAGGTTCCCGTGGTTTATAGAAGACCCCTATGCACAGCTCACCTTAACAGCCTTAATGCATCACCTATTTTTTTTGGGGGGGGGAGCAGGTTATCATCCTCATTGTATTGTTCCTTCTGTAATAACTTCTTGCACTGCACATTATTACCTTATCTTTACCAGTACTGTAGAGCAAACATACTCTCTGGTTCCCCCTACTGGCCAGTTTCGATACTGCACCTTGGAAATGCAACAAAGAAATACGCTGCCATTTAAAATGTCTACATTCCTTCATGGGTAACTTTTTAAAATGACTGGAAGCAATTACTTGTTATTCCAAGAACACAATTCCTTCCGTTGTTGAGAATTGTCATTTAGTAGTTACATGGCATTTCCCCCTATAGGTAGCTACTCCGTACGGGGAACACTGGCCCGTCTGCCCTCGGGGGCGCCAGGGTTCCAGTGGCCAATTAACGTGCTTTTTGATGCTTGGTGTCCACAGATAGGCAAGTCAAAATCCACATTGTTGAAACAGACAATGACAATCATGTCATTTGGCACGTCAGAAAGGGGAACATGGCCCTTCTTCAGCTCTGTGGTATGTACCCCCGATGGGAAAACTCCCCACTTTCCCACCCTCACCCCACACTTCCGGATATGGAGACGAGGGAGGTGTTTATGAAAAGCAACGTTTCGATCTCACGGGGGCATCCTTCACCTCGTGGTGTGGAGATCTAAACCTCAGGAACCTTCGGGCCACCAGTACCAGCATCCTGGACACGGAGGCCAGACCACCGGTGGCCGGGGAGGGGCAGGGGAGGCTCAGGCCCATCAATGTGCTTCAGTGCCCCTAAGATGCCCACCTGCCCAAGTGTCACGCTCCAGGTAACTCCTCCTCTGTGTCTCTAGCCAAGAAAAAAGAGGCCGCGCTAGCATGGCATGCCAAGTTATTTTCCTACGCCCGGTTGCTGGAATTTAGTCCAGAGAAGTTCTCCTATCTACGTGGATCTGGTGAGACCTACAGATTGTTGGGGGGGGGAGAAAAGTGGCCTGAAGCCACCAGATGTTTAGAAAGGAGTTTGGAAGTGTGAATGGTGGTTTTTCTCGGCCTTGCCGGCAACCCTTTTTGCTCATACTGGGACAGAGAGGTGTCCCGAAAACTCCAGTGCAGTTCTGTCTCCTGTTCATGCCTTCTTCTTCTTCTTCTTCTTCTTCTTCTTCTTCTTCTTCTTCTTCTTCTTCTTCTTCTTCTTCTTCTTCTTCTTCTTCTTCCTCTGCCATCCGTCCACCCTCTTCCTTAGGACAAAGGAGCAGGGATTTTTCGTTGTATTGAAAGCTGGCAACCTTTCCTAAAATATTCCCTTCGTCTTTCCCTCCACAGATCTCTGCACGGATAAGATGCCGCGCGTAGCGTTTCGACCATGAGTTCGGAGTTGGTGTGGGGGTGCCGGCGTTGGAGAGCTCATCCTACACCCCACCCCCACCCCACTGCCACCTTGGTGGCCATCGGCAAGTAGGACACATCACACGGAGGCAGACGCTCTCAACCCATCCATCACAAAAGGCACACTGAGGGGGGAATGGAGAAAGTTGGCTGAAAGGAGGGCTTACAACAAGAAGATCTCAGATTTGCCATTTAGAAAAATCATCTCAAAATAAAAAGATTTCCACAAACAACTCCATTGTTTGCTTTCTTCTCTTGGTGTTTGAGGACAAAAGCAAGATATTACACTGATATTTACAAGGGACCGCCCGTCTCTCTCTCTCTCTCTCTCTCACTCCCCATCCATCCATACCTGCCACAAAAGGTGAGAATGACACCTCACCCCATCTGTGATTGGATCAAGGACTTTCTAAGGGACCGCTCACAAACAGTGAGGGTTGGGCCTTTTACATCTATTTCCCTGAAGCTTAGCACTGGCTCCCCACAGGGATGTGTACTTTGTCCCTTCCTGTATTCACTGGACACATATGACTGTGTTGAAATCACAGCAAGCTACCCCTGCTGTGGACTGCTGGATTCTATGAGACTTATGAAAGAAATCCAGCACGGAGAGATCCAGATGAAATTACCAATTCATTAGGCCTAATAAAGATGGTAAGGCGAACGGCTCACCCAAGGCAGTGCGAGGCATTCAGCACCCAAAACAGGAAAAACACAATCTTTTACTTCCTTCCCCCCTCCCTCTCACAGAGTGGGCACCCCCTCTGGGTTGGGCCACGGGTGGTGTTTGGGGGCAACCAATGAAAGTCAGTCCAGGGATCTCCTGGGGGAGGTCCTGGGCGTTCCTGATGTCCTGGAAGCAGATACCTGCCCAGGTGTGATTAGGCCATATCTTGTCCTTTAATGAACCATCATGGGGGGGGGTGATCATAGGAAAGGAGGAGGTTGGCATTGTCTAAGGGCGCTTTTACACGACCCCTAAGATCTGCTGGTCACTTAAATTCAGACCAGAGATCTTAGGGGTTTGTCGCTCTTAGTGCGTCCCCACCCCTCCGCTGCGTGAGGGGAGGGAGAAAAAAAGGGACAAAAGAATAAAGGCTTACCTCCCGGTGCCGGTGGAAGCTGCCGGGAGCCCCGTCACTTCCTGGTTCCTTCTCTTAAAGGGGCGGGAGGCAAAAAACAACAACAAAAAGAAGCGAGGAGAGCCCGGCACATCCGCATCAAGATTTTTCACCCTTGGAGAGCAGGTACAAGAAAAGTGCGCTGGGACCCGCTTAGGTGGGCGTGGTCGCACTTAATTTTCAGTAAACTCAGGAGCTGGTGGGTAAACAATTTTAAGCTCCGGAGCTGGGAGCCATTTGCCGCGGAGTTTAGGGGTCGTGTAAAAAGGCCCAATGAGGCTTGTGTAATCAATGAACAATTAACAGGTCAATGGGGGTGCAGAACAGTCACAATGGGGAGCTGGAAAGCCAATAGGGGGAGTCTTCAGCTGCTAGATGATGTTCCTGGTGGATGTGGAAACAAGACAGTGGGATGCCTCTAGGCTGAGATTAATCCATGGTGCATTCTGGAGTGAGAGGTGCTGAAACCGTTGTGGAGAAATGGAGTCCATCTGAAGATTCAGCCTTCCCGCCATGTGACTGCCATGCCTTGCCCAAGATGGCGTAGGTCTAGGAAGGTAGGAACACTATAGACAAGTATAGAAGAACTGACCTGTGATTTGCCGCATTCTGTGTCAAGTACACAGGGTGCAATATGACTGAGTGGTTGCTAGTGGGATGGGGGTGAGATGGGGGTGGGGGTGGGCAAGGGAGACTCAGCCAATTTCATTGTGCACATGTTGTACATTGACAATAAAGGTATTAATAATTATTAATTTCTTCCCACCTTTGTATTTGAAGAGAAATATTTTCTGCCGGAAGCAGTTGGCCAGCAGAACGGCAACTGTAAAAATGTCCTTCACATTTTGTGTGTTCAAGTTCAGAGGGCACCTCCTTTGTTCCTCCTACCATCCATCTTGCAGGCACTGGGTGGGTGGCCCCACCCTGGCTCTCAGCATCACCCCTGGGAGCTTTGCACCACTGCTGCTTTGAGACCTTCATGCCAGCAGCTTCCTGGGACAGGCACAGAAGAGGGGCTTGTTTGGATCACAATTAATTCTTACTTTTTTCCCCTTCAAAGGCACAAAACAGGGCGCAAGTGTCCGCCTTCTGTAATCCCATGACAGAGGGATTTGTAATCTAACACACACACACACACACACACACACACACACACACACACACACACACACACACACACACACACACACACACACACACACACACACACACCAGTGGCTTTGCAAAGGTCTCATCTCATTTCAGGACATGAATGGCAGGCCAACTGTTTCTTTGGCTGCTTTTACACGACCCCTAAGATCCGCTGGCCATTTAAATTCGGACCAGCGATCTTAGGGGCTTGTCGCTCTTCCTTTGTTCCCACCTGCTGCTGCTGCTGCTGCTGCGGCTGGGGCTGGGGCGCCGCTGGTGCTCCTCCGCCCGCCTGCCTGTCCGCCCGCCCGCCCGCCAAGCCTGGGAGCGGGTGAGAGCGGCGGGCGGCGCTTTCCCCGGGGGCGGCGCGGCCGTCGTGCCCGGGCGCCCTGCCACGGCAGGCTCCTCCGCGATCGTGGATCGGGCCCCGGCGACGGACGCTCTGAGGCAGCCGAGACGCGTCGGAGCCAGCCGCCGGCGCGTGGAGGACGAGGACGCGGCTCCTTTGATGTCCCGGGAAACCAGCGAGGCTGTGCAGCAGCTGCAGCGGCTGAAGGAGAGCGAGGGCGAGGGCGTGCACAAAGAACGACAAGCGCCCCTACAGTAGAGCTGAGTGGGGTGTGCGTCTGTGTGTGTCGAGGGGGGGGGGATTCCGAAACAGCTGAAATGCTGGCCTGGGATGTGGGCTGCGGTTGGGACATCAAAGGAGCGGGGAGGAGGAGGAGGAAGAAGAAGAAGAGGCGCGCGCCCCAGCCCCAGCCGCAGCAGCAGCAGCAGCAGCAGGATCGGGGCCCGAGGTGCCAGATTAAATCCGGACCTCGGCTGAAATTCACCCTCCTCCAGCAGGTACAAGAAAACTGCTGTTTGGTCGCGCTTTGTGGGCACTTAAATGTCTGCAAAGTCCGGAGCTGGTGGGAAAACATTTTTAAGGTCCGGACCTTGCAGTCATTTGCGGCGGACCTTAGGGGTCGTGTGAAAAGGCCATTAATTTCTCACAGAGACCTTTGCCTCGGGCCAGACCCCGCTCCTTCCCTCTTCACAGAACACCCTGGGGATTCTGTATCAATAAAGGAAATTATGAGTGGCCTCTGATTTTACTCCCCCATCACCGTGGTGTACCCAAATGTTCCTATGTTAATCTACGGAACTACTTGCTGCAGGATGTGGTGACAGTGCCTGGCCAAGATGCCTTCAAAAGGGGATTGGAATGATTTCTGGAGGACAACTCCAACCCAGGGCACAAGTCCTGATGAGGAGATGTGTTCCTTCCAGACTTAAAAGAAGGCTACCTCCAAGGGCCCGATGCAACGGAGTGGCATCAGGAGACAGGGATCTAGTCTCATGCACTCCCGGAGGCATCTGGTGAGGACACCGTGAGAGGCAGGAAGTCAGACTACTGTAGATGGGCCCTTGGCCTGATCCCGCAGGGCTCTGCTTAGGGTGGGAGAGACTCCTGGAAGATCTTAACAAGCAGAGTTGGGTGTCATCAGGGTGTTAAGCCACAAAGAATTCTAGATTGCAATGCAGGCTTCAAGACAGATTAACCGATAGACTGACACCGGGTTCCTTAAAGAATTTATTGAAATAATTGAATCAATGCATTGAGGTGCTTCTCTGAGAAGAGAAGGACGCTTTCTGGAGCTATACTTATACTCTTGGCTTCAACAGACACGTCACACATTTCAAGACAATGATGCCCATAGGTACACGTATCCTATTTGAAATTAGAAAACAGTTCCTTCATTTGTTACACAAGTTACATATTTCTAGTTTATAAAAGCGGAAGAGACTTGTCCAGGTGAAAATTAGATATTTTCCAGTTAACAAACACTTCCTCTCTACCTGACATATTTGCATATATTCTTAATGGACAAAGCAGAAAACAGTTATGTTCAAACTTACTGGAAGAAAGGATGTTTGTGGTCAGCCAGGAAGTTACAAGAGATATTTGTAATTTACAGAAAAAGCTGTCTCTTTTGCCCAGTACAGGGACATATGATCTTTAATGCCTTAATAAGATGATTATAAGATTAATTATAAATTTCTTTATTGCCACTGTTACAAGGGCACTGGCGGCCACAAAATTCTGGACAGACCCTTTCGGTTTCTTCATGTATATTGGATGGGGAACCATGAGACCGTCCACAGGTTAATGGCCAAGTAACCGGGCTAGGAGTTCCACAGGACCACAGGTTTGTGTCGGTTTGTATTGTTAACCCGCAAACAATTCTCGATTGTAATGCAGGCTCCAAGACAGATTAACAGAATGACGGGCACCGGATTCCTTAAAGAATTTCCTGCAATAATTGTATCAATGCATTGAGGTGCTTCTCAGATAGAGAAGGACACTTTCTAAGGTAAAACAGAACACCTTTATACTTTGTCAGACACGTAAAGACACATAAGCGTTTCCTTAAGACACATGTGCACAACTCTATACAAGCACGGCATGTAAAAACGTCTTCATTTCACATGAAATTGGAACATTTAAAGCTGTTTCACCTTGCTTATTCAAGATATTGTACTTGCATACCATCTATTTGTCAAGCATTTTGGACGACCACCTTTAAGCAAGCAAGTAAAGAGCATGTGAAGCAAATTCTCATTACTTGAGACCTTAGACCTTGTGCAAGATCTTGCAGAATACACTTGAAAAGTACAGTGGAACCTTGACTTACACGCTGCTTGACTTGCAGCATATTTGACTTGCAGCAAGAAGGGGCCTGTTTGACTTGAGTCGCAGGCTTTGACTTACAGTGCGGAGCCACAGCGCAAGGCAACGGAATCGGGTGGCAGCCACAACCCAGCATCGCGGCTGCCGCCTCCAAACTGCTCCTGCCTTCTTCCTCTCCTCTGGCAGCGGCGGCTTCGGCGAGGCCAGCTCAGAGCACCTGGAGCTGGTCCTCGGCCTCGCCGAAGCTGTCGCTGCCGCCGGAAGAGAAGAAGGGCCTGGAGCTCTGGGCTGGCTTTGCTGGTTAGACAGTCAGCTCAGTCTTGTAAAAAATCTGGCTGCAGAATTCTGGTCCACAATGGAAGCATTTTAGTTGGGGAGCTGTACAGTTGTGGGACTCTAATGGTAAGCATAGAGTTGTTCAGAACTTGGAACGTCAGGTTAAAAATCAGTAAAACTTAAATGTTAGACATTGTTGCTATGATCATTAAAAAGTGGAGGCGTATAACTTGTGGACTATAATTCCACTGCCTCCTCCTCTCTTTGAAGAGACATTTCATTTACATCCCCGGAAGGAATCTCCTATCCCAGTCAAATTTGTGTTCAATTGCTGATTTCGGGGGTCTTTTTCATCATCTGGAACGGATTAATCCACTTTCCCATTACTTTCTATGGGAAAAGTTCATTTGACTTAAGGCATGTTTGACTTATGTCTAGACCTCTGGAACAGATTAATGACATGAGTCAAGGTTCCACTGTACTTCCTTTTTCTTTACCACTTTAGACACAGTACGAAGCAAGGAAGTTAGGAAACAAGTTCTCTGGCCCTTTCCCCAAAAGGCTTGAAATGTGTGTTACTGGTTATGCATGAGAGGTCTTCAATGATGAATGATAGAAAATTAATTTTCAATATATAAGTTTTCTGTATTTACAGGAGACTCTGTCTTTGTATTTGTGGCCATCTGTCGGGGGTCCCGTGATGGGGGTTCCTGCATGGCAGGGGGGTTGGACTGGATGGCCCTTGAGGTCTCTTCCCACTCTATTAGTCTAGAGGAAGCAGAGGGCCAGTCCCATGGGGCCTTTCGGTGAAACATTAACGGCAAGACAAGATGTCCCCAGAAGTGGGGTCAGGAAGGCGGCTAGGCCTCCTCCATATGTTCTGGCAGCGTTTGATCACAGAGCTGCCGAGAGCACGGAGAAACTCCAGCAGGGCCCTGTAGAACAAGAATCAAGGACAACCTATTCCCCCAGGACCACCTGTGAACCCAAAGGAGAAGAACCTGCATCTCGCCCTGCCCACGTTGGGCTTTGGATTTTGTTTTTAGTTAAACCAAACACACTCTGTGTTCATGAAGAGGGCTGGGTGGGTGGCCTGGAGAAGATAAATTTAGAGAAGAGAAGGAAGGGGTTTGTGCAAAGTCGTGGGCCCTCCCTGACGGACAGAGGTCCATCACACCAACCCCAGGCTGGACAAAGGTTGCAACGGCGATGGAGGCGGCCCTGTTGATCCTCACCGTCTGGGGATTTTTTCCTGTTCTGGCAAAAGAGAAGATCCCGGTAGACCAGAGCTTTGACATCAAAAAGGTAAATGGCAGGAGGGACCCCCACCCCCAATTGGGATGGAAAAGGGCAAACGGGCAGGTCCCTGCTGATGTAACCCCTGCCTGTTTTTTTTTTTTTTTGGCTAAAATGCTTTGAAGTGGTGGCAGCTTCCAGTAAGGGTGGCGTACGGGCCTCAGAAGCTACCTGGGAACAGGGTTAGGGTTAGGGTTAGGGTTAGGGTTAGGGTCCTGCCTCAGTATTACTTTCGGGATCCTACAGTGCCACAGGAGACACAGACTCCCCTGGGATGGCCCAGAGGTCCCACGGGTGATCTGACACTCATTCCCCACCCCTCCCAAGAGTCAACGTGGTTGTTAAATCAGGGATACCCCCAGGAAGCTGGAAGCATCAGCAAGCATTGGGGCGGACCACGGTCTTTTTAACTTTTGGTTGGTCCACCTTCCCCTCCGGTACTTTGACCCAAGGTGTGTGGGGTTGAAAGCTTCACCTCGGGTTACCTTTGCCGCTATTACGGGAGCCGAGAGTTGAAAGAACACGCCAAGGTTCAAAGGTACGGAGAAAAAGCTTTAATTCGCTGCAGCGAGGCGCCCAGCCGAATTTCAGTCGGAAAACTGGGGCACTGAACAAAGAAACTCTACAGTCTTTATAGAAAAACATTCTCCTAACACCCCTCCTTTATCAGAATAAACAAGGATGCATCTGGGTGCCGTAAATCACCCGCGTACAACAAAGAAAACTTCAAAAGATACATAGTTATCACATCGTTACAGATCAATTATCAAGGGAAACACACACAGGATACTATTAATCTTGCCCTCTAGCGCCACCTGTCATGCAGTTCCCGGAACTCTCCGCTTTGCCGCCGAAAGCGTTTGACAGCTCTATGTCTGGCTTATCTCTCGCGGGGGCCCCTTTTACTGGTGGCCTTCCCACACAGATAAGTGTTTGTCCGGTAATTTTATGGCCTGATATCTCATGACACAGGCTTAGGGGATAGTGTAGTGCTTTGTGTTACAGTTCAGTGAAGGGGAGAGAGGTGAATTAAGGGACACGGGGCCGAATCAAAGATAGAACCAAAATACTGTCATTTTATCTACAATGACAGCTTATAAACTATAGACTGTATTAAAAACCACTTCTATCAGGGTGGGGGTGGCACCGGAGATGGCACTGTCATTCTGGATCGAAAACCCCTTACCGTCCCAGCGCATTGTTAGTTTGCGGAACTCCCTGCCACAGGAGGTGGTGATGGCTTCTGGCCTGGATGCCTTTAAAAGGGGATCGGACGGATTCCTGGAGGAAAAGGCCATCCCAGGTGACAAACCGTGATGGAGACGTGTCATCTCCAGGCTTAAAACCGGGGTATTTCAAGGGCCAGATGGAGGGGAGTGGGATCAGGAGGCAGAGATCTAGTCTCATGCACTCCCGGACACATTTGTTGGGGGGGTCACTGTGAGATACAGGAAGCTGGACCCGATGGGCTGTTGGCCTGATCCAGCATGGCTCTTCTTATGTTCTTATGATGTTTTTTTCCCTTTCCTGCTTTTGGAAAAAAAAACAGTTTTACGGGAAATGGTACCCCGTCATCACGGCCCATCATGACCGCCCATATTTGGTGCAACGTTACTTTCCCTTCACGATAAGAGCGTTGCCTAACCAGCCTAACAGCCTCGAAATGATCGTGGAACATCCCAGGTGAGACACCCTTCTCACCTGCATCCAGTGCCCCCAAATGACCAGGCCTGTCACACTCTGTGCGCGGTCCGAGTGGCTCCCTGTGCTGCCTGCGTCTGGCCATTATGCACACTGGCAGGCGGCAGGCAACCGGGCTGTGCTTTGCAGGTGGATCGGGCCCCTCCTTCGGCCACCTGTGTCAGCCCTCGGCTTCAGCTTTACCCAAATCCCTCCAACGAATGTCGGGCCGTTTGCAAGTCGCTGTTGGACGCCAATTGGAGGGTCCGGATTTGAGCTTCGTGAAGATTCTGCCAAATGCCCCTTCGGAGGAGAGAGTGGCAGAGTCGGGTGGGCGTTGGAGAGGGCATCTTTCCATCCAAAAGAGAAAACACCATGCCTATTATCGGCCAACCTCGGCTCCCACACGGAGATGCGAATTTATTGATTGATTGATTTACAGTGGTATGCCGACTTAAGAGCAGCTCAACTTAAGAGCGGAAAACTGTTGGCATTTTAACTGCCGCCTTACAAATTTTAGATATGGTCCGCTCGACTTCCATTTTTTTTTCTTTTTTTTCATTTTTTAAACTTTTTTTACGAATTTTTTTAGAAAGTTGCCCCAACTTAAGAGTAGTTCGACTTCACAGCATGCATTCGGAACAAATTAAATTCATAAGTTGAGGTACTGCTGCATTTGTATACCACGACCAATTTTCCCCCAAAGGGAACTCTGGGCAGTTTACATAAAGCACCGTAATAAAGAACAACAAATAATAAAGATTTTTTAAAAGACAATAATGCAAGACAATAAGACGAACGGCTACACAGCAATTGACAAGGATGCCTTCAACATAAAATTGAAAAAGGCATGCCTTCGAGGCAGGAGGGCTGACACGTACAGGGCTTGATTTCCACAGCCCACAAACCCAGGTGCCAGATCGTGAGGGTTCAAGAGGGCAGCGAAGTCCCATCAGCCTTATATGAATATATGGGTTCACATAGACTTTGCATTTATGACTACAGTAGGACCCCGGTATCTGCTGAGGATTGGTTCCAGGCCTTCCCGTGGATAATGTAAACTGTGGATAAGAGAGAACGCCTGCCCACCCAGCCCCAAACTGCTGCTTTCTAACAGTAGCTCGCTTGATTACTGCTATTGTGAGACAGTAGCTTGCTTTATGGCCGCCGTTTGTGACAGTAGCTTGCTTTACAGATGCTATCTGCGACCATAGCTGGGTTTACAGCTGCTGTTTGTGACAGCTTGCTTAGTGGCTGCTAAATTATTTAATTTTAAATTTAATGTTTTCCTCTGCCAGCCTTGGAAGACTGAATCAGTGGATAATGAATCAGTGGATATGGGGGTCCGACTGTACTTATAACCGTGTTCCTTTAATGTCATGTTTTGTCTACTAATGGTGTAAGATGTCCCTCAATTCCTGTTTCTCAAATTCTTGAACCTGTCTTAATTTACGGGACTGTTTATTTTCCCTCATTATTGTAAGCTGCCTCGGGTCCTTTTTTCCAAGGAGAAAATCTAAAATACTCCAAAATAAATAAATACTCCAAAATAAAATAAAATAAAATAAAATAAAATAAAATAAAATAAAATAAAAAAAATACCCATGGGCCCTGCTGGCTAGGACAAATAGGATCTGGAGTGTAAGGACCCTCCCTCCCCTCTCCCCGTTTCCATCTCAGCCCCCCACCCCCTTTCTTAGGGGCGCCTTAACGTCAATACAATACTGGCTGTGGGGCCAAGTTTCTCCCCTGGACAAATGGTGTCTTCAAATCTGAGACAGTCTTTCTTTTTTCCCCTCCAGTGATGGAAAGTGCAATTTGCGGAAGAGGGAGATGCAGGTCACAGGGGGTCGGGACTTTCAAGAGCAAAGGTAAATGGAGGGCACCCCCCTTTTCCCTTCCAAAATGGGGGTTTGAAGAGGGCTTGGCTGTTTGAGGAAGTGACAGGAATCAAGGATCCATGTTGGGGGAGGGGGCACACCAAGGGTTGCCTGCACACAATCCCCCCCCCCAAACCTGGGTGGTCAGAGCAGTCCCCGAAACTCCATATAAGAAGAATGCCAAGGATAATCCATCATGATTTAAGGTTCCCGTGGTTTAAAGAAGACCTATTTTTTTTGAAGGGGGGGGAGCAGGTTATCATCCTCATTGCTATTGGTCCTTCTGTAATAACTTCTTGCAATGCACATTATTACCTTATCTTTACCGGTACTGTAGAGCAAATGTTAAAAAAACCTAATGGGAAATACTCTCTGGTTCCCCCTAGTGGCCAGTTCCCATACTGCACCTTGGAAATGCAACAAAGCAATACAGTACTGTGCCATCAAAAATGTCTTTACATTCCCTCATGGGTAACTTTTTAAATGACCGGAAGCAATTACTTGTTCTTCCAAGAACACAATTCCTTCCGTTGCTTTGAAATATCATCTAGTAGTTACATAGCATTTCCCCCTATAGGTAGCTACTCCGTATGGGGGCCCTTGCCCATCTCCCTTGGGGGGGGGGGCAGGATGCCAGTGGCCAATTAACATGTTATTTGATGCTTGGCGTCCGCAGATGTGGCGTCCCCAAATAAGATCGACGAATTGCACATTGTTGAAACAGACAATGACAATCATGTCATTTTCTACGACAAAGTCTGGAACAATTCCATTCTGCAGCTGCTTGGTATGTACCCCTGATGGGAAAACCCCTGCTTTCACACCCCCCACCACACTTCTAGATTTGGAGATGAGGGAGGGGTTTATGAAAAGCAACGTTGCGATCTCACGGGGGCCTGTTCACCTCGTGGTGTGGAGATCTAAGCCTCAGGAACCTTCGGGCCACCAGTACCAGCATCCTGGACACGGAGGCCAGACCACCGGTGGCCGGGGAGGGAGAGGGGAGGCTCAGGCCAATCAATGTGCCTCAGTGCCCCTAAGATGCCCACCTGCCCAAGTGTCACGCTCCAGGTAACTCCTCTTCTGTGTCTCCAGCCAAGAAAAAAGAGGCCACACAACAATGGAAGGACAAGTTTTTTTCCTACGTCAAGTCACTGGAGTACACTACAGAGAACATGTACAAGCTACAGGAATCTGGTGAGACCTAGAGATTGTTGGGGGGGGGGAGAGAAAAGGGTCCTGAAGCCACCAAATGTTTAGAAAGGAGTTTGAATGCGTGAAAGGTGGTTTTTCTCTGCCTTGCCGGCAACCCTTTTTGCTCATACTGGGACAGAGAGGTGTCCCGAAAACTCCAGTGCAGTTTTGTATCCTGTTCATGCCTTCTTCTTCTTCTTCTTCTTCTTCTTCTTCTTCTTCTTCTTCTTCTTCTTCTTCTTCTTCTTCTCTCCTCCTCCTCCTCCTCCTCCTCCTCCTCCTCCTCCTCCTCCTCCTCCTCCTTCTTCTTCTTCTTCTTCATCTTCCTCTGCCATCTGTCCACCCTCTTCCCTAGGACAAAGGAGCAGGGAATTTTACTTTTTATTGAAATCTGGTAACCTTTCCAAAAATATTCCCTTCGTCTTTCCCTCCACAGATCTCTGTACGGATACGATGCCACGCAGTTAGGGTGGCGACCATGAGTTTGGAGTTGGTGTGGGGGTGCCGGCGTTGGAGAGCTCATCCTACACCCCACCCCCCCCACACTGCCACCTTGGTGGCCATCGGCAAGTAGGACACATCACATGGAGACAGATGCTCTCAACCCATCCGTCACAAAAGGCACACTGAGGGGGGAATGGAGAAAGTTGGCTGAAAGGAGGGCTTAGAACAAGAAGATCTCAGATTTGCCGTTTAGAAAAATCATCTCAAAATAAAAATATTTCCACAAACAACTCCATTGTTTGTTTTTTTCTCTTGGTGTTTGAGGAAAAATGCAAGATATTAGACTGATATTTACAAGGGACCGCCTGTCTCTCTCTCCGTGTCCCTCCATACCAGCTACAAAAAGGTTGGAAGGACGCCTCTCCCTATCTTCCCACTTTTGTATTTGAAGAGAAATGTTTTCTGCCGGAAGCGGTTGGCAATCAGAACGGCAACTGTAAACATGTCCTTCACATTGTGTTTTCAAGCTCTGAGGGGAACTCCCTTGTTCTTCCTACCATCCATCTTGCAGGCACTGGGTGGGTGGTCCCACTCTGGCTCTCGTCATCATCACCCCCGGGTGGCTTTGCACCACCCTTGGTTTGAGACCTTCATGCCAGTGGTTTCCTGGGACAGGCAGAGAAGAGGGGCTTGTTTGGATCACAATTAGTTCTTACTTTTTTTTCCTTCAAAGGCACAAAACTGGGCGCAAGTGCCTGCCTTCTGTAATCCCATGACAGAGGGATTCGTAATCTAACACACACACACACACACACACACACACACACACACACACAAATGGCCTTGCAAAGGTCTCATCTCCTTTCAGCACATGAATGGCAGGCCAACTATCTCTTTCTTGGAGAGGACTTTGCCTGAGGCAGAAAAACATTTGGGGCCAGACTCCGCTCCTTCCCTCTTCACAGAACACCCTGGGGATTCTGTATCAATAAAGGAAATTATGAGTGGCCTCTGATTTTACTCCCCCATCACCGTGGTGTACCCAAATGTTCCTATGTTCATCCACGGAACTACTTGCCGTGGGATGTGGTGACAGTGCCTGGCCTAGATGCCTTCAAAATCGTTTTTGGAGGACGACTCCACCGCTGAGGACAAGCCGTGATGAGGAGAGGTGTTCCCTCCAGGCTTAAAAGAAGGCTACCTCCAAGGGCCAGATGCAGGGGAGTGGCATCAGGAGACATGGATCTAGTCTCATGCACTCCCGGAGGCTTCTGGTGAGGTCACCGTGAGATGCAGGAAGCCGGACTAGATGGCCGGACTGATCCCGCAAGGCTCTGCTTAAGGTGGGAGAGACTCCTGGAAGATCTTAACAAGCAGAGTTGGGTGTCATCAGGGTGTTAACCCACAAACAATTCTCGATTGCAATGCAGGCTTCAAGACAGATTACCCGATAGGCTGACACCAGGTTCCTTAAAGAATTTATTGAAATAATTGAATCAATGCATTGAGGTGTCTGGGAGTTGAGTCATGGCTACTGGACTTCTTTTTGAGAGATAGAAACGTTTCGCTGTTCATCCAAACAGCTTCATCGGTCTGTTTGGATGAACAGCGAAACGTTTCTATCTCTCAAAAAGAAGTCCAGTAGCCATGACTCAACTCCCAGATAAACGCACGTGGATGACTGAGAATCTTCACAAATGCATTGAGGTGCTTCTCTGAGAAGAGAAGGACGCTTTCTGGAGCTATACTTATACTCTTGGCTTCAACAGACACGTCACACATTTCAAGACAATCATACCCATAGGTACACGTATCCTATTTGAAATTAGAAAACAGTTCCTTCATTTGTTACACAAGTTACATATTTCTAGTTTATAAAAGCGGAAGAGACTTGTCCAGGTGAAAATTAGATATTTTCCAGTTAACAAACACTTCCTCTCTACCTGACATATTTGCATATATTCTTAATGGACAAAGCAGAAAACAGTTATGTTCAAACTTACTGGAAGAAAGGATGCTTGTGGTCAGCCAGGGAAGTTACAAGAGATATTTGTAATTTACAGAAAAAGCTGTCTCTTTTGCCCAGTACAGGGACATATGATCTTTAATGCCTTAATAAGATGATTATAAGATTAATTATAAATTTCTTTATTGCCACTGTTACAAGGGCACTGGCGGCCACAAAATTCTGGACAGACCCTTTCGGTTTCTTCATGTATATTGGATGGGGAACCATGAGACCGTCCACAGGTTAATGGCCAAGTAACCGGGCTAGGAGTTCCACAGGACCACAGGTTGGTGTCGGTTTGTATTGTTAACCCGCAAACAATTCTCGATTGTAATGCTGGCTCCAAGACAGATTAACAGAATGACGGACACCGGATTCCTTAAAGAATTTATTGCAGTTATTGTATCAATGCATTGAGGTGCTTCTCAGATAGAGAAGGACACTTTCTAAGGTAAAACAGAACACCTTTATACTTTGTGAGACACGTAAAGAGACATAAGCGTTTCCTTAAGATACATGTGCACAACTCTATACAAGCACGGCATGTAGAAACGTCTTCATTTCACATGAAATTGGAACATTTAAAGCTGTTTCACCTTGCTTATTCAAGATATTGTACTTGCATACCATCTATTTGTCAAGCATTTTGGACGACCACCTTTAAGCAAGCAAGTAAAGAGCATGTGAAGCAAATTCTCATTACTTGAGACCTTAGACCTTGTGCAAGATCTTGCAGAATACACTTGAAAAGTACAGTGGAACCTTGATTTACATGCTGCTTGACTTGCAGCATATTTGACTTGCAGCAAGAAGGGGCCTGTTTGACTTGAGTCGCAGGCTTTGACTTACAGTGCGGAGCCACAGCGCAAGGCAACGGAATCGGGTGGCAGCCACAACCCAGCATCGCGGCTGCCGCCTCCAAACTGCTCCTGCCTTCTTCCTCTCCTCTGGCAGCGGCGGCTTCGGCGAGGCCAGCTCAGAGCACCTGGAGCTGGTCCTCGGCCTCGCCGAAGCTGCCGCTGCCGTCGGAAGAGAAGAAGGGCCTGGAGCTCTGGGCTGGCTTTGCTGGTTAGACAGTCAGCTCAGTCTTGTAAAAAATCTGGCTGCAGAATTCTGGTCCACAATGGAAGCATTTTAGTTGGGGAGCTGTACAGTTGTGGGACTCTAATGGTAAGCATAGAGTTGTTCAGAACTTGGAACGTCAGGTTAAAAATCAGTAAAACTTAAATGTTAGACATTGTTGCTATGATCATTAAAAAGTGGAGGCGTATAACTTGTGGACTATAATTCCACTGCCTCCTCCTCTCTTTGAAGAGACATTTAATTTACATCCCCGGAAGGAATCTCCTATCCCAGTCAAATTTGTGTTCAATTGCTGATTTCGGGTGTCTTTTTCATCATCTGGAACGGATTAATCCACTTTCCCATTACTTTCTATGGGGAAAGTTCATTTGACTTAAGGCATGTTTGACTTATGTCTAGACCTCTGGAACAGATTAATGACATGAGTCAAGGTTCCACTGTACTTCCTTTTTCTTTATCAGTTTAGACACAGTATGAAGCAAGGAAGTTAGGAAATAAGTTCTCTGGCCCTTTCCCCAAAAGGCTTGAAATGTGTGTTACTGGTTATGCATGAGAGATCTTCAATGATGAATGATAGAAAATTAGTTTTCAATATATAAGTTTACTGTATTTATTAGAGATGGGCACGAATAAAAAAAAATGGCATTTCGTTTGTCGTTTGTATTTTGCAGGGTCCGTTTCGGTTTGTTTCCGTTTGTGCAAATTTCTGAAAACAATCGTTTTCGTTTTCGTTCACTTTGTTACCATTTATTTCATTTTTTGTACTTTTTTTTTTAGGATTTTAAGAAATTCACTCATATTGCAGTAACGGAAACGAAACGCATGACAAAATTTCCAGTGTTCGTTTCGTTTCATTTTAGAGACAAAATTCGTTCGTAGTTTCGTTACGTAATGAAACGAAAAAACGAAAACAGAAACGAAAAATTGTTCGTTTCGTGCCCATCCCTAGTATTTATAGGAGAATCTGTCTTTGTATTCGTGGCCATCTGTCGGGGGTCCTGTGATGGGGGTTCCTGCATGGCAGGGGGGTTGGACTGGATGGCCCTGGAGGTCTCTTCCAACTCTAGAATTCTACAGGAAGCAGAGGGCCAGTCCCATGGGGCCTTTTGGTGAAACATTAACGGCAAGACGAGATGTCCCCAGAAGTGGGGTCAGGCTGGTCAGCGGCAGGCGGCTAGGCCTCCTCCAGATGTTCCGGCAGCGTTTGATCACAGAGCCGCCGAGAGCACGGAGAAACTCCAGCAGCGCCCTGTGGATCAAGAATCAAGGACAACCTATTCCCCCAGGACCACCTGTGAACCCAAAGGAGAAGAACCTGCGTCTCGCCCTGCCCACGTTGGGCTTTGGCTTTTGTTTTTAGTTAAAAAAACACAAACACACACTGTGTTCTGGAATATGGCTGGGTGGGTGGCCCGGAGAAGATAAATTTAGAGAAGAGAAGGAAGGGGTTTGTGCAAAGTCGTGGGCCCTCCCTGAAGGACAGAGGTCCATTACACCAACCCCAGGCTGGACAAAGGTTGCAACGGCGATGGAAGCGGCCCTGTTGATCCTCGCTGTCTGGGGATTTTTTCCCATTCTGGCAGAAGAGAAGATCCCGGTAGACCGGAGCTTTGACATCAAAAAGGTGAATGGCAGGAGGGACCCCCACCCCCAAATGGGATGGAAAAGGGCAAATGGGCAGGTCCCTGCTGGTGGAACCCCCGCCTTTTTTTTTTTGGCTCAACTGGTTTGAAGTGGTGGCAGCTTCCACTAAGGTTGGCGTAGGGGCCTCAGAAGCTACCTGGGAATAGGGTTAGGGTTAGGGTTAGGGTTAAGGTTAGGGTCCTGCCTCAGTATTTCTTTCGGGGACCTACAGTACCACAGGAGCCACAGACTCCCCTGGGATGGCCCAGAGATCCCATGGGTGACTGGACACTCATTCCCCACCAATCCCAAGAGTCAACGTGGTTGTTAAATCAGGGATACCCCCAGGAAGCTGGAAGCATCAGAAAACTTTGGGCGGACCACAGCCTTTTAAACTTTTGGTTGGTCCACCTTCCCCTCCGGTACTTTGACCCAAGGTGTGTGGGGTGGGGGTGGCACCAGAGATGGCACTGTCATTCTGGGGAGAAAACCCCTTACCGATTCAGCGCATTGTTAGTCTGTGGAACTCCCTGCCACAGGAGGTGGTGATGGCCTATGGCATGGATGCCTTCAAAAGTGGATTGGACAGATTCCTAGAGGAAAAGACCATCCCACGTGACAAACCATGAGGGAGATGTGTCATCTCCAGGCTTAAAACCGTGGTACTTCAAGGGTCAGATGCAGGGGAGTGGGTATCAGGAGACAGAGATCTGGTCTCATGCACTCCCAGACGCATTTGGTGGGGGTCACTGTGAGATACAGGAAGCTGTACTTGATAGGCCGTTGCCCTGATCCAGCATGGCTCTTCTTATGTTCTTATGGTGTGTTTTTTTCCTTTCCCGCTTTTGGGGGAAAAAAAACAGTTCAATGGGAAATGGTACCCCATCATCACGGCGAATTTTTACCGTCCAGATTTGGTGAAACCTTTCTTTGCCTTCACAACCAGAGCGTCACCTAACAGCCTCGAATTCATCACGGAAATTCCCATGTAAGACACTCTCCTCACCCTCATCCAGTTCCCCCCAAATGACCAGGCCTCTCACACTCTGTGCGCGGTCCGAGTAGCTCCCTGTGCTGCCTGCATCTGGCCATTAAGCACACTGGCAGGCGGCAGGCAACCGGGCTGTGCTTTGCAGGTGGATCGGGCCCCTCCTTCGGCCACCTGTGTCAGCCCTCGGCTTCAGCTTTACCCAAATCCCTCCAGCGAATGTCGGGCCGTTCGCAAGCCGCTGTTGGACGCCAATTGGAGGGTCCGGATTTGAGCCTCGTGAAGATTCTGCCACATGCCCCTTCGGAGGAGAGGGTGGCAGAGTCGGGTGGGCGTTGGAGAGGGTGTCTTCCCATCCAAAAGAGAAAACACCATGCCTAGTATCGGCCGACCTCGGCTCCCACACGGAGATGCGAATTTATTGATTGATTGATTTACAATGGTATGCCGACTTAAGAGCAGCTCAACTTAAGAGCGGAAAACTGTTGGCATTTTAACTGCCGCCTTACAAATTTTAGATATGGTCCGCTCGACTTCCTTTTTTTTTTCATTTTTTTTCATTTTTAAACTCCCCCCCCCAGTTTTTTAGAAAGTTGCCCCGACTTAAGAGTAGTTCAACTTAAGAGCATGCATTCGGAAGGGATTAAATTCATAAGTTGAGGTACTGCTGCATTTTTGCATTTGTATACCAAGACCAATTTTCCCCCAAAGGGAACTCTGGGAGGTTTACATAAAGCGCCGTAATAAAGAACAACAAATAATAAGGGTTTTTAAAAAAGACAATAATGCAAGACAACGAGACAAACGGCTACACAGCAATTGACAAGGATGCCTTCAACATAAAAAATTGAAAAAGGCATGCCTTCGAGGCAGGAGGGCTGACACGTACAGGGTTTGATTTCCACAGCCCACGAACCCAGGTGCCAGATCGCGAGGGTTCAAGAGGGCAGCGAAGTCCCATCAGCCTAACATGAATCTATGGGTCCACATAGACTTTGCATTTATGACTACAGTAGGAACCCGGTATCCGCTGGGGATTGGTTCCAGGCCTTCCTGTGCATAATGGAAACCGTGGATAAGGGAGAACGCCTGCCCACCCCACCCCCCAAACTGCTGTTTCCTGACAGTAGCTCGCTTGATGACTGCTATTTTGAGACAGTAGCTTGCTTTATGGCCGCCGTTTGTGATAGTAGCTTGCTTTACAGGGCCTTTTTACACGACCCCTAAGATCCGCTGGCCACTTAAATTCGGACCAGAGATCTTAGGGGTTCCTCGCTCTTCCTCTGTCTTCCTCTGTCCCCACCCCCCTCCGCACTTCCTGGTTGCTGGCTGCCTGAGGGACTTCCCGTTTACCTCCGTTTTGTTCCCGGCAGCATTCAGATCTCTTAAAGGGGCGGGGCGCAAAAAAAGAACAAACAGAAGCCAGGAGAGCCCCGCACTCACTATCCTTACACCGGATCAAATATTTGTCACCATCAAAGACCAGGTACAAGAAAACTGCTGTTTGGTCCTGCTAAAGTGGGCGGGGTCGCACTTAATTGTCTGCAAAGTCTTGGGTAAACTTTTTAAGGTCCGGACCTTGCAGCCATTTGCGGCGGAGCTTAGGGGTCGTGTATAAACGCCCAGAGATGCTATTTGCGACAATAGCTTGCTTTACAGCTGCTGTTTGTGACAATGGCTTGCTTTGTGGCTGCTGAATTATTTAATTTTAAATTTATTTATTTTTTTCATCTGCCAACCGTGGATAACGAATCAGTGGATACGGGGTCCGACTGTACTTATAACTGTGTTGCTTTAAGGTCATGTTTGTTTACTAATGGTGGTGTAAGATGCCCTTCAATTCCTGGTTCTCAAATTCTTGAACCTGTCTTAATTTACGGGACTGCATATTATCCCTCATTACTTTAAGCTGCCTCGGGTCCTCTTTTCCAAGGAGAAAATCTAAATTACTCAAATAAAATAAAATAAAATAAAATAAAATAAAATAAAATAAAATAAATAAATAAATAAATAAATAAATAAATATCCATGGGCCCCACTGGCTAGGACAAATGGGATCTGGAATGGAAGGACCCTCCCTCCCCTCTCCCCGTTTCCATCTCAGCCCCCACCCCCTTTCTTAGGGGCGCCTTAACGTCAATACAATACTGGCTCTGGGGACAAGCTTCTCCCCTGGACAAATGGTGTGTTCAAATCGGAGACGGCCTTTCTTTTCTCCCCCTCCAGTGATGGAAAGTGCAATTTGCGGAAGAGGGAGATGCAGGTCACGGGGGTCGGCACTTTCAAGAGCAAAGGTAAATGGAGGGCACCCCCATTTTTTTCCTTCCAAATGGGGGTTTGAAGACGGCTTGGCTGTTTGAGGAAGTGACGGAATCAAGGATCCATGTTGGGGGAGGGGGCACACCAAGGGTTGCCTGCACACAATCCCCCCCCACACACACACACAAACCTGGGTGGTCAGAGCAGTCCCCGAAACTCCATATAAGAAGTATGCCAAGGATAATCCATCATGATTTGTTAAGGTTCCCCTGGTTTAAAGAACACCTTTTTTTTTTTGAGGGGGAGCAGGTTATCATCCTCATTGCTATTGGTCCTTCTGTAATAACTTCTTGCAATGCAACTTATTACCTTTTCTTTACTATACAGTGGAACCTTGACTTACATGCTGCTTGACTTGCAGCATATGTGACTTGCACCAAGAAGGGGCCTGTTTGACTTGAGTCGCAGGCTTTGACTTACAGCTCGGAGCCCCCGGCATAAGGCACTGGAATCGGGCGGCAGCCACGACCCAGCATCGCGGCTGCCGCCTCCAAACTGCTCCTGCCTTCTTCCTCTTCTCCGGCGGCGGCGGCTTCAGAGAGGCCAGCTCTGACCACTTGGAACTGGTCCTCGGCCTCGCCGAAGCCGCCGCTGCTGCCGGAGGAGAAGAAGGGCCAGGAGACAGTCGGCTCAGTCTTGTAAAAAATCTGGCTGCAGAAGTCTGGTCCACTATGGAAGCATTTTAGTTGGGGAGCTGTACAGTTGTGGGACTCTAATGGTAAGCATAGAGTTGTTCAGAACTTGGAATGTCAGGTTAAAAATCATTGTTGCTATGACCATTAAAAAGTGGAGGTGTATAACTTGTGGACTATAATTCCACTGCCTCCTCCTCTCTTTGAAGAGACATTTCATTTACATCCACGGAAGGAATCTCCTATCCCAGTCAAATTTGTGTTCAATTGCTGTTTTCGGGGGTCTTTTTCATCATCTGGAACAGATTAATCCACTTTCCCATTACTTTCTATGGGAAACATTCATTTGACTTAAGGCATGTTTGACTTATGTCTAGACCTCTGGAACGGATTAATGCCGTGAGTCAAGCCTCTACTGTACACCAAACGTTAAAAAAAAACCTAATGGGAAATACTCTCTGGTTCCCCCTAGTGGCCAGTTCCGATACTGCACCTTGGAAATGCAACAAAGCAATGCTGTACTGTGCAGCACTGCCATCGAAAATGTCTTCACATTCCGTCATGGGTAACTTTTTAAAGGACCGGAAGCAATTACTTATTCTTCCAAGAACACAATTCCTTCCGTTGCTTTGAAATATCATTTAGTATTTACATGGCATTTCCCGCTATAGGTAGCTACTCTGTATGGGGGGCACTTGCCCATCTCCCCTGGGGGGGTGGGGGTGGCGCCAGGATGCCAGTGGCCAATTAACATGTTATTTGATGCTTGGTGTCCGCAGATAACTACATCAACAGCTACATTGTGGAAACAGACAATGACAATCATATCATTTTCTATGAACAAAACGGGGGCGAGGTCCTTCTTCAGCTGCTTGGTATGTACCCCTGATGGGAAAACCCCCACTTTCCCGCCACCCACCACACTTCTAGATATGGAGACAAGGGAGGTGTTTATGAAAAGCAACGTTTCGATCTCACGGGGGCCTGTTCACCTCATAGTGTGGAGATCTAAGCCTCAGGAACCTTCAGGCCACCAGTACCAGCATCCTGGACACGGAGGCCAGACCACCGGTGGCCGGGGAGGGAGAGGGGAGGCTCAGGCCGATCAACGTGCCTCAGTGCCCCTAAGATGCCCACCTGCCCAAGTGTCACGCTCCAGGTAACTCCTCTTCTGTGTCTCCAGCCAAGAAAAAAGAGGCCCCGCAACAATGGCAAAACAAGTTTTTTTCCCACGCCCGGTCGCTGGCATTCAGGATAGAGAAGCTGTCCAATCTACAGGCATCTGGTGAGACCTACAGATTGTTATGGGGGGGGGGCGAGAAAAGTGGCTCAAAGCCACCAGATGTTTAGAAAGGAGTTTGGAAGCATGAATTGTGGTTCTTCTCTGACTTGCCGGCAACCCTTGTTGCTCATACTGGGACAGGGAGGTGTCCCGAAAACTCCAGTGCAGTTCTGTTCATGCCTTCTTCTTCTTCTTCTTCTTCTTCTTCTTCTTCTTCTTCTTCTTCTTCTTCTTCTTCTTCTTCTTCTTCTTCTTCTTCTTCTTCCTCCTCCTCCTCCTCCTCCTCCTCCTCCTCCTCCTCCTCCTCCTCCTCTTCTTCTTCTTCTTCTTCTTCTTCTTCTTCTTCTTCTTCTTTCTTCTTCTGAAATCCGTCTGCCCTCTTCCTTAGGACAAAGGAGCAGGGATTTTTCTTTTTATTGAAATCTGCTAACCTTTCCGAAAATATTTCCCTTTGTCTTTCCCTCCACAGCTCTCTGCACGGATACGATGCCGCGCATTTAGGGTGGCGACCCTGAGTTCGGAGATGGTGTGGGGGTGCCGGCGTTGGAGAGCTCATCCGACACCCCACCCCCACCCCACTGCCACCTTGGTGGCCATCAGCAAGTAGGACACATCACACGGAGGCAGATGCTCTCAACCCATCCGTCACAAAAGGCACACTTGGGGGGGGAATGGAGAAAGTTGGCTGAAAGGAGGGCTTACAACAAAGATCTCAGATGTGCCATTTTGAAAAATCGTCTCAAAAATAAAAAGATTTCCGCAAACAACCCCATTGTTTGCTTTATTCTCTTGGTGTTTTGAGGAAAAAAGCAAGATATTAATTGATATTTACAAGGGACCGCCTGTCTCTCTCTGTGTGTCCCTCCATACCAGCTACAAAAAGGTGGGGAAGGACGCCTCTCCCCATCTTCCCACCTTTGTATTTGAAGAGAAATGTTTTCTGCCGGAAGCGGTTGGCAGTCAGAACGGCAACTGTAAACATGTCCCTTGTTCTTCCTACCATCCATCTTGCAGGCACTGGGTGAGTGGTCCCACTCTGGCTCTCATAATCACCCCTGGGGGGCTTTGCACCACCCTTGGTTTGAGACCTTCATGCCAGTGGTTTCCTGGGACAGGCACAAAAGAGGGGCTTGTTTGAATCACAATTAATTCTTACTTTTTTTCCTTCAAAGGCACAAAACAGGGCACAAGTGTTTGCCTTCTGTAATCCCATGACAGAGGGATTCGTTATCTAACACACACACACACACACACACACACCAATGGCCTTGCAAAGATCTCATCTCCTTTCAGCACATGAATGCAGGGCCAACTATTTCTTTCTTGGAGAGGACTTTGCCTCAGGCAGAAAAACATTTGGGGCCAGACCCCGCTGCTTCCCTCTTCACAGAACACCCTGGGGATTCTGTATCAATAAAGGAAATTATGAGTGGCCTCTGATTTTACTCCCCCATCACCGTGGTGTACCCAAATGTTCCTATGTTAATCTACGGAACTACTTGCCGCGGGATGTGGTGACAGTGCCTGGCCTAGATGCCTTCAAAAGGGGATTGGAATGATTTCTGGAGGACGACTCCACCACAGGGGACAAGCTGTGATGAGGAGATGTGTTCCCTCCAGACTTAAAAGAAGGCTACCTCCAAGGGCCCAATGGAGGGGAGTGGCATCAGGAGACAGGGATCTAGTCTCATGCACTCCCGGAGGCATCTGGTGAGGACACCGTGAGATGCAGGAAGCTGGAATAGATGGGCCCTTGGCCTCATCCAGCAGGCCTCTGCTTAGGTTGGGAGAGACTCCTGGAAGATCTTAACAAGCAGAGTTGGGTGTCATCAGGGCACTGGCGGCCACACAATTCTGGACAGACTCTTTCGGTTTCTTCATGTATATTGGATGGGGAACCATGAGACCGTCCACAGGTTAATGGTCAAATAACCGGACTAGGAGTTCCACAGTTTGGTGTCGGTTTGTATTTATAAGAGAATCTATCTTTGTATTCATGGCCATCTGTTGGGGGTCCTGTGAGGGGGGTTCCTGCATGGCAGGGGCTTGGACTGGATGGCCCTTGAGGTCTCTTCCAACTTTTCCAACTCTTCTATGATTCTATCCTACGAGAAGTGAGAAAACGCTTGGGCTGATGACCTCCTGGACTCAGGTCCTTCCACAGGAGCGGTGCAAGTGTTTTGTCATGTTACATAGATACAGTAGTTCCAAAGTAGCGATGCGCACCCACCTTGGTTTGGAGGTTTGTGTCAGTTTGTATTTACTGGAAAAGTGGTGGTGGGGAGTTTGGGGTGACGGGAGCTCCTAGAATCCCATCATAGCGACTGTTCCCCCATTTCTCCAGCGGGTCCCAGCAGAGCTCAAAGATTCAGAGCCGTTTATTAAAAGGAAACACATAGAGCAGGGCTAGTATTCAGCTTTGAATAGGCCAAGGTCTACTTTTTCCAGCCCAAAGTGCCTGAGGGCTACTACACTAAAACCTCTGCTTACGAATTTTATCCATTCCGAGCACATGCTCATAAGTTAAAAAAAAATGTAAGCAGAGCAGTGGTTTCCCATAGGAATGCATTGAAAAACCAATTAATCCATTCTGGAGGGATCAGATTTCAATATGCCATAGTCCTTGAACTGCCCCGCTCAACTGAGACAGTGGGCTTGCAGACCCAGAAGTTTGCTGGGGTGGTGGTGGTCTTTGGGGGAGGGAGTGGTGGAGAACTTATCCCCTCACTTTTTTAAATTGATGGCTGGTGGGCTACTTTTGAACCCTTCTTGGGCTACCAGTAGCCCGTGGTCTACCTATTGGGCAGGCCTGTCTTAAAAACCATAACAAAGCTCACAGATTTTTTTTTTCATTTCTGGACATCTAATTTCCAGAGGAGAAACCCTGACCTACCTCAGGTTTCCTCTTGTCTCTTCCTCCTAGAAAATAGAAAAGGAAAGGAGGAGAGCCTGAGAATACCAACCAATCTGTATATCAACAAATGAAGAGAAAAGAACTGAGCTGACGTTGGTTGGTTTGCCACCTGCCAACTGCTGCTAGTTCCAAGCTGCTTATTTCGGGAACTGGCGTCTAACTTTCACTGTTCGTGACTCCAAATCTTTCACCATCTAATGGGGACCCGTGATGGCTCTCCACCCACACCTTGTGGGCAGATAACGGCTCACACTGTATCATCGGGTCAGCTTTTAAGCTGGGTCTCGACCGGGAGACGTGTCTAAAAATAACCTTATTTTCCCCTCCTCCCTCCCTCCCTCTCTCTCTCTCTCTCTTTTGGAGAGGGGGCTGTACGAGAACAAATCTGGATCAGTTTGGGTAGGGACTATAAACAGCAGGTTCTATAAAACCTGAAGCTCCATCAAACACCCGTTGGAAAATATTATCCATCCGCGGAGCCTGTATTGCCTGGCCAGGACGAAGACACCACCATGAACCAACTTTTAATCATTGCATTTTTCTGCCTAGAGTTGGCTTGTTCTGCAGGGGACATCCCAGTCCATCCCAGTTTAGACATCCAAAAGGTAATGAGTGGACGATCTCTGGAGGGTCACAGCAGAGTCTCTGTCCCTTTATGTCTGTCCCTTTCCAGTTCCTCTAGTGATCTCAGGCTCTGCAGGGTGAGAGCAGTAGGAAAAGTCAGGCTGTGTCCCCTGGCTTGGGAGAAGACCGGTTTCTCCTCTGTTATCCCAGCCTCTGAGGGCGCTTTTACACGGCCCCTAAGATCCGCTGGCCACTTAAATTCAGACCAGAGATCTTAGGGGCTTGTCGCTCTTCCTGTGTTCCCACCCCCTCCGCACTTCCTGGCTGCTGGCTGCGTGAGGGGAGGGAGGCAAAAAGGAAGAAAGAACGTGGCTCACCTCCGTTCTGCCTCTCACTCTTGCCGCGGCAACATTCCAGTCTCTTAAGTAGCTCTTAAAGGGGCAGGAGCCAAAACAACAACAAACAGAAGCGAGGAGAGCCCCCGCACTCACTATCGTTACACCGCATCAAGGAATTTCCACCTCCAGAGAGCAGGTACTTGAAAGGTGCGCTGGGACACGCTAAAGTGGGCGTGGTCGCACTTAATTTCCTGTAAACTCCGGAGCTGGTGGGGAAACATTTTTAAGCTCCGGAGCTGGGAGCCATTTACCGCGGAGTTTAGGGGTCGTGTATAAACGCCTGAAAAGAATAAACCCCCTCTCTTTCTTAAAAGTTCTCTGGGAAATGGTACCCGCTCAGGACTGCGAAAGGTGACCCAGCCGAGCGACCCTACAAGGCGTACACACTCGAACGTTTCGGCAAGAGAGACCTCATTCTCAATGTAGAGATTCCCCAGTAAGTGAGCACCGTCATCTGTGCCGCTGCCATGATCCTTCGCGCTGTGAGATCCGTAAAATACACCCAGTGTGCCTGCACTTTGAGGTACAGTTCGGGTGACTTCAAGCCTTCCCCACTGCGGCAGGAAACAATTAGGTGCCAGTTTTTTTTTTTGCCCTGTAATGAATTACTGGCCACCTAGTGTGTGTGTTGCATCGTTACAGTCGTGACCGACTCTTCATGACCCCATGCCAATGGAGTTTTCTTGGCAGGAATCCTGGAGTGTTTTGGCCAGTTCCTACTCCACTGGCGCCTACAGCACCTGGTCTTCCCTGGTGGTCCTCCCATCCAAGGACTAACCGAGGGCTCTGACCCTGCTTAGCTTCCGAAAGCAGGCGAGATCGGATGTGCTCCTTAGGACATTTAGGCGGGCACCTGGAGTAGGAACTGGCAAGCCACTGCAGTATTCCTGCCAAGAAAACCTCCATGGACATGGGGTCATGAAAAGTTGGTCATGACTGTCACAGCGCAACACTGGCCACCTAGGGGTCCAGCCAAAACTGAAGGGGAAAGGGTTTCCACCGGTACTTATGCAATTCATTTAAAGTGTTTTATTTACTGATATATGCTTTACCCATAATTTGGCTGTTTGGAAGTGATCTGGGTTTCACCGTGTCTAACCGAGCCCTCTAAAAGGAAGACTCGTTCATATGATAGCCAGGAAGCGGCGATTGCCTTGGAAGGAGAACATCTAGAAACCGTATTCCCTCACCGCCTCTCTTTCTTTACAGAGGGAACACCTGCCTAGTGAAAAAAATTGTGTTCAACAACGTACGGCCAGGCGTCTTCAGGTCGGAAGGTAATTAAAAAGAGGACTTCTGAGTGCCGGAGCCCAACAAGAGATGTAGTTCATTATTTTTTTTGCTTTGTTATCAGATCTAATTATATGTTTGATTGGTTAGTTTTTATTTTCGTCTATACATTGCATGTTGTTTAATCTTATTAGTCGTGGTCTTGTCCATGTCTTAACTTTTGTGAACCGCCCAGAGTGACCGTTGGCCAGATGGTGCGGTATAAAAATCAACTAACTTAATTAATTAATTAATTATTTATTAACTAACTAACTAATTAAATTATTATTTAATTAATTAATTAATTATTTATTAACTAACTAACTAACTAAATTATTATTTAATTATTTAATTAATTGTTAATTATTAACTAACTAACTAACTTAATTATTATTATTATTAATTAATTAATTGAAACTATCAATTAATGAATTAATTGATTGATTGATTGATTGATTAATTGATTGATAGTTTCAAGGAAGCTTGAGGGAGTTTGTGTCAGATGGTGAAATGTTTAAGGAGCGTCCAGCGCAATAGAAGGTGCCAATCTACCCTCTCCCATCCTTTGCCCCTCTCCTGCATCTCGCAAAGCAGCTAGCCTTGGTTTCCAATTGGTTCTTGGGAGGCAAACACGGGCTTCATTTCACTGCTCAAGCATGCTAGGTTGCTACCTGCAAGAAGTTAAGATTTTTTTCATGTGGTTAAGCACTCACATTTGTGGTGGGGGCCGAGGAGGGGTGGAGGATGGATCTCTGCCCCCCACTCGCCTCCACCAGTAAGGAGGTGACGTTTGCCAGTGGCCACAGACAAGAAATCACCTCCTTTGGGGTGACTAGTGGCAGCAACCTTGCGCTCCCGTCTCCTGTGAACAGGCTGTTTGGTGGTCTTCAGAAGGCTGATGAGTACTTGCCATTTTCCTTCCGCAGATGGCACCACTACCATTCACATGGTGGACACCGATTATGACACGAACCAAATCACTCACTATCTGAGCGGGAATTTGATCCTTCTGCACCTAAATGGTAGGTGGCCCCCACGCTGATCCTACTATCAAGGCATGAAGACGACCTAAGCACCAAGAATGCGGCGTCATGTGTAGTTGCAGGGTGCAAATGAGAACAGACAAAATAAAATATTATTTCACCCAGTGCGTTGTTAGTCTGTGGAACTCCCTGCCACAAGATGTGGTGATGGCATCTAGCCTGGATGCCTTCAAAAGGGGATTGGACAGATTCCTGGAGGAAAAAGTCCATCACAAGTTACAAAACATGATGGAGATGTGCGTCATCTCCAGGCTTAAAACCGGGGTCCTTCAAGGACCAGATGCAGGGGAGTGGTATCAGGAGACAGATCTCTAGTCTTGTGCGCTCCCAGATGCGTTTGGCGGTGCCCCTGTGAGATACAGGAAGCTGGACTAGATGGGCCTTTGGCCTGATCCAGCAGGGCTCTTCTTATGTTCTTATGTTATGTAAGCCACATCTAGTTGCCGTGACCAACAGGGATGCCTCACCAGCCACACTGGACTTGGGGTCCTTTGACAGCAAGGGATGTCAGACAGCCCAACTTCACTCTTGAGTCCTCTGATCTTGCAAGGAGGGACGGGCACCTTCTGAAAAAACGAAATGCACTTTCATCATTTTGTAAGCTTGCGAATCATTTTGTAAGCTTACGAAATGCCAGGCGGCATTTCATAACAAAACAAAATGGAATTTTAAAGAAAAATTAAGTGAACCGTTTTGTTACTATGTTAAACCCCCCCCCCGGGGGTCCAAATTTGGTGCCTCTAGGACCCAGGAAAGCTGTTTTTTAGAGTGACAAAACGGTTTGTAAGTCTTTCGTTTCGTGACAAATATTTTTGGGGGAAAATTCATTTGCAAAACGAAACAGGGTGAAAACGAAATGAAATGAAACAAAATGCACATTTTCATTTCGTGCCCATCCTTACTTGCAACTAAGGCTGCTGCCCTCGCCCTTTCCCCCTAGTCCTCCTTACTCCTAGGAGATAGAGCAAGGCAATACTTAACAAACTCTTCCATTTGTGATCTTCAGGCAGGGAGAAAAAACTTCCCAGCAGCATACAGCAGAAATTTCTTGCCTGGGTGAAAAAGCTGAAGTTTAACCCAGAATGGCTTTTCGATCTACGCGAAGAGGGTGAGGACTACAGATGATTCGCACGTTCGCCTCCTTGGAGGTGGGAGAGGATTCCTCGTCAGCCCAGAGAGGCAAAGAGAGGGGGATGGGTAGAGAGGAGGTGGCTGAAGGTTCTTGGATCTACTTTGGGCCACCAGTGGATCAGGTTCCGACCACAGATCTCTGTACGACATCGCCAAAGGCTCCGTAGGTAAAATCTGTTGGCCGGAAATTTGTGGGGGTGGCCACGGAGCAGAGATGTCATGTTCAAATCTAAAGCTCCTTTTCGTAAACATCAGATTCAATTGGAAACTCCTTGGAAACTCAACTTGCTTGAAGGCCCCTGAGAGGACAAAACTGGCCCTGGAGGTCTGGGGAAACGTGACATGTAAATGTGTGTCCCAAATTCACAGCTTTGAAAGCTGACACTGGGAGCTGCTTGCGGGTGGAGGACGTGATGATTTATCCTGCCTGCTGCAAGTGCCAAAGGAACCCTAGTGTTTTGGGGACAATTCCTTCATCCTTAAGCATGGGATATATAGTGCTTTGTCTCTCACCTGTTGACCTTCGGACCTCAGATCGGCAGCCCTCTCTTCTGTCCGCCCTTGGGAGGGGTCGCTGTTGTCCCAGGATTCCATGGACCTCCAAAGTTTTAAACAGAGACCCCAGGAACTGTGCGCTGAAGTGCACGCTTTCAAAACCACCCCTGTTCAAATATGGTACAATTTTGTCACTGTAAGAACATAAGAACCTAAGAAGAGCCATGCTGGATCAGGCCAAAGGCCCTTCTAGTCCAGCTTCCTGTATCTCACAGTGGCCCCACCAAATGCCTCTGGGAGTGCACGAGACTAGAGCTCTGTCTCCTGACACCACTCCTCTGCGTCTGGCCCTTGACGGACCCTGGTTTTAAGCCTGGAGATGACACATCTCCACCATGGTTTGTCACCTGGGATGGACTTCTCCTCCAGGAATCTGTCTAATCCCCTTTTGAAGGCATCCAGGCCAGATGCCACCACCACATCCTGTGGCACACTGCATACAATGGTGGTGGAGAGACATCTCTGATTTCTTACCCTTCTCCCCTACTTCCAACTTGATTTCCGTCTTTCGAGTCTCCATCTCTGCAAACATATTTAAATAAACAAATAAAACCAGCACCCCTGGTCCGTCCTCTTCTGTGTCGGCGTCTGGGATCTAAAGAAATCTTGATGAGGGGGGCTTGTTCTCAAAAGAGTTTATTAATCCACAGCCCAGTTTCTCAGCAGAATAAACAAGTGAAATTTGTCTCTGTAAAACAGCTAGCATTGTCTTCCATTGTAAACAGAAACAGAAACAGACACACACACACACAGAATTCAGGCGAAATTTCAAAGAAAAACAAAACACAATGACACAAAACATGTGGCGCCATAAAGACTAACTTTCATATTTTAATGTAACGTTTCGTGGACTACACGTTCACTTCTTCAGACGTATAGCAGCAGAATGGGGGGTGCAATAAAATATGGGATGGAATATACATTTCATATCAGATATTCATTGGCTGTAGTATATAGAGTTAGGGGGTGGATAGGGGAGAGGGTAAAGGAGGGGGGAAGAAGAGGAGGGATAGTTGATTAGTAGAAATGGTGGGAAGATTGGACGAGGGTCTTTAGAGCTGTCCAGGATAGTGTTGAGTAGAGATGGGCACGAAACGAACAATTTTTCGTTTCCGTTTTCGTTTTTTTTTCGGTACGTAACAAAACGACAAACGAATTTTGCCTCCAAAATGAAACGAAACGAACAGAAACACCAGAAATTTTGTCGTCCGTTTTGTTTTCGTTATGGCAATACATTGAATTGCTTTAAATGCTAAAAAAAATCACAAAAAATGAAATAAATGGTAACGAAAACGGTAATGAAACGAACGAAAACGAAAATGATTTTTTTTTTTGCAAAAATTCACGAAAAACGGAACCGAACTGAAATGGACCCCCTAAATGACAAACGACAAACGAAACACCATTTTTTTGATTCGTGCCCATCTCTAGTGCTGAGTTTTATAGTTTTATGGTTCTGAGGCCAGGATCTGTTTGTATGTTTTAAGTGTGGTATTATGGTAAATTCCTCAAGAGACAGAAACCAGATCAGATCAGAGAGGGTGAGGGTGTGTGTGGAGGCGGGGGGAGAATGAGAATTTTTACCTTATACAGAGAGAGAGAGAGAGAGAGAGAGAGAGAGAGAGAGAGAGAGAGAGAGAGAGAGAGAGAGAGAGAGAGAGAGAGAATATGAAAATAACCTATTTAGATGCAGGACATGACACTCTGCCCTCCATTTAGGCCCCGGCTTGGGTGAGTGCACAGGGTGGGCTATGATGATGATAAATCATTCCACCTTCATCTCTTTTATCGCACAGGCCGTGCCGGACTGTTCTGTTCCCCAGCTGGCGAGGTATGTCCACCCCCATGAAAGAAAAGAAATTTCCCTTCTGAAAACCACCCAACCCTTCTTGCTAATAAGAACCATCGCGCCACACAAACGCTTCCCTGGGGCTGGGTGGATGGGCAAACGGCTCTGAGGATGAAAACCGGGTCGGTGTGGGGAATTGTGACGGCCTTTTTATGGTTATGGCAAGCTGCGGCGTCCAGCATCCCAGTTGCCCCAAAGGTTGCCATTGAGCGGGTAAGGACCAAAGTGACGATTAAGGATTCCAAGGTTAGAGGTGATGGGGGAACCTGACTTGTATGTCTCTGCAAGAAATGATTGGTCTTGCCTGGAGGGTTGGTCTAAGCCTAAACCTAAACCTAAGCCTAAACCTAAACCTAAACCTAAACCTAAACCTAAGCCTAAACCTAAGCCTAAACCTAAACCTAAACCTAAACCTAAGCCTAAACCTAAGCCTAACCCTAACCCTAAACCTAAACCTAAGCCTAACCATTTCTCAAACCTGGATCCCTCAATTACCCGTATCCCACCTGCAGCCGCATTTCTGGAGGACTTGAGCTCCACAGAATGACAGAGAAGCAGCTCCCTTACCTCCACCCCCCGTCTCTTTTCCAGCTGGGTGGGAAGTGGTACCCTATGGCGGTCGCCCGAGATCCCCCTTTAGAAAAGGCGGTCCACGCGTACAGAATAGAGCCAGTGGGCCATGACGACTTTCTGCTCATCCAGGCCGTTCCCCGGTAAGTTCTGAAACCACTGACCCCAGGTTACAATGCCAGAGGTGGTCCGAGGGGACACACTCCAAGCAGGATACCCACCCGTGCTCCTCTCCAGCATCCTTTATCTTGCCTGTTCAGCGACGCTGCCCCTTTAAACCGCTTTTCAAAACCAGTTTTTCAACAACAAAAAAATCTTTATTTGCATCCAAGTGTCTGGCAGTCTGTCCTCGGGGCTCTTCGGAGCAGCTGCTGTTGCTTTCTACCAATGATTCCACCAAAATATGGGATATATAAATTGATAGTTTTTTTTGCCTTTGAGATGCAAAGACAATTCCAGGTGGGGGTAATTAAAAGGGTCAGATTTGTCCCTTTGCAACCTTCCCACCCCAGAATGTCAGGAACCGGATTCTTCTCTCCATTTCTTCCAGCCACGGACGGTGCAAGGATGAGAGCCATCATCTGCACGCCACGCAGGGGAATTTCAGGACCTCGGGTGAGTCCGAATCGAAACTTTTTTGTGTTGTCCAGCGACGAATGAACGAGGAGAGGAGGGAGGGAGAGGTCTTGGGTTGGCCATCATCAACCACCAACAAGGGAAGGACAGAGGTTCCTGCGCACATGGGGTGACGTGGCCAAGGTCTCAAAAAATAAAGTACAGTGGTACCCCGACTTAAGAGCAGCCCGACTTAAGAGCAAATCGACTTAAGAGTGGAAAATTGTTGCCATTTTAACTGCTGCCTTAAAAATTTTAAAGATGGTCTGCTCGACTTACAAATACTTTTTTATTTTGTAACTTATTTTTTAAAATTTTTAGATAGGTACCACGCCTTAAGAGTAGTTCGACTTAAGAGTATGTGTTTGGAACGGATTAAATTCGTAAGTCGAGGTACCACTGTATAAAAGTGTCCTCTTTTAGGGGTCTAACTTGATATTTTCTCCCTTCCTCTCCCCGCCAATAACCTCTTTTTTTTTTCTCTCATCCTGGTCCCCCTCCCCCAAACACACAGATGCCAAGATGGTTGTCCGTTTCGTGGACACAGATTACGACAACTACCACATCGCTCTTTTTGGACAGGGTCCCGATGCGGCCCTGTTTCTCTATGGTACGTTTCTCCCGATAAGGGGGTAGGTTCGTCGCTGGTAGATGTGTCGTCCGTTCCATCTGGAAGGCTTCCAGTTCGGGAAATGGCCATGAGCGGAGGAGACCTCTAATCAACCACCAAGCCGTTCAGAGGGCTCCTTGGTGACCCTCTTCGGAAGAGTCCCGCACTTAGGTTTTGAATAGCCTTTTGCTTAAAGCCAAATCGCCTAAAAAAATCACCTACCACATTTCTGATCACTTTTTCTGCGGAGCCCCCTTGGCCACGCCCCTTTTCGGACACTGTGTCGGTTTTTTCTTGCAACAGCTACCAGGGGTGGTGTTTTTTTTAAAACTGATTTCTAGACCTCTTTTTGAAGCGATTTGGCTGGAACTGCAGACACCGTGCACCGTTTTCCCCCCGGGTTCCCCACTCTGTATGCCTTATCCTGCTGTCAGAAAAGTGGAAAATTAGCTACATTACTTAGAATGGAAGAACAACGGCATGACGTTAGCCTTAAAAAAATGCGAAAAAGAAGCAGATGATGGGAAGAAAAAGCGGTTTAGCAAAGTGCGGACGGGAAAACCGGTTCATGAGAAAACGCCAAGTGCGGAATGCGGAATCGCTTCAGCGACCACGTGACCGGGGGAGGGCAGAAGGCAATTCAAAACAAAAAGCGGTTTCTGTTTGAAGTTTGTGAGATGACACTTCCATTACTCAAGCCCCTCTTGTTTAAACCCTCATTGCCTTCCATCGCCACCACCGCATGCCGGTTGACGTGGCACCTCGTTTGTGTCTTCAGCCAGGGGGAAAGACGTATCGAGAAAAGCGAAAGCACGACTTCAGCGCCAGGCCTTAAGATGGGGGTTCAAGGCCAGCCAGATTGTCTACAACCCCAAAACCGGTAAGAGCAGCTGATGCTTGTGGGGGGGGAGGTGTTGGTAGAAAATAAATGAAATACTGTATATACTCGAATATAAGCCTAGTTTTTCATCCCTAATTTTGGGCTGAAAAAAGGGGCCCTCGGCTTATATTCGGGTCAATACTTTTAGCCACTGAGGCAAGTGCTTGGGTTGGTGGCTAAAAGTCATTTTAAACATTGCGTGCCGCTTCTCATGACCCCCCTCTGCATCACAGGGGAGCGGTGCACGATGTTTAAAATGACTTTCAGCCACTGACCCCAGCACTTGCATCAGAGGCTAAAAATCATTTAAAACATCACACACCACTCCCCCAGCTCACAAAGGAGGAGCTGCCAGGCCCTGCTGCATTTCCCACCCTAGACTTATACTCGAGTCAATACATTTCCACAGTTTTGTGGGGTTAAATTAGGGGCCTCGACTTATACTCGGGTCAACTTATACTCGAGTATATACAGGTATATTGAGTTTTCTGGCCGGGCAATGGGTGGGTTCGGGAGCCATTTCTAAAGAGCCCTGTAGCCAAACTTTTCTGGGTGGTGCTGAGTTTGTCTTTCTTTCTTTCTTTCTTTCTTTCTTTCTTTCTTTCTTTCTTTCTTTCTTTCTTTCTTTCTTTCTTCTTTCTTTCTTCTTTCTTTCTTTCTTTCTTTCTTTCCTTCCATAGGTCTGTGCCCACCATCTCATGCAGGGTAGGTAAAACCCGCGACATCCGGACCCATTGCCTTATAATTTTCTACTAGTTATTTTTTTCCCCAATTTGTTCTTATTTTCAATTGTCAAATCATTTTGATTTAATCGCATTTGTGCTTATTTGCTTATTTGTTCTTTTTATTATGATGATTTGATGATTTGGTCTGATTGATTAGTTTTCATTTATTATTTTAAGTTGTTTAATCTGTTTTTGTATTTTGTATATGCTTGTAAACCGCCCAGAGTAGCTTTTTTGCTAGATGGTTGCGGTATATAAATCAAATCAAATCAAATCAAATAAATAAATAAATAAATAATGAATATGTATTAATCTGGAGAGCTAACAGGCCTCTATCACACGACCACTTAAATGCACCTTTTTCTTTTACCGAATTCGCATCTAAAGATCGTGCCCCCACAGCCAGATGCATCTTCTGAACACTTCTCTCGACCACGCACCCTGAAGCACATCTCAAGCGCATCTTCCTGCAGCACCGCTAGGGGTTTGATCCAATGACTTTGCTTGCTGATGCGCATTTTGATGCGAAGCAAAAAAGCCGCATCTACTTCCGGCTTCACCCGTTTCACAGCAAACAGCTTTTAGAAACAGCGCTTTGGTGCGCATTTGGCAAATGGGAACACAATAAAATAGGTTCCAAAAAAATAATAATGCTACCATTGTGGGCAGTGACTGCGCATCTAATGCGCTCTCAAAAAAGTGTGCATTTTATTAGCATCCGCATTTAGCAATCAAGTGACAGAGGATTCAGTCAGATTCAGGGGTGCTTAGGAAGAAACAAACAAACAAACAAAAATGGAAAGAAAGAATAAGAGACGTGAAAGCAAAACAATGTGGATGCGAGACAACAGTTCAAAAGAGACTTAGGCCGCAGTCTCAGTAAAGTTTTCTGCGTATCTTAGTTTGATGTGCAGTTTTTTTCTGAGCGGTCATGTGGAGTTTGATGCGCAGTTAATGTCCTGCCAACAGGGTAGTATTTTACTGCTCTGTGCCCGTCTCTACTTGCTTCCTGCACATCTTTTCCATTTTTCCTGGGTCGATTTTCTACGTCTCTGTTGCAGGAAGTGGCAGGAAAAGGTGTACGAAGCTAATTCCGGCATATTTTCTGGGGTCGCACCTCGCTAGAGTAGCAAAGAACGGTGCATCTTTAAGGGAAGTTTTTTTAAAACCAACGCCTAGCAGTGGTTTAAAAAACTTCGGTGAAAGTGTGCTTCCAGGGGTGTGGTTGGTCGGGGCACCAAATTACTTCGCTTCACGGTTCGGATGTGATCTTTTACTGCACAATTTGCCACAGCAAAAATGCGCAGAAAATGCTGGTGAGACCGTGGCCAAAGTAAACAAACCATCTTTAGAAAATGCATGCTCCTTTTTTAATGCGCTCCATGCTTGAGGCTGACCCTCTTCACACGCTTGTTTTGCTGGCCACTTTTATCTTCGCATCCCTTCGCATTTCCACAGGGAAACTGGATCTTCTCTGGACCAGCCGCTGCCCTCCCAGCTCCAGCGTCACGGAGGTACCGATAATGTGTTTTGCAACTTCCCATTCCTCTTCAATTTCCTGCCTTGGTGGCCCGGGCTGTGTGACCCGTTGCCGAATAAAAGAGTGCCATGATCTAGCCCTGTGACTTTTTAATTTTATTTATCTTGAATATTTTTAACCCGCCTTTCTCCTTGGAAAAGGACCCAAAGCGCCTTACAATACTGAAAGACAATACACAACCCAGAACATTTAAGACGTATTCAGGTTTAAGAACAGTGAAACTGAAGGGGCATCTTACAACATTAAAAGGCGGTATTAAAGCTAAAATCAGCACACCGGCAATTAAAAGGGGGTGGGGAATCCACTATGAGAGATGGAAACGAACATGGAAGACACAGGTATTACGATGAATGCAGTCTAAGCAATAATGCATAGTAACCCATCTAAAAGTCACATAATAGGTAGCCGGCCATTCACGGAAAGCTTGTCTGAAGAGGAAGGTCTTTGCTTGCTTCCAGAAAGACAGCAAAGGTTGGGGCCAGCATGGCTTCCAGTGGGAGAGAGTTCCAAAGTCTGGGAGCAGCCACAGAGGCTTGTTTGTATGTATCTCTGGGTTTGAAAGGTCCAGCGAGATTGTCAGGAGGCAAATACTTTCTTGTTACATAAAGGAGATCACCACCACCACCACGAGTTGATACGTTCCTGCTGAAGTGCGTACCTAGTCTATACTGTGTCTTTGCCAACATCAATTATTTTTTTAGTGTTTTCCCTCTGGTCTGGGGCGTTGGGGGACGCCCGCGCACGGAAATGCTTTAAAAATCGTGCAAAAAGCGGGTAAAAACAAAAAACGAATAAACGAATAAACGAAAACAATTTTTTTTTCAAAAATTTTTGCAAAAAATGGAAATGGACCGAAACGGACAGCTCCACGAAAAATGAAAAACCGAAATGCCATTTTTTTGATTTGTGCCCATCTCTAATGGCAGGTAGATTACCCGTTGACCAGTTTCTGGGAGATAGTGAAAGACAGGAGATCCTGGCATGATCTGATCCATGGAGTCATAAAGACACCCACCAGGGATGGAGAATAAAATACCAGCTTCCCAACTTTCAGACTTGTTCTGGGAACACCAGCTCATTTTGACCCAAGAAAGTGATTAGAGACAATTCACTCTGGAGCCCAGTTATTGTTTGTTTTGGGAAAACAATTTTTGGAGATCAAGCCTTAACTGGGTGAGTCAGTTTCGGCTGAGAACCCAGAGGCCAGCATGACTGCAAGGAATCACTGCTTTACCTTCCTGCGGCGGTACCTCTTTATCTACTTGCATTGACATGCTTTCGATCTGCTAGGTTGGCAGGAGCTGGGGTGACCCGCAGGAGCTCGCTCTGCTGCGTGCCACCCGGGATTCGAACCGCCGAGCTGCCGACTTTGCAGCCGCCAGTTTTCAGTGCTTTAGCCCACGGAGCCACCGTGCCACAGGGAGCCTGAAGTGTAAAAAAAAAAAAAAAAAAAAACTACACAGGTGCAAGATTTTTTTAAAATGCCAACTTTGATCCCTGGTTGCCTCTCTCAACAAAAGCTGCCCAAATTCCTTGCCTACCCCACCTCACCCCACCCCGCCCCATGCGTGCACACACCCAAGCTCTTGTGCTAAGCCGGGCCTGATTAGCCTCCCATGTGATTGCATAACTCATGTGCAAATGGGTTGGACCCTGGCACCCTTTCTGGTCCAACAGGAGGCTCAGACAGCCTAGCTCCACTTTGGAGCCCTGGGATGGGCCAGGGCGCTTGGCGGGCAGCTTTAGAGATGCAAGTTCCTTCCCCAGGCTGATGGGTGGTAGTGGATGTTGTCAAATCTTCCTCCTCTTCTGCAGAGCCGAAAACCTGCAGAAGGACCACCGAGGTAAGTGTTGTTGTTTTGTATTATTCTTTTTACCTTGCATCATCAAGTGATCCTTTGATTCTTAAGGGATGGATGTGTTGCTATGGCTGGTTATGTTTTTAATTATTGTTTAATCCGCTGTTCTAGGTAAACTGCCCAGAGTTCCTGCTGGGAAATCGGCGCGGTGTTGAAATGTATAAATAAATAAATAAATAAATAAATAAATAAATAAATAAATAAATAAATAAAAGGCAGCCCGTTTGCCCATCACTGCAGGGCACGGATTTGAACTCAGTTCTCTCCAGACGCGGAGAAAGAATGATGCCAGAAGGGCCAAACATTCATTGACAGAGGCCTGGTGGCCTTCAAAGAAGCCTTGAAAGTCCACCCTTTTATCAGCCGACTTTAAGAGGGGAGATGTAATCACTACACATAGAACCATAGGAGTTCGAAAGGGCCCTAGAAGGCAGTGGTGGCAAACCTTCGGCCCTCCAGATGTTTTGGACTGCAACTCCCACAGTCCTTTGTCATTGGCAATTTGGGCTTGGAATTCTGGGAGTTGCGGTCCAAAACATCTGGAGTGCTGAAGGTTTGCCATCACTGCTATAAGGCCATCAAGTCAGGAATCTGAATCAAAGTGCATCTGACAGAGGGTTGGTCTAATTTTCTCTGAAATTGCCGCCAGCATCGGAGCGCTTGCCACTGCCATAGGTCGTTGGTTCCATTATTGTACTGCTCGAACAGTTAAGGTTTGTTTGTTTGTTTGTTTTTGGTCAGCATCCTTCTTGAAAGAGCCTCATGGCACAGTGGTTAAATGCCTGCACTGCAGGTAAAACTGTGCTCACGACCTGGGGTTCAATCCCAGGTAGCAGGCTTAAGGTTCACTCAGCCTTCCATCCTTCCGAGGTTGGTAAAATGAGTACCCAGCTTGCTGGGATGTGGGGAGGGCAATGTGTAGCCTGCATAATTAAAACTGCAAACCGTCCAGAGACTTCTTGAAGTGGTATATGAGCAGAACACTTTGCTTTGCTTTAAAGTGGGACATCCAGAACTGGATACAGTGCTTAGGATGAGGCCTGACCAGTGCCAAATAGCGAGGGACTGGTATCTCATAAGACCTGGACACCATGCCTCTGTTAACGCAGCCCAGAATAGCATTGGCCTTTTTTGACGCTCCATCACACCGCTGGCTCGTGTGCTGCTTGCGATGGGCAGTCGTCCAAGACCCTTCCCACTTGTGGTAGTGCTACCGAGTCCAGTTTATCCCAGCCTCTCTGCCCTCCATCGCACAACCTCTGGGAAAAGGAGCGTTCTTGATCTCAGAACGTCTCGCCTGCGTGGGAACATCTCAGAACGTCTTGATCTCGGAACGTCTCGCCCGTGCAGGAACATCTCAGAACCTCTTATCTGACTTGTACAGAAACACATGTGTGTGTGTGTGTGTGTGTGTGTGTGTGTGTGTGTGTGTGTGTTCCTACACGTTCAGTAGCGGGACTTGCATCAGGTCCCTCCCTCCGGAGAGGCTGCCTCTCTTCTCTCTATTTAACTGGGTGGATCCACAGGTCAGGGCATTGAAAGGTGAAGCCAGAAGGTTGCGGCGCCGGCTTGACCAGTCCGTTTTGGGTTCCACGTTCCCGAACAGAGAGGAGCAGTCTTAATGATGGGGACGGGCCTCTTCCTTGTGGCTCTTGGGCTGATCCAGACCTGCTTGGCCCGTGTTGATACTAGGGTACCTGTGCAACCTGGCTTCCAGTACAAAAAGGTAAGAAGAGATGCTTGCAATTAGGGTTTCACTCAGAACAGGGGGATCTGGTGGCGTCGATAGGAGCCCAGAGCCATACTCTCTGTGGGTTTTTCTGCCTGTTCACTTCATGCCTAGACAGCCTCAGATAGGGTCAACCTAAGACAGTAGTGATGTCGTGATGTATGGAAGTGAGAGCTGGACTATAAAGTGTCCTGCTTATAAAGAAGGCTGATCGCCGTAGAATCGATGCTTTTGAGCTGTGGTGCTGGAGGAGAGTCTTGAGAGTCCCCTGGACTGCAAAGAGATCAAACCTATCCATCTTGAAAGAAATCAACCCCGAATGTTCACTGGAAGGACAGATTTTGAAGCTGAGGCTCCAGTACTTTGGCCACCATATTAGGAGAGAGGAGTCCTTGGAAAAGTCCCTGATGTTGGGAAAGATGGAAGGCAAAAGGAAAAGAGGACAGCAGAGAATGAGATGGTTGGACGGTGTCATCGATGCAACCAATATGGATTTGACTAAACTCCGGGAGGCAGTGGAAGATAGGAAGTCCTGGCGAGCTCTGGTCCATGGGGTCACAAAGAGTCGGACACGACTGAACGACTTAACAACAAGACAGAATCAACTTATTATGATAATCATTAGAGTGGCTCCTGGATTTCTCCCATAGTGGAACAAGAATAGAAGAGAATAGAGTTTTTATTTTCATTGTGCATATGCAAGAAATGCACAACGAAATTAGAGTGCTGTTCCACTACACACTCTAAGCAAGGAACCATACAAAACACATAAAATGCCATGCAAGTTATTAAAAACTCTTAAAACCGCTTACAAAATTTAAAACACTATTTAAAAACTGATTAGGATGGTGCTAAAACTGTCGCATTTAACTTGGATACCACTCTGGGATAAAAACTGTTCTTTAGTCTATTTGTCCTTGACCTAAGAGTCCTATAACTCCTGCCAGAGGGCAACAGGTAGCCAGGATGTGAAGGGTCTCTCAGAATTCTAGATGTCTTCCTTAAGCATCTGGAGTTGTATAATTATTCCAAAAGAGGAAGAGGACAGCCCACTATCCTCTCAGCCGGGTTGGGTGCTCAGTTCACCTCCAGTTTGGCCGGTCTTTGGAACAACCGAGCATGGGTTGAGCCATGGAGGGTGTGACCAACCTCAAGTCACCCGGAGGTGTCGCTGAAATAAATACGGCAGGCACAACTGGGCTGAGAGACCCTTCACATCCTGGCCACCAATTTTTTGAACTGTTGCCATCCGGCAGGAGATATAGGACTCTTAGGTCAAGGACAAATACAGTGGTACCCTGACTTAAGAGCAGCTCGACTTAAGAGCGGAAAACTGTTGGCATTTTAAACTGCTGCCTTACAAATTTTAGATATGGTCTTCTCGAGTTAACAATCTTTTTTTCCTGTGAAGATTCTCAGTCATCCAGGTGAGTTTATCTGGAAGTTGAGTCATGGCTACTGGACTTCTTTTTTGAGAGATAGAAATGTTTCGCTGTTTATCCAAACAGCTTCATCGGTCTGAATACAGCTAGCGCAAATCCTCCATCTTATAGTCAGTCAGCTTTGACCTCTTGTCACCCTGGCCTGAATTAGGCTCATAAGATGAACAGTGGCCTAAATAGGCTCGTTAGGGAGACAATAGTATTCTTATCCTTAAGGTGAACAATGGCCTAAGGTGATGAAACCTATCAAGAATGGATCCTATCAAGAATGGAATCTTTTTTTTCCATTTTTTTTATTTTTTTAAACTTAATTTTTTCAGTTTTTTTAGATAGGTACCCCGACTTAGGAGTAGTTTGATTTAAGAGCATGCCTTTGGAACGGATTAAATTCGTAAGCTGAGGTACCACTGTAGACTAAAGAACAGTTTTTATCCCAGAGCAGTGTCTGAGTTAAATGTGACAGTTTTAGCATCATCCAAAGCAATTTTTAAGTAGTGTTTTAAATTTTGTAAGTGGTTTTAAGAGTTTTTAATATCTTGTATGGAGTCACGAAGAGTCGGTCACGAATGTAATGACACAACACACACACACACACTGTGTTTTATGTGTATTGTTTTGAGTGTGTAATGGAACAGCACTCTAATTTCGCTGTGCATATTTTGCATATGCATAATGACAATAAAACTCTATTCTATTCTGTTCTATTCCGATCCAAAAAAGCGGGGGTGGTTTATGCGTTGTGCCGTTGATCCTCCAAACTTCGCAAGAGTTATTTTGCATAATTTTGAGATCCCTTGCAAACCTTTTCCTGCCAATCCTGAAGAGATATGGAGCATGGGGATTTTGAAGGAGCGCCTGTCCACCCACTTGGAACAGGAAATGCTCTTTAGAAAAGGGGGGAGTTGGGTGGAGGTGTAGTGAATTAATACACGCTGCCTTCTTAACAAAAACACAGCACTTTCCTCCGCCCTCATCTTGTGCTTGGGGGGGGGAAACTGGATACGCTTGAGGCTCCACCAGGAATGCCTTTCGGAAAAGAGGTTCCATTTGAACATGAAGAAGAACTTCATGATGATTAGAGCTGTCCGGCAGTGGAAGAGGCTGCCCCAAAGGAGGGTGGCGGAGTCTCCTTCTTGGGAGGTTTTTAAGCCGAGGCTGGATGGCTACCTGTCAGTAATATTGTGATGGGGGTTCCTGCATGGCAGGGGGTTGGACTGGATGGCCCTCGAGGTCTTTTCCAACTCTAGGATTCTATGATTCTATGACTTTTAAGAGGTTTTCCCTTGGAGTCGGTGCTCTGTCTAGTGGCAGGGAGTTCCACAGTTCGACAATGCCCTGTGCAGGCTCACGCTTCTTTTCCGTTGCCCTTTAGCTCTGTTAGAGGACTCCTTAAGGTCATCACGAGGCTTTCTGCTCTTTTCCAGCTGGAAGGTGGCTGGTATGCCCTGGCCGTGGTGATTCGAGGGTTTGCGCCCTCGGTGGTGGCTCCGAAGATTAGAATTTTCCCCTTGTCCAACGGAGACCTGGATATGGGAAGAAATCAAAAGGTGTAAGTACCTGGCACAGCTAACTGCCCGAGAACAGGGCCTTTCTCCCTCTTTTAGGGTCAGAATTTTCTTAAAACGGTTCAAGAGAAGCCCCTCAAATGCGGGGAGCTACCAAGGACCCTCAGTGTAGGTTTCCTGTGAAGAAATGGAGCACTGGTGAGTCTTACACATTCTCCAACCAAGCTAAAGGGATAAATCTGTAACAACGGTTCTCAACCTGTGGTTCCTCAGATGTTCCTGGACTGCAACTCCCAGAAGTCCTGGCCAGTGGAGCTCGTGATGAAGACTTCTGGGAGTTGCAGTCCAGGAACATCTGGGGACCCGCCGGTTGAGAACCACTGATCTATAAGGTGTAGGGGACCCGTCACTGATCTAATTGGGCTTCCTCGTTTCTAGGTGGAAGTCCTGTCGGTTTGTCGAACATCGGTACATAAATGTTGGCGAGCCCGGGGTGTTCAAAGTTTCCGGTACGTACAAGCACTTGGGTCTCCTTTGAAGCCTTCTTTTTGGTATCTTTTGGGGTCCCCAGATGTTGCACTGAACTGCCTAGAATCCTTTGCCAGCAGCGTTGCTGGCCAGGATCCCTGGGAATTGTAGTCCCAAAACATCTGGGCACCGGAGGGTAGGAACTGGGGATTTAGAACTACCCTTTCCTCTTTCCTCTATCTTAGAAGTGTCTGGAGTTGCATTTGGTGTGTTTTCTTATAAGACGTCAAGGAGGACTTGGATGCCTGTGAGCATCCCATCTCATATTTTATTTCACACCTCATTCTGCTGCTATATGTCTGAAGAAGTGCACATGTGCACGAAACATTACATTAAAATATGAAAATTAGTCTTTAAGGCGCCACATGTTTGTGTCTTTCGTTTTGTTTCGTTTTCCCTTGAGTTTTGCCTGAAATCGTTTTCCATAGTGCATGTAGAACCACCACAAGGCTGTGCACATAATTATTGCCTAGCTGGGACTTAGGGCGCTTTTACACGACCTCTAAAATCCAGTGGCAACTTAAATTCAGACCGGAGATCGTGAGGGTTTGTCGCTCTTCCTGTGTTCCCACCCCTCCGCACTCCATTGTTCCTGTCTGCGTGAGGGGAGGGAGAAAAAAGGGGAGAAAAAAAATACAGGCTCACCTCCGTCTGCCAGTGGAAGCAGCCCAGAGCAGCCCAGTAGTGATTCCTGTCTCTTAAAGGGGCGGCGGGGACAAAAACAAACAAACAAAGGCGAGGGAGCCCGGCATTCACACCTTTACAATGCGCATCGGAAGATTTTTTACCTCCTGGACGCCAGGTACTTGAAAAGTGCACTGAGATGTGCTTAGGTGGGTGTGGTCGTACTTAATTTTTTTAAAAGTCCGGAGCTGGTGGGAAAACATTTTTAAGCTCCGGATCTGGGAGCCCTTTGCCTCGGATTTTAGGGCTCGTGTAAAAGCACCCTTCTAGAGGCCAGGCTAAGAAAACTTGGAGGGGTGTGTATGTGAGGAACCCACAGATCTCATCATCACTAAGTTTTGTAGGAAGGATGATTGGTTGAACTGACCCAGCCTCTATCCAGGAGGTCTGGCGTTGCTGCCAGTCTCCTGGAGGCCGTCTCTCGACACTGGCTTTCAAACAAAAGGCGACGTAATCCGAGGTGTCTCTTCTCGCAACCGCAGAGAAATGGGGAGGACAGCCGGTCAACGTCCATGTGGTGGCCACGGACTACACTGAGTACATGGTGCTGCACTTCAAGAGCGGAAGAAACGTGTCGCTCTATCTCTTTGGTACGGGCTTTGCGCAAAAGCAAATTTTTCTATTAGTTCTTTCTCTCCCCCCCTCATATGTTATTATTTTGAATTGTTCAATGGTTTTGATTTATCGTATTTGTGCTTAGTGGCTGATGTATTCTCTTTATTATGATGATTTGATGATTCAACCTCATGCTGGGTCTGTTGGATTCATTTTTAGTCACTATTTTTACGTTGTTTAATCTGGTTTTGTATGTAAACCACCCAGAGGAGCTGTTTTGCTAGATGGTGGCGGTATATAAGTCAAATCAAATCAAATCGAATCAAATTGAATCAAATCGAATCGAATCGAATCGAATCAAATCAAATCAAATCAAATCAAATCAAATCAAATCAAATCAATAAATCAATAAATACATAAATAAATAAAAGCCGGAAAAATTGCTTTGGTGGAAACAGCAGTGGACAAAGCACTGCTCTGCTTCTATCTAAAGGGAGGCGCATGGAAGCGTCGACGGCTGCCAAGCGACAGTTCAACCATTACAGAAGATCACTGAGAATTTCAGGCACCGTGAAGTATCCAAGGCTGGACGGTAAGAGCCTGCCGGTCTGTTGCATCTGGTACACCCTGGGCTCTTTCGAGGTGGGGTAGAAAGACTCCAAAGCATAATAAGGTTCTATTGCAGGGGTGTCCAAACTTCAGCCCTCCAGATGTTTTGGACCACAACTCCCAGAATTCCAAGCCTTGTCTTGCCAATGACAAAGGACTGTGGGAGTGGTGGTCCAAAACATCTGGAGGGCCGAAATTTGGACACCACTGCTCTATTGGAACTCAGAAGAAGGGGTGGGAACCTCTACATCTGGTTTGCTAACTTGAGGAATTGTAGCACCAAAGCGTGGGAGTTATAGCACCCAATTATGTGGGTTATACTGAGGACCAGATTCTGGGAGTGACCGTACCAAATTCTGGGAGTTGTAATACTCAAAAAAACAATCCCCCCCCCAAACTTGCTTCTCTGTAAGGTTCTCTCATTTCACTTCACTGTTTATATGTGTGTGTGTTTGACGCCACCCCCGCATCCAAATAAAAAACACGGTGAGTACAATTATGTATGCCTAGAATAATTTGCGGAAAAACTGAAACGCACCGCTTCAAAACAGACCCCTTCTACAGCAGTTGTTAAAATGGAGACTACGCAGTGATGGGTGGGTTTAATTGTTTAAAAGTTGGCGTTATTGGGCAGTGGTACAAGAAGGCAGATAAGCCATCTTGGAAGGGGCCGTTCAATTCGAAACACGAATGAGCCTAGCTTTCTGGAATAAACTCTCTCTCTTTTTCTCTCTCTCCCTGACAGAAACATGTACATAACACTAACCAGACACAGAAAACTGGAGAGAAGATATTGCATCTGTTCACACCCTGTTGGGGGGGGGGCATGACACTTCACAGACACCCAGGGAAAGCAGCACAGAAAATTATCTTTATCTGATTATCATTTACCGTCTTTAATTTGGGAGGGAAACACACACACACACACACACACACGGACTTCCTGGCTGATGGGGCAGAAGGAAAAGCCCCTCTGGACTTTGTATAACCTCAACTCTTTAAAACTGGAATAAAGTGGGTGCCTGGACTTTTGAGGAAAACGAGAAGGTAAATATTCACCTGGAGCCTTGCCTAGGAGGTAGAAGACATTATAAACAAACAAACAAACAAACAAACAAACAAACAAATAAATAAATAAATAAATAAATAAATCCTATGTGTTTGTATGTCCAAAAAAATATCTGTTCTGGGTGTAAATAAATATCCCACCTTCTTCTTCAGACAAGCTTTCCCTGAATGAGGAGACTATGTGTGGTACCTTGTATAAAGGAACTAATTTGTTTCCAATGAAATTACGTTAAGCAAATTTTCCTTTATACACATTTCCCATAGGAATGCATTAAAACAGAGTAATCACTAATCGCAACCATTTTTATGTTGTACGGATGCGCCCCACAGGCGATTCTGTTAAGCGAATTATCCCTATCTCTGGAATTTTTTATGTTGTACAGATTTTACGTTATACAAACCGTTTGTTATACGAGGGCCCGCTGTATATGGATTACCATACGTGATTGCATTGACAGATTTCATAAGAACACTAGTGTTTCCCATGTGGCTTTTCACCCCTCCTAATGCGTTCTTCTTTTCTTCTTGCGTGCACTCTATACCTCTAATGTTACCTTTGGATGTTCTAAGATGCCTTCACCCGGACCCAGCCCACCTGATCTTCTGGAACTCTCTATTGTTACAGACGTTTTCTATGCTAGGAGCATCTTCACCAGACCCATGCAAGACGGGTGATTTAAATCCCGTGCATTTAGCACAGAGGTTAAAGAGGGTGGGTGGGTGGGTGGGAGAAATTCTGCACCCCCAGAAAGAAGAAACAAACAGGCACCCCTTGGCATAAAACTGGACCAAGGACAGACTGCGTTCTGCCAGGGACGCAGCCTTGCCATTCCCAAAGCGGCTTCGAAGTGTAGCCAGAGAAGGCCTGGGAAAGACAGCCATAGAAGACACTGCTAGAGAGAGAGAGAGAGAGAGAGAGAGAGAGAGAGAGAGAGAGAGAGAGAGAGAGAGAGATGATCTCCGTGTTGCATGTTTTGTTTTTGCATTAGTTAGCTGTTTTAATTAGGACCCTCGTGGTGCAGTAGTTAAATGCCTGTCCTGCAGGCAAAACTTTCCTCACGACCTGGGGGTTCCAATCCCAGGTAGCCGGCTCGAGGTTCACTCAGCCTTCCATCCCTCTGAGGTCAGTAAAATGAGTACCCAGCTTGCTGGGGGTGGGGGGCAATGTGTAGCCTTCATAGTGTAATTAAACTGTAAACCGCCCAGAGACTACTTGAAGTGGTATGGGGAGGTATATATAAGCAGAACACTTGGCTTTTTGGCTTTGTTTGGGCTGAGAAACAGAGAAAAGGGCTTGGGACAAGTTTTTTTTAATTAAAAAAAAAAAACGACCAACTGACAGGTTTTGGCACAAAGGTAGGTAAGTCATCAAAAGTCACCATTTACAATTTTGACTTGCGGATTCGTACATTGCCCTCCGGTCGTGTATAAGATCCGAGGAGCGAACTGGCAGAGAAATGACGGCCAGAAGGGAGGGAGGGAGGGAGGATTCCACGGGTGGGGGTGTCTTCTGGTTTAAACCCCCCCCCCCGCCACATCTCTCTCTCTCTCTCTCTCTCTCTCTCTTCCTCTCTCTTCACCTTGGATTATTCTTCGAATTCCGAACCGGGTGCTGGGGAGAAAATGCAAACCACGATGAATTGGAAAGGAATGGTAATCCCAACAGATATCATCATCATCATCATCATCATCATCATCATCATCATCATCATCATCATCATCATCATCATCATCATCATCACAAGGAGATCACAAGGCCTGGACCTCAACTCCCTAGCCCAGTAGTCTGAAAGCCACCGCGGCCATCCGACTTTGAGGGATAATGGAAGTTGTAGTCTTCCCCAACGGTCCCGATCGCTCCGCTTTTTTCTCTCTTTCTTTCTTTCTCAGCAGAAGCTTCTCCAACGCTCCAAGACTCTTCATCGTCCGGGGCCTCCTTCCCTCCCTCCCCACCCCCACCCCTGGTCCCCCCAAGACCTCCTGGTAGGGAACCTTCTCCCCATCGTTCTCCTCATCCCACATCACACACACACACACACACACACCCAGTCCGTCTCCAAACGTCTCACTTTTGGGTCGATTCTGGCTCAGCTTCTTAGATTCCAGGAACAGCCAGAGCTCGGAACACTTCTTGGTCTCCCGCTGGGTCATGCTGTAGCTGGCGACCAAGCCAATGACTGTGTGTGTGTGTGTGTGTGTGTGTGTGTGTGTGTGTGTGTGTGTGTGTGTGTGTGTGTGTGTGTGAGAGAGAGAGAGAGAGAGAGAGAGAGAGAGAGAGAGAGAGAGAGAGAGAATGGGGGTGAGAACAGAAACACTTTCAATTATCCATTCTGTCCCCTCAGGAATAAAAATAACCTTATAACTAACTGCAGAGGTGGAAAGGATCCGGTGGATTATCGGATCCAGCGCTTCTCAAGGGGTCCCAGTGGAGGAATCGAACATCCAATATCTGGTTCCGCCGCCAGGGATCTAAGCCACGGAGGTCTCCAACAGTTCTGCTACCCAGCAGGCATGTTGCGGGCCACTTGGCACCTTTGGAACCAGGCTGTCGTCTCTCCAGATAGGACAATCCCACCCCACCCCCATCACATGGTCAATCCATACTTCATTTGGGTGATGCACCAGAAGATCTGTGGATCAGGCGTGGTCATGGATTAAGAGTAGGACTGCTGTTATACAGTAACCCACCGCCCTTTCGCGGCTCATACACTGCGGTCCCGGAATATCACGGGACCGCAGGATATGGAACAAAGGCCCCCTGGGGTAAGGTGGATGGGCGTGTTTCAGGCCTCCTGTACTTACCCCAAGCCTGGCGGTGCCCCTAACGGGCCTCTGATGGGCTTTCGGTGTCTGTCAGAAGCCCCCAAAGTGCTTTCCAGTGAACTGGAAGTGACTTCCAGTGAACCAGAACTTCCGGAAGTGACTTCTAGATCACCGTAAATCACTTCTGAGGCCCTGACAGGTCCCAGAAGCCCGGTCGGAGGTCCGTTTGGGGGAAGCACCAGGCCTCCGGTAAGTGTCGGAGGCCCCCATATAGGCCCCCCAGCCCTCACTAAATCCAGCATCCACATATTGCGGATTCTCCATTATCGCGGGTCAGGTCAGCATCCTAACCCCCGCAATAAGCAGGGGGTTACTGTATTAGAAGCTGTTATATTAAAAGCACATATCCCTGCTTCGAAGCAGCACAAAATGTTTGTTGTGGAAGGGTATTGTGCAACAGCCTTCTGATTAATAGCACGGAACACAATCCCAGGACCCGAAACGACAAGGCAGGTGATCCCAACGAAATACGAGGCAGATGCTCCTGACAATAAGACCTTCCTGGTAGGCACTAGAGGCAGATTCCCCCTGCTGCCAAAGGAGTGGGCTGGATGACCCCTGGGGTCCCCGGGTGGCAAGACATCTGTTCAAATGCTCACCGGCAGAGATGAGGATGCTCCACTGGAAGGGGTAGCGTTGCTTCCGGATGAAGCTCTGAAGGACGAAGGCTAAACCGCTACCTGTTGGGAGGCAGAGACCCTTGGTTAATCCCCCCACCCATCTAGGGTAGATAGGGCTAAAACAGTCACGGGGGTGATGGAGAGGGCGGGACGGAGAGGGCAGGACAGGGCTGTAGGGAGGGGGATATCAAGACAAACACCCCCACCCCTTGCAATCAGGATTCAGCGCCAACCATGGCATAAAAACGAAATCCATAGAGCAGGCATGTCCAAACTTCGGCCCTCCTGATGTTTTGGAACACAACTCCCAGACTTCTAAGTTTAGATTGCCAGTGGCAAAGGACTATGGGAGTTGTAGTCCAAAACATCTGGACATGCCTAGAACAAACCCCAAGGGGCTGAAAGACGGAGGACCCTATGAAATGTTGTTAGTCTGTGGAACTCCCTGCCGCAGGATGTGGTGATGGCTTCTGGCCTGGATGCCTTCCAAAGGGGATCGGACAGATTCTTGGAGGAGAAGTCCATCCCAGGTGACAAACCATGATGGAGATGAGTCATCTCCAGGCTTAAAACCAGGGTCCTTCAAGGGCCAGATGCAGGGGAGTGGTATCAGGAGACAGAGATCTACTCTCATGTGCTCCCAGATGCATCTGGTGCGGCCACTGTGAGATACAGGAAGATGGATTAGATGGGCCTTTGGCCTGACCCAGCAGGGCTCTTCTTACGGCCCAGGCTGGCCTGGCAGCTTACCTGTGATAAAGGTACCCACACCCTTCACAAACACGAAGGACTGGCAGCTAGCATACGCCTCCAGCCCCTGGGGGGGGAAGGAAAGCAGGACATTTACTATTATCCTCACAGTTGCTGTTTAAATAATAATAATAACAACAATAAACAACAACAACAACAACAACAATAATAATAATAATAATAATAATAATAATAATAATAATAATAATAATAATAATAATAATAATAATAATAATAACAGTCCTATGGTGAACCCCACTTTCCATCCGGGGTCTACCCCCAACTGATGGAGAAACACCCCCTCCCCATTCCATGGCGGTCTCCTCTGTCCGAGGCCTTCAGTCTCCCAAGAGGCAGAAAGAGTGCTCTTTGACGGTGAGGCTTCCATCTCCACACAAGTCACAGAAGTGCCCAGGCTGCCTTCCAGAGGCTGCTGTACTCCTGCTACTCCCATCATCCACTCCCACAGGCTGTGCTGGCAGGGGACAGATTGTGCGCTGCGATCCGGCACTCCACGGGGGTCCACCCCTGCTTCTAACAATAACGCCGGCTGTAAACAAAGCTCTGAAAAGATTAGACATTTTTAAAAAAAATAATAATTCTTATTTAAAACTTTCTGTTTGGACTAGGGTACCCAGAGTGCCTTGCAGCTAATACTTTCTGGGGACTGTAGTCCACAGCTACCTCTTGAGTTTATTTATTTACTTATTTTATTTTATTTTATTTTTAAATATATACAATTTTATTATACTGGTTAAAAATCACTTTACTAGAAAACACAGATTCCTGGAGGAGAAGTCCACCACAGGTTACAAACCATCATGGAGATGTGTCATCTCCAGGCTGAAAACCGGGTTACTTCAAGGGGAGTAAGATCAGGAGACAGATTTATTTATTTATTTATTTATTTATTTATTTATTTATTTATTTATTTATTTATTTGGCTTGTATACTGCACCATCTGGCAACAAGGGCCACTCTGGGAGGTTTACAGCTTTAAACAAGCATATGCATCCATTATGCATTAATATCATTTTATTAATATATTAATATTAAATAATAGTATTATTTAATAATAATAATAAATAATAATAATAGAATAAATAAATAATATTAAATAAAATATTAATTAAATAAAACATATATTGAAATTTTACTGTAGAATATAATATTTTATTTTAATTGTTTTATTTATTTATTTTGAGTATTTTTTTACCCTGCCTTTCTCCTTGGAAAAAGACCCGATGCAGCTTACAGTCCATTACAAATTAAGACCCAATCAGTTTGAGAAACAGGGAATTGAGAGGCATCTTACAGCATTATAAGGCAACATTATAGCTAACAATTGATAACATAGTGTCAATGCCATCACACCAGGCGAGATACAGTATCAACACAAGGTGGGATCTAATAAACAACACTACAAAAATAATAAACAAAATCAAAAAGAGGTAGAACTTAAACTTAAATAGATTCTGGAGCTAGAAAAGTCAGCTTCATTATTAAAGAGGGGATTGTTACTTTTTTTTTTTGTACAAAAGAGGTAGCTGTGGACTACAGTCCCCAGAAAGCATTAGCTGCAAGGCACTCTGGGTACCATAGTCCAAACAGAAAGTTTTAAATAAGAATTATTTTTTTAAAAAAATGTCTAATCTTTTCAGAGCTTTGTTTACAGCCGGCCTTATTGTTAGAAGCAGGGGTGGACCCCCGCGGAGTGCCGGATCGCAGCACCCAATCTGTCCCCTGCCCATAATCACGGATCGATAAGCGTTATTTAAACCTGTATGATTCTTCCAACACCACCGCCGCCGCCGCCATCACCACCATAAAACCCGCCACCTCCTAGAGAGAGACCAGCCCCAAAACGCCGAGGGTTGGTGGAGAGCTGCGCCTTTGCTTCGCCCTGCTGGGGAGACTGCGCTGGACTCTGGAGGCTCATCGCTCCCCCCCCCCCAAGGGAAGGAGGGCGAGGTCCCAGCCACCCGGGCTTGGCAAAAAGGGGTCCCGACCCACCGGATGCTTGGCCGCCACCTCGTCCTCCACGCGCCGCAGCCCCAGGTTCACCATGGGTGCGCCGAGCCGTGCCGTGCCGTGCCGAGCCGAGCCGTGCCAAGGCGCCGCCGTAGTAGCTGCGCCCTCGCCCAAACCCAGCCGTTGCTCGCCCCAAGGGCAAGTGTGCTAGCCACCCTACTAGCCCGCGGGCGCCCCCTGCCGGCTCCTGTTGGCCTTCCCGGTTCCGTGCGCGCGCGTCCCCCCCCCCATTCACACGTTCATGCGGGGGTCTCTCTTTTGCACGCATGATTTAAAACAGCCAATATAAACATCACCACCTCGTGGGACACAGGAGGGTAAGTCCGGCTTCGGTTCGGTGCCGGCTGTTCCTCCCCGGCTGGCCTTGCTGGGACTACAACGCCCAGGATCCTCTAGCCAAGCCGGGGCGGAGAGGCTGCGGGGAAAGTGGCTTCTCCGGGGTGTGGCTTAGGGTTAAAGAGTTGTTTTTGTTTTGTTTTGTTTTGTTTTGTCACCCTTTTCCAGGTTGTGCGCTCCGAGAATCACAGGCACAGACCCAGAGGAGCGCCAAAAGACGGGCTGGAAAAGTTTCCCCTGCCTGGGGCGGACTACAAAGACCATCGTCCCCCGTCTCGCGCTCGGGCACGAGCAGCTCCGCCCGAGGGGTGTGCGGGATGGATGGAGGAGCTCCGCTTTTCTCCTTCCCGGGACCCCTCCGGGTCTTGAGCCACGAAGGACAACGGTACCTATGCTTCTGCAACGGGGACAGCGCGACCACCGCCCCCCTCCGGCTCCAGTGAGTGCCCACGACCCCCCCCCTCCCAGGGCACCCCACGTTGCTTTCCTTCTTTCATCCATTTTGGGGTTCCCTCCCCCCCCACACACACACACACCGTTTTCTCCGGATTGCCAGAGAGGGGGGAGGCGAAAAGGCCGCCTCTGAGCGCGTGCAGAGTGCCGGCCAAGAATCAGAGCCAGTCCTTATCTATACATCCCTCATCCCTCCTTTCCCCATCGTTCCTGGACGCCACAATTTAAAAAGCCTCCCGGTTTGGGCACAAATGAATTTAATTTTAATGCAGTACAGCCCTATAGATAAACCGGACAAGCTTCCGGGAGAAGGGCCGATTGAAAATAACGCACCGCCGCCGAAGCTCTGTTTACCTGTCTTTTGGACTACAACTCCCAGAATCCTTGGCCATCATATTCAGGGCAGCCATTTCGGGCGAGGGACGCTGGGAGTTGTATTCCGGAAGAGAAACATAAGGCATGTCCAAACTTCAGCCTTCCTGATGTTTTGGACCACAACTCCCAGAATTCTAAGCATAGTTTGCCAATGGCACAGGACTGTGGGAGTTGTGGTCCCCAAACATCTGGAGAGCCGATTTGCAGCCTCATTCATCAGATGCCTGCTAGATATGTTTTAGCAGGAAAAAGTAACTTTCTTTATGTACACATATTTTAAGATCTGTTTTTCCTCCTCCACCCCCTTTTTTCTTTGTAAGGGGGGGTTACACCTCTCAGTAACCTCCTCTCGATTCTGTGAGAATTTTGGGGATATGTATTTTAAAAATTAACTTGGCCGAGGTTTTATTTTTAAAAATCGATTATTAATAACAGCTTCCTGTCCCCTTTCATCACAGCACTAATCTAAAGAATGCTGACGTCTGGTTTAAAATTTGCAAAAGATTTTGCCTGGGTAGGGTCGCAGGTTTTCTTTACCTAGGGAAGATGTGGAGTTGCTGTCCCTTTAATTACAGATTGCTTCGATAAACCACTACAGGAATAAGCTCCAGCAGAGAAGCCAAACCACCCATAATTATTTAAATATCTGCAAGAGTTGAAAACAAAGCATCAGCAGCTCAGACACACACACACACCAACACACACACACACACACACACACACACACACACACAGAGTCATGAAACCTGACCAACACAACCGTAAGCCACAGGGAGACATATATTCACGCCCGGCCTACTTCACAAGATTGTTGTGAAGAACACACTTAATAGATGTGGGATAATCTTGAACCATATCTTGAATCAAATGTCCATGGGTGGACCCATTAGCCAGCTACTTGGCTACTAACCCTCATGTATTCTTTTTCTCTAGTGTTACCGATGCGTGTGAATTCTGGACCTGCGACATCTCTCCGGAACAGCTGGATGGAGTGGTAAGGACTCCCGTTTGTGGCTTTGGGTCTGCTCTGAAAATAGACCCTTCCAAATATATATATATATATGTCCCCAGTAGAAATAATGTTGGCTGAGCAAACCAGGGGTGTAAATGGATGGTCCTAGTTGCATATCCCTCCCTGCCTATGAGTGTGTTCAGATCTAACCCCCCCCCCTTTAGATCAGGGGATGAAATTTGCCACGGTTTCGTTTGAGATACATTTCAAGGTCAGAGGTCCCCTCTCTGCTTCATTTGGAGGGTGGAGGGAAGTGTGAAATATTTTAAGGCGAAGTAGAACATTCGAAAGTTGCCTAGATGCCCTAAGCACGTCCTATCTCGCCTAATTTAGGAAGCTAAGCAGGGTCAGCTCTGGTTAGTACTTGGATGGGAGACCACCAGGGAATACCAGGTGCTGTAGGCGCCTGGCCCTGGAATAGGAACTGGCAAGCCACTCCAGTATTCCTGCCAAGAAAAAACCATGGATATGGGGGTCACAAAGAGTCGGTCATGACTGTAATGATGCAACCTACACAGAACATTCGAAAACAGAAACACACGGTGTTGTTCACGCTCAGGCCGGCACTGGCACTCTAGATTTCAAGTTAACAACGAAACAAAAAATGCCTCCGTTGGACGGGGTGGCGGGAGAGAAATTCCTGACATTGAGTGGTGCCTGCCAGTACCTGTATTTACTCACAGGTCGTCATAGAATAAAAGGCGAACTTTCTAACAGGGGATTAAAAATGTTTTTAAAACCCCAGGGTCTGTCAGGTCAAAAGCTGCTATAGACCAGACTCCTGTGTACCCCATAAGAACATAAGAAGAGCCATGCTGGATCAGGCCAAAGGCCCATCTAATCCAGTTCCCTGGATCTCACAGTGGCCCCACCAAATGCCTCTGGGAGCGCACGAGACTAGATCTCTGTCTCCTGATACCACTCCGCTGCATCTGGTCCTTGAAGGACTCCAGTTTTAAGCTTGGAGATGATACATCTCCCTCATGGTTTGTCACCTGTGATGGACTTTTCCTCCAAGAATCTGTCCAATCCCCTTTTGAAGGCATCCAGGCCAGATGCCATCACCACCTCCTGTGGCAGGGAGTTCCACAGACTAACAACACGCTGGGTGAAAAAATATTTTCTTTTCTTCTTCTTTTGTGTTTTCTTTTCTCCACCCCACCCCCACCCCCGGGCTGGTTAGCCCAGTTCTTGCTTTGTCTTGATTGGATGAAATGTGATCTTTTTCTTTCCCCAGTTTTCTGGGAACGGGCAGGATCCGTCAGAAGACTCCGCGTCGAAACTCAGGTGGCTGTCTCCAGTCCTTCTTGCCTCCGCTCTTTCTTCGGTCGTTATTAGGCGTAGAATTTCGGACGGGTCTCAGAGAGAAAGAAAGACGCACAAGGAGTATTTGGGTGCAACCCCCCTCTTTGTAGCATTCTCGGTTCTTAACGCAACGCCTCCCTCGAGTGGCCATATGCAAACGCAGTGGGGGCTCCTGCACCTTTAATCGTTGGCAGGAGTGATCCTACTAGCCATTAAAATTCATTAACAGTGGCCTGCTTCCTGTTTCCCTTAAACCAGTCATGTCCAAACTTCTGCCTTCCTGATGTTTTGGACCACAGTTCCCAGAATTCTTAGCTTAGATTGCCAGTGGCAAAGGACTGTGGGAGTGGTGGTCCAAAACATCTGGAGGGCCGAAGTTTGGACATGCCTGCCTTAAACGGATCTAGTGTTTTCCAAATGAACAAGACTGTTACTCCTTTTGCTGTGCCTGGAGCTCATGGGTGGTGTAGTCCCAAACATAATTGGAAGGCACGGGGCTAGAACAGACGGACATAGAAGGCCTCGCGATGACCACGTTCATGATATAACCCTCTGTTTGACGTCCAAACGCCAAAGCTGTTATCAGGGCAGACAGGATGGCGTAACTCACAGGTGCCCTCTGAAATCCTCCAATCTAGTGGTTCATTGTTTACTGCCGCAGTAGGACCCCCGTATCCACTGATTCGTTAACCACTGATTCAGTTGTCCACAGTTGGCAGAGGAAAAAAATTAAATAACCCAGCAGCTATTGCCACAAACAGCAGCTGTAAAGCAAGCTACTGTTGCAAAACCGCATGGGTTGTTTTGGGTGGGGTTGATGTTCACTCTTATCCACGGGTTTCATTATCCACGGGAAGGCCTAGAACCATTCCCCAGGAGATACCGGGGTCCTAATGTACTTTTTTGTCTTGAGGCCAATGAACATCTTCAAATTTAATCTTAAATGTTACCAAGGCCTTGACTTTCTGAGATAACCTCCACGGGGTCCACCCTTGCTTCTAACAACGAGACCTGCTGTTAAAAAAAGGTCAGGAAGGATTAGATTTCTTTAAGCTGTTGACTAAAGGAAAATGGTGTCTCAATGCCAGGAAGGAACGTGGAATTTTGACCTTTTTTTTATCCCCAGCTCTGTTCACACGTGCCTGTTTCCTAACCCTGTATTTGCTGCAGAGAAATCTTGTCGCGTCAAACGCCCACCCTAACCTTCCAGGGCGCCGACGCCACCGTCCAGTTCCAAAATGGAAGGGAGCGCTTGACTTTCAACCTTCCCAAACAGCCTCCTTCCGAAGCTAAGAAACAGCTCCAGGATCTGATGTTTGGCTTGGTGGAGCGGCTCCAGACCCTGGAGAGATCCTACAAAGGTTTGATTCATACCCTATTTCTGGTGGATCTGCGCCGGACCGTTCCCCATCACCTCCAGTTTCAAGCCTGTTGTGTTTTCCCTTCCGTTTTCGCTTGGACGGCAGAAAAACTATCGATAAGGAATGTCTGTGAAGATTCTCAGTCATCCAGGTGAGTTTATCTGGAAGTTGAGTCATGACTGATGAAGCTGTTTGGATAAAAAAAAAAAGAAGTCCAGTAGCCATGACTCAACTTCCAGATATCGATAAGGAAGACATAATAGATCCTCTATTTATTTTTATTATACACCTTTTACGATGGGGCTATAGGGTATAATAATTGAAGGCCTCAACGCTGGGCCACATCCATTTAACGGTGCTTTAAATAGCTAAAAACCATACATAGCTGCAAACATCCTCCATGGCAATGTGGGAAAATATGCAGTTAAGCAGCAGAATGATTTAAAAGCAATGCGTGGTGCCTTTTTCTAACAGTACGATGTACCGATTTTAAAAAAAAATCTGTATTGCTTAGTTTTTTTCCGTTTCGGTGGTGGAGGAAGGGTGCAATTGTGGTCGCTTTATTGATGTGTACCACTGTGCTAATTCAGTTGTGTTTAATTCAGTTGTGTCTTAAGATGAATTCTTGTGTCTTAAGATTTAATTCAGTGGTGTCTTAAGAGGAATTGTCCGAACAACAGTGGTGCCTCATCTTACGAATTTAATCCGTTCCGAATGCATGCTCTTAAGTCAAACTACTCTTAAGTCGGGGTGCCTATCTAAAAAATTGGGGAAAAAGTATAAAAATAAAAGAAAAATGAAAAAAATATTTGTTAAGTCAAGCACGCCATATCTAAAATGTGCAAGGCGGCAGGTTAAAACGCCAACAGTTTTTCGCTCTTAAGTCGAGCTGCTCTTAAGTTGGGGCACCGCTGTATTTGGTTTTGGTGTCTGTATGCGTGTTTGCACTTGGCTTAAGTTTCTTGTGAGCTGTCTGTGATCTCAGTGGCAGCAAAAAGGCATTTGATCAATCAAGTGATTTTTCGTTATTGCAGAGAGTGCTGGTGCTGTTTCCCTGTCGACCCTTGGCAGCCCCGAGAAGAAGACCCTAGGTAGCCAAATCCTTTTTGCTCCAGGTAAGTCCCATCCAGCGGAAGAAAGCATGGTTATGCTTCATGCCCAAAAAGGAACACCCAGGCTTTTCTCCAGGGTTACATTCCCAGGGTGACATTCCCAGAGATCTTGGTGTGTTGGTGGACAGCTCCATGAAGGTGTCTACCCAACGTGTGGCAGACGTAAAGGAGGCCAATTCCATGCTAGGGATTATCAAAAAGGGGATTGAAAACAAAACAGCCAACATTATAATGCCATTATACAAAACAATAGTAAGGCCCCACCTGGAGTATTGTGTAGAATTCTGGTCACTGCATCTCAAAAAAGATATAGTGGGACTTGAAAAGGTGCAGAAGAGAGTGACTAAAATGATTACTGGGCTCAGGCACCTCCCTTATGAGGAGAGGCTAAAACATTTGGGGCTCTTTAGTCTGGAAAAAAGGCGCCTGAGGGGGGGATATGATTGAGACGTACCAAATAATGCAGGGCATGAGTAATGTGGATAGAGGAAAGCTCTTCTCCCTCTCACAAAATACCAGAACTAGGGGACATGCACTCAAATTGAGGGTTGGGAGAGTAAGAACAGACAAAAGAAAATATTTTTTCACCCAGCGCGTTGTTAGTCTGTGGAACCCCCTGCCACAGGATGTGGTGATTGCGTCTGGCCTGGATGCCTTCAAAAGGGAATTGGACAGATTCCTGGAGGAAAAAGTCCATCCCAGGTGACAAACCGTGATGGAGACGTGTCATCTCCAGGCTTAAAACCGGGGTCCTTCAATGGCCAGATGCAAGGGAGTGGGATCAGGAGGCAGAGATCTAGCCTTGTGCGCTCCCAGACGCATCTGGTGGGGCTACTGTGAGATCCAGGAAGCTGGACTAGATGGGCCTTTGGCCTGATCCAGCAAGGCTCTTCTTAGGTTCTTAGGTTCTTAATTCCTACTTAAAAGAAAACGCCTGCAAAATATAGTGGGAGTGCTAATCCTATTCGGAGCGAGGGCAGGGAGGGAGGCCCTCACTCGGAGGTGGCTTGGTGATGGCCGAGTTTAGCACGACTCTCTGAACCGCAACGTCTACCATTTCTTTCTGTTTTGCTGGCAGGTATAAGTCCTACCAAAAGCAGGGGTTGCGCCGGGCAAACAGCAACGAAGAAAAGGCAGCCCGGGGAATCGCTCATTAACCCCGGGTTCAAAAGGTGACCTTTCGGGGGCGTGCTACAAAGATCCACTTTTGACCCTTCTCTTGGCTATGCAAGAGGTTCCTGAACGGCGCTGACCATTTCTGTTCTGTTTTTTTTGTCCTTAGCAAGAAGATTCCTACAGGGGTGGACTTTGACGATCCCTGAACGATGGGCCGTGTTGTCCAAATCAAACGGCGGAGGGTGGGGGCCACTTCCCGGATGTCCACAAACCAGCTCTTTAAAATATTTCTGCATTATGGACGAAAGGGCAAAAGAAAAGAAAAATCCTTTCCCGAAAGTATTTCAGCAGGCTAATTTAATTTATTTTAAATATGTGCATCTCAATAAATGTGTAAAAACAGCCCAGGGCAGGAGCTGTCTCTTTCGCATCCCTCACTGGAGGTGACCACGCAGAGATGGACAAGCGGCAACGCCGTGGCGTGTCTCAGGTACTTTTGTCACACAGAGAAAGAAAAGCTTTGCCTGGATATGGCCATCCAAGCTCACAACTGCAAGGGGATTCTGGGACTTGTAGTCCAAAGGACCCACACTCCCGATTCCTACAGGAAGACGGAGGCCGCCCTTCACAGATCGCGATGCAAGCTCTATCTGTTTTGTGTCCCGTATTTTTTTTTTTTAAGCTTCCCCGGAACAGCAAAGCGTTGGTTTAAATAAGCCTTTTTCGCTTCCGTTCTAATTGACGGAGTTTCGTTCCACCCTGGACGAGGAAACCAGGCCCTTTCTTTGCGGGACTTTGTCACTGTCTCGATGTCCGTGGGCCGAGGAGAAGATGGCTCCCTCAGCCACGAACCAGCCACCGATAGCTATGGGGCTGCTGGCAGCTGGAGGAGGGGCGTGTCAGTAAAACAGGCCTCCGTGTGGCTGGGTTTTGGTGACAGAAGGCGTGCCGCACCCAGAGAATCCCCCTTTCTGCGTGGAGTCTCTTTCCTCGCTTTGGTCGGACGGAAAGAGGGCAGGAAGACTCTTTAGGGCAAAGCGTGGGGTGGGATGGAGGGGGGGGGCGCCGCTCCCTTTATTTATTTATTTTTATTTATTTATTTTTACAACTTATATGCCGCCCATTACCCGAAGGTCTCTGGGCGGCTTACAATCAAGGAATGAAAACAGTTAAAACATCAAATATCAATAAATAATTAAAAGCAATAATAAAAGCCTTACCCTAAAATCATGACACTAAAATTGCCATCAGAGGTCCCACAGTCTATGTTGTGTCAATTAAAAAACTTCTGGAACAGGAAGGTTTTTACCTGGCGCCGAAATGTCATCAATGTTGGCGCCTGGTGGATCTCACTTGGGACGGCATGCCATAGCTTTATGTCCCGAGCCTCTACCGTGGGGTCTATTTGAGCGGCCGCACTACATTCCGGTAAGCTTGGAGGATCTCTTCCTTGTTGGGGCAGGTGTACTTGAATTCCTTCACCTCGGCGGCGCTGTCCAGGTAGCGCCAGACACCCCGAAGCTCTTTGGGGATGCCCGATTGCCGGTAGTGTTGCAGGACAACCTGTAGGGAGGAGGAGAAGAAGAGGAGAGGGCAAAATTGTCATCTGGGGTGGAACGGGACCCTTGCTTGTGGGGGACACGAAAGCTGGGCGGGTGGCTGGGTAGATAGGTTTATTTTTTTAAAGGTTTTATTGGTTTCTTTTAAAATAGGGAAAAAAGAAAAGGGGGAACAGGAAGAGGGGAGAAAAGGTAAGGGAAGTAGGGGGGAATTGATATATTAGATACAGTTCAAAAACAAAGACTAGATACCATTGAATACAGCTAATGCTATATATATCATTGAATATAACTAGCTTAATGATACTCAAGTACAACTGCCACGCCTTGCCATCTTCTTGTAAAGAGTTCTTCGTAGTCTTTCAAATAACCGGCAAGTTTATCAAATTTCCATACAGTCTCTTATCTTGCCACACAGATTTTCCTCTGCTGGGATTTCGGCTTGCTTCCATAACCGCGCACACAGGATCCTAGCTGTTACAATTAGAGATGGGCACGACTTAGCGGTATTCCCGTTTCCGTTTCCGTTACTCGTTTCTGTTACTCTACGGAAACGGTAACGGGAATTACTCCGCCAGACTTCGAGCTCGAACCGACGAACGAACAATTTTGGTCTGATTTGTCGTGCTCGTTCCTTGCATCGCGTGATCGCGCGATGCCACGCGGCACAGAAAAAAAGTTTTTAAAAGTTAAAAAAAACCCTTTCCCGGCCGAAAAGCAGGCGGAAAAATGCCTGCCGTGCCTCAGGGCACCTACCAGAGGGGTTGTTTCTGGAGGTCCCCGGCCTCCCCCCCCCATCCCCCGTCCTGGGCTGCTCTGGTGGGACTCGCCGCAGGCTCGCAGCCAGCCAGCAAAAAGCCCAGTCTCGCCGGCTGCCGGCCGCCGGCCGCCGCAATTAAAGTGCAAGCAAGCGGCACGGATGGCACAGGAAAAAACTTTTAAACTCTCCCCCCACCCATTCCCGGGCCAAAAAAGCAGGTGGAAAAATGCCTGCTTGACTAAGGGTGCAGGGCACCTACCGGAGGGGTGGTTTCTGGAGGGGGGGTCCCGCCTCCCCCCCATCCTGGGCAGCCAGACTCGAGTCGCCATGCCATGCGGTGCGGGCGGGGGATCCAAAATGGGGCGGCGAACGCAATATTGTTTTTGAAATCGTGGTCCAAAAACACACAAGCACAACAGAAACACGCGAAAATTTATAAACTGCCAGATTTTTCACAGTAGCAGTGGGTTTTTTCTTGCAACAAAATGTCTCTCCTCTCCTCCTCTGTCCTCCATTGATTTTTTTTTATTTTTTTTACACCTGCACAATGATGGGCTGGCCGAGTGGCCAGCCATGTGGGAGTGGACGACCATGCAAATTTTTGGAGCCATCCCACCAATCGCATGGCCACTTGGCCATGGAGACTTCTGGGATGTGCCAAAAAGCCCCCTAAAACCTGCCCTAGCCCCCTAACCCTAACCCTAACCCTTGACTCCGTACCCATACGTCACAGACTGTCTTCTTAGTGGGTCAGAGAGGCACCCAGAGGTGCAACCCACTAGCCCACCGTAACCTTACCCGTCACTAGCCTAACCCTAGCCCTAACCCTAACCCACCTTAACCCTAAGCCAGATGTACTTGCATTGCACTACACGCAAGTACAATTCCCTTCTGTGTGAGACATGGTGGTGCGAGAGCCTTAGTTAGGCATCTCACCTATGGCTCTGGGTTCAGTGCCATCCACTAGTCTTCACAGTCACTGTCTGCACAACTGGTATGCAATATCCATATGGCTATTGCATACCATTTTGCAGCAGCAGCAGGTGAGGAGGGGAGACCCCCATGTTGAGGGGTCTCTTGGAGCCTGCTTCCCCTTCCTAGTGGGTGAGGATAGGAGGCACCCACGGGTGCCTCCAGGAGCCCACTTTCCCTTTATAGCGGGCCAGAGGAGGCACCCACCCCACAGAGGTGCCTCCAGGAGCCCGTTCCCCCCCCAAAAAAACAGTACTAACAAAAACAAAAAAACGAACCGACTAATTTTTGCGAATTTTCGCGAAAAACGGAAACGACCCGAAACGGAACCGGCCCGACTAACGACAACTCGAAAAAAAATTTTTTTCAAGTCGTGCCCATCTCTAGTTACAATGATATGTTGTAATATATAATTTTGATCCTGTGAAATGCACCTATGGGTAGATAGGTTTAGGTGTCTTTTCTAGATTGATGTGTAGATTGATGCTCTTAGGCGCTCATACTTCCTGCTCCTCCCTCGGAAACGCCTTCCTGTCTCACGCTGCCCTGGTTCCAGGCAGCTTTTGGTTCTCCCATAATGGTTGTTCAGCAGGTCCACACACAAAGAGAGAGGTTATGACTAAGGGCAGGCATGTCCAAACTTCGCCCCTCCTGATGTTTTGGACCACAACTCCCAGAATTCTAAGCTTAGATGGCCCATGACAAAGGACTGTGGGAGTGGTGGTCCAAAACATCTGGAGGGTCAAAGGTTGGACATGCCTGACTAAGGGGCTTCCATTGCAAAGTTTAGGGAGCATTCCCTCCAACACGATACCTGCATAGATCGCTTAAGAAGAACAAAAGGCCACGCTTACATTTGCAATGTTGAGTTTGGGCAAGAGGCCACAGTCTGCCAGGGTCATCTGGTCTCCATCCAGGAACCGTCGCTGGGAGACGGTGAGTTTGGGGTCCCGGACCAGTTCGTAGTCCAATGGCGTGGTCAAGTACCTGTCGAGTTTTAGGAGGGCCTTGAGAAGATTTTTCTGTAAAGCTGGGAGAGGAAAATGCAACGCCATCAGCCCACTCCTGCACCCGAGAACTTCAGAGATTAGTTACGCCAAAAATGATCGCTAGTGCCCCCCTCAACAGTTATCACACTGCACTTAAGAAGTGCATTTTTAAAATCCGCATCTGGAGTGCTGGTCCCCACTGTGCTGCGCTTCAAAAATTAGCTATCTCTGCCACACGAAGAACAGAAGTGCCATCAGAAAAAGCCTGACCCCCCATACCGTATTTTCCTGATCCTTGACCCTCCTGTTGTAAATTTCCGATCTGCATTTTCGAAGAACAGAAGTGCGCATCAGAAGTAGGTGGGAGTGTAGTTAGTGTGCATCTTTTTGGTTATTCTGCTCAATTTATTTTTCAAAACAGCAATTTGATGCACTTTTGGACCATGATTAGAGCATCAAAAATATGCAACCGTGGGGACGGAAAGGGCGCATCAAATATCACGTGACCGGTTTGGGAGAAAATACGCATCAAATCAACATGCACATTTAGTGTGCGTGTGACGGAGGCCTTAGTTAGCAATACTGCTCCTTTAGAAAACAGTAACTCCTTGTTTGCTTGTTTACATCTGTTCTGTTCTGGTGGCTCAACATACCTTTGCTATCTCTATCATCTGATTATCCAAAACTAATTACCCTTTACTCTTAGCTCCCGTTTGAAATTATCCTAATAGGACATACTTCTGGTTTTTGTAGTACCACTCGGCAGGTGGACCCACACCTAATAACTGAAAGAAACGCAAACCAAATCAACCCAATTGCTGTCCACGAGGTGGATTCCCCCCTATTTTTATGTGGCAAAATTAAGGTGACGTCGTGAGGTGCTGGCCGATGAGGAAACCAAGTTAATTACAAGCAACACATCGTTTGTAATTAGTTGCTTCCCAACTTGACTACAAGAACATAAGAAGAGCCATGCTGGATCAGGCCAAAGGCCCATCTAGTCCAGCTTTTGTATCTCAATATGGCCCCACCAAATGTGTCCGGGAGGGCACGAGACTAGATCTCTGTCTCCTGATACCACTCCCCTGCCTCTGGCCCTTGAAGTTTTAAGCTTGGAGATGGCACATCTCCATCATAGTTTGTAACCTGTGATGGACTTCTCCAGGAATCTGTCCAATCCCCTTTTGAAGGCATCCAGGACAGATGCCATCACCACATCTTGTGGCGGGGAGTTTCATCGACTAACAGCACGCTGGGTAAAAAATATATTTTCTTTTGTGTTCTCACTATTCCAGGTTTCGATTTGAGTGGATGTCCCCTAGTTCTGGTATTTTGTGAGAGGGAGAAGAGCTTCCCTCTATCCACTTGACTCATGCCCTGCATTATTTTGTACATCTCAATCCTATCCTCCCCCCCTCAGGCGCCTTTTTTCCAGACTAAAGAGCCCCAAATGTTTTAGCCTTTCCTCATAAGGGAGATCCCCCAGTGCAGTAATCATTTTAATTGCTCTCTTCTGCACCTTTTCAAGTTCCACTATGTCTTTTTTGAGATGCGGTGAACATAATTGTACATGATACTCCAGGTGCGGCCTTACTATCGTTTTGTACAGTGGCATTATAATGTTGGCTGTTTTATTTTCGATCTCCTTTTTGATCATCCCTAGCATGGAATTGGCCTTCTTCACTGCTGCCACACATTGGGTAGACACCCTCATGGAACTGTCCACCAACACACCAAGATCTCTTTCCTGATCCCTCACGGATAGCTCAGAGCCCATGAGTTGATAGATAAATACACACCAAACATCTCTTTCTAGCTAGACCAGCCTCCAGGAAAGGCCCTGAGATGCCAAAAGAGGCCTGAACTGACAAATTTGGGGGCCCCAGAATGGAGTGGGCATTTATTTCCACCCTCCTCCGCCTGTTCCTCCTGCTTCCACCACCCATCCCCTTACCTTCGTCCTGTGCTGGTACCGGATTCTTGATGTAGGCAGAGAACCTGTGGAACACGTCATTTCCAGCGATGCTCGACTCTTTATACTTGGGCACCAGGCTTGGGAAACTAGGGGTGGCCAGGATTTTGGGGTGGGGGTGGGGGAGAAAGAGAGAGAGAGAGAGAGAGAGAGAGAGAGAGAGAGAGAAAGCGAACGAGCAAAGGGGTTAAGTGTGGGAAACTTCCAGCTCCTCGTGACATCCACTCGGTGGCTTTTGGAAATGGATCTAGCCCCTTAATTTGGACCATTCCCTAGCCCTGTGACGGCGAACCTTTTAGAGACCGAGCGCCCACTGCGAATCAAAATCCACTTTTTTTTTTTTGCAAAGTGCCAATCCAGCAATTTAACCTGAATCCACGTGGCTGTGAAGGGGGCAATGCCTGTTGCCCCCAGAATGGGGTCGTTTGAGTGCCACCTTTGGCACCGGTGCCACGGGTTCGCCCACACTGCCTTAGCCCTCCAGGGAGTGGGTGGGTGTCCTTACTTGGGGGGCCCAAGGTCTCCTCCAGAAATTCCTCGATCTTGAGGGTGTCCGTTTTGGGTTCTCCGTCGTAGAGCAGCACCGGGAGTTGAGCGCCGGGGGCGAAGTCCTTCAGGACATCCAGGGACCTAGCGGGAGACGGAAAGCCAAAAAAGGATGCCTCAGTTTCGATGCCTGTGAGTCCCATCCTTCCAGGGCGCCCAACCCACGGACGTTGCTAAAACTGGGTTCCCTCACCGGGAAGCAGAAGATCCCTCGGGAACACCAGCCTGAAACATTAAGGGGAAAAGGAGCCAAGTCAAGAGTACCTCTGGGAATCTACAGAGTGCCTGTATCAGCCAGCTCCTTCGACTGGCTTGAAGGGTTTTACAAACAGAGTTGTGGCACCTACACCTTTCTGTTTATTCTATTCATGTGCATGTGTTCTATTTTAGAAACGCAGTGGTACCTCATATAAAGGAATTAATCGGTTCCAAAATAAATTATGTTAAGCAAATTTCCCTTTATACAAATTTCCCATAGGAATGCATTGAAAACAGTAATCCCTAATCACGAACATTTTTTCTGTTGTATGGATTTGCCCCATAGATGATTCTGCTAAGCAAATTTCTCCTATCTCCAGAATTTTTTATGTTGCACAGATTTTATGTTATACAAACTGTTTGTTATACGAGGGTCCACTGTAGATATGTTTTTTTAAAAAACCTAAAGGGTACAGAGACAAATCCAGTGCGGAAGAGAGAATAATCTTGCTGCGTCCTGTTCCATTTTGCTACTATTAGGGTTGTTCATCCTAATACGATATTTGAGAATATTTTTCTCCCCTATGCCCGCCTCTTTCCATGAAGCTTTGTGCCAGAACAGGGATTCGAACCTGCACCGTCTTATTACTGGACCAACCCCCTGCCCGCTCGTTGTGCTACTCATCGCCGCCACCGTGGCTGCCACCCTTGTTCTCTTAATCCCGATCTTGGCATGTCTCACCTCTTGGTATCGACGGTGGTCAGAGTGAAGGGGACCCCTTTGAGGAGCAGAATCATGAAGAGGCGTTGGCAAAAGGGACAGTGCCCGATCGTCTCGCCGTCCTCGCTCGCCTGCGGAAGAAAGAGGAGAAAAAGTTGGCCGGGTCTGGTGGGCCCCTTTTTTAATTTTAATTTTTCAAAACAGCCATTAAGGGAAAGGGAGTGGGGGGGGGTCTATCAATAAAAAAAAGGAATCATTACATCAGTGGTGGCCAAACTGCGGTCTTCCAGATGTTTTGGACTACAACTCCCAGAATTCCAAGCCTGTGTTTTCAATGGCAAAGGATCGTGGGAGTTGTGGTCCAAAACATCTGGTGGGCCAAAGTTTGGAGAAGCCTGCATTACATTAAAGCTCATAACATGACCCCTCTTGATACAAAATCTGATTATAAATTCAGTCTGCTAGTGGGGTCAAGTCATTGCCGGCTTCTTTCTCATTAAAGAAAACACATGCAAAGGTCTTCAAGGTTCTCTTGTCTTCTGTAGATCTCTGTCTTCGAGCAATTCCGACAGGATATCCATCTCTGCAATTTCTAAAGATCTGTCCAAAAGCTCTTGATGCTGCAATATTCCCTTTGTTTCCCGATATTTAGTTAAAGAAACCCTAGCTATAGTTAGCATGTGTGTGTGTGTGTGTGTGTGTGTGTGTGTGTGTGTGTGTGTGTGTGTGTGTGTGTGTGTGTGTGTGTGTGTGTGTTTGTGTCGTTACAGTCGTGACCGACTCTTCATGGCCCCATGTCCATGGAGTTTTCTTGGCAGGAATCCTGGAGTGGTTTGCCAGTTCCTACTCCAGGCGCCTACAGCGCCTGGTATTCCCTGGTGGCCTCCCATCCAAGTACTAACCCGGGCCGACCCTGCTTAGCTTCCGAAATCCGGCAAGATCGGATGTGCTTAGGGCATCTAGGCAGCATATATACCTTAATAAATGTTTCTTGTTCTTGTTGGGACCAGGAGTTAATAAAAAAACTAACAGAAGACCTTGAGCTTTGAATACTACTTTTGAGGGGAACTCCCTCGTCTTCCGGGTATGTGAGTTCACCCCGTGTTTTCTTTCGGCACGGCACGGATGTTTCTTGTGTGTTGGCTGTTTTGCTTTTATTTCACCATCCCCTTCGCTCGCCCGCCGCTCGACGTCTGCACGGTGCACCTGAAGACACTCAGGTGACACCATGCCTTTGGTATGCACCGCCTCAGCTGGGAAGATGGAACTGTTGGGCGGGAGGAGCCCTAGTCGGACACCGAGATGCCCTCGGGCGGGTTAAAAAATGTGTTTGCAAAAAACGGACAAAGGACAGTGGGGGTGTAGGAGGCAGAGGCTTCCATTAGGACTCCAGGTTCTGTTTCCCACACGAGGCGCAAAACGGGTTTGGTCGACGTTAGGTCCTGTCCGACCCACCTCGCAGGGTTGTTGTTGGGAGGATCGAGTGGGGGAGGGGAGAGAGGTGTGTTTCCGGATCAGTCAAGATGAGAACGCTTTGCTCAGCAAGCGAGGAATTCCAGCTTCAGCAGCCTGGCACGGTTTAATATGGGCAAAACCAGTTTGGGTGAGGTCCTTACCCGAGCACGTCCGCGGGTGTGCGAAAGAACCCTTGTAAGAAAGAAAGCCTGCTCTCGACCTCCCGTGCCTCCAGAACTAAACACAGGCGGGCTGTTGCCCCTCTGGGTCCCTTGTTCTTAAATTAAAAGCTGAAACTCATAGAGAGGCCTTGGCCACGGCTTCCGTAGGGTAATGTTCCCCTCTCCTAGTTAGATACCCTGCATCGCAACTGCAAAACCTGGCAGCTTTTTTTCCAGCCTTCAAAGGGCCCTCTGTGCATGCCCAGAGAGGCTCATCTTAAGGGCGGCTCGGGCTGTCTTCAATTCATCTTCTCTCGGGCAGGAACCCCTCGCTTTAGACGATCCCTAATTGCGCTGCAGAATTTACGGTCTGTGGCTTTGAAAGCAGAATTAGATCAACAACAACAACAACAACAACAACCTGCAAATACAGTAGGACCCCCGTATCCACTGGTTCATTATCCACTGATTCAGTTATCCACGGTTGGCAGAGGGGAAAAAAATTAAATCATTCAGCAGCCACAAAGCAAGCCATTGTCACAAAGAGCATCTGTAAAGCAAGCGACTGTCTCAAAACAGCAGCCGTAAAGCAAGTGACTGTCTCAAAACAGCACTCATAAAGCAAGCTACTGTCAGGAAACAGCAGTTTGGGGGTGGGCGGGCAGGCGTTCTCTCTTATCCACGGTTTTCATTATCCATGGGAAGGCCTGGAACCAATCCCCAGCGGATACCGGGGTTCTACTGTACCAGATGTCGGGGACAAATGCAGGGAATTTATGTTACGTATGTGCCCGGTCTTTTTGGAAGGCTTTTCTACTGGGTGGAGGGATGGACTCCGCCAGAGTGGGTGATGCTTAGCCTTCCAGATGTTTGGGGACGCCCGCCGGCTCCAGCCACAGGACCCAAGGGTGAGGGATGGAGAGGGCCGGTGGCCCGGGAACATCTGGATCGCCTTGCTTCCTCCACCACTGCATCTAGCAAGCACATCTGGAGAAGCTTCCTCTGGCGTTGCTTCGTAGGATTCTATCTGTGTCCACAGGTCCACGGCGGCGGCGGCGGCGGGGGGGCACCACTTTGGCTGGTCTTGGCACCTCTACACCCCACACAACCCCACAACCGGGTCCCCCTCTCTCACCTTGACAAACAGCTGGAGTTTCGAGCTCTCTGCCATCCTGCTCAGGTCCCGGGTGAAACAAAACAAGCAGATTCTCCGGTTCCCATCCGTTTTATAAATCGGACACACCCTCTCCAAAGCCACCCCGGCAACATTCTTCCTGTCTTCTCGACGCCCTGTTTCTCTAGCTGCCCGACCAAACAAACATCTTCTCACCCCATGCCTCTGCTCACAAGCAGACAGATGAAAATGTCTTCCTAGTTCCCCCTGGCCTGCGGGGGGAACTACGCTCCAAAAAGGGTGGGCCAACCTCTTTGGAGTTATAATAAGCGATGCATGTGTGGCTTCCATATCTACAGCCCATCCAACCAGGCATGCTGCCTTTTGCTTCTCGGATGTCACGGACTGTCCACCAACATTCTGACCGATGGAGCTGAAGAACCATCATTCCTTCCATATTTTGAGAGTGAATCTCTCAGGGAAACCGGTAAGAGACATGACAACGGAGGCATTCGTCTTGGGCTTCCCACATCCCTTTCAAGAATCCAAGTTATTGAGCTGCGTCCGCAACAACAACAAAAAAGGAAGTTAGGATGCAGAGGCGCAGTAGGTCCAACACTCCACTCCTCAAGAAAGATCTGAAAATGGAATATATTGGTGTCCGAAAGGGCCAGGACTTAAGGTGCAACGGAACCTTAACAATGAAGCCTGGGGTCAACTTGTGAGTAAATTTACCTGGTGGGACTCACAAGTAAACAGGCAGAGGGGTGGGTGGGTGGTGGTGGAAATGGGAAGATAGTTGGAGAGACAGAAGGGATATAACATCCAGAGGATGATGGCCATCTAAAGGTACCCTTTCGGATTAGGCAGCAAAACAAGACCAGGCGGCCAGGAAAAAAAATAACTTTTTTTTCTGGACCAGAGGATGGTGTGGGACCTGCCACTTCAGGAATGCTGGGAGTTGGAGTCCTTGGCTTTTGATCTGCAACCAAGACAGGAGGGACTGGATGAGTCCACGAGACTAACACAGAGTGTACGTGGAAGGCGGAGGGATTGTTGCCAAGAGAACCCTTCCTTCTTGCCCCTTATTTATTTTATTGGTTTTGAATATTTTTACCCCGCCTTTCTCCTTGGAAAAGGACCCAAGGCGGCTTACAATAATGAGGGACAATAGACAGCCCAGAACACTTAAGACATATTCCAAGTTAAGAAAAGGGAATTAGAAGAGGCATCGTACATCCAAAGGACTGCAGTTAAAAAACTGAAAAAAGAAACAGGCTTTTGGGTATCTGAACACGTGGAGCTCTGTCAACATCACCGTTGTCCTACTCGGAACTGTCCCTAAGCGCTTTCAGCATCGCTTTAATCCTGGTTCCAATTGCCTGAATGGAATTCCGTGGGAAGGTGTGCTTTGATTTTGCTTGTTCTGAATTTTCCTTTTAAAAAAAAACACCACCAAGCATTGGAAGTTTTTGAAAACTATTTTTTCCAGGTCAAAATTCTGCAACGTCATACTTGTTGTTGTTGTTTTAAAATAAAATACTGACTGCAAAACAACCCAGCCGCGTTTCTAAAAGCCGGGATCTGTCTTTTGTCTCTTGCTCACCAGTTTCCGAAATGCACCCTTGCCCATCCAAATTTCAAGACTGAAACTGTACAGTTCTATTTCTGGAAACGATACGCCTCCTGGGCTGAAACGCTGACAACTCCTTCCTTCTATATATATATATAAACCGGCTCTTCTGCCTTCCGTTTTTGGCAGGTTCCGCCTCGCCTGAAACCCAGAGAGCCACACACCCTTGGAATTGAGAAAGCAAATTATTAAGAGATCAAAGAGATATCATCTCGATGGCTCTGACCTCACAGGAAAAAGATAAGACATATATTCACCCCTTGTTTGCTGTTTTTGTCTGTTATTAGTTGCTCTGTGCCTCTTGTGGAGTATTTGTTGTCTTTGCAGCACTGTCTTTTAAAAAATTATTTTTCTTTATTACATGTTATTTTATGTAAACCACCCAGAGTTCCCTCTTGGGAAAATCGGTTGCGGTATACATCGATAAAAATAAAATAAATAATGTAGACGTTAAGCAGCAAATAACTATCCAGGGACGCAGCTTGAAACACTGCCCACCACCCTGGCTGCAAAATAAAGTAAAATCAATCGCAAGGTTTGCCATGAGATTCCAACTTTTCTTTCATGCTGCCTCCATGAATGGCCAGAGCGAGACGCCAAGGCACCAGACGACCACCGACCCGTTATTACCATGTTTTTATTAAAACAGTAATTATATTCACATTTATTTTCATCTCTCCTTTTGTTTTGTGTTGGGTTTTGTTTTGTTTTGTTTTTGCTAGCAATATACAGGCTGTCGTTAAGGCGTTCACCGGCATCTCAGGTGGGTTGGGTGGGGGGAAGCGAACCAAGAAGATGGGAAGGCCTCCAGGCGGAGGATGTCAAAAAGGTGGCACGTGAGTCAGGGGTTTTGGAGAAGGGGAGCTGGACCCCAACGAAAGCCAGTAGGAAGTTTGGGGTGGGGGTGGGGGTGGGGGAAGAAAGGAGTTTATTAAGGCCTGGAAGAAATGTGTGGATCCCACTAAGCAGGGTTTGTATTGGAAGGATCCATGCATCATGTCTGTGAAGATTCTCAGTCCTCCAGGTGAGTTTATCTGGAAGTGGAGTCATGGCAACTGGACTTCTTTTTCTTGAGAGGCAGAAACGTTTCGCTGCTCATCCCAACAGCTTCCTCAATCTGAATACAGCGAGTGCAAATCCTCCCTCTGTAGGAATTAGGGTGACTCCACTTCCAGATAAACTCACCTGGAGGACTGAGAATCTTCAGACGTGATGGAGGACTCGCACCCGTTGTATTCAGATGGACGAAACTGCATGGATGAGCGGCGAAACGTATCTGTCTCTCAAGAAAAAGAAGTCCAGTTGTCATGACTCCACTTCCAGATCCAGGCAATCCTTTTGTTCCCTCAGTGGGATCCGGGGGGAGGGGAGGAAGCCTTCCTTTCCTTTACAAATTTGGCAGGCGTCATTGGGACAAATTCGGAAATAAATGCCTCTCTTCATGGGGGTGGGGGTAGGGTTTGACAATGACTGAGCTACCCAAGCCAAAGGGGAAATTCCCTCCTGTAAAAATGCCACAAGCCCAAACAACCCATTCTTACGTACAGCTCATTTCCAAAATTCTGAGGTCCATTCCTCTCTCTCTCTCTCTCTCTCTCTCTCTCTCTCTGACTACAACTCCCATCCTTCACCTCCCTCAAGGACCTTTTCCCAATCTCTTTTCCCACCTGGGTGTCACAGGGAGGGGGGAGCCTCCATCCTATTCTCCCACCACACATGCGCGTACACACACAGACACACACAGAGAGACACACACAGACACACACACACACACACACACACACACACCTCCACTAAATAAATAAATAAATACATTGCCTTGTGCTTCCACACAGGGAGAAGAGTACATTATGTACATTAATGTCACCTCCCTCCTCTGCTCCCAGCTTTCCTTCTCCAACAGCACTGCATCCAGTACCTTATTATTATTATTATTATTATTATTATTATTATTATTATTATTATTATTATTATTATTATTATTATTATTATTATTATTATTATTATTATGAAATATGGTCATTTGGCACGTTAACAAGAAGGTGGGATCCATTTTTGAACCAGCAGCCAGTTTATTTAACCTTTCTCTCTCTCTCTCTCTCTCTCTCTCTCTCTCTCTCTCTCTCTCTCTCTCTCTCTCTCTCTCTCTCTCTCTCTCTCTCTCTCTCCCCCCCCCCCCCAAACCAAAGGGGTCAGGGGTGGAACAAAGCTCCTCACATCTCCCCTTCGTGGTTCTGTTCCAAGTGTCCCCCACCCCACCCCACCCCTGGCCTTGCAAACACTGATCACAACTGGATGGATGGTTGGGAATCAAGAGATTATTTTAAAAATGGGCAAGGACTAGTTGGCTTGAGAAGCTCCCTAAATGTTTGGGGTTTTTGGGGTGGGGGTGGGGGTTGGACAACAACTCCCAGATTCCCCGTGGCACCATGGGAAGAAACATACGGCAGCTGCATGCCCCCCCCCACGGCCAGGTTTCTGTGAAAGGGATGCGGACCAAAAAGAACTTGCTTCCTGGCTGCGTCGACACATGCATGCGCTGGGCACAGCCGATGGCGTGGGTGGCACCCTGGTCTCTTTTGTTAAAGACAGGAATGCTTCTCGAGCGACCCAAAGCGATTGGGGGCAGAGAAGGCCAGAGAAGGAGACAGAGATCGGGTGGCCACGATCAGCGACCGGGCCTCCGTCTGAAGAAGTAGACCACCCTCCCCTCTCCTGCGTGCATGTCCCCAAACCCACCCCACCCCGGTCCGCCCAAGCCTTGCAAAGTCCAGTTAGAAGATGCCACCAAAGGTGCCTGGGTTTTGAGCCAGCGGGATCGACCCCACCGAATGCTGGCAGTGCCGAAGGCCTCCCGCCCTCTGGCCGGCAAGCTGTATTGGTGTCACTTTGAGGTAAAGGCAGTTATGTTATTGTACGCTGGGTCCTCCGTGCAAACGCCGAGGCAGGCTGAAGGGGGTCTACGGCAGAGAACGACGCACACGAGACAGAGAATGCCCTCTTTAAAACAAAAAACAGCAAACACCACACCCTGTTTCTGCCGTTTCGTCTGCCTGGCTCCCAGTGTGGGTGGGTTTTTTCCCCCCCCCCAAACCAGTTGTAGGGATGAGACAGATTTTATCCGTGGGTTGCTTCGGAGCCAGGAACCAGGGCGCGGTGAGTGGAAGCGGCAGCAGCGGCAGGGGGGAAACTGATGGACAGGAGCAACAAACCCGCCTCATCTCTTTCAACAGGACCCGGAGCCTGACCGAAGGTGTGGGAAGGACCGTGTCTGCATCAGTAAAAAGCAGATGAAGAAGCCGGTTCCCCTGTCCGCCCAGGAGTGAGATCAGACGTTCAGTCCCAGACGTACAAAACCACCTGGGAAATGCAGCATGTTGGCCTTGACAGCTCCCCACTTAGTGGTTTCATCCTGGTGAAGCATCTCCTTGCCTTTGTAATAATAATAATAATAATAATAATAATAATAATAATAATAATAATAACAACACTACTACTAATAATGTGTCCCGTCTAGTCAATGCTGACTTACGGTGGCCCTTTTCAAACCCTCCCCACCAAAGTACAGGTTTGGCCACTGGATGTCTTTTCCACCTTCCGGGTGAGAGTTTACAAGGATGGTTGTCTCTCCAGAAAGTTTTTAAAAAATCGCATTCAAGTAGACCTTTCCGCTCCTGCCGGGGCACAGCTGCCCACGTTCCAGAGAGGCTACTGCCTGGTCGACCTGCTGCTCTTTCATGGGGCTCGCGAGCCAACGCAGAACTGTCCCGGCCCCGCGACGCAAGACTGCTAAGATGCAATGCCGAGAAGTCCTGCGGGTGGCCCTCCTTCACGCCTCTGACCGCCCACGGCGGCATTTCAAGGGGGTGGGGGTGCGTCAAGGGTCAACGGGAGGCAGAGTGCAGAGTCCGTCCAGCCAGAGGCGGCGTCGGTGGTCTGGAAGCCAAGGGAGGGGGCTGCACCCCCCCCGTTCCCTTCCGCGCTTCAGCAGAGCGTGTCCGTGTTGAAGGAGAGCTGGGCCTGCAGGCAGGGGGGTGGGGGTGGAGGGGGGGCAGAGAGGAGAGGAAGCCGTGAGTAGAAGGGGAAACACAAGACATCCACCATGCAAAGAGACACAGGCGAGAAAGTCATGCCCGTTCATTATTGGGTATGCCTTTCCTGTCAGATTTCCCGTATCTTGGACCGGGGGGAAATTGAGAGTGGTGGGTTTTTTTTTTAAAGGGAAAGAAATCCCCCGTCATGGGTTCAGAAAATTAATTTTTAGAACTACAGCTCCCAGCATCCAGGGACTAACTTTTGGCAAGGGTTTGGGGGTGCTTGATTCCTCAACACTTAGGGCGTTTATACACGACCCCTAAGCTCCGCGGCAAAGGGCTGCAAGCTCCGGACCTTAAAAATGTTTTCCCACCAGGTCCGGAGTTTGCAGACAATTAAGTGCGACCCCGCCCACCTAAGCTCGACCCAGCTGCACTTTCTTGTACTTGCTTTTGGGAGGTGAAAAATATTTGATGCGGAGCGTGCCTGGGCTCTCCTTGAAGTTTTTGTTGTTTTTCTTTCGCCTCCGCCCCTTTAAGAGCAACCAGGAAGTAAAACCGGGGCTCGGAGCAAGCTTCCACGCACGGGAGGTAAGGGTTTCTTCTTTTGTCCCTTTTAAAGGCTTTTTTTCCCTCCCTCCCCTCCCGCAGACAGAACAAGGAAGTGCGGAGGGGGTGGGGACGGAGGAACAGCAAGGAACCCTCAAGATCGCTGGTCCGAATTTAAGGGACCAGCGGATCTGAGGGGTCGTGTGAAAAGGCCCTTAGAGTCCCATTGGGAAATAGGTGTTATAAAAGTGCAATAAATAAATAAATAAATAAATAAATAAATAAATAAATAAATAAATAACAGGTTGGGAAGACCCCGGGGTATTTGTTGCGTTTGCCCAGGATTACACTAGCCACCCCTTGGCCCTTCAACTCTGTCCCCCCCCCCCACCTTCGTTCTCCTCCCCACCATCCTGTCTGAACCCTGCCCTGCTCTGGCTGGATAGACCGGGGGAGGGGGGTTCGAACCCCCCCCCCCCCCCAGCCCCTCACCCGCTCCTCCTCAAAGCTGATAAGCCCCTCGTCGTCCGTCTCCAGGTCCTCGGGTTCGTCCACCACCAGGCCCGCAGCTCCGTCGGGGCCGCCCGGGGCCGCAGCAGGTTGAGCAGCCGCTGGAGAGGGGACTCGATGGGACAGGGTGGGCTGCCGGCTTCTTGCTGCTCCAGGTTGTCGCTTTGCTTCTTGGCAAAGTTCACAAACACCTGAGGAGGGGAGAGAAGCACAGAATCATCATAGAGTTGGAAGGGACCTCCAGGGGCCATCCAGTCCAACCCCTGCCATGCAGGAACCCCCATCCCAAGGATCTCGACAGATGGCCATCCAGCCTTCTGCTTAAAAACCTCCCAAGAAGGAGACTCCTCCACCCTCCTTTGGGGCAGCATCTTCCACTGCGGACAGCTCTAACCATCAGGAAGTTCTTCCAAATGTTCAAATGGAATCTCTTTTCCTGTAACCATTGCCCGGAGTCCTAGTCTCTGAAGCCATGGAAAACAAACCAGTCCCTTCTTCAATGTGCCATCCTTTCAAATATTTAAACATAGCTATATCACCTCTCAGCCTTCTATTTGGAAAGGCTAAACATTCCCAGCTCCCTAAGCCGCTCCTCGTAAGACATTTCTTCCAGACCCTGAATCATCTTGGTCGCCCTCCTCTGGACCCGCTCAAGATTGTCAACATCCTTTTTAAATTGAGGTGCATGCACAGAACTGGACACAGGACTCCAGGTGGGGTCTGACCAGAACGCTTCACCAGGGAGAGAGACGGGGGGGGGGGAGGATTCTGCCCTACGATATCCTGTGGACCTATTGCCAATTCTTGCATTTTTCTGGGAGGTCCTCATCACAGCCGAGGGCCGCGCCCCTGGGAGCCTCTTTTCCCGCTGCCGTACTCACGTTGTCCAAGGTGGTCTGGCTGACGGAGTAATCTTCAATGCCCAGGATCCACCACCTGCTCCATCTTGCTGAACACCTGAGCCAAAGAGATCTGCTCCGACTTCAGCTGGTACTGGACCTTCGTGTGGTGCCTTTCCTAGGTTTGGGAGGAAAAGACAGCTGAAGCCTCCGGCTGCTCCTGCTCATGGCACATGGATAATTGACAGAGGAGGAAGGAGTTAGGGTTAGGGTTAGGGCTGCGGCTAGGGCTAGGGCTAGGGCTAAGCTTAACTTAGGCTTAAGGCTAGGGCTAGGTTTGGGTTAGTGTTAGGGTTGGGGTTAGGGTTAGGGTTAGGGCTGGGGCTAGGGCTACGGCTAGGCTTAGTCTTAGTCTTAAGGCTAGGGCTAGGGCTAGAGGGTTAGGGTTAGGGTTAGGGTTAGGGTTAGATTAGGGCTGGGGCTCTATGGCTAGACTTCTTAGTCTTAGTCTTAAGGCTAGGGCTAGGGCTAGGACCTTTTAGGGTTAGGGTTAGGGGTGGGGCTGGGGCTAGGGCTACGGCTAGGCTTAGTCTTATGCTTAAGGCTAGGGCTAGGGCTAGGGCTAGGGTTAGGGTTAGGGTTAGGGTTAGGGTTAGGGTGGGTTAGGGTTAGGGTTAGGGCTGGGGCTAGGCTCTGGCTAGACTTAGTCTTAGTCTTAGTCTTAAGGCTAGGGCTAGGGCTAGGGCTAGGGCTAGGGCTAGGGTTAGGGTTAGGGTTAGGGTTAGGGTTAGGGTTAGGGTTAGGGTTAGGGCTGGGGCTAGGGCTATGGCTAGACTTAGTCTTAGTCTTAGTCTTAAGGCTAGGGCTAGGGCTAGGGCTAGGGCTAGGGCTAGGGCTAGGGCTAGGGTTAGGGTTAGGGTTAGGGTTAGGGTTAGGGTTAGGGTTAGGGTTGGGGCTGGGGCTAGGGCTAGGGCTAGGCTTAGGGCTTAAGGCTAGGGCTAGGGCTAGGGCTAGGGCTAGGGTTAGGGTTAGGGTTAGGGTTAGGGTTAGGGTTAGGGCTGGGGCTAGGGCTATGGCTAGTCTTAGTCTTAGTCTTAAGGCTAGGGCTAGGGCTAGGGCTAGGGCTAGGGCTAGGGCTAGGGCTAGGGTTTAGGGTTAGGGTTAGGGTTAGGGTTGGGGCTGGGGCTAGGGCTAGGGCTAGGCTTAGTCTTAGGCTTAAGGCTAGGGCTAGAGCTAGGGTTAGGGTTAGGGTTAGGGCTGGGGCTAGGGCCAGGGATATTTATTTATTTATGTATTTATTTATTATGAGAGCTTCTATACCGCCCATCTTCCTAATGGAACTCTGGGCGGTGTACAGGGGCTGAACCAGGTCAGCCTAGTAATACAAACAAACAGACAATGCAATAAAGACAATTTAAAACAAAAGTATGCACCCCAGCGTAAAACAACAATAACTAATTAAACAGATGGGGGGGGGGGGAAGCAATAGCATTAAACTAGGTCACCAAAGGCCTCGCGAAAGAGTAGGGTCTTTAAAGCTCTGTGAAAGGCCAGCAGGGACTCTGCAAGGCGCACTTCGCTTGGAAGATGGTTCCAAAGAGTCGGGCCAACCACGGAAAAGGCCCGGTTACGAGTCAAAGTTTTCCAGGCCTCTTTAGGGGTGGCCACACGAAGCGAGTGCGCCTGCGACGTCCGCGTTGGTCAAGCTGAGGTTGATCACTGGACGATCCGCTCCGCCAGGTTGTCAGGTCCCAAGCCATGGAGGGTTTTATAAACTAAAGCCAAGACCTAGCTAGGGCTAGGACTAGGACTAGGACTAGGGCTAGGTTTAGGCTTAGGCTTAAGGCTAGGGCTAGGGCTAGGGCTAGGGCTAGGGTCAGGGTTAGGGCTAGGGCTAGGGCTAGGGCTAGGACCGTCTCTTCTGATTCTCTGCCAGTCAGCACGATGGTCAACCACAGAGGCATCCTGGACAGGAGGCCCTGTCTGCAATGACCGGCACTCCTCACTTAAGGACCGGCTCCGTCTCTATGGTGAGGTCACTAAGTGAAGGGGTTGTTAAGTGAGGAGCTGAAGGTAGAGGCCTTGTGGTGGGTTCAGGCGGCCCTCCTTGCAAGCGGGTCAGAGCAGGGCAGCTATGGGAGAAGCAAAACACACAGGAGGAGGAGACAAGAGACGGACGTAGCCGACGCTCTGCTCCACTTGGGTCCTTCTCTGCCCCAGTGGAGGCACTGGGACCCTTGCAGCAACACCAACCCTGCGAAGTAGCAGAGGAAGTCAGGGGGAAGGCTGCAGCCTCCCTCCCTCCCTTCTGAGTTGCTGACAAGGTTGATGCAAGTGAACAGAAGCCGCACGGAGGCTTTGGGCCAGGCCTCAGGCTGCACGTTTGCAGGGGCGGCAGCTTTGGCCGCTGCTGCTGGTGGCAAGTCTGAGCCGTCCTTGAACAGACATAAGAACCTAAGAAGAGCCCTGGTGGATCAGGCCAAAGGCCCATCTAGTCCAGCTTCCTGGATCTCCCAGTGGCCCCACCAGATGCCTCTGGGAGCACACGAGACTCGATCTCTGTCTCCTGATCCCACTCCCCTGCTTCTGGTCCTTGAAGGGCAGAACTCACAAGGAAAGAGACAAAAGCGGTCTGCAACAAATGTTGGCATTTTGCTTGTAAGGAGAAGTACCTTCAAAGGTCCCAAATGGAAATCTAGTTGCTCCATTCCTGTTACAATTTAAACTTTTCCCGGTGTTACTTTTAAAGTTTTGGTTTGTTTTTTTAGCATTGGGCAATACTTTTTTTCAAGTTTTCTTATACTATGTATATGTTTTATAAAGCAGGACCAACAAAAAAAAAGCTACCGGGGAAACAACACAAGTTACCTTTTAACCACTGTAACCGGTCACAAGGAATTACTTTGGGGACACTGTAGCAGATCATAGGAAGAGCTGCCTTTGAGTCAGAATGCTTGGCTTTTAGGAGAAGGTTAGAACATAAGAACCTAAGAAGAGCCCTGCTGGATCAGGCCAAAGGCCCATCTAGGCCAGCTTCCTATATCTCACAGTGGCCCCAACAGATGCATCTGGGAGCGCATGAGACTAGATCTCTGTCTCCTGATACCACTCCCCTGCATCTGGCCCTTGAAGTACCCTGGTTTTAAGCTTGGAGATGACCCATCTCCATCATGGTTTGTCACCTGTGATGGACTTTTCCCTTCAGGAATCTGTCTAATCCCCTTTTGAAGGCATCCAGGCCAGGTGCCATCACCACCTCCTGTGGCAGGGAGTTCCACAGACTAACAACACGCTGGGTAAAAAAATATTTTCTTTTGACTCTTCTCAACCCTCAGGTGGTGAACGGAGGCGTGGCTATACTTCCATTAAGAAACTTGTCCCCAAGTTTACGGAAAAGCTATTATCGTGCCCCTTGTGTTCTGTCCTGAAGTAATGCCACCTAAGCGAGATCCTCCCCCCCCCCCAAAAAAAGACCCCAAGATCTGCCACCAGGCAGAAGCTTCCGGTCTGTCCTGCCCCCCCCCCCCAAATGGCTCTCACCTTCAGCACCGCTTCCGGAAAGTTCCGGTTGAAGAACCGCACCACTTCCTTCACGTTGAGGCTGGACCTGGTCCGCACCGTGATCATGTAGCCATCCCCAAACCTGGTTTGCGGCAAGAAGCTTCGGGTGAGGAGGAATCAAGGCAACACTCCCCTCCACCCTCAAAGCAAGACACAAACGGTGGGGGGGGGGGCGTTGTGACGACAGTTTTTGTCACGAGGCGTTCCTGAAAATTGACCTTAACCTGGATTTTCACAAGGACCTCCCCAACTCATCCGCTTTTTTTTTGGCGTGGCATTTGGCAACAGTTAAATTTTTTTATTATTATTTTTATTATTTTTGTCATCCTGCCTTCTTGCCAGTAAATTTACATTGAAGTTTACTACGATGTTTTTATTATAATTTTCTTCTCATTATTATTATTATCGGAATCAATCGGAGCAATTTTTTTGCAACAGCTCAATATATGGTTGATAGTTTCATCTGCCTCTTTGCAGAGTCTACATGTGGGGGACTCAGCTGATTTTTCTATTATTTATTTATTTATTTATTTATTTATTTATTTATTTATTTTTATTAAGCACACAGCTATCTACGCTGGATTTTATATTACCAATCACTAGTCGAACGCTTCCCAAGCGTTTAGGACTCAGTGATGTATCGGCAAATTATGCGAGCAGATCCCAGTAAGGCGTCTTTCTGCATCTGACTGATGGTGACTTTGTCCACTCCAATTTCTTCTAGATACTTGCTTAGGTCTTTGGGCAGCGCACCCAGCCTGCCAATTACCACTGGGACCACCTGTACTGGTTTATGCCAGAGTCTCTAAAGTTCAATTTTGAGATCCTGATATTGGGTAATTTTTTTCAAGTTGTTTCTCAGTGACTCTACCATCTCCTGGTATAGCAACATCAACGATCCACACTTTTTTCTTCTCCACAATCACAATATGTGGGGGTATTATGCTCCAAAACCCTGTCTGTATTCGGAAGTCCCAAAGTAATTTTGCATGCTCATTTTCAGTCACTTTTTCAGGCTTATGATCCCACCAGTTCTTTGCTACGGGCAGATGATAGTTCTGACACAAATTCCAGTGGACCATCTGAGCAACTACATTATTATTATTATTATTATTATTATTATTATTATTATTATTATTATTATTATTATTATTATTATTATTATTATTATTATTATTATTATTATTATTATTCACAAAACAGTAGAGAAAATTGGTTTTGCTCTCTTGCAGATTTAATTTCAAAAATAACAACAACAACGGCCATTGGGGGGAATGCCTCCTTAAAACAGCAGGGCGCTGAGCCTCCCCCCCCCCCAGGCTGATTTCCCACGTGCACATCTAGAGGCACCTGCCTTTTGCGGTCCCCACCCCGCTGCAGCCCCAGGGGTCAGCTCAGATGAGAGGAGCCGCCCTCCTCTTCCCGGTTACCTGTTCTTGAGGTGCTGGATGCTTCCGAGGCATTTCAGGCGCCCGTTCACCATGATGGCCAGGCGGGTACAGAGCGCCTCGCATTCCTCCATGCTGAGCGTAAGAACAAGACAATAAACCTACGTTGCTCCATCAGAACCGAACCAGACCGAGTTAAAAAGCCCGAGAGCAGAGAAAGGGAGGCAGGGGAGGTAAGCGGCCTCCAACAGGTCCATCCGCTCCCGTTTTTTCAGGGCTCCCCTCTCTTGCCCGGCGGCCTTCCTTCCCCTTCTCCACGTGGCCTGGGTTTCCAAAGAATAGGGAGTAGGAGCCTCCGCTCACCTGTGTGAGGTCAGCACCACCGAGCGGCCCGTTTTGATGATGTCCAGGATGAGGTTCCACAGGAAACGGCGGGCCTTGGGGTCCATTCCCGTGGTCGGTTCGTCCTGGCCGTGGAACGAAGCAGAGGGGTGAAGGTTAGCTGTCTTTCCTGGGTGCCTCTCTCCGGCGTGAAACTAAGAAGCATTCGCTGCAAGCCTTAGAAAGCAAATCGCTAAGATGGAAGCAGGGAGGATGCACCTGATTTATGCTGTTTTCCTTTACAATTATTCTTTTATAGTTAGCGAGCTGGGTTTTCAAAGCTGCTTCGGTTGCAAATGACAAAAAGGGGGTCTTTCTTTCCCAGCTATTTATTTATTTATTTATTTATTTATTTATTTATTTATTTATTTATTTATTTATTTATTTATTTATGAGTTTTTATACCGCCCGTCTTCCCAAAGGAACTCTGGCCGGTTAACAACAATACTAAATAAAAGCAGATCGCAGACTGCAAATACTACAAATAATGGAGAAAAGAAAACAAATATTTATTTATTTATTTATTTATTTATTTATTTATTTATTTATTTATTTTTGCATTTCTAGACCGCCTGATTTCCCACAAGGGACTCTGGGTGGTTCCCACGAAAGCCAAATAAATAATCAAACATTAAGAACAAACGAATCCAAAAATGGCAAAAACATAACACTAAGCCAGGCATGTCCAAACTTTGGCCCTCCAGATGTTTTGAACCACAAATCCCACAGTCCTTTGCAATGGGCAATTTAAGCTTAGAATTCTGGGAGTTGTGGTCCAAAGCATCAGGAGGGCCAAAGTTTAGACATGCCTGCACTAAGCACACAATGGAATATAAAGGCCCGGCAAGAGGCAAAACTAAAGGTATAAGAAGACAGGGCAACACAACATTACATTGCAATGCCTAAGTTCTGTCCCTAGAGGTCGAGAGAGTTCTGCTGAATTCTGAGTTAGCACCCCAGCCAAGGGGAAGAAGGGAACCCCCTCCCACGCAAGCACACTACCGCCCCCTCCCCCTGTGCTGCTCTTTCTCACCAGGAAAATGAAGGCTGGGTAGCCAATTAAAGCAATGGCCGTAGACAGCTTCCTCTTGTTGCCTCCGCTGTAAGTGCTGGCCGGCTTGTTTGCGTATTTGCTCAGCTCCAGTTTCCTCAGCGCCCACTTCACCACCTAGGACACAAACAAAGGAAGCGGTCGCATCGATGGGTAACGCTGGATCTGGCCGAAGGTCCCTCAAGGGTTGCAGAGCTCGCTTCCTACAGGGACCAACACTGAGCTTCGGGAAAACTCCACAGCAGGAAAGGAAGCAAAGCCATTTATTTATTTATTTATTTATTTATTTATTTATTTATTTATTTATTTATTTAAAATGGGAAAATTAGTTGGGGAGAAACCTGTTTCCAAGATCCCTCACGCCCCACCGAGCCGACCTCAGTGAGACTTGGAAGTCCAACGTATTCGAGGGGGGGGGTCAAACGCTGAGAACGGCCGTTGCAGATCACGATGGGTCTTCTTCCAGGATTTTAGAAAGAAAGAAAGAAAGAAAGAAAGAAAAAAACCCTCTTTCCAAAACCCCAGTGACCCCAGCGGTTTGTGGTGGCATCTTGTGGCTGGGAGTTCCACCGGAGAATTTTGGGTTGGGCCAAAAGTTGGAAGCGACGCTTCTCTACTTAAAGTCCCGGCCCGAATCTTTGGTTTCTGGGCGAGATAGACCAGGTGTGTTCACACACAGAGGGGAAACCCCCCACCCCCCACCCCCCACCCCAGGCCTGCCTGTTCCTTACCCGCTCCTCATCTTTCCAGGGGATCCCTCGCAGCCGGGTGTACAACTCCAGGTGTTCTTGCGCCGTCAGCTCATCGAAGAGGGCGTCAAACTGGGGGCAGTATCCCAGGCTTTGCTGAACTTGCAGGAGTTCCTTCAGGATGCTACAAAGAAGGGGAGGCGGGTGCGGTTTGAGGTTCCCGATCCACACACCCCAGCTCAGGGGTCCTCAACCTAAGGCCCCGGGGCCAGATGCGGCCCCCCAAGGTCCTGAATCCGGGCCCTGGGACCAATTGCAACCCCCCCATCTACCCCCTGTTTTGTGAGCAAGCCAGCCTCTGCAGCTGCTTTTGGATTGTGATCCAGCCCCCAGTGGTGTCTGGGTGGTGGTGGACCGGCCCACTGTTTGAAAACTTTGAGGACCCCTGCCCCAGCTGGTCCCCCGGTGGGACACGGACACACCCCCAAACTGAGTATTCTATACATTTTCTGGAAACAAGGAAGCGACCTTGGCTGAAGGTGGAAGGAACAGCTAGGAAAAAGATTATATGTGTCCTGTCTATAAGACGCCCCCATGTATAAGACCTGTTTGCTTGGACAAGGGATGGGCAGTTTCGCAATACTGAAATGACATTATACAGTGGTACCTCGACTTACGAATTTAATCCATTCTGAATGCATGCTCTTAAGTCGAACTACTCTTAAGTCGGGGTACCTATCTAAAAATATTGAAAAAATAAGTTTAAAAAATCAAAAAAATGAAAATTTGTAAGTTGAGCAGACCATATCTAAAATGTGTAAGGCGGCAGTTAAAATGCCAACAGTTTTCCACTCTTAAGTCAAATTGCTCTTAAGTCAAGCTGCTCTTAAGTCGGGGTGCCACTGTATTTGAGGGAATGCCTGCTTAAATTAGCCAATTTTAAATGGTTTTTTAAAAGGCAGCTAAAGAGGGGGCCAGGCAGGTGTCTGGTGGAAGGTTATTCCACAGGCAAGGGAGGGGCAAAGGATAAACTCTCATCAGCATGAGAACCGGGACTCGGAAGCGTAATTCGGTGGGACCACAACTCCCAGAATCCCCAAACAAGCATGGCCGCTAGTCAGCGAGGCTAGAGCAGTGGTGGCAAACCTTCGGCCCTCCAGATGTTTTGGACTACCACTCCCATTGTCCTTGGTCGTTGGCAATGTAGGCTCGGAATTCTGGGGTGTGCAATCCAAAACATCTGGAGGGCCGAAGGTTTGCCACCATTGGGCTAGAGGAATGTGGGCATGGTAGTTAAAAAACAAGCAAACAAAGAGATCCTGGTCTCTCGGTGGATGCACCTGTGCCCGTTGACAAAGGCCTCGCCTCCTGTTGTGCTTTCATCACCCGTCAACATCTTGAAAGTGGTCGTCTTCCCGGCTCCATTGACTCCGAGCAAGCCAAAACACTCTCCCGGCCGGACCCCCACGCAGAGCCGGTCCACAGCCAGAATGCGCCCGATCTTGCGAGACTTGTAGACCTGCGGCCCAACGGGGTGAGAAGCAGAGGTGAGCTGCAGAGGCGTTTTTTCTCTTAGCAGGGGTCATTCTGGCTTGGGGGGGGGGGATTGTATAGCAACCTCCCCCGCTTTGTTGCACCACAACCTCACTCGCCAAAGGGCCCTTGAACCCAAGGGCTGCCCGCAAGGACATCCAATCCAATTTAAATATTCTAAAATAAATGGTATTGGGAGTCAGAGATCTAGTCTCGTGCGCTCCCCGACGCATCTGGTGGGGCCACTGTGAAATCCAGGACGCTGGACTAGATGGGCCTTTGGCCTGATCCAGCATGGCTCTTCTTAGGTTCTTATGTTCTTAAATAAACAAATCATGTCTTGCAAACGAGACTCACTATCTATTGCCTCTTGGCCTCCGCTTGTTTCTGGCCACGCCCCAATCCCTGCCCTCCTGATTGCACTCATGGCAATTAGATTCATGCCCATTTAGGAGTGCCCCCCCCGCCCGGATCCTGTGAACAAACCCCTTCCCGTGCACTGGAATCTGACCCCGGAGAGCTGGACCCACTGGCCCAAAGCGTAGAAAGTGAGAGAGGGACGCCACCCTCACCTTGGTGAGGTTCTCGATTTTGAGCATATCGTTGTCGGCGTCTCCCCGCAGGACCCGGTGCCGCTCATTGGCCACGTCCACGTCGTCTTCGATCGGTTTGGTGGACACGGGAAGCCGCCTGGACCAGAGAGAGGTGGGCGCGGGGTCAGGCTGTGCTGTCAAGGGTGCCCAGTCTTGCCACAGGAAGAGAGAAGAAAACTCCTCTCTCCAAATGCAGATCGGGGCCACATGTGGTCCCAAACATTTGCCATAGCCTGGGGGGGGGAGTCATCGCCCTGGGGGTCTTCCCAGCCTTGGGAAAGCACGATCCCACTTCCACACACACAAAAACCTCCCGTTCCTGCCTCCAAATCTTCCAACTTAGAGAAATACTTATGCCTGGTTCATGTTTTTTTTTTTTTTGAAATACTGAAGCTGCTCTTTCCAACTACGCACATTGCAACACACACACACACACACACACACACACACACACACACACACACACACACACACACACACACACACACCTCTTTCTTCAGCATTTTATCTACTGAAAAAAGATGACTGAAGAAACTTCAACCAACCCTCTCTGCAAGAGATATGAGACGCCAAGATGTTTACCCTTTTCGGGCCCTGCCTCCACCTGACTCCCCTCCTTATACTGCCATTTCTGTGGGATAAAGTGTTCATCTTCTCCTTATATAGACCTCCCCATACCACTTCCAGTAGTCTCTGGGCAGTTTACAGTTTTTTAATTACAGTGTGCAGGCTACACATTGCCCCCCCAACAGCCAGCTGGGTACTCATTTGACCGACCTCAGAAGGATGGAAGGCTGAGTGATCCTTGAGCCAGCTACTTGGGATTGAACCCCAGGTCCTGAGCACAGTTTTACCAGCAGTACAGGCATTTAACCACTGCGCCGCGAGGCTCATTTGAGCTCACTGTATTTAGCAGCGCCAGGCTCTGAGAGGTGTGTGAATCTCTACTTTTAATAGGTTTTTTTTTGGTAATGCTGGTACTTACAAACCCAAACACACAAATACACACTTTTGATCTTTATGTCCTATTGTGGAACCGATTATTATTTTTCTCAGTTTATTGTTGTATGCTATTCCTTGTTAACCGCCCTGAGTTCCCGTCTGGGAAAATCTGGTGGTGTATAAATAAATAAATAATAGTCTGAATCCTCCAAAGTGCCACCAGCTCATCAGAGGCCCCAGGGCTTCTTGGCTGACCCTGGTAAATGCTCCACATCTAAGACCAGAGCTTTTAACCGGCTTTGCTTTCCCTCTGCCTGCCCCTGCTTTCTTGTCTCCCTCACACACACGCACACGGGGGGAGGGGGGGAACACTCACTGCGGCTTCCGGAAGAAATTATATTGGCACATGATGGTGATGAAGAAACCCACGAAGCCTTCGATGGCCATGGCGACCAAGCCCCTGGTCACAATGTCCCACTCAAAGGGAGACTTCATCTTATCAAACTGCCCTGAAGGGAAAGGCAAGGAAGAGAAGATGCCTCAGAGGTTTTGCCTTGGAGTGTCTTCTGGATCTTTTGTGTTGTTTTTAAAACCCAAAAAGTCATCTCCTAAGGCAGTGGTGGCCAAACTCTGGCCCTCCAGAAGTTTTGGACCACAACTCCCACAGTCCTTTGCCATTGGCGATACAGGCTTGGAATTCTGGGAGTTGCGGTCCAAAACATCTAGACTAGAGGGCCAATGTTTGGCCACTACTGTCCTAAGGAGAAGAAGAAGAGGGCAGAGAAGAGTGACGGACCTGTTGTGCCAGAGCTAGGGCAGAAACGTACCGATCTTTGCGTAGTATTCGTTGATGTACTCGTTGTAGGCCATCTCCATCAAACCGTGGCCGAGATTGTAGTTGGGGAAGATCAGGAAGCAGCTTTTCAAGTAGCTGTTCACTACTTTCAGGTCCTACAGGAAGAGAAGGGTTAGATTACAGTGGTTCTCAACCTGCGCATCCCCAGATGCTCTCAGTAAGTCTGCAGAACTCCCTCTCACAGGAGGTGTTGATGGCATCTGGCCTAGATGCCTTCAAAAGGGAATTGGACAGATTCCTGGAGGAAAAGTCCATCTCAAGTTACAAACCATGATGGAGATGTGTCATCTCCAGGCTTAAAACCAGGGTACTTCAAGGGGAGTGGTATCAGGAGACAGATATCTAGTCTTGTGCGCTCCCAGACGCATCTGGTGGGGCCACTGTGAGATACAGAAAGCTGGACTAGATGGGCCTTTGGCCTGATCCAGCATGGCTCTTCTTATGTTCTTATGTTTATGTTCTTATGACTGCAAATCCCAGATGTCTTCATTACTAGCTGTGCTGGAAGGGATTTCTGGGAGTTGCAGTCCAGGAACATCTGGGGACCCACCGGTTGAGAAGCACTTGGGTAGAAGAGCCCAGAAGATGATGGGACGAGCCAAGGCAGGTCCACCTTCTTCGCCTTGCCCCTCCACCCTTTTTGCCTTCGGGGAGCCCAGAGAAGAGAGCGGGTCTCCTGCCACCCTGGTACCGTCCCCCTGCCGGCGCCCCTCACCTTGTCGTGCTCAAAGAGCTGAAGCAGGAACGTGGCCACCGTGGCCGTGATACCAATGAAGAGGTTGATGACGATGAGGAAGACGTAAGCGGAGCTGGGCACCTCGAACCAGAAGGAGGCTGGGTACATGATGGGCGTGATGGACCAGCTGCGAGGAGGTCAGCGGGGAAGAGAGGTCAGGAGGAAAGCAAGGGGAAGGTAAAATTCACTGGCCAGGATCGGGCCGAACGGTTGTGAAGAACACCCAGCCTGATCATGGGATAAAAGGGGTCCCGTTTTCTGCCTCCGGCAATGGCTAGCCAAGGGTTTTATGGAAAGGTTATGGAATGCCCTCCCAAGCGAGACCCGCCTGGCGCCAACATTGATGTCATTCCGGCGCCAGGTAAAAACATTCCTGTTCAAGAAGTCTTTTTAACTGATTATTCTGGGTCCTGATGGCAATTTTAGTGCAGTGTTTTAATACAGTATATTGTATTTATTGTATTTAAATGTTTTATTGTTTTAATTTTATTGCAATTTGATGTTTTAATTGTCTAAATTGTTTACTTTGAATGTGAGCCGCCCAGAGACCTTTGGGTAGTGGGCGGCATACAAGCTACCTAGCTACCTAGCTACCTACCTACCTACCTACCTACCTACCTACCTACCTACCTACCTAAATAAATAAATAAATAAATAATAATAATAATAATAATAATAATAATAATAATAATAATAATAATAATAATAATAATAATAATAATAATAATAATAATAATAATAATAATAATAAATAACTTTATTTTTATGCCGCCTTTCTCCCCAAAGGCACACGAGGCGGCTTACAACAAATTCAAAAAAGTGCGGTAAAAGCAATACAATGTAAAAACAACACAATACCTATAAAATACTATAAAAATACTATACAATGTAATACAATAAGAGGCAAAATTAAAAACAAGAGCTGCAGCAGAGTTTAACAAGCATCCCCCGCCAATAAGACTCAAAAAGTAAGATGTTATAAAAATTTGTAAGGGCTGGAGGCTCAGAAGGCTTGCCTAAATAAGTACGTCTTAAGGCCTCGCTTGAATATTCCAAGGGCTTTCATCGGTACAAAAGCATCGTGCCCTTAGTCTTGTGAAGTTGACTTGTCTCTGGACAGGAAGGTTCCATTCCTAAATATTACCGCGGATGTACACGCAAGCCATTTGGGGTCTCCCTCTGCCCACCAAAGGGACCTCACCCTCTCCTTGCTCCACTCCCAGTGCCGACAACGGCCAGGTCAGAAGGGACCTCCAAAGGTCATCTAGTCCAACGCCTGTCCTTCCCCTCTCCCCCTGCCTTGCCGTCCCGCCCCCCTTTTCCTGAGCTCGGCCATCCCTTTAAAAAAAGGCCAGTCCACCCCACGCACCCCACCACCCATTGCCCGGAGCGCCAGCAACGTACCCATAGAGCAGGAAGAGGGAGAGGACCGCAGGGAAATTGGTGGGAGAGGTGTAGGCCGGCAGGTCAAAGACAAAAAGAATGATGATGCAGCAGGTGGCCGGCACCAAGTAGTTCAGCTGCGTGGAGGGAGGTAAGGAAAGAGGAAAGAAACAGTGAGAAATGGTGTCCGGGGCCTTGTTAACTCCAACTGCGGACCCAGACACAGTGGGCCCTCGTATAACAAACGGTTTGTATAACATAAAATCTGTACAACATAAAAAATTCTGGAGATTAGGGGAAATTTGCGTCACAGAATCGCCTATGGGGCGAATCCCGTACAACATAAAAAGGGTCGCGATGAGGGATGACTCTGTTTTCAGTGCATTCCTATGGGAAATTTGTACAAAGGAAAATTTGCTCAACATAATTTCATTTGGAACGAATTAATTCCTTTATACAAGGTGCCACTGTATTTGGATCGGCATCCCCTCTCTAACATTTGGGGGCATGTTGGGAGGATTGCGGTGGCATGGAGGCCACCAATGCTGGGCTGGTGGCCCCAGATCCCGAATGGTCTTCCTCACTAAATTCCCTCAGTAAATGGGCAAGCTGGGGAGCTGAGCCTCTAAGCCAGGCATGCCCGAACTTTGGCCCTCCAGATGTTATGGACCACAACTCCCACAGTCCTTTGTCATTGGCAATCTAAGCTTAGAATTCTGGGAGTTGTGGTCCAAAACATCAAGAGGGCCGAAGTTTGGGCATGCCTGCTCTAAGCCCCCAAACCAACTCTATGTTTGCTGTCTTTCTGGGAGCAGGAAAAGACCTTCCTCTTCAGGCAAGCTTTCCCTGGATGATGGACTACCTATTACTCTTTGGCGGTTACCTCATGTCCTTCTTTGTTCCGTGACTATTATTGTGCTGTGACAACGGTGGTCGCGATCATGTGGTTTTGTTCCAGCTTCAGTGTTCCCATGGTCGGGATAACTTGTCTCGTGACGAGTGTTACCTCACGGTCTTGTACCGTGACAAACACTGAATTTGTTTAGCTTCCTTTTTCCTTTTCGGGGTGTGTGTGTGTGTGTGTGTGTGTGTGTGTGTGTGTGTGTGTGTTAAAAATTCTTTTTCGATATTTCGCTTCTGAAAAGTCAAAATAAAACAAACAAACCTGGACACAGTTTTCCGAGAGAAACAAATGCTTTGTGGCGTGACAGTCGTTACTACACGGTGTCTTGTCTCAGAACAGAAAGCGGGAACAAAGAGTGACAAGGGAAAACCTGACCCCAGCACCAGGTACAGGATTGTCATGCTTAGCACCCATTCCAGGGGTGTGGTCAAGACAAATTTCCGTAGTTGCGGGACGGACATGAAATAACATTTTTTTATATCGCTCCTAAGCGCAACACTAGCAGAGACACAAAGGACTTGAAGTAACCGCTTATGTGTCTTTTATCTGAATCTACCATACATGGCTATACACACTTTGTGTTTATAATGACTTGTAAATTTGTGTCCATGTCTTTCCTTGTGTGATTGCATTGACACTATGTTATCCACTGTTAGTTTTAATGTTGCCTTCTAACGCTGTAAGAGACCCCTCAATTCCCTGTTCTTAAACTTGAATGTGTCTTAATTGTACAGTACTGGACTCTATATTGCACCTCCTTACTGTAAGCGGCCTTGGGTCATAAGAACATAAGAACCTAAGAAGAGCCCTGCTGGATCCGGCCAAAGGCCCATCTGGTCCAGCTTCCTGTATCTCAAGGTGGCCCCACCAGATGCCTCTGGGAGTGCATGAGACTAACATATCTGTCTCCTGCAACCACTCCCCTGCATCTGGCCCTTGAAGTACCCCGGTTTTAAGCCTGGAGATGACACATCTCCCTCATGGTTTGTCACCTGGGATGGACTTTTCCTCCAGGAATCTGTCCAATTCCCTTTTGAAGGCATCCAGGCCTGGTGCCATCACCACCTCCTGTGGCAGGGAGTTCCTCTAAGGAGAAAGATGGGGTAAAAATAATCTAAAATAAAATAATAAATAAATAAATAAAAGAACAAAGCCTATCTCCAATGCATATTGCTCATCAACCTAGACAGCTTGGACTGTAAATATAGTAAAATTATTTGGGGCAGAGGGAAAACTTAGACACGACCTCTTAGTGCTATTTGCAAGCAGTGCTCCGGGCCAGGAAAATACCCCCCTCCCCCACTCACCTCTTTTGCCCTACAGCAGGCATGTCCAAACTTCGGCCCTCCAGATATTTTAGACTGCAACTCCCACAGTCCTTTGCCATTGGCAATCTAAGCTTAGAATTCTGGGAGTTGTGGTCCAAAACATCAGGAGGGCCAAAGTTTGGACATGCCTGCCCTACAGCAATGGTGGCGAATTTTCGGCACTCCAGATGTTTTGGACCACAACTCCCAGAATTCCGAGCCTAGATTGCCCATGACAAAGGATGGTGGGAGTGGTGGTCCAAAACGTCTGGAGTGTTCCAAGGTTGGTCACCACTCCCCTACAGGAATGCCTCTCCTTTCCAGCCCCAGTTTGATCAAAACTGGCTACTCCGGATCAGGATACTATCCCCCCACCCCCTAAAACAAAAAACAAAAAACAGAACAAAATCTGCTCGCAACCGTACCATGTCCCAAACGTAGTTGGCCAGCCAGTAGATGACGGGGTCGCAGCCGCTGACAAACTGGAGGTGCTTGGCCTTGGTGGATTTCTCAGCCACGAGGAAGACTACAAAGCTGGCCGGCACGAAGGACATGGCCACGATGATGAAGATGGCGATGACCACGTCGGTGCCCTGGAGGCTACGGCCGGACAAGAGGGGGAGGGGCGAAAGGGTCAGTCCCGTGGAGGCCAGTGACTTCTCTCTCGTTCCAATCGGAAGAGGCATTTCTAAACCAAGCCAGCAGATCAAATCCGGCAACAAAGCAACCCTCTTTATTTATTTATTTATTTATTTATTTATTTATTTATTTATTTATTTACCACCCATCTTCCAGAGGAACTCTGGGCGGTGAACAAACATCAGATCGACAATTCAAATGATAATTATAATAATAACCATAGCAAGAAAGAAAGGAAGGAAGGAAGGAAGGAAGGAAGAAAGAAAGAAAGAAAGAAAGAAAGAAAGAAAGAAAGAAAGAAAGAAAGAAAGAAAGAAAGAAGGAAGGAAGGAAGGAAGGAAGGAAGGAAGGAAGGAAGAGAGAAAGAAGGAAGGAAGGATGGAAGGAAGGAAGAAAGGAAGAATGAAAGAAAGAAAGAAAGAAAGAAAGAAAGAAAGAAAGAAAGAAAGAAAGAAAGAAAGAAAGAAAGAAAGAAGGAAGGAAGGAAGGAAGGAAGGAAGGAAGGAAGGAAGAGAGAAAGAAGGAAGGAAGGAAGGAAGGAAGGAAGGAAGGAAGAAAGAAAGAAAGAAAGAAAGAAAGAAAGAAAGAAAGAAAGAAAGAAGGAAGGAAGGAAGAGAGAAAGAAGGAAGGAAGGAAGAAAGAAAGAAAGAAAGAAAGAAAGAAAGAAAGAAAGAAAGAAAGAAAGAAAGAAAGAAAGAAAGAAAGAAAGAATATATAAATAGCCAGCAAGGCGGGTAGACCCATAATTAAGGACTACTGAGTTCAACAGGACTTGGACCCGTTATGTACAGGGACTGGTCCCTGACATTGGCATACTCAATGGCAGTCTTGTGTCAGTTCAGGCTATTTCTCTGCTTCCTGTTGTCTACTCTTTAATCTGGCCGTGGGACCTCCGGGACCCACAAGTGATGTATATGCCCCAGAACTGTTCTTCTGGCTTTTGGGACCCCCCACCCCCACCGCTCCACTGCTCTTTGTCGTGGATCGAGATGGTTTACAAAAAAGAAACAGGGCAGCTCCTGGAAGGCTCTTCGATTAGGCGGGGATGGGTTTAAAATGTTCTAATTCTCTGTGGCTTAAAAAGATAAGTAAAGTGTTCTGCTTATATTACTGCCCCATACCACTACAAGTAGTCTCTGGGTGGTTTACAATTTTAATTACAGTGTGCAGGCTACACATCCAAGTTCGTCCCTCGGGTTGGAGGGCATCTATTTTGATCTAAAAAAAAAAACTGGGTTGCAAAGGCCGGTACCTACAGGTAATCGAGGGAGAGGCTGGCACTGGTTTTGTTCATCGGGTGATTGGTCAAGGTGATCCCTGGGAAGGAAGGAAAACAGACGTTCAGGCTTGGAGAAGGAAACCGGAAGGGCTCAAATCTCTATACCGTGTTGCGCAATTCAGATCTGAAGAGGAAGGACCAGACTCCGGATGTACCGTAGGCAGCCGGATTCCCCCTGCTTTTGGGCAAGTTGGCACGGAGGATGGCGTTGTTGAGGGTGTTGAGGTAGGTGGGCATGCTGTGGTACCCTTTGTTGTTGTAGTACACCTGGGGAGGGGAAGACGGAACGGGAGAGAAACGAAACATCAGAAAGGCAAGGGAAGGAAAACAACAACAACAACAACAACAACAGGATCCTTTTGGAGGTAAATGAAGAGCAAAGAAACAAACACAAAATCCATATGCTGGCGGCCGTATCCAGCCCCAAACCAGTCTACCCTGCATGCCCCACTGGTCTGTTACACTGTCGTTTGGCGGCCTCCCAGTTTTTGTTTGGGGTTTTTTCCCCATTCCGAAGGGAGTAACTGCCTCTCTTATAACTAAGTTTCTGGCAGGAATGGATGGGTGGATGAATGAATGAATGAATGGATGGATGGATGGATGGACGGATGGATGGACAGACTGAATGAATGGATTGATGAATAGATGAATGAATGAATGGATGGATGGATGGATGGATGGATGGATGGATGGATTGATGAATAGATGAATGAATGGATGGATGGATGGATAGATGGATGGATGGATGGATGGATGGATGGATGGATGGATGGATGGATGGATGGATGGATGGACAGACGGACGGACAGACTGAATGAATGGATTGATGAATAGATGAATGAATGGATGGATGGTTGGATGGATGGATGGATGGACGGACCGACGGACGGACTGAATGAATGGATTGATGAATAGATGAATGAATGGATGGATGGATGGACGGACAGACAGACGGACTGAATGAATGGACTGATGAACAGATGAATGAATGAATGGATGGACGGATGGACAGACGGTCGGAATGACTGAATGAATTGATGGATGGATGGATGGACTGACTGACCAAATGGATGGATGGATGGATGGATGGATGGACTGAGTGAATGACCGAATGGATGGATGGATGGATGGATGGATGGATGGATGCTTTATTCCAGTCAAGGGCCAAATCTAAAATATAGGAAGATTTGAAATTTTCTAATTGGCCCACCGACCTCCCCCCCCCAAAAAAAAAAACCACCCAAAAAAAACACTTCTCGATAACTGCCCTTGGACCCTCTGGATGACAAACTCTCCACCCCTGGAAATACGGGAGATGAATCTTGGAGAAGCACAGCAGAGCACAAGTGCCTCTGCAGCCCCATTTAACACACACAGCCTTGCAAGGTAGGCTAAGGGAAAAGTCAACAGCCGCCCAGGGGAGACGTGAACCCAGCCGGTGTTCAGCCCAGCATCCTGTTTATGACCCAACAATTTTTTTGCTGCTGGTGGTAGGCTGGGGGTAGGGATGGGGCGCAGAACCGCACCCCAGGAACGCAGCCCGGCTCTCCTACCTGGGCGGTTCTCCGGACGGCAATTTTCCGCACCATGGGAGGGGCGTTGGTGCCAAACGACGCCGGGATGGATTTCTGGATGTTGCCAAAAGTCACTGCGCCGTACCTGAGCGCGAGAGGGGGTGCAGAAAGGGGAAAGCTTGAGGTCACGCCTGTGAGGAGATGGGCTTAAAATTTGCAAAAGGAGGAGGCAGAGGGACCGGTGCGGGTCTCGATCCGGCAGAGTGCCCATGGCTGGCACAGCAAAGGCAGCCAAAATGCCTGCCATCACCCCTGTCCCACCCTGGTGTTGCTCTTTGCAAAAAGCAAAAAGCATGCTGTTTATATTTATTTTATTTATTTGACTTATATACACCCCATAATGCTTAAAGCCCCCCCCCTGCAGTTTACGAGTAATGATGCAAGCTACACATTGCGCCGCCAGTAAGCTGAGTATTGGGAAGGATGGACAGCGGAGTGAACCTTGAGCTGGTGACCTGGGATTGAACCCCAGGTCTGTGAGCGGGGTTCTGCAGCACCGCGGTTTGACCCCTTGCCTCCCGATGCGCGCGCACGCACCTGTGGAGCCGAAAGCGGTCCGACGTGTAGAGCAGGTACTCGGAGACGTTGCGCCCGGTGATGTCCACTAGGATGTCTCCGGTCACCACTTTCATCTGGGGCGGGTGGCCGCCCACGCCGCTGGGGCAGGAGAAGCCGGTGCCTTGCATGGAGCAGGTGCACTTGATGGGCTCGTGAACCACGCTGGGCAAAGACGGGGCCGAGGTGGCCAACTCTGGGAAGAGAAGCACGTCAGGGACGGAATGAGCGCAAGGAGGTCTCCCTGGGCGGCCATGCAGGGAAACCATGAAACTCAGCTCACCCGGCTCTCCGTTGCAACCTTGATTCAAGAAGCGCCAGAGAGTTGGAGGCTTAATTGTTCTCGTGTGTTTGTTTATTTATTTATTTATTTATTTATTTATTGCACTTATATACTGCTCCTACTTCCCGAGCGGGAACTCAGGGCGGTTCACATAAAATCACCAAAGGCAAAAAGGCAAATACTGTGGCAGCGGCAGGGACAAACATACAACGTAAGGGTCAAGAAGAAGAAGGGGAAAAAAAATCTAGTCATGTTCGAAGGCATCCCTAAAGAGGAGGGTCTTCAGACCTTTCCTAAAGGATGCCAGTGATGGAGCCAGCCTCAACTCGCTGGGTAAGTTATTCCATAAAGGCGGCACCACCACCGAGAAGGCCCGCCCGCGAGTACTCGTTTTACGGGCCTCTCTCGGGAGGACCGTCTGAAGCGAGAGGGCCAATGATGACCGGGTGGGTCGGGCCCGATCTAATTGTCGGTGAAGCCGCTCTGCCAGATAGAAACACTGTTGCATCGTTACAGTCGTGACCGACCCTTTGTGACCCCATGTCCATGGAGTTTTCTTGGCAGGAATACTGGAGTGGCTTGCCAGTTCCCACTCCAGGCGCCTACAGCATCTGGTACTCCTTGGTGGTCTCCCATCCAAGTACTAACCAGGGCCGACCCTGCTTAGCTTCCGAAATCAGGCGAGATCGGATGTGCTTAGGGCATCTAGGCAGCTTAATAGTTCTTAGTATTCATTTAATCGAAGTGAATTCAAATTAACTGCCTGACGATTTACAGCCCCCAGATTGATTATTAGCAGTCCTCTGCCATTGCAGTCTTATAATGATGTTTTATTATGATGTCTACTTTAGTTTATTATTATTGTTATTGTTCTTACTGTTTCTTTTGTTGGTATCCATATTGTAAACCGCCCGGAGTTCTTCCGGAAGACAGGCGGTATATAAGTATCAAATAAATAAATAAATAAATAAATGTTTAGAGTGTGTAGTGGAACAGCACTCTAATTTCGTTGTGCATATCTTGCGTATGCATAATGACAATAAAACTCTATTCTATTCTATTCTATTCTATTCTATTCTATTCTATTCTATTCTATTCTAAATAAATAAAATCTCACCCCAGAGAATCAGACTTTCAAATAATAATGGTCTACCTATTATGTGTCTTGTTTGTTTGTTTGTTTATTTTATTTATTTTATTTTATTTTATTTTATTTTATTTTATTTTATTTCTATACTGCCCATCTTCCCAAAGGAACTCCGGGCAGTTAACAATAAGAGGAACATGAACAAATGTAAAACCCAATGCAACGATCAGAAGACAGTCAGAAAGGAATTTAAAAAAAAAGTTAAAAGGCTGCCAAATGCCTCCTGAAAAAGCAAGGTTTTGAGTGCTTTTTAAAAGGTGGGCAGGGACTGTGCAAGACGCAACTCACTTGGCAGTTGGTTCCAAAGCGAGGGGCCAGCCACAGAGGAGGCGTGGTTACGGGTTACCGATTTCTTTTATATGAATCTGCAGGATCACATGGACCTTGTGTTTATAACTACTGATAACCTTAGGGGTTTATTTTGGCACTATGTTTTCAACGTTAGTTTCCATCACTCGTCACTTTACATGGAACTTCACTCCCCTTTAATCGCTCGCGTTCTCTTGTAGCTTTAATGTAATGTTGTCTATTAATGCTGCAAAGATGTCCCTCAATTTGCTGTTCTCAATACTTGAACATGTGATTACGGGTGATCCCTTTTGTGCAAAAAGGTTACAATCCCCTCTGTAATAATGATGTTCACTTTTCTAGCTCCAGAATATATTTAAGTTTAAGTTCTGCCTCTGCTCTTTTTGATTTTGATTGACCTAGTGCTGTTATTTTGTTTATTATACCTATCCTTGTGTCGATACTGTATCTCTCCTTGTGTTATTGCAATGACACTATGTTATCAATTGTTAGCTTTAATGCTGCCTTCTAATGCTGTAAGATGCCCCTCAATTCCCGGGTTCTCAAACAGATTGTGTCTTAGGCCCCTTTGTACACGACCCCTAAACTCTGCCGCAAATGGCTCCCAGCTCCGGAGCTTAAAATTGTTTCCCCACCAGCTCCGGAGTTTACAGATAATTAAGTGCGACCACGCTCACCTAAGCACGTCCCAGCGCACTTTTCAGGTACCTGCTCTCTGGAGGTGAAAATTCCTGATGCGGATATAACGTAGTGACTGCCCGGCTCTCCTTGCTTCTGTTTGTTCTTTTTTTGCCCCCCGCCCCTTTAAGAGATCTGAATGCAGTGCCGGGACGGCAGAACGGAGGTGAGCCACGTCTCTTTTCTTCCTGTTTTTTCTCCCTCCCCTCACGCAGCCAGCAGCCAGGAGTGCGGAGGGGGTGGGAACGCAGGAACAGCGACAAACCCCTAAGATCTCTGGTCTGAATTTAAGTGGCCAGCGGATCTTAGGGGTCGTGTGAAAAGGCCCTTAATTGTACTGGACTGTGTATTATCCCTCATTCTGTAAGCTGCCTTGGGTCCTTTTCCAAAGGAGAAAGGTGGGGTAAAAATACTCTGAAATAATAAATAAACAAAGCCGGCGCCACAGATCCAAACTGTCTGCAACTTGGGTGGCAACAAAGCAACTTGTGCTAAACAGTGGTCCTCCACCTGTGGGTCCCCAGATGTTCCTGGACTGCAACTCCAAGAAATCCTGGCCAGCTCAGCTAGGGATGAAGACTTCTGGGAGCTGCAGTCCAGGAACATCTGGGGACCCACTGGTTGAGAACCACTGCGCTAGAACGTCTAACTTCTGGAGGCAACTCTCCGCTGAGTCGCATCCTAAGTGGAATACCCTCCCAAGCGAGACCCACCTGGCACCAACTTTGAAGACATTCCGGCGCCAGGTAAAAAAAAAATTCCTGTTCTAGAAGTTTTTAAACTGATTATTGTGGGTCCTGATGTCGATTTTAGTGTAGAATTTTAATATATTGTATCTATTGTATTTAACTGTTTCATTGTTTTAATTTTATTGCAATTTTGATGTTTTTAATGGTCTGAATTGTTTATTTTGAATGTGAGCCGCACAGAGACCTTTGGGTAGTGGGCGGGCATACAAGCTATATCAATAAAATAAATAAATAAATAAATAAGTGCAATCCCTTCATTTGGGCCTCCGTCTCTCAGCCGCCATCTTTGGTTTTTGTGTAATTTGACCCCCCCCCCCACACACACACACACATACACACCCTCAGGTGGCTTCCCATGAGGCGATGGGCTTAAAATTTGCAAAAGGAGGAGGCAGAGGGACCCCGGTGTGGGTCACGTTCCAGCACAGCGCCCACGGCTAGCCCAGCAAAGGCAGCCAAGATGCCTGTCATCATCCCGGCGTCCCCCCTCCACCCCCCCGCCCAGGGTTGCTCCTTGCAAAAAGCAAAACAGCAGAGTGTGCTGCTTATATTTATTTCATTTATTTGGATTTTTAAAGCACCCCCATAGTGCTTAAAGCCCCTCCTCCCGTGCAATTTACAAGCAATGATGCAAGCTACACATTGCACCGCCAGTAAGCTGAGTATTGGGAAGGATGGACGGCGGAGTGAACCCTGAGCCGGCAACCTGGGATTGAAACCCAGGTCTGTGAGCGGAGTTGGTTTTTGTGTAATTTGACCCCCCCACAACCCCTCTGGATGGGTTGCCGACCAGGCCTTTCCCGATTCTTACCTTTGGCGACCGAGGGATAAAGGGTAGCGTTCCAGGCTCGGAGCAGCCCTTCCTCGAGGGAAAAGGGGTAGTCCGAAGGGGCGGGAGAGGGCGGTGGGGGGACGAAGTTGGACAGGGGCAGCCCTTGGGTGAAGGAGTCGACGCACATGCCGTCGAAGTACTTGGCGGCCAGGGTCTTCGACTCGTTGCTGTTGAGGTTGAGCGACTGGACCAACTGGTCTAGGGTGCTGTTGAAGGCGGTCTTCAGCACACAAGTGGCCCCCACCCCGGAGGGCAGGTGGAAGGTGCCGACAAGCTGCTGAGGGCTGGCGTCCGGAGACAGCTTCAACCTGAAACCAAGCAGGAGTGGAAAGATGGGCGTTGAACCCTCCTGCACCACCCCGTATCAGAAGACATCCAGGCCGGATAAAAAGCAGCCAAACTAATTAATCCACGGGTTGTGGGGGGGGGAGGAAATACTGATTTAAGAACCGTGAGTAGGGTATTCCTCCCCTTCTTTCACACACACACACACACACACACACACACACACACACACACACACACACACACACACACACACACACACACCAGGTGTTCTCCCGATACCCCTAAATATCACTAGATATTTGAGCCTGAGCTTGTGGGAGGGATTTCTACTGGGGTGTGGGGGTGTGGGGAGAAGAGAGAAGACCAGCCCCTCGCCAGTATTCATCCTTCCTAATTTATGCATTTCTCCCACGGAGCGTCGGGAGCGTCGTGTGCATTCACACACACGGGGCATGCCATTTTTTTAAACCGCCCAGCGTGGCCTCGCTGCCAGATGGGCGGTCTAAAAATCCCATCAATCAATCAATCAATCAATCAATCAATCAATCAATCAATCAATCAATCAATCAATCAATCAATCAATCAATCAATAATTTTTTTTTTGCATTTTAAAACTTGGGCCCTGCTTTCTGCACACTTTGCTGCTCCAGGCATGGACCATCAACACCCCACCCCCCACCCCCCACGGAAATAACCGTCCTCCTGACGGCAAAGTGATTTTCGTACTTACGGCCGAAAAAACAACGGGAATCCTTTTCTGCCTCCGGGACTCAAGAGGCAGACTGCTCCTAAATCTGGAGGCACCGCTTTTTTTACACACACACACACACACAATAGGTGTTCTCAAGATGCCCCTCAATATCCCTAGACATTTGGGCCTGAGATTGAGGGAGGGATTTCTACCGGGGTGTGGGGTGTGGGGGGAAGAAGAGAGAAGACCAGCCCCTCACCGGTATTCATGCCGCTCCTCGTTGGCGTAGGGGATGAAATTGCCTTTCGGCTGGGTGTAGTTGTGATACTGCGAGGGCGAGAGGATGAGGGGGGGCAGGTCTCCTGTAGAACAAGGCAGCAACGGTTGCAGGGGGGTGGGGGTGGGGGTGGGTGGAGGGAGACACAAGGCAAGCCTCAACGTTAAAGGTTTGACAAAAGGCACACAAGTTTGTTTTCCATCCTGGGTGGGAAAAGTTGATCTCAGCGCCCCTGGAAACATCCCAGTGGGAGACCCTCGCATTACAGAAGAACCGAATCCAAAAGGGGGGGGGGTCATCTAAGGCAGGCATGTCCAAACTTCGGCCCTCCAGATGTGTTTTGGACCGCCACTCCCACAGTCCTTTGCCACTAGCAATACAGGTTTGGAATTCTGGGAGGTGTGGTCGAAAACATCTGGAGGGCCGAAGTTTGGACATGCCTGGTTTACAGCATGGCGTTGGCAGGGAGGGCAAAGGCATACCGTGTTTCCCCGAAAATAAGACAGTGTCTTGTATTAATTTTTGCTCCCAAAGATGCGCTAGGTCTTATTTTCAGGGGATGCCTTATGTTGCCATGAAGAAGAATAAGGCACACATTTATTGTTATCTTATTATTGGGGAGACCTCATTTTCGGGGGGGATGCCTTATATTTCAGCAAGAGGCTAAACTGTAAGTAGGTCTTATTTTCGGGGGATGTCTTATTTTTGGGAAAATGGGGTAGCTAGGGTTTTCAGTGACTGGGGACAAAGTCAGCTTTCACCAAGCCCCCTCAAGGGATGGAGATGGGCTAAGATGCTGCATAGCAGGTGGCAGCGGTGGCTGGGGAACCCCCCCCCCATGCCAGCCCTGGCAGGTCGCCCACAACACGCCATCCCGTGGCTCCCAGGCTGGGAGCTGTTTTGGCACCCAATGTTGAGCCCCCCAGATGCTGCGCCCCGGGGACAAATGTCCATCCTTGCACCTCCATAGCTACACCGCTGCAGGGTGGTGGCGGCGGGGCGGGCTTGGGGTGCGCCACGTACCTATCTCGGGCACGGAGAGTGCCACGGTCATGGCCACGCAGACAAAGAAGGCAGGCAGGAGGATCTGAGAGAAGAGGGCCTTGGTGTTGCGTTTGGCGCAGTGGAAGCGCTTGACGATCAGCCCGTGGAACTGGCGCACCTTCAGCCACGAGTCCTCCAGCTTAAAGCTGCCTTGGCCAGCCAGGATGTGCTCCTCCTCCTCCTCCTCCTCCTCCGTGTCCACCTTGTGGTCTGCAAGGGAGAGTAAAAGAGGGAGAGAGGCAGAGGGGAGACTGAGACCCTCCTCACCAAGTGCCACGGGGAGCTGGTTAGGGCCTCTGCGCCCCAGAGTGACCGCCGTTTGGTGCCTCGTGAACGGTCCGGAAGGATCCTGGGATCCTTTGTTTCAACTCCCCACTTAGAGCAATACTCCGGGCGGTTTACAGCAACCACCAATTACAGCAATATAAAAGAAGCAGTAATAATATAAAATCAAGTCAGAAAACGACAAAGATGACAAAAAACTACAAAGGCAGGCTTATAACCCCAGGACATAAACAAACGACGAAACAACGGAAACGCAATATACCGCTCCGTAGCGCTTAGAGCACCCTCTGGGCGGTTTACAATTTATTTATGCAGACTATACATTGCCCCCGCCCCCGCCCCCAAGCAAGCTGGGTACTCCTTTTAGCAACCTCGGAAGGATGGAAGGCTGAGTGAACCTTGAGCCTCCTACCGGGGACTGAACCCAGGTCGTGAGCACAGTTTTAGCTGCAGGACAGGCATTTAACCACTGCGCCACGAGGCATACTCATTTTACCAACCTCGGAAGGATGGAAGGCTGAGTGAACCTTGAGCCGGCTACCTGGGATTGAACCCCCAGCCCGTGAGCTCAGTTACGGCTGCAGTACGGCCGTTTAACCCCTGAACCACCAGGCTCAGAAAGAAGGGCTCCTATTCAAGTGGGATCACACTGTGACAACTGTGCAGTGCCGGCACACAGATCTTTCGCTGAAGCCGACGAAAAGCAAGGGAATGCATTCGGACCCACAAACCAGATGCAGCAGCACTTGATCCCTCAACCTAATATAAGAGAAGAGCACCCCCTCCCCGCCCACCCAAAAACCCCTATAAGGTTGAGGCTTATTAACAGCAATGCTAGGAGCCCCGTGGTGCAGTGGTTAAATGCCTGTCCTGCAGGTAACACTGTCCTCACGAACTGGGGGTTCAATCCCAGGTTGCCGGCTCAAGGTTCACTCAGCCTTCCATCCTTCCGAGGTCGGTCAAATGAGTACCCAGCTTGCTGGAGGAGAGAGGGCAATGTGTAGCCTGCATACTGTAATTAAAAACTCTAAACTGCCCAGAGACTACTTGAAGTGGTATGGGGCGGTATATAAGCAGAATACACTTTTGCTCCCTTCCAAAAACAGCAACATTGGAACGTTATTTACCTGCCTTCTCATCGTGCTGCTTGGCCACCAAGAAGCTTAGAAGTGTTATTTTTTTTCCTGAATTATGTCATTCAGAATCAGCTAACAAGGGGCAACAGAGGTGGTAACTCAGGGAGTTACACGCCCCAAAAGTAACTTTTTTGGAGCTTCAGCCTGCCCTTTCCCTGACCTCCTTCAGCTTTTGAATCAGAGGCTCTTCGGGGTGGATGTTTTTATCGGGGTTCTATTTATTTATTTACAGTAAAAAGAAACACGACCTCTTGTTTTCCTTGAGTTTTCCCATCAGCAAAAAGGCCTGATGGAGGTGCTGCATGCAATAAGACCCCGAACCGCTGCAGGGCGAAGGGGGTGGACTCCCTCCCGCGGACCCACCCGCCCGCCCCCTATGTGTGCCCCCTATGCACGTGTCACGCACCTTGCAAACTGACGTTATCGGGGTCTTGCAGGTTATCAAACAAAGGGGAATAATCCCCGTAGAACTCCGAATAAGCCCCACCTTCATCGCCTCGCACCGAGCCGGCTGAAGACGACGACCCCAGCGACGACTGCGACTGAGCCAGCTGGGAGCCGCCCAGTAAATCCCCCTCCTCGGCGTCCGCCTTCTCACGCGCGTCGGAGCCCCGTGGGGCTTCTACGTTGGCCTCGGGCAGGGCATCCTTGTCGGACTCTTTCACGTCTGCAGGGAGCAGAGGAAAGCATGATTCAGCTTGGGGGCCGCAATATTGATTCGGGGTTGGGCTAGATGGCCTTGAGGGTCCCTTTGGTATTCTAGGATGGTGACAGCAGAGCCGTGGAATCAGACGGGATTTGGAGAACCAGCGATCTGCAGAAGTCCCACGGATTCGCCTAGCTGCGGCTCACTGTGCTCAGCGGCAGGATTTCGGCCATGGGTTCAAAGGGATCGTGAAGGTCATCTATCCCAACCCCGGATAGCGGAGGGGCTGAGCCTCGGCTCTTACCCACATCGCTGTTCTCCAGGGACTGGTCCTCCTCCGAGACCTTAAGGAAAACTTCCTCCAAGGTGGTGTCCATGAGTCCGAAGCTGGTCAGGTCCAGATCCACCAAGCTGTGTTCCAGGTGCTGCCAAACAGAGCAGGAGAGGAAGAGAGGGAGGGGAAAAAAGGGACTTTTCCTAGCTGTAGGATCCAGCAACAGCTCCTGAAGGACGCAACCCTGGGGAGAGGTGCTCTTTTTACGGAGCTGGGGAAAGGACATTTCGGCTACAGCCCGATTCACCCTGTTCCCTGCAACATGCAAAATATATGTTCAAATCCCTCCTCTTGCAACCAAAAGCATCTGCTTAAGTGGCACACGGAATACATTTGCCCCTTTTAACGGCACTCCTCTTCGCTGGTCCAGGACACCGTCCTTGTAGCAACCTGGTGACCGAAGAGAGCGGCGGAACTCACTGCCACAAGAAAGGGGTTGATCGGCACGCGGCTTTTTTTGCCGGGGCTCGGCAGAGATTCCGGAGCGTACCTGGAAGAGCCTCTCAAAACACCCCTTTTTGACGGCCTCGGAAGGGAGGATGTAGGAGAGCTCCGTGTTGGTGTTGGAGATGAGGAAGCAGGAGGAGATGTACTTCTTGATGAACTGCGTGACCCGGGCTTCGGAGCAGGGGCTGACGGAGGAAGGGCCGGAGGGGCTGCTGTGGGTCTGCCCAGAGTCTAAATCCAGGAAGGAAGATCGGGAAGAGGACAGAGAAAGAAACAGAGATATAGAATTTTAAAAAGCAGACTACAGTAGGACCCCAGTGTCCGCTGGGGATTGGTTCCAGGCCTTCCCGTGGATAACGAAAACTGTGGATAAGAGAAAACACCAAAACCCCCAAAACTTAGCTCCCCAGTGGAGGATTATAAGCCCACAGTCAAACTACAAATCCCATGGTGCTGTAGGGTGGAGGAATCATAGAATCATAGAGTTGGAAGAGATCTCAACGGCCATCTAGTCCAACCCCCTGCCATGCAGGAACCCCCATCACAATATTTCTGACAGATGGCCCTCCAGCCTCTGCTTAAAAACCTCCAAAGAAGGAGACTCCACCACCCTCCTTTGTGGCAGCATATTCCACTGCCGAACAGCCCTAACTGTCATGAAGTTCTTCCTAATGTTCAAATGGAATCTCTTTTCCTGTCGTCTGAAACCATTGCCCCGAGTCCTAGCCTCTGAAGCCATGGAAAACAAACCTGTTCCCTCTTCAATAGGACATCCTTTCAAATATTTAAACATGGCTATCATATCCCCCCTCTGCTATAATGTTAGAGTGCCCTTTAGAGGCAGGCGGGTTTGTGGTTTTGGAAAACAGGAGCAACAAATGCAAAGAGCGTGAGAAACGATAGATGGTTCCGTTGCGCCCAGAGCACAAACCCAGTTACTGCACAATAAAGAGGGGAAAGGATGCGGCCAGGCACAGACCTGCATTGGTCCAGGAGTCGGACTGCTTCTTGACCACCGTTAGCTTGTACCCGTCTCCGTAGGTGCCCTTGAGGAAGAGGGGGGACCCGCAGCACTTGAGCTTCCCGTGGGAGATGACGGCGATGCGGTCCCCCAGGAGGTCTGCTTCGTCCATGTGGTGGGTAGAGAGGAGGATGGTCCGTCCTGCAGGAAACAGCCGAGGAGGGCATCAGGGAGGCAGGAAGGATGGAAGGCAGAGTGAACCTCGAGCCGGCTACCTGGGATTTGAACCCCAAATCGTGAGCACAGTAAGTGCTATACTGCGTGTACTGCATGTAGCTGCATCTGGAGAGGGCCTTCTCTCCATCCCACCACCCTCACAGGTACGTCTCGTGGAATCCCACGAAAGAGCCTTCTCGATTGCTGTGCCAGACTCTGGAACTCCCTCCCACTAGAGGCCAGGACTGCCCCATCTCTGCTGTCTTTCCTGAAACAGGCAAAAACCTTTCTCTTCAGGCAAGCTTTCCCTGAATGATGAACTACCTTATACATGTCTTTCATATTAATCTATATAGGATCACATAGACTTTGGGTTGATAACTACTTATAACCTTGTAGCTTTAATGTAATGTTGTCTATTAATGCTGTGAAGATATCCCTCAATTCCTTGTTCTCAATCCTTGAACATGTCTTAATTGTATTGGACTGTATATTATCATGTCTGAATCGTATTAAAGTGTTCTGCTTATATACCGCCCCATACCACTTTAAGTAGTCTCTGGGCGGTTTACAGTTTCATTACAGTATGCAGGCTACACATTGCCCACCCACCCACCCCAGCAAGCTGGGTATTAGACTCTATATTATCCCTCATTACTGTAAGCCACCTTGGGTCCTTTTCCAAGGAGAAAGGTCGGGTAAAAATACTCTTAAATAAATAAATAAATAAATAAATAAATAAATAAATAAATAAATAAATAAAAATAAATAATACATCAGTTCAACCACGGTGCCACGAGGCTGGGGCAACACCACCTCCTGGCTTGGCACCCCCAAATATACCTCCAGGATCTTAAACCCAACATTAGCAGAGATGATGAGAAGAGATAGGATGCTGGCATCGCCTGACCAGGCAGGAGTGGACCCCCAGTTTGGATTTGTCCAACCACCACTGGTCTAAAGATGTTTGTCCTATTTAGGACGGACCCAGGCAGGGGAAGAAAGCAGAACACCCATTTCCAAGAAAGACCTCAATCAAGGAGTCAAAGCCCTGTTCGCGATAAACGCATTGTGGTTCAGCAACCGAGCCAGAAGCCTGTTGACATCTCCTGGACGTTGTGTCCCCCCCCACCCCAGGTACGGTGGGGCGGCCTCCCCCTCGCCGGCTCACCCTGCTTGTATTTCAGGATGAGGTCCCAAATAGCCCTCCGCGCGTAAGGGTCCACGCCGGCCGTGGGCTCGTCTAGGATGATGGCCCGGGACCCTCCCACGAAGGCGATGGCCACCGAGAGCTTCCTCTTCATACCCCCCGAAAGGGTCTGCACCAAAGAGTGGCACTTATGGGTCAGTTCGAGGTCTTCGATCATTCTGGAAGGAGACGGGCAGAGAGGGGCTGGTGAGTGACCCAAGCGGACTCCCAGAGGTGGCCAGATAGATAGATAGATAGATAGATAGATAGATAGATAGATAGATAGATAGATAGATAGGAAAGAAGGAAGGCACAGATAGATAGATAGATAGATAGATAGATAGATAGATAGATAGATAGATAGATAGATAGATGATAGATAGATAGATAGATAGATAGATAGATAGATAGATAGATAGATAGGAAAGAAGGAAGGCACAGATAGATAGATAGATAGATAGATAGATAGATAGATAGATAGATAGATAGATAGATAGATAGATAGATAGAGAGAGAGAGAGAGAGAGAGAGAGAGAGAGAGAGAAGCCAGGCACCCCTACTTATCCATCTCTTTGACAATCTCCTTCTCGGCCATCCCTTTGAGTTGCGAGTAGAACCAGAGGTGCTCCTCCACGGTCAGCTTGTCGAAAAGCACGTTGTGCTGCGGACACATGCCCAGGTTCTTCCGTATCTCGTCCATTTCCGTCCGGATGTCATGGCCGTAGATGGTCGCCGAGCCCGAGGTGGGAGGGAAAAGGCCCGTCAGGATGGACCTGCATGGGGAGGACAGAGAGAGGCAGACCATAGAATCATTGACTCCTAGAGTTGGATGAGACCTCAAGGGCCATCCAGTCCAACCCCCTGCCATGCAAGAAACCCCATCCCAGTGCTCCTGACAGATGGTCATCCAGCCTCTGCTTAAAAACCTCCAAAGAAGGAGACTCCACCTTCCTCCTTTGGGGCAGCATCTTCCACTGCCGGACAGCTCTAACGGTCATGAAGTAATTCCTAATGTTCAAATGGAATCTCTTTTCCTGTCGTCTGAAACCATTGCCCTGAGTCCTAGTCTCTGAAGCCATGGAGAACAAACCTGTTCCCAGTTCCATAGGACATCCTTTCAAATATTCAGAGGCAAGGAACAGAAAGAAATGGCAGGGGTCCGCCACCACAACTCCCCAATTTATTTTAATTTTTACTTTTTTGCCCTCACTTTCAAGGAAGGGTTGAAAGAATTTGAAACTAGGTTGAAGAAGGGCTCCTCTCCCTTGAGGCATCTGCCTAGGAAAGGCATGTCCAAACTTCGGCCCTCCTGATGTTTTGGACCACAAGTCCCAGAATTCCAAGCCTGTATTTCCAAGGGCAAAGGGCGGTGGGAGTGGTGGTCCAAAACATCTGGAGGGCTGAAGTGTGGACATGCCTGGCTAGGTGTTGATCCTCCAGTGTGGACATGCCTGGCTAGGTGTTGATCCTCCAGTGTGGACATGCCTGGCTAGGTGTTGATCCTCCAGTGTGGACATGCCTGGCTAGGTGTTGATCCTCCAGTGTGGACATGCCTGGCTAGGTGTTGATCCTCCAGTGTGGACATGCCTGGCTAGGTGTTGATCCTCCAGTGTGGACATGCCTGGCTAGGTGTTGATCCTCCAGTGTGGACATGCCTGGCTAGGTGTTGATCCTCCAGCGATGGACTTTTCAGGTTTGGGGGGGGGGTTTCCTTCCGTGGCCCCCGTGGCATCACTCACATGGTCGTGGTCTTGCCCGCTCCGTTGTGGCCCAGGAAGGAAACCACCTGGTTCTCATAGAGGTTGAGGCTCAGCTTGTTGAGGGCCATCTTCTTATCCGTCTTGTAGATCTTGGTCAGCTTGTCAATGCACACCACCAGCGGGAGGTGGCTGGGCTCCTCTTCGATGCCGCGCGTCTCATCTGGCCAAAAAACAAACAAACAACAAACAAACAAACAAACAAAAACCAAAGTCAACATGGTTTTCTCAAAAACAAGTCATGCCAGACTAATTTGATCTCTTTGTTTTGATAGAGTTACATGCCTGGCGGAGGAGGGGAATGCTGTGGACATTGCTTATCTAGATTTCAGTAAGGCCTTCAATAAGGTTCCCCATGGTACACTTACAAAGATGTTAGTAGAAGGTAGGATAGATAGTGCTATTGTTAGGTGGATTTGTAATTGACTGATTGCACCCACGGGTGATCCTCAGTGGTTGCTCTTCTGCAAAAACCAAAGTCCCACGTCAGGTGGATGCGGAGCCACCGGCCCGCAAAACGTGGCCTCCCTAGAACAGCGGTGGCAAACCTTTGTCATTGGCAATACAGGCTGGGAATTCTGGGAGTTGTGGTCCAAAACATCTGGAGTGCCAAAGATTCACCACCACTGCCCTAGAAGCACTCTGACGTGGCTGGTGTAGGTTTGGTTTCTCCCCACCTCCCGGGAAATATATTTTGCTTCTCCCAAAGCCAAGAAGAGCTGAGCCTATCAGAGGACCATAATTTTTTTCACCTTCAATAAAAATAAAAATAAAACAAAGAGTGGACTTCTCTGCACTTGCCTGGGTTTGGAACCCCTGTTTGCTTTGAAAACCAGAAAGCTACCATGCTTCAACAGCTCATGGGTTTCTGGTCGTGTCAATACTATTTTAATGTTGAAACAACCAACACTTTTATTTTTTTATTTATTTTATTTTTATAGTTTTATACCGCCCGTCTTCTGAAGGGACTCCAGGCGGTTTGCAGCAATCATCATTCAACAACAATCATAAAAGGCAAAATAAGAAAATATGAAAATAAAATAATCAGCAAAGATGGCGGCTAATGTTTCAAAAAATAAACAAAAAAACTAATGGTCACTGAATGCCTCTCTAAGAGTCTCGTGGCACAGTGGTTAAAATGCCTGTCCTGCAGGTAAAACTGTGCTCACAACCTGGGGTTCAATCCCAGGTAGATGTCTCAAGGTTCACTCAGCCTTCTATCCTTCTGAGGTCAGTAAAACGAGTACCCAGCTTGCTTGGGGGGGGCGCAATGTGTACCCTTCATAGTGTAATTAAAACTGTAAACTGCCCAGAGACTATTTAAAGTGGTATGGGGCAGTATATAACAGAACACGTTGCTTTTTGCTTTTAAAAAGTAAGGTCTTAAGAGCTTTTTTGAAGGCCAGTAGCAATATCCTGCATCGTCTTCACCAGGGAGCCCAAGGCGATCAGCTAAAGCAAAGCTAACCTCCAATGCACCAAGGTTTGGTTAAGACCGGCTGGGTAAACCTTCAGGCCCAGCACCAGCGAGTGGACTTTAATATGCCAGGACTCTCTTGGCTTCCAAACAGGGTCCTGGACCACCAGACCACCCTGGATCACTCCAGAAAGAGCCCGGCCTTCTCTGCTGTGAGACAAGGGTCCCGGGAACCCCCTCGGCCCCCCCCCAAACCCCCACCCAGCCCAGGTCCCTGCAAGGACGCCTCCTCCTCCTCCTCCTCCTCCTCCTCTCCTCTCTTACCCAGTCGCCGGTTCTCCATGGCGCACGCTTGGTCCTCCTCCATCACGCTCAAGCGGGTTGTCCGGGACCACGGCCACGTCCACTCCCACGTCTCGGTGCGCCCGTTCCCCAGCCAGTAGGATTTCTGCAGCGGGAAATACCAGGGCCGGGGGAGGCCGTACATGCCTGCATGGTGGTGGGGGGGGGGAGGGGAGAGGATCGCAAGGGTCAGTGTGGCTGCAGAGGGGGCCACCACCCCAAGGCATCCTCCCCACTGAAGGCAGGGTTGTGAGTCACGGCCACGTCATTCTCCCAACACGGTGGTCTGCGCTGTTTTTCGTACCATTGGTTTTTTTTTAGGGGGACCCAGTGGATTCCGTGGGACACATAAGACACATATATAGATAAACTTTCTTTCTCTCTCTCTCTCTCACACACACACTCATTCTCATTCTCTCTCTCTCTCTCTCTCTCTATCACACACACACACACACACACACACACACACACAGAGAGAGAGAGAGAGAGAGAGAGAGAGAGAGAGAGAGAGAGAGAGAGAGAGAGAGAGAGAGTATTGTTCCATGTATAAGACTGTATTTTGGTCTAAAATGGTAAGACTGAAAATTGAGGGTTGCCTTACACACAAAGTAACCCAAGGGGAGAACTGTGTGGTTGTGAAGCTGTAATAAATAAATAAATGAATAAATAAATAAATAAATAAATAAATAAATAATGTTGTGTAGGGAAAGGGGGGTCGTCTTATGCCTGGGTGGGTCTTATAGACAGAAAAATATAGTGTATGCACACACACACACACACACACACACACACACACACACACACAATCTCTTTTCTGGAGTCAAGAGGCACTTAGTTCTCCCTGCCTAATGGAAGGACCGACCCTGACCGTAAGCCACTACGCAAACCACACTAGCAAGAGACATCGGGGGAGATAACATTTCCGTATAACGCACCCGCTGCCATCCTGTGACAGACGGCAGCGCCTTGCCTGCAAATGTTCCTTACCGTCCTAGATCAGTGGTGTCCAAACTTCGGCCCTCCAGATGTTTTGGACCACCGCTCCCACAGACCTTTGTCACTGGCAACACAGGCTTGGAATGCTGGGAGTGGCAGTCCAAAACCTCTGGAGGGCTGAAGTTTGGACACCCCACGTTCTAGATCTTGCTTGGGTTCTTGGTTTGGGTTTTTTTCCTCCCCTTCCCGGTTGCGGCCAAGACTCGAAGGAGGCCTCCGGCTCGGTGGACAGGCCGGCCTCCACCCACCTGGGTGCACGGCCTCGATGTACCAGGTCAGCACCCCGTAGACCACGGCGTCGATGACCAGCATCACGATGGAAAGGAGGAGGTTGAAATCGTCCCCTTCCACCGGCGACTGGCTGAGGGTGTGCCACTGGATGCCCACGCCAGCCACCTCGTAGAGGGCGAAGTACTTCGATCCCAGCCCGAAGGCCGTGGTGGACATGAGAGACTGGAAGAGAGAAGGAGAGAGAGAGAGAGAGAGAGAGAGAGAGTGATTCAGAACAGCAGTTTCAGAGAGGGTAGCCGTGTTAGTCTTTTCATGAATTTCAGGCAAAAATCTTCCTAACGTTCCATTTGAACGTTAGGAAGAATTTCATGACGGTTAAAGCTGTTCGGCAGTGGAAGATGCTGCCCCAAAGGAGGGTGGTGGAGTCTCCTTCTTTGGAGGTTTTTAAGCAAAGGCTGGATGGCCACCTGTTGGGAATATTGTGATGGGGGTTCCTGCATGGCAGGGGGTTGGACTAGATGGCCCTGGAGGTCTCTTCCAACTCTATGATTCTATGAAAGAAAAACAGAACAAAAGAAAACAAAAGACGCAAAACGTGTGGCACCTTAAAGACTAACTTTCATATTTTAATGCAAAGTTTTGTGGACACATCCACTTCTTCAGATACAGAGCGGCAGAAAGTGGACGGGTCCACAAAACGTGACATTAAAATATGAAGTTAGTCTTTAAGGTGCCACATGTTTTGTGTGTTTTGGTTTTGCTTTGTTTTTTTCTTTGATTTCTGCCGGCAGTTCAGAACAGCAGGATGTCCTGAAAGGGGCTGGAGAAAGGGTATGTGTGTCTGTTTGTGTTTTGAGGACTCACAGCAATGCACTTCTCGAAGGCGGTGATCTTATCGTGGGCCACCTCTTCCCGGATGGCCACGTACATGTAGGGGACGTAGCTGAGGAAGTAGATGATGCCACCGCATGCCGATGCCAGCTTGGCTTTGGAGTAGAGGACGGAGACCAAGAAGCTGCCGGGAAGAATGACACCAGCCTGTCACGGCTACCCACTTGGTTCCGTTAGAAGAGGCAGGCACGTGCCTCTCTTGTGCTGTGTAAACAACCCTCCACCTCCTCCTCCTCTTCTTCTTCCTAATCCTCCTCGTCCTCCCCCTCTTCCTCCTCCTCCTCCTCCCTCTCTTCCCCCTCCTCTTCCTCCTCCTCCTCCTAATTCTCCTCCTCCCCCTCTTCTTCCTCCTCTTCTTCCTCCACCTCTTCTTCCTCCTCCTCCTCCTCCCCCCTTTCCTCTTCCTCCTCCGCTTCTTCTTCCTCCTCCTCCTCTTCCTCCTCCTCCTCCTCCTCTTCCTCCTCCTCCTCCTCCCCCTTTCCTCTTCCTCCTCCTCCTCCTCTTCCTCCTCCTCCCCAATCCCCCTTTCCTCTTCCTCCTCCGCTGCTTCTTCTTCCTCCTCCGCTGCTTCTTCTTCTTCCTCCTCTTCTTCCTCCTCCTCCTCCTCCTCCTCCTCCTCCCTCTCACCAGAACATGATGGTGGCCACGGCGTAGACGGCGAGAAACAGCCAGATGATCAGGACGTCGCTGTGCATCAGGACTTTCCCGTATTTGAGGATGGCGGTCAGGGCCGTCACCGAGATGGACAGCTGGACGAAGCCGGTGATGAACCAGGCCACCCAGTGGACGGCGTTGTTCAGACCCATCATCTTCATCACCTGGAAGGGGGGGGAAGAGGAGGAGGAGAGGCAGGAGGGCTCAAACAGCCCAGCCACAAGGGAGCATTTCATGCCATGGCGCTTTCCGTCCCCACCAATATTCGGAGAACAGCGTGCGTGGCGCACCGTGGCACAGGCGCACCGCGGATGGCCAACAACCGTTTTCAGCCTCTCCTTCATTAAAAACCGTAAATAAAGATTCATTCATTCCTTCATTCATTATCCTCCTTTGACGGTCTATCTGAAAACTTGTCTACATTAAAAACATCTCACTCTTTGTGGGAATAGTTATGGATTTATGGATTTCAACCCTCATAAATTTTTAAATATTTCCAGTTGCCAATGCTCAACTTCCAGGTGAACTCATTATAAACAAAGACATTTGAAAACCATTCGTGTTTGTAGTAATGGGGGCATAATCCATTTACCCTGCAGCTGCAGATGAATGAAACACGATTATTATATATTTTTTGCAAAACGGTAACTGTTCTTTTAGTTACTTCTATAGTTGTGAATATCGCAACTACTGTCTAAATACCTCTTTGTTGTTACCCGGCTAGGCTCTATTGCAGTGGTGGCGAACCTTCGGCATTCCAGGTGTTTCGGACCACAACTCCCAGAATTCCAAGCCTGTATTGCCAATGACAAAGGACGGTGGGAGTGGTGGTCCAAAAGATCTGGAGGGCCGAAGGTTCGCCACCACGGCTCTATTGTGTTAGTGATAGCAACGAACAGATGGATTTGCCCTGGAAAGCCCAGAAATGAACGGAAAATCTTTCTGTCGCTGCAGGCAGGCATTGAGAGATAGACTGCTCCTGAACACAGAAGCTCCACCAGTCACAGAAAAACAATTCCATGCTCTATGCACGGTGGTGAGGTTACCTCCTTCAGACGGTGCTCCTTTTCAGCTACAATGTGCTGGATCATCATAGCCACTGAGTAGACCCACGAGATGACCATGCAGAGCGGCATCATGTGCTCTATAACAAACAGGAAACTGGAGGAGAGGAAGAGGCGGGACGTTAGAGAGAAGCCAGGGCAAAGCGTCCTCCAAAAAAACCTAGGGTTTGGGTCAGTCTAGCCACACAACGGCCCGAGAGGGCAGCAGAAGCTGTATCCCAGAGCTTGGAGATAATTTGTTACGCATTAGCACGTCGTCCAAATAGCTTACAATTTTCAACAAATGTTTTTGAAATTTTAAAGCACTCCAACGTTATTTTGATCAACAGTGAATGTCTCTCATCCCCTTAATTCGTTACAAGCCATGCAGCAAGCTTGATTTAGAAAGAAAGAAAGAAAGAAAGAAAGAAAGAAAGAAAGAAAGAAAGAAAGAAAGAAAGAAAGAAAGAAAGAAAGAAAGAAAGAAAGAAAGAAAGAAAGAAAGAAAGAAAGAAAGAAAGAAAGAAAGAGAAAGAAAGAAAGGGAAGGAAGGAAGGAAGGAAGGAAGGAAGGAAGGAAGGAAGGAAGGAAGGAAGGAAGGAAGGAAGGAAGGAAGGAAGGAAGGAAGGAAGGAAGGAGTGGGACTCAAGGAAGGGAGGAAGGAAGGAAGGAAGGAAGGAAGGAAGCTGATATCAAAATTACCAGATAAAATAAAAATGCAAAACCACATTATCTCAGCATTAATGCGTGAATTTCCTCTGATGATTTTAATGGGACAAGCAGTGCCTTGAAAGGGAAGGCACCTCTTCCCCTCTTCCGCAACCCCTTTATAGAGAAGTTTTCCCCAGTTTTTTTTTCTTACGGAACTAGGCTTGGGGAATTAATGTTAAAGCTGATTTTCAGAACACTCTCCAGACTTGAGGCCACCTGAATCACCCCCATGGCCTCTCCGTTTCCGGGGGAGCATCTCACGGACACGAATACTCACTCGTCCCGCGTGTAGCACGGATACGGGAACATCTGCACGTAATTCCCGGGCTCAACCACGTCATGGCCCACAAAGGTGTTGATGAGGGCTCGCTCCATCATATCTTTGAACGGGAAAGGAGGGGGGGAAAAATGCCATGAAAATCGGTCCACGTTTCTTCCAGCCACCGAAGAGATGCTCCTAAACCAGACAATCTTGAGTTCTCAAATCCGGGGGTCTCAAAGGGGGGCTTAGAAATGCCCCTCTCTGCCGCTGTTACGGGGCGCTCGGACAAGGAGATGGCTTGCTCAAGAGGTTCTGGTGTGCTCCACAGCGCCACCACTGCCGGTGGCCAGTTGATGGAACTGCAGTTGGCACATCAACACTAGTCATCTCTGCCTCCCTGAAACTCCTCCTCCTGAGAGTGGAGGAACAAAACAGGCCTTCCTTGTGACCCAGGCACTGAGGTCTCGGACGGGAGCCCCGCCTGCTCTTACCTTGAATCCAGACAAAGCCGTAGAGAAAATAGAAACGCCCCCCTGTGTTCGGACCGGGACGCCAGTAGGCTCGGCGAATCTCGTTAGTCTTCTCGGTGAAACTGGAATTCTGCCGGATCTTGTAGAGAACGTGCGGGGGCAAGGTGCCATCCTTGTTGGTCTGGAAGACGACACCTTCGAGGACACAGAAAAAGATGTAGAACAGGGTAATGACTCTTCCGGACTGTTTTTCCAGAGACCTTCAGGTGGACATATAATCATTCTAGAAGGTCAGAGCTGGAAGGGACCCTAAAGATTATCAAGTCCAACCTCTCTCAAGGAGGTCCAGTTGGGAATCAAACTCCCCACCTCTGGATCTAAAGCCACAGACCTAGAGGTAAGCCACAGAGCTATCCGATGGGGAGCAGAGCCTCGTGGCGCAGTGGTTAATGCTTGTACTGCAGGTAAAACTATGCTCACGACCTGGGGTTCAATCCCAGGTAGCAGGCTCAAGGTTCACTCAGCCTTCCACCCTTCCGAGGTCAGTCAAATGAGTGGCCAGGTTGCTGGGGGGAGATGTGTGGCCTGCATACTGTAATACTGTAGATACCTGAAGGACCGCCTCCTTCCATACGAACCTACCCGGCAATTAAGATCTAGCCAGGGGGCCCTTTTGAAAGAGCCATCCCTCAAGGAGGTGAGAGGGATGGCCTGTAGACACAGGGCCTTCTCGGCAGCTGCTCCCAAGCTATGGAATGCCCTCCCGATCGAGATCCGCCTGGCGCCAACACTGATTACATTCCGGCGCCAGGTAAAAACCTTCCTGTTCCAGAAGGTTTTTAATTGATATAATATAGATTGTGGGTCCGCTGATGACAATTTTAGAATAATGATTTTAGTGTAAGGTTTTTATTGATGATTTAGTGATATTTTACTCTTAACTATTCTAAATTGTTTTATTCCTTGGATTGTAAGCTATAAGTTAAATAAATAAATAAATAAATAAATAAATAATTAAAAACTGTAAACCGCCCAGAGATTACTTGAAGTGGTATGGGGTGGTATATAAGCACACCACTTTGCTTTTTGCTTTGATTTTTCTATTTCTTCCTTCCTTCCTTCCTTCCTTCCTTCCTTCCTTCCTTCCTTCCTTCCTTCCTTCCTTTAAGGAGCCTCATGGTGCAGTGGTTAAATGCCTGTCCTGCAGCTACAACTGTGCTCACAATCTGGGGTTCAATCCCAGGTAGCAGGCTCAAGGTTCACTCAGCCTTCCATCCTTCTGAGGTCGTTAATATGAGTACCCAGCTTGCTGAGGAGACAATGTGTAGCCTGCATACTGTAATTAAAAACTATAAACCGCCCAGAGACTACTTAAAGTGGTATGGGGCGGTATATCAGCAGACCACTTTGCTTTTGCTTTGGTGAATAAAGGGAAGTAGGAATCCCCCCCACCCATCTGGAGAGGACCCGATGCAAATATGATAGGGAACAGAACGCCAGAACGGTCACGACTGAGCTAGAGGGACGAGGATCAGGGCCAGGGCCAAGTCCCGTCTGGAGGGACGGGTGGCCCAACATGGCAGGAGGCAGCAACGTAAATGGGAAAGATGTGTGCTCCGGTCCCTGCAGGGAGAGGGTGGGGTGGAGACCACAGCAGAAGGAACTTACTGGCAAAGACAGTAACGTTGTCCTGGTACGCTTGGTTCAAAGTGTAGTTCACAATGCTCTCCTCATCTGGGAAACCCTTGAAAATATCCACGCTGACCTGCAACCGGGAAGGGGAGGATAGAGCGTTGACGTGTGCAGGCTGGCAGAGCAGGCTGCTCCCGGTTGCCCAGGCCTGAGGTCCAACCTGGCTCGCTTGCCTTCGCGAGCAAGAATCAAGCAGCTTTAGAAACGCAAAGCAACGCCGGGCCTCAATCTATGGCTCAGCCCCAGCAGAAACGGACCCACAGGATCAAGGGGGATCTCCTAGATCAATGCTTATGGCAAGTGCCATTGGGCGACGGGTCAACTCTAATTCAGATCCAGGGCGGGATTCTGCCTGTGTGATGTTGTTGTTGTCACCAGAACTGCCTTTTTTAAAAAAAATGCAATTATCTTATGGAGAAAGCGTTTGTGGATTCCAAGATTTTAAAAACACAAAGTACCGTTTTTCAGCCAGGGGCAAACAGGGTCTCCCACTGCCCTCCTCCCACCCACCCCCCCACTTGCTTCTAAAACTCATGTTAATGTGTTGCACCAAATGTTATGCCTTTTTATGCTAAGAGGCTTTATTTGCAAGATTGCAATTATACACAGAGAGAGAGAGAGAGAGAGAGAGAGCTCTCCAAATCTATCATCCCCTCCAGTGTCAAAGACAGCAGAACAGAAGCCGTACTGCAAATTTCGAGAAAGTTCCTTTAAAAAGAAAAGACCAGAAAAACCCTCTACAGGGCCCATCGTCCACTGCCAGCAGGGTGCCTGGGGATGATGGGATCCGTAGCCTAACCATTCCACCCCCCCCCCAAGCTCTCCAAGCCTCAAAACGCCAACAAGGTTGGTCCTGAGCCAGTTCCCCGGATGTCGGCAGAGGCGGCGCGCGGTGCCCACCTTGGACATGAACTGGATCCACCCGCAGGCAGCATTGTCGATGGTGTCAAGCTGCAGGAGGAGGGTGCTGGCGTTGGGCAGGGAGAAGTTGCCCTCCAAGACGTTGTGGAGCAGGTCGCTGTCCGAAACGTTCAGGATTTCGGGGTGCTTGTGCAGGTCCGCGGCGATCTGAGGTGCGCAGTTGGGAAGAGAAAAAAGGGGTGAGCGTGTTTTGCCTCTACAGCGAGCTCGGTTTGTGGTTTTTATGGGCGCCACCTAGTGCAGCCAAGATGGCACCTGTGTCAGCCTTGGAAGGGGCAGCGCAGAGAAAACCCTGCATGGCAAGGGTAGATCATTTGGATTCCAGAAATGGAGCCCCGCCAGTTGACCCGAGGGCTTTTGGCGATGCCCAGCTGACAACCTCCAATACAGCCCTTCCAGAGCCAACGGGTCTACCCTCAGAGCCCCGTGGCACAGTGGTTAAATGCTTGTAAGCCACAAAGCTATCCGATGGGGAGCAGAGCCTCGTGGCGCAGTGGTTAATGCTTGTACTGCAGGTCAATCTGTGCTCACGATCTGGGGTTCAATCCCAGGTAGCCGGCTCGAGGTTCACTCAGCCTTCCATCCTTCTGAGTTTGGTCAAATGAGTACCCAGCTTGCTGGGGTGGGGTGGGGGGCAATGTGTAGCCTGCATATTGTCATTAAAACTGTAAACCGCCCAGAGACTACTTGAAGTGGTATAGGGCGGTATATAAGCAGAATGCGTTGCTGATCCAAGGAGAGAAAGCCCTGCCAACCCACCAGCGCCCACCTACCTGCTGCACCCACCGGATCCGCTGCTGCAGCTTCCCTTCTTCCAAAAAGCTACGAATTTCGGCCGAGAGGTTCAGCCAGACCTGGGCGTAGTGTGTGACGTTGCCGACAAAGGCGAAAGTCTCGTTTGCCTGCAGACCCCCCGGGACAGAGAGCAAAGAAAGGCAGAGCCGTAAGTCAGGCATGTCCAAACCTCGGCCCTCCTGACCTTTTGGACCACCACTCCCAGAATCCCAAGCCTGTATTTCCAAGAGCAAAGGACCATGGGAGTGGTGGTCCAAAACATTTGGAGGACTGAAGTTTGGACATGCCTGCCGTAAGTCATGGACGGCTGCAAATTCATTAACGCAGTGGTGTCCAAACTTCGGCCCTCCAGATGTTTTGGACCACAACCCCCACATCCTTTGTCAATGGCAATACAATAGGCTTGGAATTCTGGGAGTTGTGGTCCAAAACATCTGGAGGGCCAAAGTTTGGGCACCTCTGCATTAACACAATTGTTTTCAGCAGAAGACGACACCACCACACGATCTAGGCTTCATGACGGGCACCTCACCTTCAGGATCACTTTATCTACTTCGGTGCCCACAGGGGCGTAGAGGATTTTGGGGTTGCTGGTCATGAGATGAACAAGGAGGCCCAGATTCCTCTGCTCTTTGCTGGTGAAACCCAAGGAACTCATGTTGCCCTGTTTCAACGCTTCTGGCTCGATGGTTCTACATGGGGCAAAAGAGGAGCAAAATAAACAGAATACAGTTGTCCCCTGCCCTTTTGCGGTTCATATACTGCAGCCCCGGTATATCACGGGTCTGCAGTATATGAAAAAAGCCCCCCCGTGGTTAAGGGGGAAAGGCCTTCCCAGGCCCATCAGAGGCCCCCAAAGTGCTTCCCCGCAAACCGGAACTGACTTCCGGCAAACCAGAAGTGACCTCCAGATCACTAGAAAGAACTTTTGGGGCCTCTGGGGGACTGGAAAGCCCTTTGCAGGCCCGTTTGGGGCAGCGCCAGGCCTGGGGTAAGTACAAGAGCCCTCAGAGAGCCCCCCCCCCAGTCCCAACCTGACCCAGCACCCGCATATTGCGGATTTTCAATTATTGCGGGTCGGGTCGGGTCCTAAACCCCTGCGATAAGTGGGGGTTTACTGTACCTCCAGAGAAGGGGGTCTTCCTGGTTTCCTAGTTTCTGCCCCCCCCCAATCTTTGGAAGAACGATATAGTTCCCATTGATTTTTAATACAAAAGGTTTTTAATACAAAAAGTCTCAGGTGTCCTGGATATTCTGAAATTGAATAAGGCTTGTTTGCACATGCTTCTTAGTGAATGCTAAAATTCGCTACTGTTTTTCATAATATTTGACCTGCAAAGGTTTATCGGGAACATGCAAATAAAAATCTTTGCAACCCCCATAAACTTCCATATTTATTTATTTATTTATTTATTTATTTATTTATTTATGCATGCATGCATGCATGCATTTCTAGACCGCTCCGATTTCCCAAAGGGACTCTGGGCGGTTCACATGAAAGTCAAATAAATAATCAGCAGATAAAATCAGTGAGCAAACCATAAAGAACAGATAAAAGAGCGAATAAAACCAAATAATCCAAAAACAATTAAGGCAGAGTGAGGGGAGTAGCTGCCCGAAACGACGGTTAAAAGGGGACCTCTCAAATATTAAAAAAGGGCACATATAAAATGCATAAAATGTGTAATGTGTGTGTGTGTGTGTGTGTACTATTTTTTCTTTTTCTTTTTTCTTTCCTTTTTCCCTTTTTTTTTTTTTCTCTTATGTATATCCTTTCTATGTTGTTTTACTTGAAAAATTAAACTTCAAAAAAAGGGGGACCTCTCAAGGGAGGGTGCGGGGGGGGGGAGAATAATCACCTCAAACTTTTCCTCAGGGAAAAAATTATTTATTTATTTATTTAGAATATTTTTACCCCCACCTTTCTCCTTGGAAAAGGACCCAAGGTGGCTTACAATAACCAGGGACAATATACAGCCCAGAACATTTAAGACATATTGACCTTACAACAGGCACCTCCAAACTTTGGCCCTCCAGATGTTTTGGACCACACCTCCCACAGTCTTTTGTCATTGGTGATCTAACCTTAGAATTCTGGGAGTTGTGGGTCCAAAACATCTGGAGGGCTGAAGTTTGGACATGCCTGCCTTACAAGATCACTATTAACCTCATCTGCTTCTTAAGGAACTTGGGTTTGAGGAGCAGTGGCTTGTACACAACCATTCGTCAGATTTATTGGCTGAACTGGAATTTGAATACAACAACAACAACAACAACAACAACAACAAAAACAACATTTCCACAGGATGACCACTGACCTGTTGTTGCCACAGAGAATGGGCTGCAGCCCGGCCCACAGCTGGACAAAGGCCGAGCACTGGCCTTGAGGGTCCTCGGCGGGGGGCTCGCCCTCCCCCTTGCCACCTTCCTCGCTGCTGGCGTTGGCGCCGGAGGTGAAGTTGCCTCCCGCCGCGCTGGTGGTGGTATTTGAAGCGGCCGTCTCGGGAGCTTTGGACGCACAGGCTCCTTTAGGGAGCAGCTTGGCCAACGCCGAGAGGATGTCCACGTCCTTCAAGACGTTTTGCATCTCCGCCAGGTCCTCCAGCAGGGCGCGGAGACGGTTCCGGGCGGCCGTGCTGTTCACTTCGTTCAGCTTCAGCTGCAGCCAAAAAGCGGGCACTGTCAGACGCAGTGACCTATTTCGGCATTGCTCGCAAGTTACAGTAGTCCCCCCCCCCCCCGGCCACATCATGCCCCACATGTCACGGTCCCGCCATATCGCGGGATCCGCCACTACCACCACCACTTTCGTGATGGTGGCCACAGCAGAGGCCTCCGGACCCATCCATGACCCCAGGGGAGACCTCTGGCCCTCACGGTGACCGCATCTGCATATCGTGGATTTTCATTTATCGTGGGTGGTTGGGAAACCTAATCACCCGCGATAAACGGGGAAACACTGTACTAGCATTTATTTTGGCTGCCCTATGATCCTTCATCATCTGCCTAGATGCCCTAAGCACATCCGATCTTGCCTGATTTCGGAAGTTTAGCAGGGTCGGCCCTGGTTAGTACTTGGATGGGAGACCGGCAAGGAATACCAGACGCTGTAGGCGCCTGGAGTAGGAAATGGCAAACCACTCCCGTATTCCTGCCAAGAAAGCTCCATGGACATGGAGTCATGAAGAGTCAGTCACAACTATAACAACACAACACAACACAACACAACACAACACAACACACACACACACACACACACACACACACACACACACCTTCATCAGGACGTTGCAGGAAACCCTCCTACCAGCCGTACCTCAAACAACAGTGAGTCACAATTTTGAATTTGGGAACAACAATCTAAAAAATCATTTATTTACATTGCTTTGTAGCAGTGCGATCCACCCGGGCTTTCTCTATCTGTGCACTATTTCATATATATATATAGAGAGAGATGCAATTTTATGGCACATTTCAACTGCAAAAATCCCCACACTGCACATTTATGCACTGTGTCTGGTTCCCTCTGCATTTCCACCGACACCCTGAGGAAACACAGCGTCCGTGTTCCGTTAATAAGGTCACAAGTCCCACTGTGTGGTTTAAGCAAGGGGTTACCTACAACCCAAGGCAAATATTAAGCGCCCAAGACTAGCTGGGCATCCGCCCTGCTGGCACTACGTCCGGATGTCTGAGAGACTTGGCACGATGACACTAGTCCTTCAAACCAGCTCACTATTTCTTTGCTCATTTAACAAAGAATCAACGCAGAGCTTTTACACTTGCTCGGATGAATGCTCTGCCGTCAGCAATACAAGAGGGAAAGTTCCAAAAGATTCCCTGTTCTCATCCTAAGTGTCTCTGCAGGACAGATAGAATTGAAACATTGGTACATGTATTCCTGCGCTGTCCCTTATATGATGGAATTAGGGGAAAACTTATTGCTCCTTATCTAAAGCAATTCCCCGGACGGCCAGAGGCATTTTCCACCCACCTCGTTGTCAGGGCAAAATATATACACTGTAGTATGTCCTACTTCAAGCATGATGTCCAATGTAGCTAAATTCTGTGTGGCAGCAATTATAATTCGTGCTCAGAAGGTTTCAGCAATTCCTCAAGCACTCACAAATTAGGCTGGCTCGATTTATATGGTATTCCCCCTCCCTTGTTCTTCCTTGTTTTGCTGTAACTAGTAATATATATACTGTATATACTCGAATATAAGCCTAGTTTTTCAGCCCTAATTTTGGGCTGAAAAAAGGAGTCCTCAGCTTATATTCGGCTCAATACTTTTAGCCACTGAGGCAAGTTTGGGTCGGTGGCTAAAAGTCATTTTAAACATTGTGCGCCACTTCTCCTGACCCCCGCCCCATGTTTAAAATGACTTGCCTCGGTGGCTAAAAGTCATTTTAAACATCACACACACACCCAGCTCACAAAGGAGGAGTTGTCAGGCCCTGCTGCATTTCCCACCCTAGGCTTATACTCGGGTCGACTTATACTTGAGTATATACGGTGTGTGTGTGTGTGTGTGTGTGTGTGTGTGTGTATACACACACAAACACACAGAGAGAGAGTGGTACCTCGGATAACAACTGCCCCAGATAACGAATAATTTGGATAACAACTGCAAATTTCCAGGTATAGGGCTGCCTCTGATAACGAATTTTCCCTATGGGCTGCCTCGGATAACGAATCGCAATTCCTAGGTATAGGTCTGCCTTGGAGAATGAATTTTCACTATGGGCTGCCTTGGATAACGAACCTTCCTATGGGCTGCCTCGGATAACGAATTTTCCCTATGGCCTGCCTGAGATCATGAATTTCCAGCATGCATCAGTAAAAAAGTTATCCCAGGTGAAATTGCATCTGTACCTTTAAAGTGCAGTTTTTAAAGAGTTTTGAGCAAAAACAACAACAACAGGTGTCTGTGCCTTTTTCCTAGGCTCCAGAACGGATTAAAGAGTTTCCCATTCATTCCTATGGGAAAGCGCGTTTCGGATAACAACGTGTTTCGGATAACAACTAACCTCGGAGAACGAATTACCGTCGTTATCTGAGGTACCACTGTGTACGTACACACACACACACACACACACACACACACACACACACTTTGGATTTGGTCTTTGACTGCAATAAAGTATTCATTCATTCCTTCACTAGTCCTCCGTCATCACCTTTCTCCTGCCTACCTTACTTATGACCTTTTCGGCATCCAGCTGGTCTTTCAGCTCAGAGGCGAGTTGCCCAAAATAGTCCTTCTGCCGGCCGGCGCTCTTGTTACAGACGGCCGCCTGATACGCCCGCAAGCGGGGACGCTCGCTCTCTGGGATGACCAGGAGGCGCTTCAGCTCGTCCTGGTTCGGCTGGCACGTGAGGCTCTCCAGCACGGCGGGGGTAAACAAGACGTTCTGGGGAAGAGAACATCCGACAAAGTGTGTTCGGAAATTCAGAGTTCGTGGAGCTTAGGGAAGTTAGTTTAATCTTTTTCACACTACAGTCCCTGGAAATTTAGGCACACGGCAGACCTCGCCATCCCAACACACCTCATAATAATTTATCTGCCTCTACTACTCTGTTTAAAAGGGGTGTGGTGGCTCAGTGGACTAAAGCTCTGAAAACTGCTGACTTCAAAGTCAGCAGCTCGGCGGTTCGAATCCTGGGTGCCACGCAGTGGAGCGAGCTCCCGCTGTTCACCCCAGCTCCTGCCAACCTAGCCGTTCGAAAGCATGTAAAATGCAAGTAGATAAATAGGTACCGCCATAAAAGTCAGGAAGGTAAAAACAGTGTTTCCTTGCAGCCATGCCGGCCACGTGGCCATGGACTTGCACAACACTGGCTCTTCCAGCTTGAATACGGAGATGAGCATCACCCCCTAGAGTCGGACACGACTAGCACGCCTGTGTGGAGGGGGGACCTTTACCTTTTTTTTACTACTCTGTTTACAGCAGGGGTGTCCAAATTTTTTGCAAGGAGGGCCAGATTTGGCATAAGAACATAAGAACCTAAGAAGAGCCCTGCTGGATCAGGCCAAAGGCCCATCTGGTCCAGCTTCCTGTATCTCACAGTGGCCCCACCAGATGCCTCTGGGAGCACACAAGACTAGATCTCTGTCTCCTGATACCACTCCCCTGCCTCTGGTCCTTGAAGTACCCTGGTATTAAGCCTGGAGATTACAGCGAGGTGAAAATGTGAGGGGGCTGACCATTCAGCCACATTTGGACCCCAGGCCAGACTTTGGACAAGTCTCTATAACAGACATGTCCGAACTTCGGCCCTCCTGATGTTTTGGACCACAGCTCCCAGAATTCCAAGCCTGTATTTCCAATGGCAAAGGACTGTGGGAGCTGTGGTCCAAAACACCTGGAGGGCCGAAGCTTGGAAAGGCCTGCTCTATAACATGCAAGGAGGCAGGGAGGGCGTTGCAGCAACGGAGCCGGGGGCGAGTAGGCTGGGCAGGTGGCAGGGGTGGTGCTGGGCAGAGGGAGGTAGGGTAAGCAAACTGTAAAACTGCAAGCAGGCACCTCCCTCCGGTATGGGGAAGGGCCAGCTGGCGGGATTGTGTGACAGGCTGAGCCGGCGGGGAGAAGAGGCTGCGGGTTGCTCGAAATTTGAAAAGGGGCCACATTGGGCCCTCGAGCCTGTCCGTAGCGGGATCAGTCCTTCAGGTTGAAAGTAGGCACATCTCCTTGACCCCTCACCCACCCACCCACCCTAATTTTGGAAGCCATCAGCCCCCTGCAGAGACACGGCTTCCGCCCTCGGGTCCTCACCTCCATGTCTTTCACAAAGGACCGAGGGGTGTAAGAGCTGGAAGACTCCGGCGCAGGGCTGCTGAGACCCAGAGCCTGGGACAGGAGGTGGAGGAGGGCTTTTTTCCGGGGTGTCTTCTGGGGGTAGTGCAAAGCCTGCCGAACCAGACCATCCTCAGCTGACCTCAGGCTGCCAAGAAGGCTTTCCTGCAGGGGACAGAATAAAGAATAACCTTCCACCAGACATCTGCCTGCCCCCCCCCTCTTTGGCTGCCTTTAAGCAAAACTATTAAAAACTTAGTTATTTAAGGAGACGTCCCCTCAAATATAATGCAATTTCAGTGTTCGCCCATTAAATCTTGATGTTTAACTGATTAGCCTGCCAATAATAATGCATGGAATTAGCACAAGAAACGAAAAATGTGTAATGGGGAATAAATTTGACTGCTGGAATGTAAAATTTTAAAAGAATTTATTTGCGTGTGTGGCACAATTAATTATGTTGGAAGATGAATTAGTGGGTGGATATTGAAATGGATATTGGTCTTCCAGAATGTATAAATAATGAGATGCTATTGTACTATAATCTTAACTTGCCTTGTGTGTGTGTGTGTGTGTGTGTATAGATAGATAGATAGATAGATAGATAGATAGATAGATAGATAGATAGATAGATAGATAGATAGATAGATAGATAAAATAAAAAAATTTAAAAAGTCTTTTCTGACGTTGCACTGTGTTTTATTGTTTTATTTGGTTCTTTCAAGCCATTTTGTTAACTGCCCAGAGTTCCCTGGGAAGATGGGCGGTATAAAAATAAAATAAAATAAAATAAAATAAAATAAATAATGTCACTTTAATATTATTCTTATTTTTTATTTTTATTGTGTTACTATTTTATGGTTTCATTGTATGAATTGTTTGAATTTGTTCATTGTTGTAAACCGCCCAGAGTGACCTCGCTGCCAGATGGGCGGTATAAAAAAATCCAATAAATAAATAATTTTTTAAAAATAAAATAAAGACATGAGGTGAGAGAGGTAGAGAAGCAGAACAGGAAAGGGCAGCTGGGACCCCCGAAAATTAGAACTATTTCCCCCCCCCCCAGGGGAGGGATAAAGACAATGCAGGACACCTCCCCCCCCCCCCCGGCCCCAGAAAAGCACTTCTCCTTGGCCACGACACCCACTCGGTGGCCAGACGGCCTCTCACCTCCAGGCGAAGGAGTTTCTCTGCTGTGTGAAACTGGTCCCAGGGCTCGTGAACACCTTCGGCAGGTGAGGGGCCAAAGAACAACCGATACACCTGGCGGGGGAAAAGGAGCCCGTGAGATCTCGCACAGCTGCTTTTGCGGTTTCGGTTCCTGCAGATAAAAGGGAGGGCTCCTTCCTACATGGCATGGCAGAAAGAATGGCGGAACCCCCTGCCACTAGATGTAGGGAGGGCTGCTGACCCAGACCAATGTGAAAGGGGGGGGGACGTCAATGGAGGTTAGGCCAGTGGAATAATCCAGGAGCAACTCTGTGATATTTTCGGCTTTTTTTTTTAAGATAGTACTTTTATTTCCCCCCAAAAAAAACAACAGCCATATGTTATAAAGCTGAAAGTCCTGAACACATTCCAAGTGATTATTTTAGAAAGCAGGTGTGTGGTGCTGAAGGCCATGGAATCAGTCCTCGTACGTTATATATTAAAGCTTTCTCCATAATCACGTGTTCCTTTGATGTTTGGATTATTGAAAACAAGTTCGCTGGATAGTTTGTCTTCTATATAATCCATTTCAGTTCCTAAAAGTGTGAGCTGTGCTTTTTTCTCAATAAACACTTTTTTTTGGGGGGGGGGCTTTTTAAAGCTTAAAAGGAAGGCAAAGAAAGGTGAAAAAACAGGGTGGGACAAAATTGTACCCGGTTCAGAGACAGCATACCGTGTTTCCCCGAAAATAAGACAGTGTCTTATATTAATTTTTGCTCCCAAAGATGCGCTAGGTCTTATTTTCAGGGGATGTCTTATTTTTTTCATGAAGAAAAATACGGTACACATTTATTGTTATCTTATTATGGGGAGGTCTTATTTTTGGGGGATGCCTTATATTTCAGTGTGGGGCAAAACTGTAAGTAGGTCTTATTTTCAGGGGATGTCTTATTTTCGGGGAAACAGGGTAATTCCGGAATCTGGAGTATGGGATGTTGGATTAGACAAGACAGGCTGTTGGCCCGATCCCTGAACAACTGTCCCCAGCTTCTTGGTTTCTATGCCTTGTGCACGCACACACGTGTGCAAACAAACACAGACCACGTGAACCAGTTCAAGTACCTCTTTTAGGTTAATGTGGGAGCCAGCCAGCATCTCCACCGTCTCGTTGGACAAGGAGAGGTTCTGCGCGAGAAACCGGCGGAACTCCGCTTTGTCCTTGGCTGCCGAGTCCAGGGTGAAGCCAGAAGCTGCCGGGAGAAGCAGGGAAGAATTGCAAAATGGGGAAACAGAGACGCTGGGAGAGGACGGAGGCTGGGAATAGGGGACAGGGGCTTTTCCGTCTCTGTTTCCCCTGGGGAAGATTCCGTATCCTGTCCACTCGGAACAAACGTCCCTGAATCGGGAGGCGTTTCTCAGTTCACAAACCTCACTTCTCTTAGCATCAGGGCCGTGCCATGCCGCAACAACCTTCTCCTGTCCTAGAGATCAGTGAATGTTTGTGAACGTTCTTTGACATCCCCCCGAGGAGCAAGGAAACCATGAAGATTTCCCCAGTCTAGCTGATATAGGAAGAGTGAACCCTGTCCATTCTTCTTACCCAGGGGCCAGCTACTGTAGTAGGTGTGGGGGCCAATTTGCCCCTCCCCGCCCCGGGACTACAGAAGCCACCCTCAGCTCTGCTCCAATGCTAGGATTCGGTGGTAAATGATAGCTCCAAAAACCCTCCCCACCTCAATCGATGCAATCTCCCTGCTTTGACAAGGAACGGGTTCTCTGGGGTCACCTTTGTCTAACAGCATCTACCAGATCCCTCGGGACCACGGGCACACAGATTTCGCACCACCGAACCATACCGAACCAGCCCTTCCTCCATGGGTGCCCGCCTCGGGACATACCCGCGTGGCCACTGAAGTGGGTCTCCATCGTGCCGGGCTCGTTGCTGCTAAGCGATTCCAGGTGGTGCCTTAGGGACTCCAACTCTTCTTCCAACCCGGCGTGATCGGGATCAAACAGGTTGCTTTTTTCCACCACCTCGTTCAGTCGCTCCAGCAGTTGCGTCACCCTGCAGGGAAGAAGCCAGACCGGGAAGGATGAGCCAAAAGCTGATCAGCTGGATCAGCTGGATCACGGATCAGCTGGGAGGCGGAGCGGCCTCTGTCGGGTGGAAGAACCTCAAGGGACGGCTGCAACATGAAAGAGCGGGAGATTTTATTAATTAATTTATTTATTTTAGAGTATTTTTACCCTGCCTTTCTTCTTGGAACGGGACCCATATCGAAGAGGGGGCTGGCTTGCTTCCCATAGCTTCCGAGACTAGGACGCGGAGCAATGGTTTCAAACGACAGGAAAAGAGATTCCATTTGAACATTAGGAAGAACTTCCTGACGGTTAGAGCTGTTCGGCAGTGGAAGATGCTGCCACAAAGGAGGAAGGTGGAGTCTCCTTCTTTGGAGGTTTCTAAGCAGAGGCTGGATGGCCATCTGCCGGGAGTCCTGTGATGGGGGTTCCTGCATGGCAGGGGGTTGGACTAGAAGGCCCTTGAGGTCTCTTCCAACTCTAGGATTCTATGATTCTATAATTCTCCTAATGGCAAAGTTTGATGGCATTCTTTTGGGCCCCAATAGAGACAATGGCTTCCTAGCTCGTTGCAAATTGGAATCGACGTGTCACGTTTAGAAAGATGAATCTGACAGCTGTGGTTATTTTGAATGGCTGCTGGATTTGCACGCGGACAGGGTTAGTGTTTTATTTTGCAGACTAGACCAAGCACATTATATGGGTGCCACAGACCCAACACTTCTCTGATACACTTCCACCTCTCCCGAAACGTCCAGGCTGAAGATTGCTCCCCGCGACGAAAATGGCAAGCCACGGAATGCCAGAGGACTCCCATTGTCCAGAGCAGTGGTTCTCAACCGGTAGGTCCCCAGATGTTCCTGGACTGCAACTCCCAGAAGTCCTCCTCACGAGCTGAGCTGGCCAGGATTTCTGGGAGTTGCAGTCCAGGAACATCTGGGGACCCACCAGTGGAGAACCACTGGTCCAGAGGGTTTGGACAGCGAAAGAAACGTAAAGAGGACTCACGTGGAGTTGGAGTACTGTAAGAAGCCGAACTCGTCACGTTGGCCATCGGGACACAAGGACTGCATCACCGGCAAAATTCCGGCCGAGGTCAGTGGCGACGCCGTGTAGTACGCTAGAGAGCGGGGCAAGAACATGAGAAGAAAGAGGAAGAGGAAGAAGAAGGAAGAGGTCGAGAGAGGGCCAGGAAGGGGGAAGTCACATAGCCACTTTGAAGAGCAGTTTCTGGCTCGGCACTGTTACGGACTCGTTAGATCCCTTCCATTAAACGCGACAGAGGTGTTGTCATTAAGGGCTGAAAGGTCATAGGCTAATTTTAAAGGGTCCGCCGCTGGCAGCCGCCCTCCCGGGGTGATCCAGACAAGTCGGACTATAGTTCCCATCATCCGCAGCCAGTGTGAGAGTGGGTGTTGTAGTCCCAACCACAATAGATTGGGGAAGGTTGGGCTACTCAGACAATGAAGAGAGATGACCCAAGATCGGCCAGATGGATTTGGACACAACCACTTGCTCTGATAAGGGAGAAACTGAAACCGGGGGGGAAAAACACGCATCCAAATTGCCTTGAAAGTTCCAGTGAGTCTTAAACTAAACAAATTCAAAGAACTCATAGTGGTACCTTGTAGAAAGGAATTAATTTGTTCCAAATGAAATTATGTGAGGCAATTTTTCCTTGGTACAAATTTCCCATAGGGATGCATTGAAAACGGATTAATCCCTCATCGCTACCGTTTTTCTGTTGTACAGATTCGCCCCCTAGGCAATTCTGTTAAGGGATTTCCCCCATCGCCGGAATTTTTTCCTTTCAGTAGATTTTCCATGAAATAAACCGCTTGTTATACGAGAGTCCGCTGTATTTAAAAAGAATTGAAATAATGACGAAACGGACCGGGTCAGCTGGACACCCACGAGTCTAACATGGCTGGGACGTGGAACATACAGTAATTTGACTTGAGGCTCTGCAGTTCAAAATTGGAAGGAGATTTGTTTTGGGTGTGTTTACGCTATACAGTGATACCAGTCTGAATCCACGTTGAGGGCCTGGAGTCCTGTAGTATCCCTGGATTTATAGTCTAGGGCAGGCATGCCCAAACTTCGGCCCTCCAGATGTTTTGGACCACAACTCCCACAGTCCTTTGCCATTGGAAATACAGGCCTAGAATTCTGGGAGTTGTGGTCCAAAACATCAGGAGGGCCGAAGTTTGGACATGCCTGGTCCAGGGGTAGCTCCTTGATATTCTCTGTTTGGGAAGGACACTGCCCCAAAGCTGCAGGACCTCAAGGAGATTGGGAGCCATCGGACTTAAAGCGGGATCAAAATGGTATAAATGTATGTAAAGATTAGCCTGTGTTTATTTGCCGTCTCCTTCCACACGGAGCTTAGAAATGGTCCTCTTTTTTTCAGACCACAGCTCCCATAAATACAGGGTGACAGAAGTCCAATTAACAGTAATAATAATACAATGTCCTAAATTTAGTTTCCATGCCAAAAAAATGACCTTTCACTCCTCCTCAGACATGGCTTCAGGTTGAACATACTGTACATCCTAGGCGGGGAAACGCAGGTTAAGACGTCAGCAGTTAGGACAGCGAGGGAGAGAAAACCGTAAGATCCCATTAAGCAAGGAACAAGTCGACCTGACCCCGTACACTTAGGACCCTCAGTCTGGAACGGATTTCTATTTGGGTCTCCAGAGTGTAGCTAGCCAGGAAAGGGAGTTAAGATGGGAAGCTGCGTTGGTGGCCAAACAGCCTTCCACATGTTTAGGACCACAGCTCCCACAGTCCTTTGTTGTTGGCAATCCAGGCTTGGAATTCTGGGAGTTGTGGGCCAAAACATCTGGAGGGCCGAGTTTTGGCCACGACAGTGCTAGGTGGTAGTGGGGTGGGTGGGTGTGAGTTGAAGGTTAAGCTACAATAATACTGGGTCGAAGTATGGTAGCTAAACTGTTTTGTGCACAATAGCTTCCAAGATTCCATTCTTGCGCCAGGTTGGGTGGATTTCTGTAGTTTCTTGCAGGGGAGGGGGGCTTAGCATGGCAAATGAAAAAAAAAACAGGGTTTTCATTTAGCCGCAAATTAAGATTTTCACATAAGGTTTTTCTTCTGATTTAGATATGCACAAAAAAGTTCGTGCCACGAGGATTTTGAAGGCTCCTCTCGTTAAGAGGTAACCCAAAGCTGTCTTGGGTCCTTTGGGGGAGAAAGGAGGGATAACAAAAGTTTTAGATGGATACGTCTGTGAAGATTCTCAGTCATCCAGGTTCGTTTAACTGGGAGTTGAGTCATGGCTACTGGACTTCTTTTTTGAGAGATAGAAACGTTTCGCTGTTCATCCAAACAGCTTCATCGGTCAGAATGAAGCTGTTTGGATGAACAGCGAAACGTTTCTATCTCTCAAAAAAGAAGTCCAGTAGCCATGACTCAACTCCCAGTTTTTAGATGGACGGATGGATGGACGGATGGATCGAAGGAAGGAAGGAAGGAAGGATGGATGGATGGATGGAAGGAAGGAAGGAAGGAAGGAAGGAAGGAAGGAAGGAAGGAAGGAAGGAAGGAAGGATGGATAGATGGATGGATGGATGGATGGATGGATGGAAGGAAGGAAGGAAGGAAGGAAGGAAGGAAGGAAGGAAGGAAGGAAGGGATGGATGGATGGATGGATGGATGGATGGATGGATGGATGGATGGATGGAAGGAAGGAAGGAAGGAAGGAAGGAAGGAAGGAAGGATGGATGGATAGATGGATGGATGGATGGAAGGATGGAAGGATGGATGGATGGAAGGAAGGAAGGAAGGAAGGAAGGAAGGAAGGAAGGAAGGAAGGAAGGATGGATGGATGGATGGATGGTTGGATGGAAGGAAGGAAGGAAGGAAGGAAGGAAGGATGGATGGATGGATGGATGGATGGATGGATGGATGGATGGAAGGAAGGAAGGAAGGAAGGAAGGAAGGAAGGAAGGAAGGAAGGATGGAAGGATGGATGGATGGATGGATGGATGGATGGAGGGAAGGGAAGGGAAGGGAAGGGAAGGGAAGGGAAGGGAAGGGAAGGGAAGATTCCAATGAAAAACCATGAGATATTAGTCCCAATGATTAGGTTAACAGAGCTGCTCTTTTCCCTCAAAGCTTTGTTCGAGGTCAAAAACGAGAAGGAAAAGCCAAGTCCAACTTACAGACTAGAAGGAAACAGGAGCCACGTTGCAAAGAAGCAAAGAATGCAAACAGAAAAATGAAAGTTTAGCAAAAAAGAAAGACAGAAAGAAAGAAAGAAAGAAAGAAAGAAAGAAAGAAAGAAAGAAAGAAAGAAAGAAAGAAAGAAAGAAAGAAAAATATGGGTAGAGAGAAGAAGGGGGGAAAGAATGCATAAGAAATAAAGAAAAACAACTCAAAGCATAAATGTCACACCATGGGGACTATACAGAGACGTAACCAAAATGTGATAATGAGCGGTTGACCTCGAACTTTTGATGTGAACGGCAACCCAGCAGCAATGCGGCTCCATTTGGGCAACTGAGGCATGGCAGAGGGCCCCTGAAAGAGGCTGAGGACAAGATTGTTTAAAATAATACATCCCGGCAGCATGGGTCCACATAATAACATTCAGCTCCTTTAAGAGTAACCTGTAGAGATCGGGCTTCCACCAGGCTTGCTTAGAGGTGCGCTAAGACCAGCTAGGGAACACTCTGTTGTTAAACGACGATGCCGCAAATCCCTCATCTAAAACATCCGCTAGTCTGTGAAGCTCCCACCTGTGAATATGTTTTATTGAGCCTCATGGAGCCGTGGTTAAATGCCTGTCCTCCAGCTAAAACTGTGCTCACGACCTGGAGTTCAATCCCAGGTAGCCAGCTCAAGGTTCACTCCGCCTTCCATCCTCCCGAGGTCGGTCAAATGAGAACCCAGCTTGCTGGGGGGATGGGGGTGGGAGGCAATGTGTAGCCTGCACACTATAATTAAAACTACAAACCACCTAGAGACTACTTGAAGTGGTATGGGGCAGTATATAAGCAGAACACTTCACTTTTATTTTAAAATTGCATTTAGGGGCCACTCCCCCCCCCCGGCAATGGGACGATGCCGTGGCTCACCCACCTTTAAAAGAAGAAGAATCAAATCATCATATAAACTGGAACTAAGAACTTCTTTTTAAAAAGAACCACTAAAACCATCACGTGCCCAACTGCATCAGATCATACCAGTCCAGTTTTATCACTTTCACTGACAACAAATCCTTAAATGTGGCGCAGGGGGATTCCTTGCTTTGGCACCAGCTGAGGAAGGGAGCACTCAGGAACACCACCTCTCAGCCACAGCTCACCTCTTACCTTCTTTGACAGGGATGGTGGGTTTCTTCTGCCGTAGTCCCAGTAGGATGAAGAACAGAACCAAGGGGATGAAAATCTCAAAGGCCAGCACCCACTGAAAACAAGACAGCCAGGGGAGAAAAATAGAATCAGAAAGATTGAATAGCTTCAGGAAATGCAACGTTGAAGAGGTCTGTCGGCGCCTTAATCCGTACAAGATCAACAGCATTCAGATAAACTGGTGGGATTGAAAAGAACGGATTCCGTCATTATAACCTCTGGAACTCACTGCCACAAGAAATGCAAGGATGATCCACTACAGTCCTCGTTCATGGACAAACACTTCCAGAATCCCCCAGGCAACAGGCCCAGACTTCTGGTGTACCGTTCTTGAATTTTGTCTTGGTTGGGCTTTGGTCCTGGTTGGGCCGACGCACCTGTTTCTGTCGTGATTTGGTGGAGGGTTTTGCATTTCTGCATTTGTAAACCTCCCTAGGGATCTGCTCTGATTTCACGGTGGTATAAAGAGGAACAATTCAACAGATAAACAGATAATGCACGAAGTCCATCAATAACCTCGCCAATATTAGACACCTGCCTAAATAAAGCAACCGATAAAGGCAAGAAGCGTGTAAGGAAGAATAACAAATGGAGGAACAATTTGGAGGGGAAAATATATTAAATCACAAAGCAAAACTTTGCCTCCTTTCCCCCCTCTGTCTCAGCAGGTCTGGAATTGCCTATGTTTTATGCCCTGGCTTTATCAAGAAACCCAACAATGACAGGAGGGTGAGCAAATGCGTTTAAATGCTCCTAACTGAGCTGCAATGAGCTTTGCTGTGTCTGTGCTCTGTTTTGCCCTTATTGCAGCCCAAAAGCATGAAGAGCCCAAAAGCATCAGAAGAGCCCTGCTGGATCAGGCCAAAGGCCCATCTTGTCCAGCTTCCTGTATCTCACAGTGGCCCCACCAGATGTGTCCGGGAGTGCACGAGACTCGATCTCTGTCTCCTGATCCTACTCCCCTGCATCTGGCCCTTGAAGTACCCCGGTTTTAAGCCTGGAGATGACACATCTCCATCATGGCTTGTCACCTGTGATGGACTTCTCCTCCATGAATCTGTCCAATCCCCTTTTGAGGGCCCCCAGGCCAGATGCCATCACCACCTCCTGTGGCATGGAGTTCCACAGACTAACAATGCACTGGGTGGAAAAAAATCTGAAAGCAGCCCTTCCCTTTGAGATAACTAAGACTCCCGGAACACATGTTTTGAAGAACTTTGCCCGATGAAAAGCCTTTCTGATGACTTCCCCCCAGGGCCTTCTGGGTGAGCATCACACAGGCGGAACGAGGCCTTAGGATCATGCTACCAATACCCTCTGCTGCCAGCCGCCCACAAATTGAGGGCACTGCGGTGCCATGTGCCAACCGGGCACCAAGGAATGAGCTCCTCGTTAAACTGGGAAAGATGCCAGCAGGGGTCTCGGAAGAAATGGATTTCCCCAACCACTGTGGCTTGGATCCACCAAGATTGCTGTATCCATGGCAGGCACAAACTCTCCCCTGGCTGGACACCAGCAGTCCAGGGCCCTTGCTCTTCAGAGGGAAAGGGTGTTTGTTCTGTGGAGCACCCAGAGGCATGCAAAAATGTGAGTCTCCGGAAAGTTCAAGCCAGGGCCGGGTGACGACTGCCCAGAAAGGTCAGGCGCAGCAATGCAGGGGGGGGGGGGAAATGCCCTGCCTGCCTTCGGTTTGCCTGAGCAAACCGAACCGGGTTCACACTTAGAATGATCGAATCATAGAATCAGAGAGTTGGAAGAGACCTCAAGGGCCATCTAGTCCAACCCCCTGCCATGCAGGAACCTCCATCACAGTATTTCGGACAGATGGCCATCCAGCCTCTGCTTAAAAACCTCCAAAGAGGGAGACTCCACCACCCTCCTTTGGGGCAGCATCTTCCACTGCCGAACAGCTCTAACCGCCATGAGGTTCTTCCTAATGTTCAAATGAAATCTCTTTTCCTGTCGTTTGAAGCCATTGCCCCGAGTCCTAGTCTCTGAAGCCATGGAAAACACTTTGCACAGATTTGCACGCCGAAAGCCTTCAGGAAGGAAGAATCGCAGCTCTGAATCTAGATTCCCTCCCTCCCTCCCCCTCTCTCTTTAAGATCTCAAGTGCTTTCTAAATCACACCCTCCCCAAACGGCCAGCAGCGGGCTCCCGGTTTTAAAGAAATGGGTCAGATGGCGCAGGTGGCAAACGTGACGGAGGAGAAAGAACCTGCTGTATTTGCAGAAAACGCCCGTGAAAAGGGAGATGAATGAGCCACTCTTGTGTACAGGTGCCACATTTTCAGAGTCGGGAAGGGAGGGGGGCAGATCTTGGCTCAGTCGGGTCACGTTGCCGGCATGACTTGGCACATTTTCCCAATGCCGCCTCACGCTGCCACGCAGAGGGCTGGAAAACAGCTGCCGTCGCCCACAATAAATCTTTATTTATTTGTCTCCAAGCCCTTCCTTGCCTGCCGATGCTCAAAGGTAAGAATAAAGTGTCTGTGGGGGGGTGCAGCCTCCGCTCTGGCTGCAACCAAGCAGCCCACGTTTAGGTCTCTGGATGCCATGGACACCACCCAAACGCTCCTCTGCAACCCGCGGGCATGTGAAAGAGGGCCTCAAGTCCTCTCCCTTCTTACAGCCATGCAACTGGAAAACAGACACACACCCAAACGACCTCTCTAGCAAGGAAGAATGCCTGGTGCCAACATGGCTGAGCCCTGCGTCTATCAAAGGAAACTCGGGCATCTCTATACTGCTCTAATTCCTCCCAGGGCTAGTCCCAAAATCTTTTTCTTTTGGTACCTGCCCTAAGCACATCCAATCTCGCCTGATTTTGGAAGCTAAGCAGGGTCGGCCCTGGTTAGTCCTTGGACGGGAGACCACCAAGGAAGACCAGGTGCTGTAGGCGCCTGGAGGAGGAACTGGCAAGCCACTCCAGTATTCCTGCGAAGAAAACTCCACGGACATGCAGTCACGAAGAGTCGGTCACGACTGTAACGACATAACACACACACACACTCCTTAAACCCCAGGAAGAGGGCAGAGGTGTCTCCCCTCTCCTGAGTTGGTGTTTGCAAGAAGAAGAAGAAGAAGAAGAAGAAGAAGAAGAAGAAGAAGAAGAAGAAGAAGAAGAAGAAGAAGAAGAAGAAGAAGAAAACCAAGAAGAAGAAGAAGAAGAAGAAGAAGAAGAAGAAGAAGAAGAAGAAGAAGAAGAAGAAGAAGAAGAAGAAGAAGAAGAAGAAGAAGAAGAAGAAGAAGAAGAAGAAGAAGAAGAAGAAGAAGAAGAAGAAGAAGAAGAAGAAGAAGAAGAAGAAGAAGAAGAAAGATCTCTGCTCCAGAGGGATGGCACACAAGCTTTGCAAAGCTTCAACCAGCCAGGAATGGAAGAATTCAAAGCCTCCACATCTTCCCACACAAGACTAGAAGTCTTGACCGGTGTTGTTGTCCTGAATTCGCATCCAGACATGCAATAAGTCTATGGAGGGACCTTCTTTTCCCACCCCACCCCAAGGGTTGCTTTCACCAGCCGGGCCAAGGCAAACCGAACACTGCCATGTGCCATGCTTAAATCATGTGCCACATGCAGAATTCTTTGGGGACGACCCCCTCGTACTCAGCCGAGGACAAGGGGAACTTTCCAAAACCTTGCCCCATGATGCAAAGCATGAGTGCCAGTGAACCCCACTCATCCTGCAGCGTGGTCATCCTAACCCTTAACCCAACCCTAGGGCTGACCACGATTTAAGCACCCATCCCTTAACATCAAGGCCCCGTCCGCCACCCCAATTTAAATTTCACTGCTGTTATCCAATAGATCACACGCCTCCTTGTTTACCCGTGCGAGCGCTCTCTGTGTTTTTCTTCCCTTCTCCTAACAACAATCACCACTTTGTCGCCGCGAAACATTCACACCCACGTCCTGTACCAGTTTCTCTGCCAGGCAGTGCCAAGCTCGGGTTGGGGCCAGGCCTGCATTTGTCTTGAGAGCCCTAGCTACTATTTTCACTGTTCTATTGGGAGAAGCAGGAGGGGAAGACCCGGGAAGGATAACAAAGCAGGATGGCAGCGTGGCTTTACCAACAACACCCCTGTAAGGCGGGCCACGGATTATGCACAAGGGGGAAAACTGGCAGAGAATGTCTGAAGTCACACAAAGGGGTTCAGGAGGATCTGTCTGGGTTTCTCAACCCTACATCACAGCCTTCCTCATCATCATGCAAATAAAATTCCTTCTGTTTTGGTTTTATTTTTTATTTATTTTTTAAACCCACAATGCATTCGTTGTTCATGAAATGCCAGGGACCAAATGCCAGGCATGAGGTAGGATTTATATGTTCATCAAACGGGGCGGATTAAAAAGGGCAGTTTTTATTTATTTATTTATTTATTTATTTATTTATTTATTTATTTATTTATTTATTTATAACAGTGGCACCCCCGTATCCACTGATTCAGTTATCCACGGTTGGCAGAGGAAAAAATTAAATAATTCAGCAGCCACAAAGCAAGCTATTGTCACAAATAGCATCTGTAAAGCAAGCTACTGTCACAAACAGCAGCCGTAAAGCAAGCGACTGCCTCAAAACAGCAGTCATAAAGCAAGCTACTGTCAGGAAACAGCAATTTGGGGGTGGGTGGGCTGGCGTTCCCTCTTATCCACGGTTTTCATTATCCACGGGAAGGTCTGGAACCAATCCCCAGCGAATACCGGGGTCCTACTGTATTTATATTTATAAATGTTGAGTTTTTAAAGGACAGGCTTTCCAAAGGCAGCCCTCTGCCGAGGCACACAACCCAAATGCCAGCAACCCAACCTCACCCCATGCCCTAGCTACCCATGTTCAGGCTCAGTGCCCCCTCGGGGTACAAGACACGCCAAGTCTCCCCCCCACACACACACAAACCCTGAAAGGGGAACAGAAAGGGTCCAGGCTGCCGATTAATACGTGATGCAGCCTTTTATTAAGTAGCCTCGTGGCACAGTGGTTAAATGCCTGTACTGCAGTTAAAACTGTGCTCACAACCTGCGGTTCGATCCCCGGCAGAGGGCTCAAGGTTCACTCAGCCTTCCATCCTTCCATGGTTGATAAAATGAGTACCCAGTTTGCTGGGATGGGGGATGCAATGTGTAGCCTGCATTTCTGTAATTAAAAACTATAAACCGCCCAGAGACTACTTGAAGTGGTATGGGGCAGTACATAAGCAGAACACTTTTTTTTTTTGCTTTAAAACGCTTTTTCGGCGAACAACTGAGCGTTGTAATCATTTGCTATTCCGAAGGAAGGGGAGTCCCGGTGGCATGGCCAAATGGAAGAGACAGGCATTCCCTGAAATCTGGGGAAATTGCAGGTTAAAAGAGCACATTGCTTGCGATGGCAACAGAACAACCCTCCCCCCCGCCCCGCACACACACACACACAAAACACAAAACACAAATGCAAACATTGCTGCACAGAGAGGTGGGCGAGTCGTAGCTCCTCAGGGTGATGTTGGATGGGGGTTGCCATGGCGATGCCCATGGATCAAAATAGGGCCCTGTGAGGGGATGCCACCGGACCCAACCTCCAGGAGAAATCGGCTGGCCTTGCCCTCTTTCGTCCACCCCACCCCACCCGTCAAGCCCTCTAGAACTTGTCCCTTCTTCCAAAAATATTATATATATATATATATAAACACAAGGCCGGCCTTCTCAAGAAGAGGTTCTTTGCCATATCTCCATGGCAACAGAAAAAGGTTTCGCATGGCAAGCAGCAGATACACCATTTTGTGGCTTTCTGCGTGCACCCCCCCCCCCCGAATTCTTCCCCTCCACCCCCTCCCAGAAAACCCACACGACATCTGCCAAAAAACAGCACTGAGGTGCTTTTTTAGACAACCCCCCCCCCGGGAACACTGCACAAAAGGGAGAAAAGATGCAGGAAGAAGCTGGCTTCAGACCTGCACCGCAAAATATCAGTCCACCCTGTTCTCATGCCTGCAGCAGACTGGTTTGCAACAATTAAAAAAAAATCACCTCTGCCCTTTTTCAGTTTGTTGACTTAAAGGCTGGTCATTAAAAGTGAGCTTTTCTGATCTGGGTGTTCCTGGTTCATTCACCTTCTGCTTCTCGTGCCCTGTGCCCTAAAACACACACACACACACTATGCACAACCTTTTAATGGGGCAAAGGGTGAGCTTTCTGCCTAGAGGGAAAAGTTACACATGGCTTTCTTAGGCCAAGACTAAAAGGGAGTGACCGATAGGCAGGAAATCAAAGAGAGATAAAAAGACAGCACCTCGTCGTACACAAAGAACGCATCGTGCACCTGTGGGACTCACTTCCACAGGATGCAATGACAGGGGGGAAACCATGTGAAGCCGGAGTTCATATGTGCCATGTAATGCCCCTGCACATCAAGATTTTAAAGAGAGAGATGGTCAGACACAGAGCCTCGCACATAGAAAGCTAGCACATCACGGCCAAGTCTTCTCAAGGCTATAAATGTTCCAAACAGAAAGGATTATGGTGAGAGTCGCTATCCCTGTGATGTCCAGGGAGTGTCCAAGCATACAGGAAGCTGCATCAGTTCCTCCCAATTCTGTCCATTCACATCTTCCTCAGGAGTTGGTCCTTTGTAGAGCTAATGGCTCTTAACTGCATATATCAGACCAAGCCACCCCGAAACGCTTTGGGAGGAAACAGGGCCCTTCCATCCCAAATCTTCAGGTATCGGGAAGACTGCGGCTAGGTTTGGAGGGGAATGAGCTGATGCAAAAATCCAGGTTTGATCCTGCACAGACCCACACACACACACACTCGCACACACACAACTTCTCGTCCTCACAATCAAAACCTAGAAAAGCGGCTTTCTCCAGCCAGGGAGGAAAAAGTGGGGGGGGGGGGAGGGAAGTGATTTCCTATCCCGCTGGTTAAGGAACAGTGTGTACCTTGGTTCCGCTTAATTGATAACAATTAACCAAGCAGCAGCCACAAAGAGAAGGCCGTAATGGCCTTAAAACAGATGGGGGAAATTAAAAAGCCACAGAACAAACATATGCAGTGCCTCCGAAGGCCCACGCAAAGCCGCCCTGCAAACTTGGCCGGGCCAAGGCTTTGCTGTGGTGGCTTTACACCGCCCCGCGGACAAACCAACGCCACTGTGTGCCACGGCACCACAGAGCAAGCTGTGAATTCGGCGATGCGTCTTCATTTTTGTCAAAAATGAAGGTACAGGGATGCCTGTGGACGGAAGTGGGTAATCAAGATCCCTGCGTCGGCATCGGGAGTCTTTGTCACAATCTAAACCCACGACTCGGGGATCGGGTGGGGTGGGTTTGTTTTGAAAACGGCAGGCACCTGGCGGCATCCGGAAACTTTTGTGGGCCACAGTTCTCATGCACACACCCCCCCCCCGTGGTTCCCACCCACAAAACGTGGCAGGATACAGGAGACCTCGAGCGATGTGGCTATCCGCCTTAGAAATGAAAACGCACGGAGCTTGGAGTGACCATGTCTCCTGGAGTTCCACCAGGCCCAAACCAGAGGAAGCAAACGATACAACAGTGGTGGCAAACCTTCGGCCCTCCAGATGTTTTGGACCACAACTCCCACAGTCCTTTGTCACTGGCAATACAGGCTTGGGGTTCTGGGAGCTGTGGTCCAAAACATCTGGAGGGCCGAAGGTTCGCCACCACTGCTATACAATGTTAAGGGCCAGTTCCATCTTTAAAGAGAAGCTGGAAGGTCCCTGGTCAGAAATGATCTTGATTTTTTTTCTCCAAGGACAAGGGTGGGGTAGGCTAGATGACCTTTTAGGTCTCTTCTCACAAGGTTCTGGCTCTAGATTCCAGAACAGGAGACGGCGCAACACTTTTCTGAGGCCTGAGCTCCGTCTCCCCGACTTGAGGGAAAGGAACTCTGTAGGCACAGGGGTACGTCCCCCTGACCATCCGGGCTTCCAAACTGAGATTTTGTCCAGCTTCCCAGGCAGCCCTTCACCTTTATTTCAAACGATGCAAGGTTGTTGTTGTGGGTTTTTTTTTTTTTTTTAGCTTCAAAAAGCTTCTGCAGCATTAATCCCAAAGTCTTACATCTTGGAGTCCTGGAAATAGCCTGCGCTATTCCTTCATTATAATGCACATAAATTAAAAAGAAAAAGTAAAATAATGAAGGGGGTGGAATGCAGAGAAAATGGGTACAGCCAGTAGGAAGGTGAGGAACCTTTCCTGCCTGTGTGGGATGAGCACAGAAGCCGAGGGAGGAAACTTGATCCCTGAATCTCAGCCTGGCAGTCGGGCGACGTCCCGAGGCTCACGATGCAACCTGCACAGTGCCTCTGAACATGCACAGAGTGCCTTTCTCACACCCACCAGTCCCAGCTCCCACGCCAGCCGAGGGGCAGGATGCAAGTGTCCAGATGCAGCTGAATGACAACTCCCACGGTTCCTCGCCTCCCGCTGTGCTGTCTGGGGCCGATGGGAATTGTAGTACCTCAGCTCGGAGAAGGGGCAGGACGGGTCCCATTCCCCACTCTTTTTTGGACGCGCCTGGGTCGAGAGGTTGGCAAACTAGCTGAAAACCCCAGAGGCAAAGCCGGGCTCCGGCAGCCCAAACTGCCTTGCCCGAGCTCGGGATTTTGGTGGTGGGGTGGGAGCATTTCCTAGTGGTGGGAACCAAAGGCGTAAAACGCCAGCAAACGAGCTTTTGGGGAAGAGAGGCCACCCCTTAAGAAAAGGTGGGGAAAGCTTCAAAAGCTGGAAACATCACTCAATGGTCCAGCTTGAGGTCCTGTTTTACCCCATCGGACAAACCTGGTTGCCCGCTAGGAGATGTGTGTGTGTGTGTTGTGTCATTACAAATGTGACCGACCCTTCGTGACCCCACGTCAATGGAGTTTTCTTGTCACGAATACTGGAGTGGTTTGCCAGTTCCTACTCCAGGCGCCTACAGCACCTGGTATTCCCTGGTGGTCTCCCATCCAAGGACTAACCAGGGCTGACCCTGCTTAGCTTCCGAAATCAGGCGAGATTGGATGTGCTCAGGGCATCTAGGCAGCCCGCTAGGAGAGAGAAGTGCAGATTTCCATAGAGGCGGGGGAAACGGGGAGACCCTGCCCCAGTTGCAGAATTAATCCCGGGGCCAAAACAGAGAGAAATCGGGGACGGGAGGAAGCAGCAGGAGATGGGTGGGTGTGTTGGGGTGGGAAGGAACGGGACACAATACCGTGTTTTCCCGAAAATAAGACAGTGTCTTATATTAATTGTTGCTCCCAAAGATGCACTAGGTCCTATTTTCAGGGGATGTCTTATTTTTTCATGAAGGAAAATACGGTACACATTTATTGTTATCTTATTATGGGGAGGCCTTATTTTCGGGGGATGCCTTATATTTCAGTGTGGGGCAAAACTGTAAGTAGGTCTTATTTTCGGGGGAAGTCATTTTCGGGGAAACAGGGTAATAGCCATGTCATGAACTGTTTTCAGCAGTTCCATCTGTGAGTGTGTTTATATCTCCCCCCCTCCCTCCTGTAGCCCAGCAAAGCCTGATCAGCAGAAAGAAATGCATCACACACAGAGAGACTGACCACACTGACCCATATAAACATCTGGATAGGGAGGGGAATAAATATGGCACAAGGATGCATGCAAGCCGCCGGTCCAACGGTCCACGTGGTGGCCCTTGCACAAGCCGGGAACCATGGCTGGAGAAAATTGAGGATGATCCTGGGGGAAATCGGGGCACAGCCCGCCCCTCTCCCCAAAAATTCAGAACCGAGTAAAGAGAAAAGTGCCTGGCACCCAGGCCGTCGCCTGCACAGGTGAGAGGTTTAGCCCCTGTGGCCTCCCTGGTAGAGGCCAAAATAGAAAAGAGCTCGACCTGCAACCTCTGAGCCGGTCAAGAAGATGCTGACCAAAACCGGCATCTCTTTAGCCTCCCATCTCGCTCGCGTTCAAATAAGCACACAAAATCAGGGTCCCCCCCCCAATGTACCGGCACTTTAACTTGGCACTCGACTGCCTTAAGGGGGACAGCAACCTGCACCTTTTTTTAGAGGACCTGTTGATCACCATCCTTAAAAAAAAACTTAGGGAGACACTGCTTGGATGCGGAGACCATATAGTCAACCAGCTCTTAATGACACCCCCCCCATCCCAGAGGGTGGTGGCAAAGGCTGTGTCTGATTGCAGACCCACCATATCTGGAGTAAATGTTTAATCACACATTTCCTTGTTCCTGGGACAAACAGATGGCCCGACCCATCAAGACAGGCTGGAAGGAAGGAAGGAAGGAAGGGAGGGAGGGAGGAAGGAAGGAAGGAAAGAAGGAAGGAAGGAAGGAAGGAAGGATTTTTGCAAAGCAGTTTTCTTTTCTTTTCTTTTTTCTTTTTTTTTGCACAAATTTCAAATGTGTATCTGCGTGCCTGTGTGCATGCAAAAAAACCAGTTGCATGCATTTTTTCACTAAATAAACAAGTCCTGAAATAGGAAACATACATAGAAACACGTGCAATCTTGCCCAACAGAGAGAAAATCTCTCCATTTTTACAAGAAGCAAAAGATTCACGCACCTGATCCGGAGGAACCCTGACTGCCCCCTCCAACCCCTCTGCAAATTCCAAAGGGACACCATCTGAAGTTCTTAAGCATTGACATCGGGCATTAAAACCCTTGCTTCTTTAATATGCATTTTAATATAAGTTTATTTATTCATTATACCACCACCCTGGCTTTCTGGTAATGATCTGAGGGCAGCGTAGCTGAGGTGAACAGAGATCGTAAGAACATATAAGAACATAAGAAGAGCCCTGCTGGATCAGGCCAAAGGCCCATCTAGTCCAGCTTCCCGTATCTCACAGTGGATCCACCAGATGCGTCTGGGAGCGCACGTGACTAGATCTCTGTCTCCTGATACCCACTCCCCTGCATCTGGCCCTTGAAGTAACCTGGTTTTAATCCTGGAGTTCACACATCTCCATCATGGTTTGTCACCTGTGATGGACTTTTCCTCCAGGAATCTGTCCAATCCCCTTTCAAAGGCATCCAGGCCGGATGCCATCACCACACCCTGTGGCAGGGAGTTCCACAGACTAACAACACGCTGGGTGAAAAAAATATTTTCTTTTGTCTGTTCTCACTCTCCCAAGCCTCAATTTAAGTCTATGTCCCCTAGTTCTGGTATTGTGGAGAAGAGTGTCCCTCTATCCACTTGACTCATGCCCTGCAATATTTTGTAAAGAGCCCCAAATGTTTTAACCATTCCTCGTTACGGTGCCCGGAGGAACTAAGCTTCAGCCCAGCAAAGTCCCAAGGTGGGTTCTCCTGCCCCTGCAAAATGGGAATTCAGCCTCTCTGCAAACACACCCATCCTATTCAATTAATGGGAAACCGTCCTCTTTAGTCTAACAAGGTGGACACGTCCAGGAAAGCTCCCATTAAAACAACAACAACAACAACAACAACAGCAGCAGCAGCAGCAGCAGCAGCAAGCAGCAGCAGCAGCAGCAGCAGCAGCAGCAGCAGCCTTTAAGGGGGCACCATGGATATGTGTCTTTGGTTTGTTATTTTGATTTTGCTTCCATTCTGTTTTTTAACCATAATGTCGTCATTGAAGAGGGGTACTACCGGATATTTCAGGCAGGAGCATCAAAATTCATAAATATCCTTGTAAGAAAAGGAGAGAGAGAGAGAGAGAGAGAGAGAGAGAGAGATTTGGCAGCTAGAAAAGCAGCCATTGCAAAGAGTCTTCCTTCTAAAAATCCTTCCTCCGAGCCGTGCACACTAAATGCAAAAGAACCACGCAGGATTGCCACAATTCCAAACCAGCCACGAAGAGCCTTAGCATCATGGTGCCAGCAGTTCCGCAGGCTAACACGTCACCACCAACTGTTGCGCAATGAAAGGACTCTCCCTTTGGGACTTGTTGCGTTTTTTTTTTCCCCAACCAGTGGGCTGTTTATTTTCCAAAAGATGCACAGATGATTGGTGGTGGTTGTTTTTTAAAGACATCCTTCCGGCACCTGCTCAGGTAGTGAGAAATCAGGTGCAGGGAGCTGGTTGCGTGTGTTTGTGTGTGTGGAGGGGGGGTTGTGTGTGTGGTTATGTGTGTGTGAAACCCGGCCTTCGGAATACCCGCCACCGGCTCCATCCAAGCACAAGGCAGATTTAATTCCATTTCCCCCCCAAAATCCTTCCCTGCAGATTTCCGGCTCCAAAGTCAGCTGGAATAATACATAAATATAACCAGTTGGGAGGATGGTGGGGGGGAAGTGTTTTGCTGACATGGGAGGCAAATGAGGAGCGGCCAAATGTACCCCCACCCCCCTTATTTCACCCACAAAACAAGACAACACCCATAACCGTAACAACAACACCTCCCTAGAAAGGACCCCCCACCCCCAGCATCTTTCCTGATCCTCCCACCAAGCTCAAACAAAGAGGAGGGAGCCTTTCTCAAATTCTTTCCGCACCAGAATTTATCTAAATTTAAAAAGGGGGGGTGTTTAATTGCACCCCAACCGCAGAAAGATTTTATAAACATCTTCTCAGCCAAAGGACAACTTGATGCAGAGGTGGCGTGGGGTGGAGGAAACAGAGTTCCATCCTCAATGCAGATTTATTGGATACTGACTTACTTCTTATTTATTTACAAAAAAAAAAAAATTAGCCGCCCCACTAACCCCCCCCATAGCTATATAAAAGGGACGGGTTTTTTTTGTTTTTCGGGTTTTTGTGTGTTTTTTGTTTGTTTGTTTGTTTGTTTGTTTGTTTGTTTGTTTGTTTTCTTTCCTCCACTGCCCCTTGGAAATCAGAGGACCCACATACTTCAATAAATCCGAGATGCTCTCTTGGCCGGAAGGTTTGCATGCTGGGTGGGGGTGGGAGAAGATCCAGATGAATAGGCCTCAATAACCCCCCCCTCCACACACACACACACACACACACACACACACACACACACACACACACACACACACACAAGGCACAAAACACCCCCTCCTCTTTTTGCCTGCAAGACTCCGATCATCCAAGCTAGTTTCTGCAATCTCTCGGAGGTTTCCCTCCACCCGCTTGTAAAAAAAATTATAATAAAAAAAACCTTCCACTTTCCCGGGGGAGGGGGGGGCAACACAGACCCAAATCCGACCCCCCCCTCCTCCTTGTTTTCAGCCCGCCCCCGCTGCAAATCCGATAGCTACTAACCGGGCCCCGTCGCTTAAGGGTGACGTTCTTCCACAGCAGAAGGTAGAGTTGATGTAAGAAGCCCATCGTTTTGGCTGGCTCGGGCGATGCATCAGCTGCAAGGCATTGGGGGGCTGGCGGCGGCGGCGGCGGCGGGGGGGGGGGGTATAGATTTTTTTTTTGGGGGGGGGGAGGATCAGGGCTCGGCCTAGAGCCAGCGGGCTTCTTGCATCGTCTTCCCCCCCCCCCTCGCCGCGGCCGCTCCAGGGGCCCAAACCCGAGGCGGTTTCTACTCCTCGATCCGGCTTTTGTCTCTTGCAAAGGGGGGGGGGCAAAGGAAAGGTTAAAATGCAAGCCCCCACCCCACCCCACCCCCCCGCCGCCTTCTTGCTGCTCCTTGACACCTCTGGGAGGCAAGGGAACCGGGTTTCGCCACGATCCGGAGCCGATCCGGAGCTGGCTTTTCCGAAGCAAACCCGGCGGCGCGTCCTCCTTCCCTTTCGGTGCGTAAAGGAGCCTCCGATGCGCCTTGGAGCCACCCAGAAAAAATTAAAAAAAAAAGAGCTCTGCTCGCCTCTCCTTCCGCCGCCGCCGCCGCAGGCTCGACCGGTGGCACTGCTGCCTGCCTGCCTCCCTCCCTCCCCGAGCCTCCCGTTGCGGCACCGGATAGCCCGAGGGGGGGGGGGTCGGTCGCCTGGCCAGCCTCCGATCCGCTGCGCCCGCCTCCTTCCCTGCTTCTCCAAAGCCCAAGCCGCGGACTCTTAAAGAGGCAGCTGGCTGGGATTTGAGGCTGGGGATGGGGGGGGGGGGAAGCAGGGGATGGGCGATTCCCCACCCCACCCCAGCAACAGGGCGCCACACGATCCGGTTGCTCCCTCGCCATCATCATCATCCTCCCCCCCCCTCCTACAAAGGATGCCTGCGCCCGCCCTGATGCTCCTGGTTGCGCGAAACAACAGAAGAATCGCGCTCCTTTCTCCATCACTCACCACCACCCCTCGTTGGGGCTTCAAGGCGCTAGTCCGCGTGAGGCTTGCCCCGGCTGTGGTCAGAGGAACCGCTTTTAAAATCGTCTCGTCGGGTTCCTTTCTTCGCCAGCCATCATCCCAGCCTTTGGTTCATCAATCATCAATCATCATCATCATCATCATCATCCCATTTACTCGTCCAGGCTCCTGGATTTGAAATATCTCCTAGCCAGCCTTAACTTTGGAAGAGGCTTCCAAGGTTTTAGAAAGTCAATAGGAAACTGGCCATTTATAGCAAGTTATTTTTCTAGCCCGTAGGGGTTTTTAAAAATGAGAAGGCCCAGAATCCCCTGCTGGCTGGGCTGGCTGGCGCAGCAGGATGGGTGTTGTTGTCCACAAGCGTAACTCGGATAAAAGATTTCTTAGCTGTTGTAAATGGGGTGTTTCATCTAAAACCCAGACTTTGGGGGGGTGTTTAAAACTTGTTTCCCAGCCTGGAAAAAGGAACCAGATTTCCAGAGAATCAAAATATTATGGTGCCCCAGCCTTGATTCTTCCCACATACCCGAGTTGGGGTGGGGGAGGTCAGAGGCCTGGCAGAGATGCTGTGTCAGGACAAGATCCAGGCCAGCATCATACGCAGCAGGGGGTGGTGTGATGATGACGATGGTCCCCTGGAGAGTAAGAACGAGGGACAGGGACCCCTCCCCTAGGAGTGACCCAACTGGGTAGTGAATTGTGGCAGAAAGAAGAGACTGAGCCGAGGTGGGGCTGACCCAAGACTTTTTGCTGCCCGAGGACAAACTCTGCCTGACTCCGGGCCCTCCACAACATACCCACCTGCAAAGCTGGCCTGACCTTCAGTAGCACCTTCTTGATGTAGTCCAGGAACCATCGCCCCCCCCCCCACGACCCACATCCACCCATCTACTCCCCACAATTTTAGTTTACTGGCTCAGAACGTGGAGAAAATTCAGTTTTCCAGACTGTAGGCTCACAAATCAGATTTAAAATGGCAGGATGCAATGCTTAAGAACGGCAGCATGGAGAGATGAAATCGCATACTTTTCCTGCAGCAAACTTTAAGACTCAGGGCTTTTACTTCTGTGTCCATTTCCCACCAAAGTCGGGCACCGAGGACAGGGTAAAACTGGAATTAACCTCTATATTATTATAATTGCCACCTCTGTGGCAGAAACAGGAAGTCTCCCTAGATCAGTGTTGGTGAGTCTATGGCACGGGTGCCAAAGGTGGCACTCAGAGCCCTTTCTGTGGACGCCCGACATCGGCCCTTCACAGCCACCTGTATTGAGGTTAAATTGCTGTATTGCCACTTTGCAAAAAAAAAAAAAAAGTGGGTTTTGAATCGCACTTTGTGCACTCGGTCTAGGATCACCATCACTGACCTAGATCAACAATGCCTTGTTTAAAAAAAAACACCTGGAAACCTGTAAAACACACACATGCACGTGCACACACACCCACCCCACCCACCCACCCACCCACCCACCACACACACACACACACACACACAGATCAATTTATCAAAGACTGATCTCACGGCGCCCCCTGGAGGGAAAACAGGGAAACTGCAGGCTCTTGGGAACAGTAACTTTTTTGACCCCCAAGGGCATTAAGGAAAGAATCTCCCACTGCTGTCCAAAAGAAGATGGTTATTCAGGCCACGTCACCACCACCAAGGGGGCCACAGGAGCAAATTTAGAAAGGGATGCAGTGCCAGCCTGCCCCGGGGCAAATAAAATACTGTGGTACCTTGTATAAAGGAATTAATTCGTTCCAAATGAAATTATGTTAAGCAAATTTTCTTTTATACAAATTTTTCCCATAGGAATGCATTGAAAATGGAGTAATCCCATTTTTATGTTGTACAGATTTGGCCCATAGGCAATTCTGTTGAGCAAATTTCCCCTATCTCCGGAATATTTTATGTTGTACAAGTTTTATGTTATACAAACTGTTTGTTATACAAGGGTACACTGTAAAGTTATTTTAGCATTTCTGCATTAATCTGCCTTTCCAAAGCCCTTTGAGCTGGGGGGGGGTTCGTTGTGTCATCTTGTGGCAAGGAGTTCCACAGGCAATGCAAATTGGGTTTTTTCCCCTCCTCCTAAATATAGCGTTCCTTTTTCTAGAGACAACTTCTGAAGAAGCTTCAACTGCATAGATTTCTTCCAGCTGTGTGGAGCAGCAGAGGCAGCCTGGTGATGGTGGTGGTGGGGAACCACCACCCAACGTTAACTTTTCTGTCATCTTCAAATTCAAATAAAACAACAGCCCTCATTCAATCTACCTCATCTCTCTCCTTGCTTTTTATTAAGACTGGATGGGGCTTTTCAAAACGTGGCAACCGGAACAACGGTTCCGAAGTCGTCTTTTTTGTTTAATTAAACGGTTTAATTTAATCAGTTCTCTTCTGGTATCTGAGCAATTGGGCAACTTCTATCCAGGAAAAAAAAAGAGGGGGTTAAGGTTTCCACCTAAGCTCTGATCTATCCGATTGCAGGAGCTGGCGGGGGAGTGCAAACCTGTTCAAAAAGTGTACGTTAAAGAAAAGACATAGGCAGGAAACCACTGTGTAACCAAGGTGTGAAGAAGAGAAAAAAAAGCTGGTGTTGAAGTTTTGGCCAAAAAAAGAAGAAGAAGAAGAATCGCTGAAACAGAGATCAGCCACAGGGGCTATTTCATCTTTTGCCGCACTCTCCTGCCCAGAAAATACAATAAAAGGACAACAAATCGAGAAATCCTCAGAGGTCAATCTCATGGTTTCCAAGAGGAAGCTGAGGACAAGGTAATTTTGCTACGGAGTTCTTGAGAGTTTTCCTTTTTTTAACGGCTGAGGCACTGATTTCTTTCGCTAAGATGCCACCAACATTAAGGAACAAATTAAATAATAATAATAGGTGCTAGATTGGTTTTTGAAAACAAAACAAAACCAAAAGTACTACTTGCCCAGAATTTTAAGCAATATTTGGTTCATCGAGTCTTTTTCTTCCTTCCTTCCTTCCTTCCTTCCTTCCTTCCTTCCTTCCTTCCTTCCTTCCTTCCTTCCTTCCTTCCTTCCTTTCTTTCTTTTTCTTTCTTTTTTCTTTCTTTCTTTCTTTCTTTCTTTCTTTCTTTCTTTCTTTCTTTCTTTCTTTCTTTCTATTGAGTTGTTTTATGCTGATGTGTTTTTGAGAGTCCACAAAACAAATATTGCTTGAAATTCTAGGCAAGTAATTTTTAAAAAACAAAAACCTACTGCAGACATGCAAGAGAAATATTTATTTTATTATTTCTGCTATAGCAGATATGATGTATTCCAGTTTATTCCCCCCTCCTCCTTTTTCTTGTTATAACTCATATTCCCTCCATTGCTTTCTTTCTCTCTCCTCTCCCTGCCTGATCCATCTCATAGTGCTAATGAGAACTGAAGAGAGGGAGAAATCTTTTACATCCCACACCTTCTTTTTAATCCTGTGTGTATGTGTCATTACAGTTGCGACCGACTCTTCGTGACCCCATGTCCATGGAGTTTTCTTGGAAGGAATACTGGAGTGGTTTGCCAGTTCCTACACCAGGCACCTACAGCACCTAGTATTCCCGGGTGGTCTCCCATCCAAGTACTAACCAGGGCCGACCCTGCTTAGCTTCCGAAATCAGGCGAGATCATGTGCTTAGGGCATCTAGGCAGCTACTGTACCTCCAGATTAAAAACCTCTTGATTTCACAATAGATATGCCTTGAGTCCGTGTAAAAAGGGGCAAACAAAGATCAGAATTCTTTTGCTCCAGCACTGTCGCTGCTTTGTGATGGATGAAAAACAGAGCCGAGTACGTCGTGTTTCAGAAATGCCTTTCTATCACATTTGTATGTGTGGATGTCATTCCTTTATATTTTTATTTATGTCTTCTGCTGTGTTTTGTGGACTGCATGATTGGTGTCTCCCTTACATTTCAATAATGCCATATTGTGTTGCATGCAGAGCAGGCTTGGTTTTTATTCTTCTGCATTCCGTGAAGCAAATATGCAATTCATCTTAAAACGATTTTTTTTTAAAAAAAGAGCTGGCTGTGTTTAAAGCCTGGCTCCCCAAAAAGTTGGCTCACTTTCAGTCTCTTAGCTTTTCTCTTAGCTCATCCTTCATTCTTCATCACCTCTGGCCAGCTGGTTTTCGAAAAACCATGGGGGGGGGGTAGCAGAATGCCCTGGGGGTGCGTTTGACATTTCCAGACTAAACTGGGCGTTCCTTGCAACATTCAAACCGAGATCAGATCAGGATTAGCACTGTAAGATTAGGACCTGATGCATCAATAGGGAAAAGGGGGCCGACTGGCCGGGACTTTGGCCAAAGTCAAAAGGGTAGCCCAGAATTTGCTACGGGAAACCCACAACACCCCCCCAAAAAAAACCCAAACTCTTTCAGACCCATGGAAGAATTCAACACATGCTTTTTAAATATTCTCCTCCTGAGATTTGCTTGAGGATGGCACTGTCGGATTTGCGAAATAGGTATCCACTTTCCTTTTCCTTAAACAGGACCGGGTCGTTTTTGTTCTGGTCCGCCCGTGACGGGCACGGAGGCGGCTCTGAAAGAGGCCCCTAAATGCTTGCAATGAATGAACAAAAATGCACATATAAACAGGAAACCTCTCTGCCTTTTCATGTCGGGCCTGTGATGAAATAAGATGCCGAGCCTCCCAAGTGAGCGTTGCGAGAAGTGTGTTGGAGGTCACAGATCTGGTCACATCTGTTGCAAGAGGCAAATCCGGGGTTGGTTTTGCTCCTTCTTTGGAAACTCTTTGCAAAGAATCCTTGCATCTAGGGGAGTTTTCCAGCTGGCTGAAGTGTTGAGGGTGGTGGTGGAAGCCTGTAAGGTAGCAAAAACCTGAATGACTCCATCTTCACCCGGACTAAGTTCTCGGAGCCTTCTGTGCGACCCGGACCCGATGAAAACGCAAAAGCCTTGCGTAATGCCTGTCCCCTGCTTCTGAGATGGAGGTTGAGTCTTTTCTCTCTCTCTGTCTCTCACTTCTCTGTTCCTGCAGCCACCGGGAGTGAGGAAACCCGACAACTCGTAAGTCAGAAACGTCAAAAAGCCAAGCCCAGCTCAGCAAGTCTTGCTGGAGACAGAGTAATGAGATGCTGGGTCCTCTCTGGAAGAGGGATGCCTGCCCGGTGATGAGGTTTGTTGGCGTGGCCATTCTCTTCGTGGTGCTCTGGAATGGGGTTTTCCTCCGTCAGCGGCAGGGCCGCTTGGGGGGCTCCCCGACGCCCCCGAGGCCGCCCCTGACTGTGCTGATCTGGGACTGGCCCCAGGGACAACCTCTGGACCTCGCCGGCGACGTCTGTGCCAGGCTCTACCGGATCGAAGGCTGCCGCTTGACCGGAGACCATGGCCTGTACGCCCAGGCGGACGTGGTGGCCTTCCACCACCGGGAACTCGAGCAAAGCCGGGCCCGGATGCCGAAAGCGAAGGCCCACCCGGGACAGAAGTGGGTGTGGGTCTCCTTGGAGTCGCCCAGCCACGCCAAAGCCTTAAGGGGCTGGAACGGGACCGAGTGGGATTGGGTCATGACCTACAGGCGGGACTCGGACATCTTTGTTCCGTACGGGGAACTGGTCCCACGCGTGTCTGAGGAGACGGTGGCGATCCCGGAGAAGACCGGCTTAGTGGCCTGGGTCATCAGCCACTTCCGCCGCCACCAGGAGAGAGCGCAGGTGGCCCTCAACCTGTCCCGGCACCTTCGGGTCGACGTGTACGGCAAAGCAAGCAAGAAACCTCTCTGCCCAGGCTGCCTGTTGCCGACCATCTCCCGCTACAAGTTCTACCTGGCCTTCGAGAACTCCGTCCACCGGGACTACATCACCGAGAAACTTTGGCGCAATAGCCTCTTAGCCGGGGCCGTGCCCGTAGTCCTGGGCCCTCCCCGAGCCAACTACGAGGCCTTCCTCCCGGCCGACGCCTTCGTCCACGTCCGAGATTTCAGCTCCGTGGAGGACCTGGCTAGCTTCCTGGCCCACATGAATGAGAGCCGTTACCGGCGCTATTTCGACTGGAAGCGGCGCTACGCCGTCAAGGTGTACGACGACTGGCGGGAGCGGTTCTGCCTCATCTGCCGGCAGGATCCGCGCCGGCCCGGCGGAAAAGCCCGACCCAGTTTGGAGAGCTGGTTCCGGGATTAGGCGGGAGGGCGGGAGAGGAGTCGAACCGGCCGCAGAGGGGTTCGGCACCCTCTCCGAGGGTCCAGCAGCAAGAATTGCCTTTGCAGGGGTGTAGCTATGGAGGGGCAAGGGAGGGACATCTGTCCCTAGGCGCAGCACCTGGGGGAGCTGCCAGGGATGGCGTGGAGGGCTCCCTGGACGCTGACACTGGCTTCTACATGGTATCTTACGTGTCGGTGCTAGGTTGGTTTTTGAAAAAAACAAACCCAACAGTACTACTTGCCCAGAATTTTAAGCAATATTTGATTCATCAAATTTCTCTTTCTTTCTTTCTTTCTCTTTCTTTCTTTCTTTCTTTCTTTCTTTCTTTCTTTCTTTCTTTCTTTCTTTCTTTCTTTCTTTCTTTCTTTCTTTCTTTCTTTCTTCTCTTCTTTCCTTCTTTCTTTCTTTCTTTCTTTTTTTTTTTCTTTCTTTCTTTTCTTTCTTTCTTTCTTTCTTTCTTTCTTTCAAGTTGCTTTACACTGCTGTGTTTTTGAAAGTCCACAAAACAAACATTGCTTGAAATTCTAGGCAAGTCCTATTTAAAAAAGCAAAAACCTACTGCAGACATGCAAGAGAAATATTTATTTCATTATTTCTGCTATAGCAGATACGATGTATTCCAGTTTATTTCCCCACCCCCTCCTTGTGATGAACTCCCATGCCCTCCATTACTTTCTCTCTCTCTCCCCACTCCCTGTCTGATCCATCTCATATTGCTAATGAGAACTGAAGAAAGGGGGGAAAGTCTTTTACATCCCCCCACCTTCCTGGCCGCTGACACTGGCTTCTACATGGTATCTTAGCCCCTTCCTGTCCTTTTGGGGGTGGTGGTGGCAAAAACTGACTTACTGAAAACCCTTGCTTTGCCTCTGTGCCTTTGAACCCCCTCCTTAACTGGGGGGGGGTGTCCTACCCCATCCACAATTTATTTTGCAACTGGGTCGGAATGCGCTACGCCAGCTCTCCCTCCCTCCTCTGGGGCAGGAAAGGGGGGGCTTTCCTTCTTCTCTGCTACCTCTTGCAGTGGTGACCGAACTCTTGATGCTTGAGGTAAACCACTTCCCTTTGAGTTCTCATCAGAGCTGCCTCCTTTTCCTCCTCCTCCTCCTCCTCCTTCTGTCTGGAGCACTGGAGGAAAGGTGAGATATACAGTGGTACCCCGACTGAAGAGCAGCTCGACTGAAGAGCAATTTGACTTAACAGCAGAAAACTGTTTGCGTTTTAACTGCCGCCTTGCAAATTTTAGATATGGTCTGCTCAACTTACAATTTTTTTTCATTTTTTAAACTTATTTTTTAATTTTTTTTAGATAGGTACCCCGACTTATGAGTAGTTCCACTTAATAGCATGCATTTGGAACAGATTAAATTCATGAGTCGAGGTACCACTGTATATGCAAAAGTCACCAAGAATAAATCGTGCCAAAGGGTGTCACCCGCTCGGCTCATTCGGAATCTCTCCTCCCGACCTGAGCTGCTGTCATATCGAGAAATCTCGGCGCTTCCTCTTTACCCGGGCCGGAAACCAAGAAATGAATCACCCAGAGAAATGTTTGCTACAGACCCCAAATGCCAGATGGCTGCCTGGGTGCAAAAGTAATAATAATAATAATAATAATAATAATAATAATAATAATAATAATAATAATAATAATAATAATAATAATAATAAATAATAATAATAATAATAATGCTCCCCATCTGGTAGAAAAATAAGGGCTCCCTGGCGCTGGGGCTAAGAGACCAGCACATTCAACGGAAACACTTACCAGCAACACCAGTGCTTGGGTTGCCCCTCAAAGAGGCGGGCAAAGGCCGGGCGTCGGAAGCAATCGGGAGCATCCCAAAAGGAGCTTTGGAATAACGTGGCCCCTCCGTGGGGGATTCGTCTGTCTGTGTGAGAGAGAAACCAGCCAAGAAACCGCGTGGCTCGAGCAGCCCTCCCTCCCAGCGATCTAAATTCTTTCCTGGATTTCCCATCGACCGTATCGCACCCAATTCCACCCAAAATGGATCTCCTCCTTCAACGCCTCCAGGAATGTTGCAAGGAGCGCCACTTGAGCACCTGGGAAGGATGGAAGGCGGAGCGAACCTTGAGCCGGCAACTTGGGATTTGAAACACACACACACACAGGTCATGAGTACAGTTGTGGCTGCAGGACAGGCGTTTAACCGCCGTGCCGCTGGGCTCTCCCTCACGTTACACCCCACCTGCAATGGGCTGCCGGACTACAGGACCCATCAGCTCCAACTGGCACGCCGAGGCATTGCAGGAATCACAACGCAGAAACTCTGGCAGGGCCTGGCTGCCCGAGGTTGCTGAGACGGTGTCACCCGAGCCCAGCAACCTCTTTCAGCCTAGCCGACCTCACAAGGTTGTTGTGAGGATAAAACAAGGTTGTTGTGACCCGTCGCCTCCAGCACAGGGTTCAAGGCATGGGTTGCAAGCCTTTAAACGTGCATTAATACTTCCCCAGCTGTCAAATGGAATAATTTCACAGATTGGCAAAGGGGTGGACTAGATGACCCTTACGCTTTAACCGTCCACATCTACGCGTCTTTTAAACCTTCCCCTATGGACTGAACATTTAAAAAAAGTCACAGATTGGTTCGAAATTTGGTCGTTTAATAAAATGTTTGCCCTTTGTCGAGTAATACTAAACAGAGTCCATACCAGAACTGATCGGGAGGAAGAATGTGTCGTGTGGAGCAGACTGCAAGCGGGGGAGGAATCGTAGGTATATGGCTTCGCCCATTGCACCATCCTACCCCCCAGCCAGGTTTGGAACAAGGGGTTTTGTGACCGGCGGCCAGAAGTTTGCAGGTGCACAAGATCAGGTGGGTGGGTAGGTAGGGGGGGTCGTGGTTCTCTCAAGTTTCTGGTACAAGTTCCTTTGGTTTGGAGCCAGATTGAAAGACCCAATCCAGTTAGGGTCAAGTGAATGCATTCAGTTCCTCAGGCCTCACCCCTCTGGATTTTTTCCCCGCCCTAAAATAAAAACCTGCATTTCCAGCTGAAAGATCTGGGTTCAAGTCCCAGGGACTCATGCTACAGTGGGGCAGTGGGGGATGGTTATTTGGAAATAGCAGTCTGGATTTGCATGGCTGCACCCCAAGGGCATTTTCCTCAAAACCAGAATAAAAGCAGATACGAAGCCGACGAACCAATTATCCTACAGGAGAGTCATACAGTACAGTCCACCTAACCGTCATTTTAAAGGACATTTCAGGGCTCATGGGTTACACTTTAGGGGCAGGGTTACCACCACCACCCAGCCCTGGACATCCTATGCTCTGTTGGAGCATAAAGCTCCATGATCTTGGACATTTTGGGGGAGCGTGTGTGTGTGTGTGGGGAGGCAGACTATATTTCCCAGAATTCCAAAGCTGCCTCGGGGATTCTGGGATCGATAAGTCAATCCTGCAAACCTTGGAGGAAGGGGGTCACTTTCTCCTACTCATAAACGCCACTTTGTTTACAAAGTAATTCCCAGGATTTTTATTTATTTATTTATTTGCTTTTTTGGGGGGGGGGAGGGGAGGAAGCCGCAAAGGTGCAATTATATCCCCTCTCCGAAGGGTGCTTCCGTTAGCCTTTTTGCCTGTCAGAAGCGTGGCTCCTTCCGGCCTCAGTTTGCCCTGCCAGCCACCTGTAAAATGGGCCCACGTTGACCAAAGAGAAGTTTTGGAAAAGGAGGAAAGGAGACGGTGTGCCAAGACACAACTGCCTCCCTCCGGTCCAGATGCCTTACAGAAAGAGAGGGGCGGGTGAGGGCATTGGTCTCTCTCTCTCTCTCTCTCTCTCTCTCACACACACACACACACACCATTCACATCTTCCCGTTTAACATTTGGAGTTTGTTCATCATTTGGTGCAAAAGAGAACAGCACTGGATTGAAAGCCAACTTTTCGCACACGAGGGTCTCAGCGGAGGGCTCTTCCTTGATAGTCAGCCATTACAGTGAACGTGGGTCCGAGTGAAATCTTGCCTCCTCCCTCCTTCCCTTCCCTCCCTGCTACATCCCAAATCTCCCTCCACTGAAAATCATCATCATCATCATCATCATCATCTAGGTTCTTGGCCCTTGGAGCGGGCGAGAAGCAGCAAACCCGAGCCGCGGGGGGGTTGACGTGAGCGAGGACGAGCCGGTGCGCCCAGGCAGGCGTCCCAAAGCCAAGGAAGGCGGTGTTTTCGTTTGGAGAATTTACAATGCTGCAGGTGGGGGAAAGAAACAGCCCAGCGTCCGGGCGGGGTACAGCGGGCATTCTGAGATGCGGCGTTTCGGCATCGAGAGTCTACGGCGCGGCCGAACCGGCGGTGGCGAATCTGGCGATGGTCACGGGCGAAGCGGCACTGACGGAGGAGGGCGCAAGGAGTCGTCGTCGAAAAGGGGGTTCTTGACTTCCATCTCGCCCGTCTGCAGCGGGCAAGGGGGTGGCGAGAGGAGCCGGCAGGAGGGGAAAGAACAGAGACAGGAGAAAACCATCAGACCCACTGAAATGGGCTTCTGAGTTCAGCGCTGTCTTCCTTCCCCACCAGGTCACGCAACCCTATACATAGCATGGTCTCTGGTTCCCTCTAGTGGCCAGTTCTGGTAGTACAATGTGGAAAAATCTATTTCTGTTGTGTGTTTTTTCCTTTTACTATTTTACTATTGTTTTTAAGACCCTTGATATTAAAAATGTGCTCTTTTGGTTAAATTCACACACACAGCCCACCCGAGAGAGCACCTGCCTTGCCCAATCAACTGCGGACAGGAGGGTGGTGAGAAAGGGGGAGGGGGGACAGTTGTGGAAACAGGGGTCCCCAAAAGGCTCACCGGGGGGGGGGTATGATAGCTATGTTTAAATATTTGAAAGGATGTCACATTGAAGAGGGAACAGGTTTGTTTTCCATGGCTTCAGAGACTAGGACTCGGGGCAATGGTTTCAAACTACAGGAAAAGAGATTCCATTTGAACATTAGGAAGAACTTCATGGTGGTTAGAGCTGTTCGGCAGTGGAAGATGCTGCCCCAAAGGAGGGTGGTGGAGTCTCCTTCTTTGGAGTTTTTTTAAGCAGAGGCTGGATGGCCATCTGTCCGGGAATACTGTGATGGGGGTTCCTGCATGGAAGGGGGTTGGACTGGATGGCCCTTGGGGTCTCTTCCAACTTTATGATTCTATGATTTCTTTGCTAGTAATGAGGACACCATTCTTCTCATTAATTGCAACTCCGTCCTCTTGGAATCTTTCTCCTAATTGAAATGGCAACTCTTGTTTGGATAATATGAAAAATAAGAGTGAAAGGAAGTCCGTCTGAGGCTCCAAATCTGGCCCTGGGGGCTAGGGGAATCATAGGCAGTGTAGTCCAGGGCCCTGACCGGGAAACCAACACAGCCTTAGCCAGTGGTTAAAGATAAGAAGAGCCATGCTGGATCAGGGCAAGGGCCCAACTAGTCTCTTCCAGCTCTAGGATTCGATGAGGGCTGGAACAGATAAAATAAAAAAAGAATAACTTACTGGCGCCAACCCGGGGCATTCGTACACCGTGAAGTCTCCGTCTTCATTTTCTTCATCCGATGATGCCGATTCAGGAGGTTTGGTCTCTTCTTTTTGCCTATAAATCAATATGGAGGCGGAAAAGAGCACCCATCAAGACAGCAGGAAGATGGAAGCTCAGAATGCACCCACTGCACTGGGCTTCTGAGTTCAGTGCTGCCTTCCTTCCCATTGAGGTCACAACAAACCTATACATAGTGTGGTCTCTGGTTCCCTCTAGTGGCCAGTTCTGGTACTACAATGTGGAAATATATATTTCTGGGGTTTTTCTTTTCTTTTACTATTATTTTTCAGACCCCAGAGAAGTGAGACCGTAGTTTTACAGTAGACCTACTGTTCAAGGCTGCAACCCCCCCCCCTGTTATTTATTTACCCTCCCCTTGACCATTCGTGCAGGCACCGGGTTCAACTTGAGGCCAACAGCGCCAGCTATGGGATGAGGGACTTTGTGGTGGCCCCACACCCTATGGCAGGGAAGCAGATGTTTTGGGGCCACCGTGGTGGAGGAAAGGGAAATGAAAGGAGAAAGCACAGGGAAGCCCTCATTAAATGGGGAAACGCAAATCCACCTACCCCTGAAGAATCAGAGTTACTCACTTCTCCATAGAGAGCATCTGCTGCTTCTGGTGTTGGTAGTGATACATCTGTGCACTCTGGGCCAACTTTTTATCTCCAGGCTTTAGAGGAAAGAGAGACCAGGAAGGAGAAGGAAAAGTTAGCGCGCCGACTAGCATGTGATGGCCATCTGTTGGAAATATTGTGAAGGGGTTCCTGCATGGCAGGGGGTTGGACTAGATGGCCCTTGAGGTCTCTTCCAACTCTATGATTCTATGATTCTGTGATTCTCTGATGGGAAGCAGAGACACAATGGGCTCAGAAGCCAAGACTGTTTTGCCCCACTAATAACATTTAAACACCAGCTAAGATGCTGTGGGGTGGGGTGGCTCAGCGGGCTAGAGCGCTGAAACTGTCAGCTGCCAAGTCGGCAGCTCAGCAGTTCGAATCCCGGGTGCCGCGCAGCGGAGCGAGCTCCCGCTGTTCACCCCAGCTCCTGCCAACCTAGCAGTTCGAAAGCATGTAAATGCAAGTGGATAAATAGGTACCGCCGTAAAAAGCGGGAAGGGAAACAATGTTCCGTGCGCAGAAATGCGTTCAGCCATGCCCGGCCACATGGCCATGGACTTGCACAACACTGGCTCTTTGGCTTAGAAGCGGAGATGAGTGCCACCTCCAGAGTTGGACACAACTAGCACGCATGTGCAGGGGAAACCTTTACTTTATTTTACTTTACTCTTAAAGGTCTGTAAGAAGCACTGTACCCATAAACACCCATGCGCATGCAAGGAGGGATAACGTACCGAGATCTTGTCATAGGGCGGGGGCCCCGGAAGTTTATGAGATGGGTACTCAGCCTTCTGAGCAAGCCGGATCTCTTTTTGCAGCCTGCAGGGATGAGAATAAAAAAGGGGGAAAATCCAACGCACGAGAACAGCGCCTTCAACCATGTCAAGAGTTCTCCCACCTCAACATCCTGCTTTCTCGCTGTTCAGGCAGCCCGTGGCCTCTGCTAAACCAGCACACGGGGCGTGGGGCTCAAGAGCATCCCGCCCCCTTTTTGCCTGTCCCCAGCACTGGGTATTCAGAGATAGGCTGCTCTTAGACATGGAGGTTCATTATCCAGGCAGCAATCCTTTGGGAGTTGGATTGTGGGGCATAAGCAACGGAAATGGCCGGCATATGGACGCCTGAGTCTTGGTTCCACCCCCCGCCGCCCCTGCCACCCCACCCCAAAAGAGAGGTCTCCTTGTGAGTTTACCTGCACCAGCAAATGGCTGCCACCACGAGAGCCGCGATCCCAGCAGCCGTGCAGACCACGATCATGCCTGCAAGACAAAAAGAGTCCCGGGGGTCAGCCACGTGCACGTGGAATGGACCACCCACTGGGAGTTGTGGAGAGGGGATATTTGCTCTGTTTTGCTTTGATTTAGAGGCCACGGGGACCCACGTGCTGGCTTGGGGGATTCTAGGGTTCTGTAGTTCCCCCCCAAAAGTAACGTCTCCAAGTGGCTATTATTAGCCATGGTAGCTGGCAAGCTTCACACAGACCCTTCTTCCACGGTCTTTTGGCAGGGGTTGGCTCCGTTAAAGTTCACACTGAAACCCGGAGCGACCCGAGCACCCTTTTTTACCCCACAGTGTCAGTGGCGCTGTCATTCATTGGTTCGGCGGGGAAAGAAAGCAAAATGACAACAAGGGTTGAAACGTAATTGAAAGTCTACAGTGCCAGCCAGCGTGGTTGTAGGCATTAAAGAGAGCTGGGCCGATGGGGCCTTGTCCTGGTCTACCTCACAGGGATGGCGTAAAGATAAAATGGCAAGGGGACAGAGAAGTATGTGCCGTGCCCTGAGCTCGCTGGAGAGAAGGGAGGGTTCTAAATCTAACAGGAGATGCAAAATAAATAAAAAAATGAACCGGAAGTTCAACCTGACCTCCAGGAGTGACTTCAGAGCAACCTGGGAAAGGTAACAGCAGCAGAATCCCCACTGAGGACTAGAGGCTTGAGGAATTGGCTAACGTCTTTCTCAGATGGATGTAAGTCTCCACCCTCTCAACCTCCACTTTAATTATCTGCTCACCCAGGATCAGGGCATCGTTTGAAGACATGCGCGGTGAGTCCAGCGGATTGCTCTGGACAGTCTCTGTCCGAGGCGTTGCCTTTAAGTGTCCCACCGGGGTTTTGGGTGACGATTCTGCCTTCGGTACACCGACCCTGGAGTGCGGGACAGCAGGGGCTGGGGATTCTATGCGGTGGGGGGGAGAGATTAGAGAAGGAGGGAGCAGAGTTGCATGCCAAATGGTTTAGACTCCATCAAGATACAAAACTGACATTTAAAAAATAATTTCACCTAAGGATAAAAATACAATTTTCTGATTTTTCACCTTTTAATAAATATACATTTATTTAGAAATGCTATAGGCATCTCAAATTTCACATGGTTTGGCATCTCAGCAATGCTTTAGTTTAGACATGCACCCTGGCCAGAAGGAGGCGCTGAGTTGTTAAAAATTAAATTAAGAAAGGCCAACTCATTTCTTGAGCTTTAAACAGCGTGACATCTGAATTCATGGCTAATTCAACGGCCCATTCCTTAAATAAACATCACAATTTCTTGCAGGGTGACTGAAAAGCGGCTCTAGCAAATTAATACAGTACATGGAAACAGTCTTGTTTGGAGTCTTAACAATGTCTTGACATGCCCATGCTTTTTAATGTTTTATTCTTATCTTAATAATGCGTTTTGGTCTACGACCATAAATAAACAATTATTATTATTATTATTATTATTATTTTAATAATGCTAATATTATAAAGCGGTCCAAAGTCACTTTTCGCTAGATGGTTGTGGAATATAAATCAAACAAATAAATAATATACACTATTTGTAAGCTCTATGGGATGTTAAATGACCAATTTATATTTGTTTGTTTGTTTACTGATTTTTGAATTTGCTGTGTCTGTTTTGTTCCTAATCATCATAGACTGTGAGACACCCAGAGCGGCCTTCCGCCAGATGGGCGGGATTAAAATGTAATAAATAAATGTCATGAATTAGGGTGGTGTGTTGCTTCTATATAAATAATTCCCAAGATCTGTGGGCGTTTATACACGACCCCTAAACTCCGGGGCAAATGGCTCCCAGCTCCGGAGCTTAAAAATGTTTCCCCATCAGCTCCAGAGTTTACAGGAAATTAAGTGCGACCCCGCCCACCTAAGCGCGACCCAGAGAACTTTTCAAGTACCTGCTCTCTGGAGGTGAAAATTCTTTGATGCGGTGTAACGATAGTGAGTGCGGGGCTCTCCTCGCTTCTGTTTGTTGTTTTTTGGCTCCCGCCCCTTTAAGAGCTACTTTACAGAGACTGGAATGTTGCCGGCAGGAGCGAGAGGCAGAACGGAGGTGAGCGGCATGCTTTTCTTTCTCTTTTTCTCCCTCCCCTCACGCAGCCAGCAGCCAGGAGTGTGGAGGGGGTGGGAATGCAGGAACAGCGACAAACCCCTAAGATCTCTGGTCCGAATTTAAGTGACCAGCGGATCTTAGGGGGTCGTGTGAAAAGGCCCTTAGAGAAGAAGCCCTTGGGGAAAAAACCCAATCATCTCCCTTAAAATGAAGCCAGAGTCAGCTTTTAATAACACGACCCTTCTGGGCAGGAAGGGAGAAATTTACAATCCGGGGGGCAGACGTACCATCCTGAGCCAGGCGCAGATGGGCCTCGTTCTGCTGTGCAAGGGCACTTGCCACTAAATCAATCTCTTCATCTAAGTGGGGAACAGTGGATCTCCCTGGAAAAAAAAATAAAGACGCCAGAGATTTATTTATTTATTTATTTATTTATTTATTGAATTTATATCCCGCTTATCTACAAAGTACTCTAAGCGGCTTACACAAGGCTGCAATAGCCAAACAAGTTACAAAAACTATTAAAATAAGACAAGACAAGACAAATTAAATCACGCTATACAACATTAAAACCAAATAGCACTTCACTAGTTATGGAGATAAAACTGATTTCGATGGGGGGCCCAAAAAAAAAAAAAGGCAAATTAGGCATCGCCAAAGGCCTCCCGAAAAAGATGGGTTTTTAGCGCCTTTCGGAAGGCCAGCAGGGACTCTGCAGAGCGCACTTCACTGGGGATGGAATTCCAGAGGCTGGGGGCCGCCACAGAGAAAGCCCGGGTCCGAGTTTTCGTCCTCCGGGCTTCCCGAGGAGTGGCGACTCGGAGCAAGTGCGCTCGCGCCTGCCGAACGGGACGGGCCGAGGTTGATCGCTGAGCGATACGCTCTGCCAGGTAGTCTGGTCCCAAGCCATGGAGGATTTTATAAACTAAAACCAAGACCTTGAATCTAATCCGGGCTGCAACGGGCAACCAGTGCAGACGGGCCAAGGCTGGGGTGATGTGGTCATAACGACGCACACCAACCACCAGCCTGGCCGCCGCGTTCTGTATCCGCTGCAGTCGCCGGAGAAGATTCAAGGGCAACCCCATGTAGAGAGCGTTACAGTAGTCCAGCCTCGAGATCACCAGAGCTTGGACCACTGTTCTCAAGGAGTTCGCGTCGAGGTACGGGCGGATCTGGGCGATCCGACGGAGATGGTAACCGACGCCACCTGAGCCTCCATGGTAAGCGCCGGCTCCAGGAACACACACAGATTCCGCACCCTCTCCGCAAGCTGGAGGGAAACTCCCCCCAGACAAGGGAGGGGGCCACCGTACCCCGACGGCGAGCTCCCGAAGAACATAACCTCCGTCTTCTCGGGGTTGAGCTTAAGCTTAAGATGAGGCGTCTAAGTCCTTCCTCTTGCCTCCTTGCCAAAAAATAAAATAAAAATAAAATAAAAATTCCCAATCCATTCCGGACAGACCATTTCAAAATGTCTCTGGAAACATCCCTGCAGCTTAAACATTTCTGGAAGTGAATATTTCATCACCCGGCCCGGCTTTGCTTGGCTTTTGATTGCTTAGGACATGAAAACTCTCTTTAATAATGCAACGCCTGAGAGGGTGCAGTGAACGCTACTTGGATTTAAAATCCCCCCCCTCTCTCACACACACACACACAAACCATATTAAACAGCATAATCCCCCCTCTCTCACAGAAACACAATCACACACACACACACACACACCATATTAAACAGCATAATCCCCCCTCTCTCACACAAACACAATCACACACACACAGAGACACACACACGCACACACCATATTAAACAGCATAATCCCCCCTCTCTCACACAAACACACACAGACACAGACACACACAGACACACACACACACACACACACCATATTAAACAGCATAATCCCCCCTCTCTCACACAAACACAATCACACACACACACACACACACACACACACACACACACACACACACACACAGATACACAGACACAGAGACACACACACAGAGAGACACAGACACACACACACACACAGACACACACACAGACACACACAGACACACACAGACAGACAGACACACAAACACACACACACACACCATATTAAACAGCATAATCCCCCCTCTCTCACACAAACACACACAGACACACAGACACACAGACACAGACACACAGACACACACACACACACACACACACACACACACACACACACACACACACACACACACACCATTAAACAGCATTGCTGTTTTCCCAGCAGAGACATGCCAAATCGGACCAGATTGTAAGTGCACAAAACACTTCTTAAGGCATTTGAACCAGGCTTCAGAATTGGTAAATGTTAAATCTGGGGAAACAGCAGAAAAAGGGACGAGTAACACCACTCCCAATGCAGATCCGCTCTTACATAACTTCCCATCTGCCACACAAGAGTTCGAAGAGGCGGGCAAACCGAGCGGGAGCTATCGTGTCGCCAGCCGCCTCGTCCTGAACCGCCTTCTCTGACACCTCGCTGTGCAAAATGTGTTTGGACAGAAAACCGGCGCGTCCCCTCCCGTCCCAATCAGAATCAACCAGAGGTCCCCTCCTCATTTTCATAAGAACATAAGAACATAAGAAGAGCCCTGCTGCATCAGGCCAAAGGCCCATCGAGTCCAGCTTCCTGTATCTCACAGTGGCCCCACCAGATGCATCCGGGAGCGCACGAGACTAGATATCTGTCTCCTGATACCACTCCCCGGCATCTGGTCCTTGAGGTACCCTGGTTTTAAGACTGGAGAATTACACGTCTCCATCATGGTTTGTCACCTGTGATGATGGACTTCTCCTCCAGGAATCTGTCCAATCCCCTTTTGAAGGCATCCAGGCCAGATGCCATCGCCACGTCCTGTGGCAGGGAGTTCCACAGACTAACAACACGCTGTGTGTGAGTGTATGTTGGGGGGGGGAACACACCTAATTCTCATACTTTTTTAAAAAATCAAAGCAACCCTCATGGATATGAATGGGGAGTTTAAAAGAGAAACCCGCCCCCCCACCCCACCCCCAGAGCCTGATTCAACAGCGTTTATGAAATGAGATACTGGCGCGTGGGGTGAGGGCTGGGAAAATGTCATAGATGCAATGTGTACAAACGGGTGAAGGACAGTCCTGGTTGTACCTCCGGTGGTCCGTGTCTGCGAGATGCATTTGCCGTGCCCATCTTCTACGAACCGAGGGAGGCAGGGTCCGCAGGCGTTGGACCCCGGACGGCAAAACTCTCGCCTCTGCAGAGTGCAATCCAAGCTCCGCGGACATGAATCTGTTTGGAGCGGGAAACAAACAAACAAAAAGGGAAAAAAAACATCAGGATATTTTTTGCAAGATCGGGCCATTGACCCCAACACCCATGTTCCACAGCAGCCAACAGGCCCCTCTCTCCATTAAAGGCCCTTCCTCCGATCTCTCCCATACCCTTCAGCAATTTCCCCTCTGCTCTTTTTTTAATGCCCTCTAACCTAACAGGCGTCAAGTGGCAGTGAGTTCCACCGGAGCATGTGCTTCCCGCTCTTGAGTCTTTTCCCCCTCATCACCTCCTCCCTTCTCTTCCTGATGGCCCCACGTTCGGCTCCTATGAGGGCAGGATTCTGCCCACTTCTTATTCACCGGGCGTAGTTTCATGAAAAGGTATCATTAGATTTTCACAAACACACACACGTTTTGTGGCCCTCCCACGCTTCGCAGCCTTTGCTCGCAGGGGCCAAGACCGGATCCCTCAACAATCTGGAAGTGGAGTCATGGCGACTGGACTTCTTTTTCTTGAGAGATTGATTCAATCTCTCAAGAAAAAGAAGTCCAGTCGCCATGACTCCACTTCCAGATCAACTCCCCTGGATGACTGAGAATCTTCACAGACATCCCTCAGCAACCTGAATCGCCCCCCACCACCACCCAGGGGGTGCATTCAGATTATCAGCCAGTTACCACGGTTACACCCTAGATTTCCACGGACAAGTACCACGAACCAACCCCCCCACCACCACACACACACAAACACACATCGTGGCCACCTCCTTCCCAGCTGTCGCTAAGCTGTGGCCCTTGACTGCAACAGTTGGACGTCAGCCCTCTCGACGCTGCACCAGCAACGCCGGGTCAGCAGAAGGCGCGATTAACCGAGATGGCTTACAGCTCCAACGCCAAACGCTGACTTCCCCCACCCGGAAAGCAAACAAACTGGACCAGAGCCACCCATCCCATAATGTTATCCAACCTGACGTGTCACAGGATGTGGGACGATGAGGAAACGAATTCCGGACCGTTGGGGGCTGAGCGTGTACCAGGAAATATTTAATAACAGCACTGAGAAGACTTTTTTAAAAGAGGTTTTGAAAAAACAAACAAACCCAAAGCTTATGGCTTCATAAACTCCTGCCTGCAAATTTTTTTTTAGTAAAGGTTGTTCTTTTTAAAAGGCTTACTTGCTAAGATCAGACGCGAGATTGCAATACTGCTTTTGGTTATTTCCATCTTTTGTATTTGATGAGAATAGATACGAGTGAAGACAGATAGAATACCAATGGAATAAAAAGGAAACAAAGTGTGAAACTCTGAAAATATATTTTTTTCTAAGATAGGAAAAGCGATATGAACTCCAATGGGCTGGAATAAAGCAATTAATAAAGCAATTAATTCGTTCCAAATGAAATTATGTGAAGCAAAATTTTCTTTATACAAATTTCCCATAGGAATGCATTGAAAACAGAGTAATCCCTAATCGCAACCATTTTTATGTTGTACGGATTCGGCCCATAGGAGATCCTGTTAAACAAATGTCCCCTATCTCTGGATTTTTTATGTTGTACAAATTTTATGTTATACAAACTGTTTGTTATACGAGGGCCCACCGTAATTGTGATTGACCTAGGTAACACAAAAGGCGGTGAGCATTATACGTGCTTTACTGTGTAGAAAATAAATTAAAATTATTTAAAGAAAAGGAAGAAAAGAAAGGTTTGCCCCCTAGAAAGAGGTTTTGAATTTTTATAATAATGAGAAAAATACACCTAGAAAACTCCCTACCTATGGTAATCATGGGGGAAGAGACTTTTTTTTTGAGGGGTGGCCCCGAATCTGGATTGGCCCCATCCAGACTCAACCCCACGCCAGGCATTCATGATTTAAAACAGTGGTTTTCCACCGGTGGGTCCCCAGATGTTCCTGGACTGCAACTCCCAGAAGTCTTTATAATTAGCTGGGCTGGCCAGGATTTCTGGGAGTTGCAGTCCAGGAACATCTGGGGACTCACAGGTGGAGAACCATTTATTTAAAGAGTGCCACTTTTGATGAGGGCTGCCTTAAGGCAGAGACCAGCTCTGCTCTATGAAACAAGAGCCGGGAGGGAAAATGTTTGTGGTTATTCCTAACCTCCACCCCCACCCCCCAGCTGCAACAAGAGGCCAGCATCTGTCAGAGCCAGCTGTTCATGGGTCAGTGGCTTGGATCTGGCAAGACCATCCTTTGCATCTGATGCACAGATAAACACCAAAGCAAAGGCCCTTTGCTGAGAGGGAGTTAATTAGTTTTGCCAAACCAAATTGGAACAAAATTAAAATGGCTCGGGGGCAAACACCAGGCACGCATCTGAGAAGAAACAGGAAAAGGAATAAAATTGGAGGAAGGGCAAGATTTCCTGCCTGGTGGAGAAATAATGATTCAGAGTCCGTCCCCTCTGCCAAGAGAGACAGAAGGGCCCCTTTGCATCTGCCGGCTTTATGCGTTTTTTTTTTTAAATCAGTAGCTTTTAAATACTGTCAGATCATTTTTCTGAATGTTATAACGTGGGTTTTCTACAGTTGCAACCTGTTGCCAAGGTTACGGTTCTTTTTAATCATTAGTCAGCTGCCCTGAGTTACCCCAAACCCAGGGTGGGGGAAAGGCAACAGAGAAGCCAACCATTTTTCAAAAAAAAAATCTGCAAAATAACCCCAAGGCGGAAGAGAGAAGCTGCAACCAATCGCTTTTAGCAAGATACTAAACAGAAGCTAGCAATATCATCCGCCTCCTATCCATCATCATCTCCTTCCTTCCTTCCTTCCTTCCTTCCTTCCAACATCAGCTCCTTTCATCCATCCATCCATCCATCCATCCATCCATCCATCATCAGCTCATTCCTTCTATCCATCATCAGTTTCCTTCCTTCCTTCCTTCCTTCCTTCCTTCCTTCCTTCCTTCCTTCCTTCCTTCCTTCCTTCCTTCCTTCCTTCCTTCTATCCAACATTAGCTCCTTCCTTCTTTTCTTCTACCCATCATCAGCTCCTTCCTTCCTTCCTTCTATCCATCATTAGCTTCTTCAATCCGTCCGCCCGCCCGTCCGTCCATCCATCCATCGGTCCGTCCATCATCAGCTCCTCCCTTTCTTCTATTCATCATCAGCTCCTTCCTTCCTTCCTTCCATCATCAGCTTTATCCATCCATCCATCCATCCATCCATCCATCATCAGCTCCTCCCTTTCTTCTATTCATCATCAGCTTCTTCCTTCCTTCCTTCCATCATCAGCTCCATCCATCCATCCATCCATCCATCCATCCATCCTTCCATCCATCCATCATCAGCTTCCTTCCTTCTATCCAACATCAGCTCCTTCCTTCTATTCATCATCAGCTCCTTCCTTCCTTCTATCCATCATCAGCTCCATCCATCCATCCATCCATCCCTTCCTCCCTTCCATCCATCCATCATCAGCTCCATCCTTCCAACACTACCTCCCTCATTAGGGGCTGGTGGGGAGCCCTTATCAGCCTAATTAAGGTTCAGATTCAGGTTCGCCATCGCCGCTCCCTCGGCCTCCAACATCCACCACAAGGTACGGTGGCTACGTGCAGAGCCACGAAACTCACGCCTGCAGCAGGCTTGGGAATTAAAAGCCTCTGGGCAGGAAGGGAGGCGGCGGCAACGGATTTACTGGTATCCCTGTGAGTTCGCAAACACGAATGTTTTTAAATGAGCCAATTAAAGGGATTTCTCCCACTGCAGACAATTGGGCTGTTCTAGCCGTTAATGGAGGCCTACGGGGGTGGGAAACAGTTGCAATGGCTGTGACGCTCAGCGGGTCGGGGGGGGGGACAGGGGTGTGTGTCTTTTTTTTTTGCTGCCTTGAATGCCCCCAAAAAGCACGAGAGAAAGAAAGACTCCGTGTGCGGGAAAAGGGACTGCAGGTGAGCAAGTTTACCTTTGCAGACTGGACACCTTGGTGAAACAGGGAGGGCTTAGATACACATACCCCACTAGCTGGCTGGTTTCCCGGGAAGGGGGGGGGAGAGGTGTACAAGGATGGGACAGCTGCCCCCCCCCGCACCGGCCATCTTCTGGCTCTCCAAGAGGTGGTTCTGAGAAGCTGTCCCGCCTTGCCAAGGGGCTTATATAATCGCTGCCACGGATAACCAGGATTCTGGAGAGGAATGGGAGGGGGGTGAGTCCAGGACCGCTAAGACCTTTAATGCCCTCAGTCCACAAAGCCAGCTGAAGTGCTTACGTGGCTCCAGAGGCTGTTGGTGAAAGGAGGGTGAAGGCAGGCAGAGTGTAAATGGACGCACACCTTCCACCCTGCTTTTGCTTCTAGGGTGGGGTGCGGGTGGGGGACCTTTCTCCCTGAAACACCCAAATCCACCCACCGATCCAGGGATAGGAGCAGCGTGATCTAATGGTTAGAGCTTAGGAGAGACCTGGGTTCCAATTCTGCCTTGGTCGCCAAGTGTTCTGAGTGCCTCCTTATTTATTTAAATTTAAATTTAAATTTAAATTAATATTAATATTTATTTATTTATACAATTCATATGCCGCCCACTACCCAAAGGTATCTGGGCGGCTTACAATAAAAGTGAACAATTAAAACAAAGCATTAAAATGTCAATTAAAACAATTGTTGTTGTTCTTGTGTCATTACAGTCGTGACCGACTCTTTGTGACTCCATGTCCATGGAGTTTTCTTGGCAGGAATACTGGAGTGGTTTGCCAGTTCCTACTCCAGGCGCCGACAGCACCTGGTATTCCCTGGCGATCTCCCATCCAAGGACTAACCAGGGCTGACCCTGCTTAGCTTCCGAAATCAGGTGAGATCGGATGTACTTAGGGCATCTAGGCAGCTAATTAAAACAATAAGAACATTTAAATATTTATTTATATTTATTTATTTTTATATTTGTATACCGCACCAATTTCCCAAAGGGAACTCTGGCCGGTTCACATAAAAGACCTAAGAAATCCAAAAACATAATAATGATGATAAATGAATAATAATAATAAAATAACAAGTAAAAAATATGCAACAGCAGACAAGTAATTGGCAAGAGGCATAAAACAACCGATAACAAGCACTAAAGATGGAGAAGAACAATACACACCCTAGCGATTGCCGAAGGCATCCTTAAACAGCCAGGTTTTAACAGCTTTTTTTTTTTTTGAAAGATGCCAGGGAAGGAGCCGTTTGTTCCAGAGAGTAGGACCGGCTGCTGAGAAGGCCCAATTGCTCTCTCAGCCTGTCTACCCCGCAGGGCTGTTGCGGAGGCAGCGACGTGGTGAAGTGCGAGGACCCTGCAGCGCTCACTGTGGGCGTAAGGTGGGGGGCGACGGTAGGAATGTATAAAACACCTTTCTGTCCCGTACAATGCATCGCCTGGCTTTGGTACAGGCAAGACCGGAGGGCGGGGTGGGATGGTGGGAAGCCAGTCCAGCTTAAAAGAGGGTCAAGCTCCCAGGAACCCCCTGCAGAGGCCACGTCAACCGGTCCACGTGAGCACCCGAACGCGAGCCACGAAAACAAAGGAAGAGGCCACCCCACCCAAGCAAGATTGTTGCCAAGGTTGCTGCCCGGCCAGCCAGAACCCTGCAAAAAAGCCAGGGGAACTTTGCAAAGAAAAAGGGGAAAAAATCACCAGACGGAGGAAGGATGAAGCTGTGGCAGAGCACGGGGAGAGGAAAACACACACACACACACACACACACACACACACACACACACACACACACACACACACACACACACACACACACACACACACACACACACAGGGGGGTTTTCCCCAGATACAACACAAGAACTCTGGATCTGTCAAAGAGACGGATGAGCACTGAGAACACTCTTCTTTCTACAGAGTAAAATGCTCCTGCGGAACTCACTGCCCCAGGATTTAGGCAAGGCTGAACTTTGGGTTGCACCCTCAAGGAGATCCAAATCTCTAAGAGGACGGCCTCTAGTGGTTAAGGCATTTTTTTTATTCTTGGCAAAAGAGCCCTCCCCCCTGGGTTGGCTGCTCTTTTTCTCTACCTGTCCTACCTCGCAGGCCTGTGGTAAGAATAAAAGAGGGAGGGGGAACTGCCAGGCGCACCACCGGGATCTCGGTCAAGACTACAAGGCGCTTGAGGGGGGATATGATTGAGACATACAAAATAATGCAGGGTATGAGTAAAGGGGATAGAGGGAAGCTCTTCTCTCTCTCCCAAAATACCAGAACTAGGGGACATCCACTCAAATTGAGGGCTGGGAGAGTAAGAACTGACAAAAGAAAATATTTTTCCACCCAACGCGTTGTAAGTCTATGGAACTCCCTGCCACAGGATGTGGTGATGGCATCTGGCCTGGATGCCTTCAAAAGGGGATTGGACAGATTCCTGGAGGAAAAGTCCATCACAGGTTACAAACCATGATGGAGATGTGTAATCTCCAGGCTTTAAACCAGGGTACTTCAAGCGCCAGATGCAGGGGAGTGGTATCAGGAGACAGATATCTAGTCTCATGCGCTCCCAAACGCATCTGGTGGAGCCGCTGTGCGATACAGGAAGCTGGACTAGATGGGCCTTTGGCCTGATCCAGCATGGCTCTTCTTATGTTCTTACGAGAAAGAGATGGGAGTTGCGTTTTTCCGCATTAGACCGAGGGGAGAATATTGTGCCACGGAGTTCTCACCGACCACGGAGAAGGCAATTGGGTTCCCCACCAGCCCTGTAAACGCAAACATTACGGGGCAGCCCAGACCCTCTGTTGTTCTCGATCTGGACATCTGCAAGCCCCAACCTTCCTTCCAGGCCAACGCATGGGCATCAATAAGATACATCATCGCAGCCGGCGCTCCTTTTGAATAATGGATGCGGGTGGAATCCATCTCACGCTCAGCTCCGTCTCAGCAACGTTCAAAGGACAGAGGAGACGACGCTGGGGAAGGACATGGGGCTATTTCTGGCGACAGGCAATTAGAATCCGAAGTGGACAGCTTTTGCGTGGGCAGCTGGGGCTGCAAAGGCACTGTTTTCTCTTCTAATCCGGTTCCATTCCCCAATCATCCTCGGTCTCCGGCCAGCTGATCCAACCCAGAACTCCTTTGTAATAATAAGAGCAGGCTTGCTGTTGACAATTCATTCCCTCGCAAGAATCCTGCTTACGTACAGATCCTTCTGCACGGTTGGATCCCAGATCCTAAATCTTCCAGGTGCCACCAGATCCCTCCCGTTGTTGACAGAGAGGCGGACTGAAACAGAGGTGGGATAAAACAGCCACCCCTTTGAAAATTAGGCACGTTACTGCATAAGCACACACACACTGCTGTGTTTATCGGCCTGAATCCTGCTCCTACGAAACCCATCTCCCCTCTTTCTGAAGAAACGAGATCTCCTGGCGTTCCCCTTGAAGGGAACGTGGTTCTCAGATAGACTGCCTGAGAACATGGAAGCTCGGTGATGCCTACCAGATGTGTGGGCTCTGCTCAGGGAGGTGTGTGTGTGTGGGGGGGAGAAACAGGCCTTTGTGTGTCTATTTTTAAACCCAGCATGTGGGGAGAGAGAGAGAGAGAGAGAGAGAGAGAGAGAGAGAGAGAGAGAGAGAGAGAGAGAGAGAGAGAGGACTCAGCTACCACAAAGGTTATGTTCCTGGCTCTCTCAAGAGCTTGTCTTTCTGGCTGGTTCAATATTTGCTTAAGTTCAGGACAACGTTTACGATCCAGGCTGCCTGCAAATGCAGAAGGGCACACAAACTTGTGCCCGACACCCTGATTTCTCCGACGGGCCGAAATGGGTCCCATCCTTCCGCTTTTCTTCGTTACGGGCGCCAGAGAGAGCGCAAAATGGCTAGTAGTGGCCCTCCCACGATCAGCCCATTATCACATGAGCAGCTGTTTGCAACCCGGCAGGGCTCCTCTGAGGCAAAACGAAGAATTGGTCAGGAGTAGGAAGGCAAACACACAGGCAGCCGGCCCGGCCCGGCCCCGCCCGCAGCCTCTGAAGAGAAAAACCTCCAAGATCTTTGCCATCCCTCTCCTCAAGGGCCATGCCAGCTGGGGAGGATGGGAACGGTAGTCCAGGCCAGGGTAGAGCAAGCTTCGGCTACCTGGGGACACGTGTCTCAGTTCTGCAAGCCCCCTCTTATTTGCTTGTTTGTTTACGTTTAAAATGACCTTTCGTTTTGTTACCTTACAGCAGCGGTGGCCAAATTTCGGCCCTCCAGATGTTTTGGACCACCACTCCCAGAATTCCAAGCCTGTGTTGCCATTGACAAAGGACTGTGGGAGTTGCGGTCCAAAACATTTGGAGGACCAGAGTTTGGCCACCGCTGACTTACAGCACTTCTTCCTCCTTAAAAAAAAAATTATTTTGGCTTTCGTCAGAAAGGTCTCGGGTAGCAAAAGGCCAAGAAATATAGCCAAAAAAAGTTGCTAAATACTGCACCCATTTTTCAAAATCCGTCCCCAAACTGTCTCCCTCCCTTCAATGGGGGGGGGGGAGCCTAAATCACATTTATGGCCACAACAAAAGGGGGGGGACGGTGCCCAGAGAGAGCACCAAGGGTGCAGCAGCTTCCCTTCCGCACTGAAGAAGCTGCTTTCTTGCATGTGATTCATGCAAAAAAATTAAAAATAAAAATAAAATCAAGTTCCCATCTGTCCTCAGAGAAAGTGAGAGGATGGATCTGATGCTTCCCTACCTCCCCCATCCGCCCTTCCTTGGCACCTCGCCTGTCTCGCCCTGTCAGCAGCTGATGCTCCCACCGGCCGGCCGGCCGGCCGGCCGCCCGCCTTCCCCCGCTCGCAGCTGTTACGGCATCCATGAACCTGTATTTTTCAGGAGGCAGCTGTCAAAAAACCCCAGCCGCGAACAGCTCAGAGCCGGGTGACCACAGAATAGACCACAAAAGGGAGGCAGGGGAGAAGGAAGAAGCAAAGCCAGGGACAGGCAGAGCTGTGGTGTTGGATAACTGTGCCCAGAATCCTCCAACCCTGCCTGGGAGGAGCATGGGTGCGTAGTCCAAGCGCAAGAACCTGGGCCCCTGGAAAAGCTGCTTTGTAAGGGCCTCTAAATTGCATTTTTGGGTGCCATTTTGGACGCCAGAGGTTCAGTCTTTCTCCTCAGGTTGGAGTTCTTGTGGTGGCGAACCTTCGGCATGCCAGATGTTTTTGGACCACAACTCCCAGAATTCCAAACCTGTGTTGCCAATGACCAAGGACTGTGGGAGCTGTGGTCCAAAACATCTGGAGTGCTGAAGGTTTGCCACCACTAGATTGCACCGACAACTGCCGTTTGAGGCCACTTGATTGGCCACGGCTGTGTTCCATGGCATCCTGGGAGCTGTAGTTCCAGGAGGGAACTGAGGTCCTCTGCCTTAAAAGCTTTAGTGGCGATAGCAGATCAATCATTGCGATTCACCCAATGATGTGCCCCAGGATTCCACAGCGGCTGCAGCTGTATTCGTGTCCTGCAACCATCAACAGCCATAACTGTGCAGTGTAGGCAGCCAAACTGATCACGGGGGCGGGGAGGAGGGGGAAACCAGCCCATTATGGGGCCACCGTAATTTCATTTTTAAAAATGCGTTTTCAAGATCAAATGCAGACCAGAGAAGAGAGGTAAATAAGAGAGATCCACATTCAACACCCCCCCCGCGCCCGCCCTTCAATTGCAACAAGACAGATTGTTTGGAGTGAATCTCTCGGCTTCAGGGACCCTACTCTTGCAAGATTTAGAGCAGTGGTTCTCAACTGGTGGGTTCCCAGATGTTTGTGGACTGCAAATCCCAGAAATCCTGGCCAGCTCAGCTAGTGATGAAGATTTCTGGGAGTTGCAGTCCAGGAACATCTGGGGACCCAACAGGTTGAGAGCCACTGATTTAGGGTATGTGGATGGTGGACGTAGAGGAGTGAAGGTCTGGGGGCAAAATGAAAATATTTAAGGGAAAGAGGGTTTCCTTCTCCTTCTCCCGCTCCTCTTCTCATTTTATCATTTATTTTTTGTTTATTTATTCATTTAAAATGTTTTGACCCTGCCTTTCTCTTTGGAAAAGACCCTAGGTGGCTTCCCGACATTGAAGCACAATACTGTACATAAAGTTGAAGACAATGTGTATGCAACAGTTGTTCACACACTAAAAGGCAATCCTGTATTTAAAGTGAAAGAACAATGAGTGGGAAGAATAATCTCACAACAATGAAAAGGGAGGACTGTAGCTAAAAACAAGAAGTAAACAAACAAAGGAAAAAATGCCACTCTGAGAGATTAAAAAAACCCAGACAAATGGAAAACACAGAGTACTAAAATCCTGCCTAAGCAGTAACACATAGCAAGCCATCTTAAAAAACACCAGCATGTTGCTCTGTAACAGTGGTGGTGAACCTTCAGCCCTCCAGATGTTTTGGACCGCAACTCCCAGAATTCTAAGCCTGTAATGCCAGTGACAGAGGACTGTGGGAGTTGCGGTCCAAAACATCTGGAGTGCTGAAGGTTCGGTACCACTGCTCTATAAGTCTATAACAAGCTTGCCTGGAAACATAGTTGGAAGCTGGAAAACAACAAACAAACAAAGAAACAAACAACAACAACAAAAAATATTAACATCACTCCTTAAATACCCCAAACCGCACGTTTCATGCAAATGTGAGGTTAAATTCTCCCCTCCTTGTCCTCTTTCCAAGGGGGTCCCCCGGGTATCTGTCTCCCCCTTTCCTGAAAGGACCATGGACATTATTTCTCCAAGACAGGAAAATGGGGAAAGTGTGTGTGTGTGGGGGGGGGGTTGTCCTTTTTCCATGCCTGCGATTAGGGAAACACATCCGCCTGCCCTCACGAAAGCAAGATCCAGGGTGCCGGGATTATTATGAGATAACCCTCCGCTCCGGATTAGAACCGGTTTGTAAAGAAGGCGTCTGTTTAGTCTGCTTAAAGGATTATTGGGAAAGTACTATGCCGGCCACAGAGCCAAGGGTAGACAGAGAAAACAGAGAGGCAACAGGAAGTGTTGTTGTTTTTTTGGGGGGGGGACCTAGACCAGGAGCATTCACCTTTCCTTAGCCGTGATTTGACAAAATAAGCGGGTAACCTCCAGCCACTGCTAGATTATTGTTTAAGACCTTCAAGGCACAATTCTGGTTTATGACTGTGGCTGCTTTTATACGACCGCTAAAATCCGATGCAAAGGGCTCGCAGACGCGGAGCATAACATTGTTTTCCCACCAGCAGCGGACTTTAAAAGAAATAATAAAGTACGACCATGCCCACTTAAGCGCGCCCCAGCGCATTTTACAAGTACCTGGTCTGGAGGAGGTAAAATCCTTGTTGCTGTTCCTTGTTGCTGTTTTAAAGCATCGCATGCCTGGCCCCCCTCCGCTTTTTGTTTGTTTTTGTTGGGTTCACACACACACACCCCTTTTAACAGACAGGAATCCTGATCGGCTGGAACAATTAGCTGCTGCTGATAGCAAGCGGAGGTGAGCCTGCATTTTTTTCTCTCTCCCCTCACCGCAGACAGAAGCAATAGAAATCAGAGTGCGGGAGGATGGGAACACAGGAAGCAGAACAAAAACCACATTGGGGGGATCTGCATTTAAGTTGCCAGAGGATTTTAGGGGTCGTATAAAAGCAGCCTGTGTCGGCTCCTTAGCAAAGAAGGGCCATTAAATCCACCAGCAGCTTGATCGCTGTCACCCTCATCGGGTCAATTTCACTTTGGAAAGGCAGCAAAAGCACTCGGCTTTGTTGTCGTTCCCCCCCCCCCCGCCCTAAAGTTCCCCCTGAATATTATTCCTCCTCACCTGCCCTGTCTTATATCAACTTTTCCATGATGCTCTGAGCTCTGTCGTGCTTCTATACCCGAAAGGGAAGGCAGAGGTGAAAAGCGTCTTTAATTTTTAAGGAGGTAATGCCAATAAGTCGTCTAGTTAATCTCTTGCAGAAAGAAACCCACATTTTTTTTTACTAATTATGATTATTTAATATGAAGAGCGGAAGCTTTGCAGAGCAGGCAACATGTGGGGTGCCTGCCCCTGACAACCCTGAGTCCCCCCCCACACACACACATGCAATAAATTTGCTAAAACTGGGAAACCTGGAAGTTGAGTCATGGCAAAAGGACTTCTTTTCTTGAGAGATAAAACTTAATTCCAGATCAACTCCCCTCGATTACTGAGAATCTTCATAAACCTAACTGGGAAACCAAACGATAATGCCCAGATTTTACTTCTTGTCTATGAGAATAAACTTTTAATGTTTTTCATTCGGGTTTCAGAAAACCCATTTCTTAGGGGGGGGATAGATAGATAGATAGATAGATAGATAGATAGATAGATAGATAGATAGATAGATAGATAGATAGATAGATAGATAGATAGATAGATAGGAAAGAAGGAAGGCACAGATTAGATAGATAGATAGATAGATAGATAGATAGATAGATAGATAGATAGATAGATAGATAGATAGATAGATAGATAGATAGATAGATAGATAGATAGATAGGAAAGAAGGAAGGCACAGATTAGATAGATAGATAGATAGATAGATAGATAGATAGATAGATAGATAGATAGATAGATAGATAGATAGATAGATAGATAGATAGATAGATAGAGTGGGCCCTTGTATAACAAACAGCTTGTATAACATAACATTTGTACAACATAAAAAATTCCGGAGATAGGGGAAATTTGCTTAACATAATCACCTATGGGGAGAATCCGTACAACATAAAAATGAGACCACTCCGCTTTCAATGTGCTCCTATGGGAATTTGTATAAAGGAAAATTTGCTTAACATAATTTCATTTGGAACTAATTAATTCCTTTATACAAGGTACCACTGTAGATAGATAGATAGATAGATAGATAGATAGATAGATAGATAGATAGATAGATAGATAGATAGATAGATAGATAGATAGATAGATATGCCTCAATCTGGACTCAAACCCAATTGCGTGGGGTGGTTTCATTAACATTTGAGCCTCTTCCTACAGCACCTGAGGATGTTTTAATTCCGTTCCTTTTATTCCGGGTCCTCGCCCCCGCTTCTTAGGAATGAAACTGTGATATTTCATACAGGATCTTCTTATGTTCCTAACTAGAGGGATCAGGAAGCAGTGCAGGTAGGCAGCTGATGAGCGATGGGCGTTCAACATTTCCGAAAACAGCGGCGACGTAATTTTCCCTCTCCTCTCTGATCACGCTAACTGTACGTACGCCCGCAATGTACAAGATACAGTCCTCTGACCTCCCGTGAGACGCATTCAGGAAAAGCAGGTTAGACGACAATTAATATCGGAAAACACAGAGGAACGTTCACAAAACAGCTTTCCCTTCCTCTCCCACTATGATTCAACGGCACCATCAGAAGCAGCAGCCGGATTGATGGTTGGGGTTAAGGGAGACAAACATTTTTGCTACGGATTTCCTCTTGCATGCTCAGGGATTTTAACAACAGCCCAGCAAGTTGGGTTCGATGCAGATTCAACGTGTGCAAGAGATCACCAATGGAGCCTTAAGGTCACAGGCGTCGGACCAGCCCATCTGGAAATAATGCTAGATAAGGAGTCCTCCCTCGCACCCAACCACCCCAAGACTACAATGTAAGGTAAAGGTAAATGTCCCCCCCCACACATATGTGCTAGTCATGTCTGACTCTAGGGGCGGTGATCATCTCCATATTCAAGCCGAAGAGCCAGTGTTTTGCAAGTCCATGGCCACGTGGCCGGCATGGCTGCAAGGAAACACTGTTTTCCCTTCCTGCTTTTTAAGGCGGTACCTATTTATCTACTTGCATATATATGCTTTTGAACTGCTAGGTTGGCAGGAGCTGGGGTTATCAGCGGGAGCTCACTCTGCTGCGTGGCACCCGGGATTCAAACCGCAGGGCTGCCGGCTTTGCAGCCGACAGTTTTCAGAGCCTTAGTCCACTGAGCCACCATGCCCCAACTACAATGTAGTGTGTGTTATATTCCCTATTTCTGACCCCAGTCTTCTAACTACATTACCACTTTCTGTAGGAGCCAGTCCTTTCTCCCTCTTACAAAATGCCAGAACTAGGGAACATCCACTCAAATTGAGGGCTGGGAGAGTGAGAACAGACAAAAGTTGTTGTTTTTTTTACCCAGCATGTTGTTAGTCTGTGGAACTCCCTGCCACAGGAGGTGGTGATGGCCTCTGGCCTGGATGCCTTCAAAAGGGGATTGGACAGATTCCTGGAGGGAAAATCCATCACAGGTGACAAACCGTGATGGAGACGTGTAATCTCCAGGCTTAAAACCGGGGTCCTTCAAGGACCAGATGCAGGGGAGTGGTATCAGGAGACAGAGATCTAGTCTCGTGCGCTCCCAGAGGCATCTGGTGGGGCCACTGTGAGATAAAGGAAGCTGGACTAGATGGGCTTTTGGCCTGATCCAGCAGGGCTCTTCTTAGGTTGTTATATATTCTTACATTCCAAGATGCCCACAACTTCAAGGGCCTCTCAGCTGTAAATAAACCTTTCTGTGTTTTAATTTTCCAAGGGTGTTTTATTTATTTTTTTAAGGTCTGCCTTGGCCATAGGCACAGAGAACAAAGCAGATTGTTTAGCCAGGCATGCTTGTGTCTCCATCTTCACCTGAAACTTTTTTCGGACTGTGTAAGAGCTGCCTGGATATTCCTGCCACTCCAATATTTCAATATTTCCTTTCCCAGCCATGGGTGGTGGGGGTGGAAGGTGGAGGTGTTAGCTTAAGAGAAGTGCCCCTAACACCAATCAACCTGTCCAAGCAAGGAAACCTTAAAAGAGGGCCAGGACGCAGAGCCTCTTTGGGTGAGAAAGTCACAGCTGGCCTTTTTATGTCAACACCACCAAAACAGCCAAAGGGCGAAAAAAAGCTTATTATTTATTCATGTGCAACACTGCTTCCAGACCGCACGGGTGAGTGTTGACGCACAAGTTCCAGGAACCAGGACTGCATCCCGCAAACACAGAGCAACCCACCTGAAATGCATCATTGACAGAAGGTATAACGCAGGCATGTCCAAACTTCAGCCCTCCAGATGTTTTGGACTGCAACTCCCACAGTCCTTTACCATTGGCAATCTAAGCGTAGAATTCTGGGAATTGTGGTCCAAAACATCAGGAGGGCCGAAGTTTGGACATGCCTGGTATAACGGGGTTGTCTCTGGATGATGCATTCCCTGCCTGTCTTTTCATGGGGCAAGAACTCAGGCATGTCCAAACTTCGGCCCTTCTGATGTTTTGGGCCACAACCCCCGGAATTCTAAGCTTAGATTTGCCCATGGCAAAGGACTGGGAGAGTTGCGGTCCAAAACATCTGGAGGGCCGAAGCAACAGAACGTAAAGCTGAACTGTGAATATTTATGAAGCGGTACCCAGTGGTAGCCAAACTTCCAGATGTTTTGGACCACAACTCCCACATTCCTTTGTCATTGGCAATACAGGCTAGGAATTCTGGGGGTTGTGGCCCAAAACATCTGGAGGGCCAAAGCTTGGCCACTAGGACTTTAACCAATCAAATAGTCCGTAGGTGGGGCTAAGCAGTATATAAACAAGTATGCATAGAAATGACAGATGGGGTCTGGATAGGGGTCGGATAAAGTCTGGATAGGGAATGGAGAGGGTTTGGTTAGGGTTTCAAAAGTAAACTCAGTATCCAATTACTCCTGTGTTTAAAGTTAAAGAGAAACAACGTAATAATAGCGCTAAATAAAACGCTACTGAGAAATAAAAGCCTCAAGGGCAGAGTATCCTTTGATGATCTGTTGTAACTTAAATAAACTACATGGTTATTTTGAAACATTATAGCAAGTGTCAGTCTCTACTGTATTAGATAAGTCATAATAATTGCTTGGAAAAGGGTGGCGGTGGAAAAGGAAACAGGTCATGTCACATTTATAATGGGTGGCAAAGGTTCCCCAAATCCAGGTTCACTACAGACGGCCACATGGTTTCTTGGGAGTTCCCACCTCCTTCCACGGAGGAGCCTCGCCCAGATCACAAACTCATACAGATGCACAACGGGCAACATGGTCTAAGATGGGATCATTTCCCTAATCTTTGCTCCCCGTGCTCTCCTCAAGCCGCTGTCACCGATGTCTGTTGCACCCGCACCCCACCAGCATGGCTCAGTGTTGGGGACAATGGGCTCTGCAGTCAAACCTGAAGAGTGCCAGCATGGGAAAGAAAAGATGAGGTCCCAACTCTCTCTTGATTGCACACGGTGCCGGCACAGTTCGAGGTGCGACCAGATCGGCAGCTACTGAAGGAGTCGATGGACCTCATTTGGGAGAAGGCTTTTGTAAATAGCAAAAGGAACTCATTATTTTAACACAATACAGGGTAAAATGCCGACAAAAACAGAAAATCAATATGTACCCTGCGGTCTAAAGTCATGCTGAGGAAGGTATCCGTTTTCATTGCAAGATCAAAGACTCTCTCTTCGTTTCTACCAGCGTCCCATTGGAAGCTCCTTGGGGCAGAGAGACCTGCCTTTGGCTACCTCTCCCCAAAATCCAAATCCATCGCCCTTAAAAACAAAACAAAAACCAAAGCACAGAAAGAGGGGTGCTCCATTCACCCCCAAACTCCAAACCAGCCAAACGCTCCCTCTTTCTCCTGGCTCCCCTCCACCGTTACCAGACCCCACCCCCTCTCCCATTATTATTATTATTATTATTATTATTATTATTATTATTATTATTATTATTATTATTATTATTATTATTATTATTATTATTATTATCATCCACCATCAAAACCTTTCCTTGTGGTTATTTTAATTCGGTTGGAGAGAAAGGCAAAGGAAAGGCCAGGAGGCGTCTAGGAATGATGTCATGATGAAAGAAACAACTGGGAAGGGTGTGTGTGTGTGTGTGTGTGTGTGTGTGTGTGTGTGTGTGTGTGTTGATTGGTTGGTTGAAGAGGGTCCAGAAAAGGAGAAAAGTGGAGGGGAGTATATAGGACTGGGGGGGGGAGTATATAGGATGGGGGGGGGTATTTCTATGAAAAATAAAATAAGACAAGGGGGTGTTGTGTTGTGGAGGAAAGCAGAGCTGGAGAAGGAAGAGAACTGAATAAACATTACGACTGCTGGTGGAGACAGAGGGGGGGTGTTTATAGGTGAGGTTTCCCTTTAGGGGAGGAAGGGGGGTGCTCTTTTTCCTGGAGAGGAGGGAGAGGAGCATGCAAAGGGGATGCTTGTTGTTTTTTTTGGGGGGGGGGGACGGAGATTGAGAGAAGGGCCTGAGGAAGCGAAGCTTTCCCGGGGCCAAGGATCAAAGCTGGTGCGTAAAAATGAGCAGCTCGCCGGACGGGCTTGGCACGGGGGTGGCACACAGCCTTATCCCCAAGGCCTCCGGAGAACCCGGCCAGGAAAAGACCGGGACGGGGGGTGGGGTGGGGGGTGGTAGGGCTCCAGCGGATTGGAAAAGATGGGAGCGGAGAGAAGGAAAGGCGAATTAGCACCCAAGGCGAAGCGGGCAAGGAGAGAGAGAGAGGGGGTGGCGCCGACGGAGTGATGGCTGGACCGGGGAAGGGCGCACCGGGGGCCAAAGCCCGGGGAAAGAAACAGGAGTGAGTCCGAATTAAAAGAAACCCGGGTGTTAGGCGGCCTTAAAGGGGCAAGGAGGCGCGCGGGGGGGGGGGGGAGGGGGTGGCGGAGGTTTGGCACAGCGAGGGGGGCAGCGAGCCAAGGCCGGGGAGAAGAGGGTGGCCAAGCCAGCTGTGGGGAGGCGAGAGGATCTAGGATGGCCACGAAGTGGAGAAAGCGCAGATCTGGGTCTTTTTTTGGGGGGGGGGGGAGGCGGAGCGGTCCTACCCTGCAAGGTTGTGGGGGGGTTGGTTGGATGCCGGGAGGGTCTTTCCCCTCGCTTTCTTACCGAGGAGGCCTGCCGTGCAGGGCAGTAGCAGGATCAAGAACAGCGGGGGCGCGGGCGCGGCGCTCATCCTTCAGCGGCGGCCCGGAGGAAGGCCCTGCATCGCCGCGCCGGCCAAAGAGATGCAGCAGCTGCGCGCCCGCGGAGGCGTCCGATCCGCGCTCGGCCCGCCAGGAGGGGAGGGGAGGGGAGAGGAGGGGCGGGGCGGGTCCGGCCGGCTGGCCAATGGCGACGGAGGGGGCCGGGAGAGGTCCCGCCCCGCGCCGCCCACCTGGCCGCCCTGGCAGCAGGTGCGCTGGATGGATGCCAGCGGGGCGGCGGCGGCAGAGTCAGAGGATGGAGGAGGCGGAGAGGAGGGCACTGCGCCTGCGCGCTGCCTTGCCCCCCCCCCGCTCTTTGCGCCCCCATGCAGGCTGGGGTGTTTGGGCGTTGATACTACTACTGTACAGCTAATGAATATCTGGTAGGAAATGTATATCCCATCCCATATTATATTGCGCACCTCCTTCTGCTGCTCTATCGTCTGAAGAAGTGGACTGTAGTCCGCAAAACGTTACATTAAAATATGAAAGTGAGTCTTGAAGGCGCCACATGTTTTGTGTCTTTTGTTGTGTCGTGTTGTGTTCTTCTTTGATTTTTGCCTGAAATAAACTAAACAAGAAAACTAAAAACTAATGCTTCTGAAAGTGGCATCATTCTTATTCTTATTCGTTTAGCCAAAACAAAGAAGAGATGGACGCGTAGGTCGCTGCCTCCGATATTTAGTCATTTAGCTAGAATCGGAAGGCGCAAATTACTCACCCTCTTCCATACAAGACCCCCCCACACACCTGCACAGGTGTATGGACACCCCCTCCACGAAAAAACCTTATGGCAATCATGTGGCCCTTCTAAGGTAAAGGTCCCCCGCCCCGCACATGCATGCTAGCCGTGTCCGACTCTAGGGGCGGCGCTCCTCTCCATATTGAAGCCGAAGAGTCAATGTTGTGCAAGTCCGTGGCCAGGTGGCCCGCATGGCTGCAAGGAAACACTGTTTTACTTTCCCACTTTATTTTTAACAGCGGTACCTATTTATCTACTTGCATTTTACATGCTTTCAAACTGCTAGGTTGGCAGGAATTGGGGTTGACAGCTGCGTGGCATCCCGGATTCGAACCACTGCCCTGTTGACTTTTTGTAGCCGACCGTTTTCAGTACTCTAGCCCGCTGCCTTCCCCTTTTTCCCGGGGAAAAGGCGCCATCCTGAGGCCAAATTAAACCACTAGCTACTTCCAGGCTTCCAGAAGCAAGAGAACCGGAGTTTACATTCTTCCTCTTGATTTTTATTTTTTATTTATTTATTTATTTATTTATTATTGCGGAGGGGGGAGGAGAGTACTTGCCCCTGTTTCACAGCCTCAGATCAAGCACTACCCCGCTGCATCCTACCCTCAAAACTACCGGGATGCCCACGGACGCATGTTGGCGTTGTCTCACACGCAGGAAGGGTGGCACACCGGTACGTGGAGACGTGAGAACAAACCAATCCATCATGCTTCAGCAAACTCATTGTTGGCAAGTGCACACGGCATGTTTTATTTTTTTAAAGCAGCCCCCCTCCCCCAAATAAAGTCCAATAGCGGAAACTAAAGATAAGGCCAAGGTATACAGGTACAGACAATTAGAAGAATACAACACTAGTGGTAATGCAGCATTGTTGGTGCAGCAAGGGCCAAAAATACGAGGGAAATACTTTCACAAGCATCGAGCGTTGTTATCTAGGAGGAAATATATACATTTTAAATTCACTTGGTACATGGCTAGGATGCTTTCCCCTGCTCCATTCCTCAAGTTTGGACCAGGAGAATCCATAAAATGTCCACACACTTTTTGGGAAGGGTCTCCCCCCTCCTGAGTCCTGGAAGGTTGAAGTGATTTGCCCAAGGAAAAACATTATTTATTTATTTATTTATTTATTTATTTATTTATTTATTTATTTATTACATTTATATACCACCCGTCTTCCAAAATGGAACTCTGGGTGGTTTACAATGAATACATTGATACCTGAGAGAGCCTAGAACAGTGGTGGCGAACCTTTGGCACTTTAGATGTTCTTGACCACAACTCCCACAGTCCTTTGTCATTAGCCACCCAAGCTTGGAATTCTGGGAGCTGTGGTCCAAAACATCTGGAGTGCCGAAGGTTCGCCACCACTGGCCTAGAAAGTGGGAAAGGCTAACCCCAGTGAAAGCCTCTGTGGTCTACTCATAAGTAACACCCACCCACCAAGGATGTTCCTTTAGACCAGTGGTTCGGGCCCCAAGATGTTCCTGGACTGCAAATCCCAGAAATCCCTTCCAGGACAGCAAGTGATGGAGGGTTCTGGGAATTGCAGTCCAGGAACATCTGGGGACCCACCGGTTGAGAAGCACTGCTTTAGACATACCAGGTTTGGGTGTTGTGGTGAAGGTCAACTCATGGCCTGGATCCATTTCTGGACAACCTTCAGTGGTGGAGTCCCAAAATACCAGCGTATTAAAGCACTTTTTTTCTTTCTTTCTTTCTTTCTTTCTTTCTTTCTCTTTCTTTCTTTCTTTCTTTCTTTCTTTCTTTCTTTCTTTCTTTCTTTCTTTCTTTCTTTCTTTCTTTCTATAGCGACTCCTTCAATGGATCGACACATCTTTATAAAGAAATTTTCCAAAAAAAAAGGAGGGGGGGGGTACAAGCACAGTGGCCATCAAGTGGCCACCACAGCCCAAACCCCAACTCTTTTCACCAAATCAATGAAACCCACAGCAACATTCACAGAGGCAGGATCGAAATGAGTTGAATTGATACATCATTGGTACGTCTTAAAATGACCCCCACCCATGAGGAAGAAATAGACTGATTGTCAAGGCAAATGAAATGGCATTAGACGTGCGTTATATGAATGGGGGGAAAAAACTGAAATGATTTTAAAAACATCAAACTATAACTGGCGTTCTTTTGGTACATGGGATCACACTCTGAGTCAGATTAGATCAACACCAAATTGATCTAATGAAATTTGATTTAATTACCACATTAAATGTATTCAGCCCCACCCACTCCGCCCCGGAATATCCGATATAATTTGTGACCAAAAGACACCCACCCTACCCTGGCCCAATAAGACTGATCTCCCCCCCCTTCCTAAAGTAACCAGACTTCATTATGATTATTATTATTATTATTTGGCTTTTGAAGGCACCTCCATTTTCTTTTGAAGTCTGCAGGCTACCAAGAGGCAGCTCATCCCATGAGTAGCTTTGCTCCCCTCTGAACACTCAGACCCACCCCCTGCCCCCAGACAAAACCATCGGGACTTCTAGAGCCTTGCCAAACCGGAGGAATCAGGGCACGTCTGCTGGGGACACGGAGCTAACATGGGATTCCCTGAGTCTCAAAAACAGATGCCTAAGCAGAGCAGAGAGGTTGTTGACATCCACAGATTTCCCCCTCCCCCCCACTCACACCCCACAGAGAGACAAAACCTTTCTGGCGATCAGTTTGAGAAGCTGAAGGACAGCAGACACCCACCCCCCCGCCGCCGCCAGGGCCAGAGAGATGCACAGATTTCACGCATCCACATCCTCTTCCCAGTGCATTGCAGAGTGTGGTGTTGCAGCTGTTCCTTGAACACTTTCCCTTTTGTATTTCCAGGTTCTCGGTATTGCCCCGTGGGTATTGCCCCGTGGGACTTGTGAGAAACACAGGGGATTTGAGCTGAGGAGCCACCATGAGAAGTCAAAGCTGCCAAGCAGCCCCACTGAGGATGATGGGATGCAAGAGAAGAGCGAAGGGACGTCTCCCCTCCAATCCTCAGGGGAACACAGCCCATCTTGGTTCTTCTCTGCCCGGGCGCTGCCTCTACATCACTCCGCGTCCCTTCGACGGCCACAAGAGGCACACAAGGGTCACCAGAGAGGTCAGGATGATGCCCATGAAGAGAAGGACGAGGCCGATCCAGGGGCCGTACTCCGTGCCTTTCCGGAAACCGGTCTCTTCGGCCGGGATCATGTTGGTGAGGTTCAGCATGTACCCGAGGGCCCAGCCGATAGACGTGTCCCCAGCCTGTACCAACGAGAGGGCCAAAGAATGTTTCTGAGAGTGAAGCTCTCCATCCGCTCCTCCATCCAACCCTGGTCCCAACCCAATCCTCGGGTTTCCCCTGCAACCCAAACCGCTCCTTCTTCTTCTCCATCATGTATTGGAGCTGTATATATTTATATGCATTTTAACCTATTCCAAAGCAACAGAGATACAGTATTTTTCCATGTATAAGACTACAGTGGACCCTCGTATAACAAGTGGTTTGTTTAACAGAAAACCCACTTAAACGGGGAAAAAATTCCAGACAGGAGAAAATTGCTGAACAGAATTGCCTATGGGGCGAATCCGTACAACAGAAAAACAGTTGGGATTAGGGTTTAATCCGTCTTCAATACCTTCCTATGGGAAATTTGTAGAGACGAAAATTTGCTTAACAGAATTTCATTTGGATCAAATTAACTCCTTTCTACAAGGTACCACTGTATATTATTGTCTGAAATGGTTAGACTAAAAACTGAGGGCTGTCGTACTTATACACCGCACAACTGTGAAACTGTAGTTTGGGGTTGGAAAGCTGGGAGGGTCTTATCCATGGGGGTGTCTTATACACAGGAAAATGTGGTACTTCCTCCTAAGGAAGTGCACGAGACAAAAATACCCTGTGGAATGCAGATGCTGGAGGAATTCTTGGGAATTAAAATCTGCCCCTCGGATTGACCGAGGGTTAGCCTTTAAGCGCCTCCCTCCCGAGATGTAACTGCTTTCCCTCCCAGACCCAGATCAAACCATCTTCTGGTTTTTTACCTTCTTCTGGAAGGCAATGTCAGAGAACGTGCTGGTATTAAATTGGTAGCCCTGCAGGAGAAGGAGGTAGATGAAAGTGGCGGTCGGACAGTAATCGGCCAGCCTCTTCTCCAGTTTTGGTGCTTTCTGGTACAGCTGGATTTATGGAAGAGGAGAGAGAGAGAAGAAGAGAGAGAGAGAGGAAGAAAAGACGGAGGAAAAAGAATAAAGGACTTATTTCTGGTTCGATTCAAAGAACTCTGCATTCATCCCATGCCACAATTCTGCTGTTTGAGGGGGGTTGAGATGTACAAAATTATGCAGGGCATGAGTAAATTGGATAGAGGGACGCTCTTCTCCCTCTCACAAAATACCAGAACGAGGGGATATCCACTCAAACTAAGGGTTGGGAGAGTGAGAACAGAGAAAAGAAAAAAAATTTTTAACCCAGCGTGTTGTTAGTCTGTGGAACTCCCTGCCACAGGAGGTGGGGATGGCACCTGGCCTGGATGCCTTCCAAAGGGGATTGGACAGGTTCCTGGCGGAAAAGTCCATCACAGGTGACAAACCATGATGGAGACGTGTCATTTCCAGGCTTAAAACCGGGGTACTTCAAGGGCCAGATGCAGGGAAGTGGTATCAGGAGACAGATATCTAGTCTCCTGCACTCCCAGAGGCATCTGGTAGGGCCACTGTCAGATCCAGGAAGCTAGACTAGATGGGCCTTTTGGCCTGATCCAGCAGGGCTCTTCTTACGTTCTTATGTTCTTATGGCCTTGAGTGAGTCCTTCTGCTTCCCTTTTGTTTTCAGCCGTGTGTCAAGGTTTGGGTGAAAAAGCAAGAAAAAGGGGACTGACTCTTCCAAAGGATGCTCTTTTTTCGGGGACATCTTAAACATTCCACCTGCACTGGAGGACGGGCTGCCTTCCAATCAGAAATGGTGGCAATGCTCATGCCTGCCCTGTGAGGTGCAGAATTGCTGTAACCCCCCTTTAAAAACTGCTGGGGGGGGGGACTTCAACTCCCAGAATCCTACAGGCAGGCCGATGAGACCAGCTGTCAGATTGCAGGAGTTGCTCTTTTTAAAAAAAAATGCACGCAGTATCTGGAAACGACCCAGTATCAAAAAATAGCTATAGAAGCAGAGGATGGTAGAATGGTCATTTCAGCCTGGTCTGACCCACCTCTGCCCACGTCGTGTTGCACACCTCCACCACGGCCTCCTCAAGGTCACTCGGGGTGGCCACGTGCCTCCCCATCACCGACTGGATGAAGTCCACCGTGTAATAAAAAGCTGAGAAGGCCTGTTAAAGGAGGAAAAAGAAGAGGAAGGTGGAGTGGGACAATGAACACAGCTTTGCCCACACACACACACACACACACACACACACACACACACACACACACTGCGTCAAAGCCTGCACCCTCAATCTGGGGACTCTTGGACTACAACTCCCATCAGCTCTTTCCACTGGGGAAGATGGGAGTTGTAATCCAATCCCCCACCCCTCCACCAATCCAAAATGGTTGGAAAACCCTCTGTTTTAGAATCAGTGGTTCTCAACCGGTGGGTCCCCAGATGTTCCTGGACTGCAACTCCCAGAAACCTCTCCAGCACAGCGAGTGGTGGAGGCTTCTGGGAGTTGCAGTCCAGGAATATCTGGGAACCCACCGGTTGAAAACCACTGGTTTAGATTCTCCATGCATGCGCTTCTCTCTGCTTGTGCGGACTTTCTTTCCCTCCGCCGTGCAAAACGTTTGACTCCCAAGTAAACACAAATGATTTTGGAATGAAGTCTAAAGATTTTTTTGCAGAGGCGGGGGATCTCTCTTTGCCTATGATTTAAGGACTACAGGAGAACAAGGCCCGATTAAAGATTGTTCATGCTAAGCGAATCAAAGCATAAGGATTAGAAATAGTTTGTTAGGAAATGAACGTGTTGCCCTTCCATTGGTTAAAAACTTCAGCATTTTTGACACATGTTAAAATGTTAGCAGCCTTGTTTCTGAGTAAGAGTGAAGGGCGTTTTATTGCTAGCACTGTTTTCTGCGATCTAAAAACACCCAAAAGTTTAATGAATTCACTACGGATGCACATCCTTCTCTAAGTGGATCAGGCACTACATTAACATCTCCACCAGGGGGCAGTAGGTCTCTTGCCTTTGCAATCAGAGGACAGACGCCACACTCAACTCGGGAGTGTTTGGGTCATTACTGGTCATTCGGAAGCCTCTGCTCTGTGCTGGGGGCCAAAATATGGCCAGAGAGCCCCTGAGGTCCCTGACCTCGAACCAGAAACATCTCCCCTTAAGATGGGTCACAAGCTGGTTCAGAAGAGGCGCCTTCCATTGCTCTCTGCGCATGCCTAGAGACCCCCTCTCCCACGAGGACTTCAAACATCCCAGAACCTGAAAATGAGCTTCGAAAGCCTGGACTCAAAGATAGACATACACACACGCACATACAGTAGGACCCCAGTATCTGTTGGGGATTGGTTCCAAGCCTTCCCATGGATAATGAAACCCGGGGATACGAGAGAACGCCAAAATGTCCCCAAAACTGTGGTTTTGTGATAGTAACTTGCTTTACAGCTGCTGTTTTGCAACAGTAGCTTGCTTTACAGCTGCTGTTTTGCAACAGTAGCTTGCTTTACAGCTGCTGTTTTGCAACAGTAGCTTGCTTTGCAGCTGCTGATTTATTTATTTATTTATTTCCCTCTGCCAAGTGGATAATGAATCAGTGGATACGGGGGTCCTACTGTAAACCGCTGGCTGCTGGCAGTCCAGATTCCTCTCCCCACCCACCACCCAACCCCCGCAAAACTCCGCGGCACCTCCCCGCTACTCACAATAAAGTGTCCCGTGATACTTGGCTGGAAGACTCTGTCAAAGGAGCAGCGAGTGTACGGGCAATCTGTGAACTGGAAGAGGCTGTTCACGTGCCTGCGACATTGGGCCGGGTTGCCCGAGCCGCTCATGTTCACCATGGCGCTGGGGAAATAGTTGGTGGGCTTCTCGGCGGCCGTGCAAGGGGAGCTGTAGATGGTTTCCATGGTGAAGTTCTGCCTGTAGCCTCTGGGCCAGCAGGGGTTGTCCACCTTCAGGGTGTAGCCTTCCGCCTGTGAGGGTGGAGGTGCAGATGGAAGCGATCATGTACTACACAACCCAGCCCTTATGGTTTGAGCGCCTCTCTACCCTTCTCCCCCTTGCAAGGGCGAGGGAGGCCACTTGGGCGTCTCCGTTGGACGCCAGTCTACCCTACTGCTGGATAGCTGAGCGGGTTGGGCCTCCGGCTAAAGAGAGAGAAGTTGGGAGTTCAAATCCCTACCAGGGCTCCTTGAAAAGATCTGGACTGCAAGATCCAGAGGGCCCCTTCCCGCTCGGCAATTATTACATGTGGACCAAAATGGAGGGTTAAACTCAATTCCCCCCACAGGCCCTCTGCCCCTTCCTCGCCTTCAGGAGGACCTCGGACAGCAAGCGCAACCTGGCCCCCTTCCTCGCCTTCAGGACCTCGGACAGCAAGCGCAGCCTGGCCCCTTCCTCGCCTTCAGGACCTCGGACAGCAAGCGCAACCTGGCCCCCTTCCTCACCTTCAGGACCTCGGACAGCAAGCGCAGCCTGGCCCGCTTCCTCGCCTTCAGGCCCTGGGACAGCAAGCGCAACCTGGCCCCTTCCTCGCCTTCAGGCCCTCGGACAACAAGCGCAGCCTGGCCCTCTTCCTCGCCTTCAGGACCTCGGACAGCAAGCGCAACCTGGCCCCTTCCTCACCTTCAGGACCTCGGACAGCAAGTGCAGCCTGGCCCCTTCCTTGCCTTCAGGACCTCGGACAGCAAGCGCAACCTGGCCCCCTTCCTTGCCTTCAGGACCTCGGACAGCAAGCGCAGCCTGGCCCCTTCCTCGCCTTCAGGACCTCGGACAGCAAGCGCAACCTGGCCCCTTCCTCGCCTTCAGGACCTCGGACAGCAAGCGCAACCTGGCCCCTTCCTCGCCTTCAAGACCTCGGACAGCAAGCGCAACCTGCCCCCTTCCTCGCCTTCAGGACCTCGGACAGCAAGCGCAACCTGGCCCCTTCCTCGCCTTCAGGACCTCAGACAGCAAGCGCAACCTGGCCCCTTCCTCGCCTTCAGGACCTCGGACAGCAGATGCAACCTGGCCCCTTCCTCGCCTTCAGGACCTCGGACAGCAAGCGCAACCTGGCCCCTTCCTCGCCTTCAAGACCTCGGACAGCAAGCGCAACCTGCCCCCTTCCTCGCCTTCAGGACCTCGGACAGCAAGCGCAACCTGGCCCCTTCCTCGCCTTCAGGACCTCAGACAGCAAGCGCAACCTGGCCCCTTCCTCGCCTTCAGGACCTCGGACAGCAGGCGCAACCTGGCCCCTTCCTCGCCTTCAGGACCTCGGACAGCAGGCGCAACCTGGCCCCTTCCTCACCTTCAGGACCTCGGACAGCAAGCGCAACCTGGCCCCCTTCCTCGCCTTCAGGACCTCGGACACCAAGCGCAACCTGGCCCCCTTCCTCGCCTTCAGGACCTCGGACAGCAAGCGCAACCTGGCCCCCTTCCTCGCCTTCAGGACCTCGGACACCAAGCGCAACCTGCCCCCTTCCTCGCCTTCAGGACCTCGGACACCAAGCGCAACCTGCCCCATTCCTCGCCTTCAGGACCTCGGACACCAAGCGCAACCTGGCCCCCTTCCTCGCCTTCAGGACCTCGGAGAGCAAGCGCAGCCTGGCCCCCTTCCTCGCCTTCAGGACCTCGGACACCAAGCGCAACCTGGCCCCCTTCCTCGCCTTCAGGACCTCGGACACCAAGCGCAACCTGGCCCCCTTCCTCGCCTTCAAGACCTCGGACACCAAGCGCAACCTGCCCCCTTCCTCGCCTTCAGGACCTCAGACACCAAGCGCAACCTGCCCCCTTCCTCGCCTTCATGACCTCGGACAGCAAGCGCAACCTGGCCCCCTTCCTCGCCTTCATGACCTCGGACAGCAAGCGCAACCTGGCCCCCTTCCTCGCCTTCATGACCTCGGACAGCAAGCGCAGCCTGGCCCCCTTCCTCGCCTTCAGGACCTTGGACAGGAAGCGCAACCTGGCCCCCTTCCTCGCCTTCAGGACCTTGGACAGCAAGCGCAACCTGGCCCCTTCCTCACCTTCAGGACCTTGGACAGCAAGCGCAACCTGGCCCCTTCCTCACCTTCAGGACCTCGGACAGCAAGCGCAACCTGGCCCCTTCCTCGCCTTCAGGACCTCAGACACCAAGCGCAACCTGCCCCCTTCCTCGCCTTCATGACCTCGGACAGCAAGCGCAACCTGGCCCCCTTCCTTGCCTTCATGACCTCGGACAGCAAGCGCAACCTGGCCCCCTTCCTCGCCTTCATGACCTCGGACAGCAAGCGCAGCCTGGCCCCCTTCCTCGCCTTCAGGACCTCGGACAGCAAGCGCAACCTGGCCCCTTCCTCGCCTTCAGGACCTCGGACAGCAAGCGCAACCTGGCCCCCTTCCTCGCCTTCAGGACCTCGGACAGCAAGCGCAACCTGGCCCCTTCCTCGCCTTCAGGACCTCAGACAGCAAGCGCAACCTGGCCCCCTTCCTCGCCTTCAGGACCTCGGACAGCAAGCGCAACCTGGCCCCTTCCTCGCCTTCAGGACCTCGGACACCAAGCGCAACCTGGCCCCCTTCCTCGCCTTCAGGACCTCGGACACCAAGCGCAACCTGCCCCCTTCCTCGCCTTCAGGACCTCGGACACCAAGCGCAACCTGGCCCCCTCCCTCGCCTTCAGGATCTCGGACAGCAAGCGCAACCTGGCCCCCTTCCTTGCCTTCATGACCTTGGACAGCAAGCGCAACCTGGCCCCCTTCCTCGCCTTCATGACCTCGGACAGCAAGCGCAGCCTGGCCCCCTTCCTCGCCTTCAGGACCTCGGACAGCAAGCACAACCTGGCCCCCTTCCTCGCCTTCAGGACCTCGGAGAGCAAGCGCAGCCTGGCCCCCTTCCTCGCCTTCAGGACCTCGGACACCAAGCGCAACCTGGCCCCCTTCCTCGCCTTAATGACCTCGGAGAGCAAGCGCAACCTGGCCCCCTTCCTCGCCTTCAAGACCTCGGACACCAAGCGCAACCTGCCCCCTTCCTCGCCTTCAGGACCTCAGACACCAAGCGCAACCTGCCCCCTTCCTCGCCTTCATGACCTCGGACAGCAAGCGCAACCTGGCCCCCTTCCTTGCCTTCATGACCTCGGACAGCAAGCGCAGCCTGGCCCCCTTCCTCGCCTTCAGGACCTTGGACAGGAAGCGCAACCTGGCCCCCTTCCTCGCCTTCAGGACCTTGGACAGGAAGCGCAACCTGGCCCCCTTCCTCGCCTTCAGGACCTCGGACAGCAAGCGCAACCTGGCCCCTTCCTCGCCTTCAGGACCTTGGACAGCAAGCGCAACCTGGCCCCTTCCTCACCTTCAGGACCTCGGACACCAAGCGCAACCTGGCCCCTTCATCGCCTTCAGGACCTCGGACAGCAAGCGCAACCTGGCCCCCTTCCTCGCCTTCAGGACCTCGGACACCAAGCGCAACCTGCCCCCTTCCTCGCCTTCAGGACCTCAGACACCAAGCGCAACCTGCCCCCTTCCTTGCCTTCATGACCTCGGACAGCAAGCGCAACCTGGCGCCCTTCCTTGCCTTCATGACCTCGGACAGCAAGCGCAACCTGGCCCCCTTCCTCGCCTTCATGACCTCGGACAGCAAGCGCACCCTGGCCCCCTTCCTCGCCTTCAGGACCTTGGACAGCAACCGCAACCTGCCCCCTTCCTCGCCTTCAGGACCTCGGACACCAAGTGCAACCTGGCCCCCTTCCTCGCCTTCAGGACCTCGGACAGCAAGCGCAACCTGGCCCCTTCCTCGCCTTCAGGACCTCGGACAGCAAGCGCAACCTGGCCCCCTTCCTCACCTTCAGGACCTCGGACAGCAAGCGCAACCTGGCCCCTTCCTCGCCTTCAGGACCTCGGACACCAAGCGCAACCTGGCCCCCTTCCTCGCCTTCAGGACCTCGGACACCAAGCGCAACCTGCCCCCTTCCTCGCCTTCAGGACCTCGGACACCAAGCGCAACCTGGCCCCCTTCCTCGCCTTCAGGACCTCGGACACCAAGCGCAACCTGGCCCCCTTCCTCGCCTTCAGGACCTCGGACACCAAGCGCAGCCTGGCCCCTTCCTCACCTTCAGGACCTCGGACAGCAAGCGCAACCTGGCCCCCTTCCTCGCCTTCAGGACCTCGGACACCAAGCGCAGCCTGGCCCCTTCCTCGCCTTCAGGACCTCGGACACCAAGCGCAACCTGGCCCCCTTCCTCGCCTTCAGGACCTCGGACACCAAGCGCAACCTGGCCCCCTTCCTCGCCTTCAGGACCTCGGACACCAAGCGCAACCTGGCCACCTTCCTCGCCTTCAGGACCTCGGACACCAAGCGCAGCCTGGCCCCTTCCTCGCCTTCAGGACCTCGGACACCAAGCGCAACCTGGCCCCTTCCTCGCCTTCAGGACCTCGGACACCAAGCGCAACCTGGCCCCCTTCCTCGCCTTCAGGACCTCGGACACCAAGCGCAACCTGGCCCCCTTCCTCGCCTTCAGGACCTCGGACACCATGCGCAACCTGGCCCCCTTCCTCGCCTTCAGGACCTCGGACACCAAGCGCAACCTGGCCACCTTCCTCGCCTTCAGGACCTTGGACAGGAAGCGCAACCTGGCCCCCTTCCTCGCCTTCAGGACCTCGGACACCAAGCGCAACCTGGCCCCTTCCTCGCCTTCAGGACCTCGGACACCAAGCGCAACCTGGCCCCCTTCCTCGCCTTCAGGACCTCGGACACCAAGCGCAACCTGGCCCCCTTCCTCGCCTTCAGGACCTCGGACACCATGCGCAACCTGGCCCCCTTCCTCGCCTTCAGGACCTCGGACACCAAGCGCAACCTGGCCACCTTCCTCGCCTTCAGGACCTCGGACACCAAGCGCAGCCTGGCCCCTTCCTCGCCTTCAGGACCTCGGACACCAAGCGCAACCTGGCCCCTTCCTCGCCTTCAGGACCTCGGACAGCAGGTGCAACCTGGCCCCTTCCTTGCCTTCAGGACCTCGGACAGCAAGCGCAACCTGGCCCCTTCCTTGCCTTCAGGACCTCGGACAGCAAGCGCAGCCTGGCCCCTTCCTCACCTTCAGGACCTTGGACAGCAACCTCTTGAGGACTTGGTCCCGGCCATAGCAGAGAAAGCTGTGGGTGTAGACTTTGTAGGTTTGCCCGTACAGCCGCAGGGTCACCTGGTTGGCCGGCTGGCTCTCGATCTCCTCTGTGGTCTCAAAAGTGATTTGGGTGGAGGCACCCCCAAGATCCATGGCTCCCAGCGTCTTCTTCTTGGGACGGATCCACTGGCCGATCCACCCATACTGGAGGAGGAGAAATGGAATTGGGGGGGGGGAGAGAGAGGGCAGGGTCACAGGAAGCATCAGGGACCAGGCACATCAGACCCGGTGGCCTCGGAGAGATAGCACTACAATGGCCATTATCCCTTAGCATCCGCTGCGCCCAGGGGATCTGCAGACCAGCACCTACCAAATGCTTCCCAAATGATGCCTCAAACCACTGCTTGGTTCCAAGTGTGGACTTGTTCATAGAATCATAGAATCATAGAGTTGGAAGAGACCTCAAGGGCCACCCAGTCCAACCCCCTGGCATGCAGGAACCCCCATCACAGGACCCCCGACAGATGGCCATCTAGCCTCGTTTTTCACGGCACCTAAATCATCATCACCACCATCATCTTAGCAATCTAGAACTGGAAGGAGGCTTATGGATCATCAAATCCAGCCCTTGTCAATGATGCTCTTCCAACCTCTGGCTCCGCAGTCAGACAGCTTAAACCACTGAGCTGTCCTGCAGTTCAGAGGCCCTCCTCTCGGTGCATGCCCAGAGACACCGCCAGCATCTTGTGGATGATGAGTAATCTGCCACCACGACCTCCACAATTCCCTGTAGGCTGCACTGCCCAGGAGGATGTTGGCTGCCATTTATGGACTTTGGTGTGGAAAACATTCCCCCTTTATTTCTCTTTAACCATCCCTGAAAACAAGAGGCAAATTGACAGACCGTCCCGGGTCTTTCTGTCTCGGCCAAGAGGCGTTCTGGGAGCTGCAGTCCACCAAGAGCCCAAAGGGAACATTTTTTTGGTAGGAGTTTGATGGAATCTGTACCTTAGGCTGCTGGAACGAACCTTCTTTGGGGACCAAGAATCCTAGAATCCTAGAGTGGGAAGAGACCTCAAGGGCCATCTAGTCCAACCCCCGGCCATGCAGGAACCTCCATCACAGTATTTCGGACAGATGGCCATTCAGCCTCTGCTGAAAAACCTCCAAAGAAGGAGACTCCACCACCCTCCTCCGTGGCAGCATCTTCCACTGCCAAACAGCTCTAACTGTCATGAAATTCTTCCTGGTGTTTAAATTGAATCTCTTTCACTTGCAGATCTGAAATTCTGACACTCAGAAGCTGAAGCAATCAAAGGGGAAGGGCTGACATCTTTTTCTCCAAAGTCCCTGTATGAACAAAAGCTCCCCACCCCCCACTTCTTGGGAGAATGCAAAGCGTTTGCATTTTTTAAAAAGGCTTTGTTATCATTTTGGTGTGTGTGTGTGTAGGGGGGGTGCCTGAGTTAATGGTTGCCTTATTGACCTGGGAGCAGCACAGGAAGAGCGTCTGTGTGTGCATGCACGCACGCACGCACGTGCAGGGCTGACAAGAGCAGGGCAGAGGAGTAAAGTTGGGCTAAGTACAGTAATGTTAAGCTAGGTGTAAAAGCAGGCAGTACGGTGCAATGGTTAGAGATGATGTCGTGAAGCCTCAAGCCTTGGCACAGGGTCCGGCCTTCTGGCATCGTGACAGCATGGTGTCGTCTTTTGGGCATGGGTCACCTTTTGTTGGGGGGTGGGGTGGGGTTGTTACCTGTTTCTAAAAGGTTGGAATTCCTCTCGTAGCAATTTAAAAAAGAGGTTTATAACAATTCCTCTGGTATAACGGACTAAAGGTGGCGGTAAAGGCAATGCAGTGGTTAAATGCCTGTCCTGCAGGTAAAACTGTGCTCACGACCTGGGGGTTCAATCCCAGGTCGCCGGCTCAAGGTTCACTCCGCCTTCCATCCTTCCCAGGTCGGTCAAAGGAGTACACAGCTTACTGGAGGGGCAATGTGTAGCCTGCATACTGTAATTTTAAAAACTATAAACCGCCCAGAGACTACTTGAAGTGTTATGGGGCAGTATATAAGCAGAACGCTTTATATAAGCAGAACACTTTGCATCGGGACCACAGAGGTGGCTTCATCCCCCTCTACCTTAATGAAGTTCTCCAGAAGGTAGTTGGCCGTGACCCAGCCAAAAACGCCCTCATCTTCCCCGCTCAGGATCCGGGCTCCCCGGAAGTCAAAGGGGTACTCCTTCAGCGTCGAGGTCACGGCACCAAAGATGTCATTCGAAGCCTGGGGACTGGTAAGGCTGGCACGAGAAATAATAAGAACATTGTTCATCTGAGTCTGGTGCCGGAATTGAAACCATCGGACGGTGGCTTTGGTTCACATAGAGCTCCCATATTCAGGAGCAGTCTGCCTCTAAATACCAGTCATGGGGGGGGGGGGGGGGGAGTGGGAAGGCTTGGAACTGCCTGCGTTTGGACACCAATCTCAGAACTGGTCACCCCTAAAGGGGATACTGGACAGGGTAGTCCAAATGCCAGGTTCCAGACAAGCACAGGCTGGGGACGCTCGTACGCTGCTTGTGAAAAGCCGTTTCTAACAGGTTGCTTTGCTACTTTACTTTTTCTGCAAGGAGCTCCAGGCAGAAACTGGAGCCCTCTCTCTCCCTCCCCACCTCCCCTTCACAACCACAGCCCTGCGAGGTAGGGCCTAGGCCAGTGGTGGCGAAGCTTCAGCCCTCCAGATGTTTTGGACCACAGCTCCCAGAATTCCAAGCCTGTGCTGCCAATGACAAAGGACTGCGAGAGTTGTCGTCCAAAACATCTGGAGGGCCGAAGGTTCGCCACCACTGGCCTAGGCCCTAGGCAATGAAAGAGAAGGGCCGACCCTAGGGGTTTGAACCCAGATGTCCTCGTATGTCACCCGAACCCCAATGCCCCACCCCCACTGTTGGGCAAAATGGCAATATGGATGCATGGAGAGAACCCGAATCTCCCTGGCCGTCGACTTCTTACAAAGAGGTGGGTGGCCATCAAGGAGAAACGGTAGCCAATGTCACGAGAGCAATGGAAGGGAAATGCGGCACACACACACACACACACACACACAGAGTCATAATATGTAGAATTGACAAAATGTATGTATTTTATATTTAACAGAGTGAAAAGAGAATTGTAAAATGGAGTCAGTCAAAAATGCAGTGTCATGATGTTAGCCACAAGTGCAAGGAATTATAAATTACCAGCAGGTTAAGTGATTTAGCACAGATGGAATAGTTAATGACATCATGGTATGTCAGAATGTGATTGGTTAAAATCATGTCTGATGACGTCTAAATGTGTATATAAGAACTGGCTTGTATAATGTTAAATTGGGACTGTTTATGGTGAGAAAACAGTACCCCACGCTCTGTTGATTTGTATATGTGATATTGCTTGGTGTTATGTTGCTGTATATTTGCTGTATATATTCAATATAAGAGTTTTATTCTAAGTCATATTTCTTTGTCTCTCCGTTTCTGGGTTCTGATAATACTTATAACAATTAACTACACTATCTACATGCTACTGCTGTTAAGCTCATATTTATTCTCTGCTATACACACGTGTGTGTTAACATTTTTCATAATCCCTTAATTATTTGTTGATACACACACACACATGCACACACACACACACACACACACACACACACACACACCATGGGGCAACTGTTTCGGAAACCAAAGGACGCAGGGCTAGCCCAGGGCTGAGCCTCACTTGAGTAGCCGCATGCCCGCCGTGGCTCCGAGGTAGAGAGGGGTGGCCGGCTGCTTTTCCTTGGGCACGTCGCTCAGCGCCTGCTCCAAACACGCCTTCAGGCTCTCGCCGGCGGCAGGGGGGTCTTCGACGTAACTCGAGATGCCTCCCCCTGCAGACCCAAAGGGAGAGAGAGAGAGAGGCATGGGTTCCAATCCACGCCAGGGAATCATCGGAAGAGATTCCGGAGCGGACAGCTACCCTCGGTGCTGTGCTGGTTTCCTGCTCCCTCTTCCTCCCTCGTAGGTAATTCCCTGCCAGCTATGACAACCACTGCTGCCAGGAGACAGGACATAAGCTGGGTTAAGTGGTGCCCATCCAAAGACTGGATCCCAGGGCTATTTGCCAGTTCAGGGTGGGCACCCAACCGTCCGTGACAAAAGCAACCTTTCCCTCCTTTCAGCCTATTATTCTGGAGAGGTTTTGAAAAAGCAGGCACACCTGGCGCCATTGTGCGGGGATGCCCAGCCGATGCCAGGGGAGGGGCGGGCGGCTTTTCATTTAAGATGGCACAGCAGTTTCAAAACTGGGCAAGAGAAAGGGTTTTTTTCTTTTTTTGCGTGGCACACCATGGGAGGAGTGGAGGGGGCAGGGGTGGAGGAAAAAAGCCCCGTGAGATTGGCAAAAACAACACCAAGCAACTCTTTGTTCAAGGGGAGGGCACATGGGCACGGCCCAGAATCCAGATCAAAGAGGTGGGGGCAACAATGGGCTGTGAACCAGCCACTCTGCCTTTGCCCCAAGGAAAGGGGTGCAGATGTTTTGTGATCAGGAAAAGCTCAGATGCATGGAGGAGGAGGAGGAGGCCCGCTGCACCTCCTTCTGAGTTCCCGTCCAACTCCTCCCTTGGAACAGCATCTGGGAGCTGGAGATCGCTCTCTGCATCCAATGCCTTTGAATCAGGTCCAAACGTAAGGAACTAACCAGCTTCAGTGGAGGCGAACCAGTGCTCTCCTGTGTGAGTTGCTGTTCTCCCATTCCGGGGTGGGGATGGGGAGCAAGCCCACATTTGTTCTTAAAAGGGAACATAGCAGGACCAGGGAAGTCCAGGGTTTAGGCCAGGGGTGTCCAACCTTTGCCATTCCAGATGTATTGGCCCACCACTCCCAGAATTCCAAGCCTGTCTTGCCAGTGACAAAGGACCGTGGGAGTGGTGGTCCAAAACATCTGGAGTGCCAAATATTTGCCACCATTGCTCTAAAGCAGTGGTTCTCAACCTGTAGGTCCCCAGATGTTCCTGCACTGCAACTCCCAGAAATCCTGGCCAGCTCAGCTAGTGATGAAGACTTCTGGGAGCTGCAGTCCAGGAACTTCTGGGGACCCACAGGTTGAGAACCATTGGTCTAGCTCAGTGGTTCTCCACCTGTGGGTCCCCAGATGTTCCTGCACTGCAACTCCCAGAAATCCTGGCCAGCTCAGCTAGGGAGGAAGACTTCTGGGAGCTGCAGTCCAGGAACTTCTGGGGACCCACAGGTTGAGAACCATTGGTCTAGCTCAGTGGTTCTCCACCTGTGGGTCCCCAGATGTTCCTGCACTGCAACTCCCAGAAATCCTGGCCAGCTCAGCTAGGGAGGAAGACTTCTGGGAGTTGCAGTCCAGGAACTTCTGGGGACCCACAGGTTGAGAACCATTGGTCTAGCTCAGTGGTTCTCCACCTGTGGGTCCCCAGATGTTCCTGCACTGCAACTCCCAGAAATCCTGGCCAGCTCAGCTAGGGAGGAAGACTTCTGGGAGCTGCAGTCCAGGAACTTCTGGGGACCCACAGGTTGAGAACCATTGGTCTAGCTCAGTGGTTCTCCACCTGTGGGTCCCCAGATGTTCCTGCACTGCAACTCCCAGAAATCCTGGCCAGCTCAGCTAGGGAGGAAGACTCCTGGGAGTTGCAGTCCAGGAACTTCTGGGGACCCACAGGTGGAGAACCACTGCTCTAAAGGATGACTCCGTCCTGACACACCTTCCTCCGTAGACGGTAGCAGCCAAAGGTACGACCCTATGCAATTGCCTCCTCCTAAACGGAGATCTTCTTATAAAGCCGGCTTCCTTCACTCCTCTGCAGATGGTGTGTTCTCTGCTCCTTAATCAAACACAGCCTTGATTTGCACTCACTCCTAGGAGCCTCAAAAGGTAAACCCACGTCCCTTCTCAGCTCCGCTCTACAGCTGTGCATCCTCAGACGGCACTTGGCCAAGCTTGTGAACAGGGCGGTCCGGTTTGCAGACAGTGGAAGGTTTCAGATTTTTCGCCCGCCCGCCCGCCCGCCCGCCTTCCAGCCTGCCTGGCAGGGTTGTTGTTTGTCGCTTTCAAAGGCAAGCTACAAGCATGCTCCTCCTGTCTGCCATCTCTCCCTATTCTGCTAAGGATAAGTCCGCTCTGACAAGGGCAGGCAAGGGGGAAGCAGAGGGAACGAACACCCACAAGCAGCTCCATCTCACCTTTGACGTCGCACATGCTGTGCTGGCTGACGATCCCTGTGTCGTTCTCCTTGTCCGCCGGCCATTTGTACACAAACATGGCCGTGTGGGAAGACCCCGCGTCCAGGACGATGCCATACTGCGGGCGTGGACATTGAAATCAGGGGGGGGGCAGGGGCCAAAAGGAGGGGAAAGACACGAGGAGGGAAGGAGATTTAGTTTTACAAAAGTCCTAGAAGTTGATCTCTCCTTTTTCACCCACCCCCCTTTGACTACAACTCCCACCAGCCAGCATTTGGAGGGTGGGGATGGGAGCTGTAGTCCACCTCCTCAAGTTAGGGCTAAACAGGGACTGTTCCGAGAACTGAACTTTAAACTGAGAAGGTAACTCAGAGTCAGGGGATAACCTCTTTCCCGGACAAAACCCCTTCGCTGAGAAGAGGGGACATTTGGCATGATGTCTGTGAAGATTCTCAGTCATCCAGGCGAGTTTATCTGGAAGTGGAGTCATGGCAACTGGACTTCTTTTTCTTGAGAGAGAGAAACGTTTCGCTGCTCATTGAAACCGCTTCCTCGGTCTGAATACAGCTAGTGGGAGTTCTCCATCTTATGGTCCACTTTGACCTCTTGTCACCCTGGTCTGAGAAAGGCTCATAAGATGAACAATGGCCTGAATAGGCTTGTTAGGGGGACAATAGTATCCATAGGCTTAAGGTGAATCATGGCCTAAGGTGCTGAAACCTATAAAGTATGGCAGCAACAATTAGCAGCGACATTTGACAGCAACAATCAGTGTTCCTGCCTTCCCGTGAGGCAGCCTGCTTTAATCAATATATGGCTCGTTATGGCCCCCAGAATGATAGGCGGTTCCAGCCCACCAGATGCTCTTCAGATATCATAGGATTTTTTTTAGAAATGCAAATGTCGGTTTTTAATTAATGTTCCCCATCACGCCCAACACACCAACCTCAGGGTCTGTGTTCCCATAAAACTTTTCAAAACGGCGAGTGGTGTAGGCGGCACCAGGCGTCTCAGCGGCTTCTGACATTCTGCCGGCGCACAAACGCGTAGTCTCAGCCTGCGCCCGGAAAGTGGTAGCGGGGGATTTGCAGAAGAAGGGGAGGTTGAAACCCCTTTTCCTGAGGTCGGGGGGGGGGGCTTTCCATCCCCCAAAGGGTCCCCTTATGTAAAACGTCTGTGAAGATTCTCAGTCATCCAGGTGTGTTTATCTGGGAGTTGAGTCATGGCTACTGGACTTCTTTTTTGAGAGATAGAAACTTTTCGCTGTTCATCCAAACAGCTTCATCGGTCTGAATACAGCTAGTGCAAGATACCTTCTTATAGTCAGCTTGACCTCTTGTCCCCTTGTCTTATGTAAAGTGACTTCTTAAAAGTGCTGATGGCACCGACACCTATCTGAGGCCCAGCCTGGCGTTGAAGGGAGGTGAACCCGCCCTTCTCAAGACCTTTTTTAAAAGGCTGGGTTTCGAAAGCCTTGGATTCCGGGATGGAGGTTGTGTGCTCACCTCCCGGACTTTGCACCTTGCATGGGACGTGGCAGTCCGTCATGGGGGGCGGGGAGGGGGAGGCAGAGGGATCGCACTCAAAGCACTGCCCCCTGAAAGGCAAACGGGATTGCCAAACGAACATCAACCACCCGTCCCATTTGACCATCTATGGCTTCACCGGCCAGCCACGAGCTATAAACAAACCTTTCTTCCCTGGATCGACGGGGCAAAGCACGCAGCATCTCCTGACAAAGGAGGGGGGGGGCACGGGTTAAAACCCACCCACCTCAGCCTCAAGACATTCCAATAGAAAATCCCTGTCCCCAGAAAACTGTTCTTTCAACTAAGCTTTGAAGCTTGGCAAGCAGTTTTTAAAATGTGCTCTGTCAAGGGCAGACGGGGGAGACGGGGCTTATCAACCGAGGTCACGAGGGCTTGGGTGATCTTTCAGGTGTCCCTGTGCGGCATCTTCCATCATTCCTGTTCATGCTGGCAGGGGATGGAGGACCGGCACTATCTGGGACGCTGTCACCAAACTCGGAATTCTCTTGAAGGCCACCAGCGGGAACGCTCAGAAAAATCTCTCCTACCGGGAGAGTCGACAAGGGCAGGCTAGAAGGACCCAGGTCGCAGGGGTCCAGCAGGAAAGAGCAACCTCCTAGGACAGGCATGTCCAAACTTCGGCCCTCCAGATATTTTGGACTGCAACTCCAACAGTCTTTTGCCATTGGAAATACAGGTTTGGAATTCTGGGAGTTGTGGTCCAAAACGTCAGGAGGGCCGAAGTTTGGACATGCCTGTCCTAGGAGAACCATGGTGCTGTGTTTCTCCATGGAACTACCATCATCAGTTGGGGGGGTCTTTAAAAAGGCTCCGGAGGTAGGGGAAGCATGAATGAGATACATAAAATGATCCAGGTGAGGAAGGGAAGCTGTTTCCCCCCTCACCTAATACCGGAACCAGGGCTCATCCACTCTAACTGAGGATTGGGACAGAAAGAAGAGACCAGAGAAAATATTTCTTTACCCAGTGTGTTGTTTATCTGTGGAACTCCCTGCCACTGGGTATGGCAATGGCCTCTGGCCTCGATGCCTTTAAAAGGGGATCGGACCGATTTCAGGAGGAAAACAAGCCATGATGGGGAGATGTGTTCTCTCCAGGCTTCAAAGGAGAGGACCTCAAAATAACAGACACGGGGAAGTGGTGTCAGGGGACAGGTCTCTAGTTGACTCATGTACACCCAGAGGCATCTGGTGGGGCCACCATGAGAAACAGGAAGCTGGACTAGATGAAACCCTTGGCCTGATCCAGCAGGGCTCTTCGTATGTCCTCATGTTCTTATCTGGAAGTTGAGTCATGGCAAGTGGACTTCTTTTCTTGAGAGACTGAAATGACTGCCTGGGTGTGTAGTGAAACTTTCAATCTAAGAAAAGAAGTCCAGTTGCTATGACCCAGATAAAGTCACCTGGATGACTGAGAATCTTCACAGACTCCTGTTCTTATGGCTGCAGAAACCCCAACTGGTGATATGGGATCAGAAGAGGGTCTAAGGATGACCCCTCAGTGGCTTGTGCCCCAGAGCGTCATCACCTCCTGAACCAACAATAAAAGACTGCTAATAGGTCAGCTATTATGTTAATTGCATGCTTTCATAGCTGGCTCAGTTAAAGTGAGGAAAGTAGCAAAGCTGTTTACTCACAATTGCACTATTGAGAGAGGCTTGAGACTTTGAAAAAAAAAACCTTTCCAGCCAACCCAACTCTAGCTGTTCTTCCTCTCCAGTTGTTGTTGTTACCACCACATTTTTGTATTTTTGCGAATACCTTACATAAGTTGCAACAACAGTGATTGCAAGAACAATTCCAAAATAAAGAACAGAGGGAACAAGGGGTTTAAATAGTGAGATGAGAACAAGAATATGTTAAGTTAATGGATCTGTTCAACCTAACGGACAGAAAAGGGTTTTTGTAGGTTTTTTGGCGGGGAGATCGCTTGTCTGTCAAAAAATCTCTTTTCTAGATGGCCCCCACTTCAGGATACGGCCACCTCTTCCTTGGGGAGACCCACCCCCCTTCCCAAAATCACAGCAGTTCCACTTGCTGGTTGACATTCTAGGAAGGAGCCAAAGGAATGTTTGCAAACATTCCGTAGCCTCTGTGGTGCGGCCCCTGCCTATTTAGCACCACAGTTGACAGCAAGAGGCGAGGCTTGCTGCCTTGTAAAAATCTCACTCATCTCAAGGATTTTCCCTGTACCTGTGACACAGTGAGATGTGTCCTGGGGGTCTCGGGAAATCTTTACGCACCTGCCACGGAACCCCCCTTTTTTTTTTGCACAAGCTGTGCAAACATTAACACCCACTGCAGAAAGCTACGCCGTGTGCTGTCTGGTTCCGTGGAGCGTTAGCCTTCAGAAGCAGGGGATGGGTTGGTCACATCTTTTTTGGATCGATCGTCCTGTCCCTCCGCGCTTCCTCCATGTAGGCGTACATGCTCAGCTTCCCAAGCTGGTCACCTGTTTGGCCCAACTGGAGAACTGGAGAAAAGCTCTCCTAGTCTTGCTTTTGCACTGGAGGGGAGAAATCTCACCGGATGGATGTTAATTCCTTCTTGGGAATGCCAGCCAGAAAAGAGAGGAAGCTTTTTGGTTTTTGCCAAAGAAGCTTCATACGTTCTCACCTTGTGCCTTTCCAGAGAAGTCTGGACCAGGGCGGGAGTGAGCAGGTTGAACAGGAGCTGGTGTGTCTCTGTGTGTGTGTGTGCATGTGTGCATGCACATGTGTCTGTCCGTCCAGGTCCGTGCACTCACACCCCCACCTCCCTCTGTGCATCTCTCACCACCCTGTTCACGCTGTCATCTTTCCCCCTTCTATTTTCAAGCTCCGTTCCCATGGGAATAGTTCGCGACCAATACTCGGGGAAGTTTTTTCCGTAAACAGAATCTGGGGGCCGCCTAAGAGCCGAGAGCCCCCCCGCCGTCCCACCATTCTGCATCGGTGACCGACACATAACACGGGCCTACAAACACACACAAATACAACCTCCACTTCCACCTACTTCATTCCTGCTTATGAATGCCATTCAACAACAGCCACAACAACAAAAATCCAGCCAAGGAGCTATCGATTAAGGGGGGGGGGACTTAAGGCATGCCCACTGATCCCCAAATTTATTTATTTATTTATATTTACACTTATCAACTGCCCGACTTTCCCACGGGAACTCTGGGCGGGGTACACCAAAATCTAGAATCAAATTCGAGAATTCTAGAACAAATTCTAGAACCAGACAGAGTTCTGGCTCGTTTTCTGTTTTCCCTCTGGCCAAGGGGCGACTCTCGAAGCCACGATCTTTCGAATCCCCCTTCCCAAAACCCTAACCACTACACCACCCTGCCGAGATCAGCCTCTCTTGTTGAGGTGCTCCTTGCGGGAGGAGACTGAGGAAGAAAGACACCTGCAGGGCATACACAACCCCTCAACCTGCAACTTATGGCCCTGTGCCTCTAAAAGCATATTTCTCCGCGCAGCAGAAGGAAAAAGACAGACGGGAAGGACTGCAAGCCAGCAATGGTTGCCAACTCTGCTCTCTCTCTCTCTCTCTCTCTCTCTCTCTCTCTCTCTCTCTCTCTCTCTCTCTCTCTCTCGTTTCCTCTTCAGAGAATGCCCTTATTTAGCGTCCTTTGCAAACGACCAGCCGCCTACAGCTCTCCAAACCCTCACCGTGACTCACCGAGGTCCACGGAGAGGCCAAGTCCCTGCAGAGAGAGAAAAAAAGAGAGAGAGAGAAGACCGGGTCCGCCTTTTTCCCAGGGCAGACCAAGGCAGGCACCTCGGGTAGCAGATTTGGAGGGGGCGGCAGCGGCGGTCGGGAATTAGTTATTTACTTTGTTCCGATTGCATTTTTTTCCATAGCAGGATTTTAGGGGGTTTGAGGAGGAAGAGGTGCTTGGGAGATGTTCTGGAGGACTTGGTTGGATTTCTGGAAGGTGTGATTTGTTTTGGGTAAAGCAAGAGGGGAACAGAAGGAGAGCCCGTTTGCAGACCTGCCTCAGGCCACAAAATGATTGGGGACGGCCTTGAGGAGAGAACATCCCTTCTCCATGTTCATTGGTCCAGGACCTGTTTATCCCAACTTGAATGATTCCTAAAACTGGATCAGACCCCCTGCTCTCTCTCTCTCTCTCTCTCTCTCTCTCTCTCTCTCTCTCTCTCTCTCTCTCTCTCTCTGCTCCTGCATCCACCACCAGGCTCAACCTGTTGTCAAGGGGCCTGCCCCACAAACAACTCCTGTTCCCTAGCAACTGAGGAACGTGGTCTCTAAGGAGGGAAGCAAAAGATGCAACCTCTAGATTCTTCGAACCCTCCGCCGCTTCCCGAATTCAGCTTTCACTTCTCCTTGCCCATGCTCTCCCGCTGAAACATCCAGCTGCAGAAAGGCGGAATGTTTCTGAGCATTCCTAGGCTCCCACCGATGGGGAAACCTGGTGACACATAAAAGGGCAAAGGCGGGTTGGCTTCTTTTGCATGTGAAGGACAAAAGGCAGAATGGAAGGGTCTGGTTTGGCGCAGCCAGAACACAGTTCATGCAGAGACACGGCGAACAAACTCTTCCGTGCGGCGAGTTCCTTTAGGGTCACCAGAACACCGCACGGCCTTCTATTTCTTATTAAATTGGTACCCTGCCTTTGAGGTGGTGCCCTGAGCCAGCGCAACAGGATGGAAGCCCTCGAGGGAGTGTCATGGCCAACAGAAGATTTGAACCCGGCTCTCCCAAGTGTCCTGGGTCTGTCCTTCTAACAGCCCTGCCCTGTATTGTGCACCATCTAATTTGAGAGCAAACATTTGCAGGACAAAAACTGCATCAAATGTAAAGCCCCCAAGCATCCTCCCTTGGCCAGGGCTTTGAAAGTCCATCGCCCATCACTACAAAAGCAGCAGGCTCTGTGTCAAAGATTGACTCTCTCTCTCTCTCTCTCTCTCTCTCTCTCTCTCTGTTCTGCCAGGAGCTGAGCAGAGCTGAGCCGGTGAACAATAGCTCCAGGATTCCCAGAAGTACGCCTCCAGCCTGTGCCCTGGTTTAACCCCTGCCTATTATCCACCGCAAGATGCTGCCGGCGGTGGTCGCTTCTCCCTCATAGCTCCAGTGTGTTGCAAGGCTCACTAAAGGAATGGGCGAGAGGCCAGGTCTCTGCTCCTAGGAGCTTCCAGTCTAAAACCCCATGCAATGGCGAAGAAGGTGCAGGAGAAAAGGAAGAGAGGTGGGTGGGGTGGGCAATGCCGTGTCAGGAGGGGACCTGGTATATCAGCCATGCATTCTCAACCGGGACCTACCTCGCAGGGCTGTTGTGGGATCGAGTGGAGATCTAGCCCTCCTGCTTAGTGGTGAGATCTAGAACCCTAAAAGCCTTCAGGCTTCTGGTGCACATTTCATTAACTTAATTTTTAAAAAAGGATTAGGATAGGCATGCGCAAACTTCAGCCCTCCAGATGTTTTGGACCACAACTCCCAGAATTCCAAGCCTGCGTTGCCAATGACAAAGGACTGTGGGAGTTGCGGTCAAAAAACATCTGGAGGGCCGAAGTTTGGACATGCCTGGATCAGGAGCTATTAGTGCTCTCATCACTGCCTAGATGCCCTGAGCCAGTGGTGGTGAACCTCCACCACTCCAGATGTTTTGGACCATAACTCCCAGGATTCCAAGCCTGTATTGCCATGACAAAAGACTGTGGGAGTTGTGGTCCAAAACATCTGGAGGGCTGGAGGTTCGCCACCATGGCCCAGAGCCCATCCGATCTCACCTGATCTCAGAAGCTAAGCAGGGTCACGCCTGGTTAGTCCTTGGATGGGCGACCACCAGGGAATGGGCGGTCGGGAATTAGTTATTTACTTTGTTCCGACTGCATTTTTTTCCATAGCAAGATTTTAGGGGGGTTGAGGAGGAAGAGGTGCTTGGGAGATGTTCTGGAGGACTTGGTTGGATTTCTGGAAGGTGTGATTTGTTTTGGGTAAAGCAAGAGGGGAACAGAAGGAGAGCCCGTTTGCAGACCTGCCTCAGGCCACAAAATGATTGGGGACGGCCTTGAGGAGGGAACATCCCTTTTCCGTGTTCATTGGTCCTGGACCTGTTTATCCCAACTTGAATGATTCCTTAAAACTGGATCAGACCCCCTGCTCTCTCTTTCTCTCTCTCTCTCTCTGCTCCTGCATCCACCACCAGGGAATACCAGACGCTATAGGCGCCTGGAGTAGGAACTGGCAAGCCACTCCAGTATTCCTGCCAAGAAAACTCCATGGACATGGAGTCACGAAGAGTCGGTCGCAACTGTAACGACACAGCAACAACAACACTGTCATCAGATCTTGGGCAAAGAGCCAGAAACCATGTTGGGAAGGGGCGTTATGTAGAGGGGTAAGCTGCAGTTTTTAAAAAGTTTTTCCCCATCGCTGGTTCTTTCTAGCCCTCCCCCAGACTAAATCTGAAAAAAAAAAGATGGAATAAACGATTTTTAGAACAAGAGGATTTCGGACTTGAGGTTGTTTTCGTGTCTCGTTCGAACCCTCGTCCTTGAAGCAGGCGGAAAAGGAAAGCGGTACACATGATGTCAAACCTGGCCCGTTTTCAGGCCAGCCGGAGAGCTTTCCAGCTTCCAGTCGAGAAAAGAGAGAGCCTGAGGTTTATGTAACTCCCCGGTGATTTGCATCCTAATTCAGAGAAAGGGGGTAAGAGAAGCAAAGGTCTTTTAGAAGTCAGCATGTCCTGCAAGGGAACAGATTAGCTCCAGGCAGCCTCGGTGGAGATTTCCAAGGAAGGAGAAAATGTTCGTGGCAAAGGTGGGCCACCAGTGGCCTTGTGGGCAAATCCGGCCCTCCTGCAGGCTGAATTTGGCCCATCCACATCCCTGATCTCCCTTTCCCGGGCCCTAGTTTTTCGTCAGCCTGTGCTGCTCTGCAGGAGCAACCTAACAGGACAAGACGTTCAAAACCATTTAAGAATGGATCTTTGTTCTTTCCCATTCCAAACATTTCATTAACGCTAAGCACAGGTAGATGCCAGACCTAAGCACCTCTGATCCCGCCTGATTTCGGAAGCTAAGCAGGGTCGGCCCTGGTTAGTACTTGGATGGGAGACCACCAGGGAATACCAGGTGCTGTAAGCGACTGGAGTAGGAACTGGCAAGCCACTCCAGTATCCCTGCCAAGGAAACTCCATGGACATGGAGTCACGAAGAGTCGGTCACGACTGTAACAACACAACACACACACAAGCACAGGTTGCGTTATCTGTAGCTGACAGATTTTTTTAAAATGAAGGGGGAGGAAGTCCACTAAAAAGAAGGATCTTCCACCATATTTCTCTCTTCTGGGGCCACCCTGCAGCCTGCGTCCTTCAAACACGCCACAGCTTTGTGGCCCCGCCGTGGCCTGTAAAAGTGCCTACGTCTCCCACCACCAATTATTCCTCTCTCTCCTTCCTGCTAGATCTTCTGTGTGTGTGTGTGTGAGCTCCTTGCATGTACAGCACCAACACGTCATTGTGCAAGCGAGAAAGGTACGCCTGGACCCCCCCACCACACACAATGCTCAGGTCCTGTTTATGCCCTGTGACAATGACTCAGAGGGTTTCCTCCTTGGGGGAAGTCATGTGACTTTGGGCCGGTGAGATGGACCTGGACTACCTTATAAGGGTCTCATGAGAATAATGCGGGGAGGGCTGGAGCAACACTACAGAACTATTTCCCCCAGGCTGTTTCTATTGCCCACACTTCCTCTTCACCGCCAGAGAAAGTCACCCCTCTGCTTCGTTAAGTGTGGGACGAACGACGGGTATTACTGCGATCCGCCAACCCTGAGACCTTTCAATCTGGCAGCCGTCAAAAGGTGCTCAGGGTGGTGGAAAAGGAAGCTGAGAAACAGACATTGTTACAACCGGTCGCTGGCAATGGGTGCGCAGGGGATTGGCTAGATGACCTTTGAGGTGCCCTTCCAATTCTCAAGAGCCTGCGCTCAGTGAGGAATTGATGAATCAAGCCAAGCGAGAAAGGTTTCGCTGAAACCAGAGAACCCATATTCTTATAGAACATCAGAACATCAGAAGAGCCATCATGCTGGATCAGGCCAAAGGCCCATCTAGTCCAGCTTCCTGTATATCACAGTGGCCCCACCAGATGCGTTTGGGAGCGCACGAGACTAGATCTCTGTCTCCTGCTACCACTCCCCTGCATCTGGCCCTTGAAGTACCCTGGTTTTAAGGCTGGAGATGACACATCTCCATCATGGTTTGTCACCTGGGATGGACTTCTCCTCCAGGAATTTGTCCAATCTCCTTTTGAAGGCATCCAAGCCAGATGCCATCACCACCTCCTATGGCAGGGAGTTCCAAAGACTAGCAATGCGCTGGGTGAAAAAAATATTTTCTTTTGTCTGTTCTTGCTCTCCCAGCCCTCAATTTGAGTGGATGTCCCTTAGTTCTGGTATTTTGTGAGAGGGAGAAGAGTGTCCCTCTATCCACTTTATTCATGCCCTGCATTATTTTGTACGCCTCAATCATTTGTCTCAATCTCACATTCCAGAACGAGAATCTTCAGGCTCCAGATAAGAGTAAAACGATTCACCGGCGGCTTAGAAGATTTCGACGTGATATTGAGTGAGTTTTTATGGGAAACGGCTCGTTCCCAACAGTGAAAGAGGCTTAGCACCGGAAGCAGGGAACAAGGGCGAGGGATTAGATTTCGGATTAAGCCCCGAGGAATCAAACAGGATAACGATAACCATCTCTTCCATTCATCAGAAAGTTAAATTTTTAACCACCATGAGACAAGATTGCCGAAGAATCCAACAGGATAATGATCGCAATCTCTTCCGTCCATCAGAAAGTTAAATTTTTAACCACAATGAGACAAGATTACCGGTAAATTAAATCAGGGGAAAAGGCTATCACTGAAGTCCTGGATGAATGGATCAGAAGATGTTGTCATCATAATGGCACTCTTGGCTCCATCTGAGTTTGCTCTGAATGATGGGAGTTCTAGTCCCAAGAGGGAAGCCCGTCCCCCCCCCCCCCACAACAGATACCCCGTATATACTTGAGTATAAATCGACCTGAGTATAAGTCGAGGCCCCTAATTTAAACCCACAAAACTGGGAAAATTTATTGACTCAAGTATAAGCCTAGGGTGGGAAATGCAGCAGGGCCTGGCAACTCCTCCTTTGTGAGCTGGGGGAGCGGTGCGTGGATGTTTAAAATGACTTTGAGCCACCGAGGCAAGCGCTTGAGTTGGTGGCTAAAAGTCATTTTAAACATTGTTTCAAAATGACTTTTTAAAAAGTCATTTTAAACATGGGGGAGGGGTCAGGAGAAGTGGCGCACAATGTTTAAAATGACTTTTAGCCACTGACCCAAACTTACCTCAGTGGCTAAAAGTATTGACCCGAATATAAGCGGAGGACCCCTTTTTCAGCCCAAAATTAGGGCTGAAAAACTAGGCTTATACGCGAGTATATACAGTATTTGGAAGCAGAAGCCCTGAAACCCTCCCTCACCCCATAAAACCCCCTAAAAATGTAAAGTGGTCTCGTTCCTCTGGGTTTCTGGTCAATTTTTTTTTAAAAAAAAAGGTATTTGGACCAATGGGTTCTTCTTAATCTCCTGCCCACAGCTTAGAAAAGTTACTTTTTCTGCCATGCACATTCCCCAAATCAGCCACGCGTGGGCCTGGAGACATCTTTTTCAAAAAGTAACTTTTGTCAAGTCTCAGCTTTTGCAATCACCTTCTTTTCTTCCCTCCCCGGCCGTTTGTACATGGATGCAACTCCAGGGAAAAGACCAGTGTTAAAATGCGGATGTTGGCTGGGTTGTTGTTATTTCTTAGGGCCTTTTCACACGACCCCTAAGATCCGCTGGCTACTTAAATTCGGACCAGAGATCTTAGGGGTTTGTCGCCGTTCCTGCGTTCCCACCCCCTCCGCACTCCTGGCTGCTGGCTGCGTGAGGGGAGGGAGAAAAAAAGGAAGAAAAGAATGCCGCTCACCTCCGTTCTGCCATCCCGGCACTGCATTCAGATCTCTTAAAGGGGCGAGGGGCAAAAAAAAAAAGAACAAACAGAAGCGAGGAGAGCCCGGCAGTCACTACTGTTATATCCGCATCAGGAATTTTCACCTCCAGAGAGCAGGTACCTGAAAAGTGCGCTGGGACGCGCTTAGGTGGGCGTGGTCGCACTTAATTATCTGTAAACTCCGGAGCTGGTGGGAAAACAATTTTAAGCTCCGGAGCTGGGAGCCATTTGCGGCGGAGTTTAAGGGTCGTGTGAAAAGGCCCTTCATCTAAATAATGGTTTCTATAATGCTTGCTCTTCCTGGAACCTAAGACCTTTTTGCTCATAAAATCAGGTCACCAGGGCAGAAAAAGAGGGGAGTAGGAGAAGGGCTAACCCCCCTGCCACCAAACCCCAGGAGTCAAAAGCTTGTTATGTTCCCAGATTTGAGGAAATGACCCCTCTGTGCTGCCTCATAACATTGGGGATGGGGGAAGCGAACTTATTTTTAAGCTCTGCTGGGGGTTCTAAGATGGGAACCACGTTCTCCTTTGGTTTCCTTTTATTTAAAAAAATTACAGCAATTGTGCATGTCATACTCAGTGTGGAGGGACATCGCTGTGGGGCACCGGAACCAAGTAGAGCCTCTCCATTGAAGGGCAGTCTACCTCAACCAATAACCAGCATGGGAAGGGAAATGCTTTCTCTAACCTTCTGGTCTTTTTGCCGATAAGAAAAGTCCAGTCTTTGACCAGCTTTCTGCAGAGAAGCCCATGCTGGTGGAGGATTCTGCAGGAAAGCCAAATCCGACTGGTTATAGTAAAAAGCCCTCTGTCCGCGCCCAGAGACTCCTCGTTTCCAGACCCACCTGGAAACAAAGGATTTGTGGGCCAGACGGAAGAGAAAGGGGATGAGCGGTGGAGTCCACACGGACCCGGCTTTTTCTCCGCCCCACTGCCGCCGCCCCCCGTCTCCGGCTGCACAACCTGCAATCTAAGACCCTCTGCACATGCTTAACGGTGCCCTTGACAGTTCTCCCTTCATTTTCTCCATTCAGCTTTTCCACCAAAGAGCACTCATGCCTGGCTCTCCTCGGTTCCCTTTTAAACAAAGAAGGACAACAGCCCTATGAGGCGGGTCATGCAGGTGGGCTTTTTTCTTGGTAGAGAAGGGGAAATCCCCCCCTGCACTTTCGCTGCCTCCATGACGACTAGCTTCTGCATTCCCTCCAATGCCTCCATCCAACTGCCTGTTATGGGGGGGGGGGGGAATTCCTAAAAGAAAAAGCCTTAATTTGTTTGTTTGTTTGTTTGTTTGTTTTACCCCACCTTTCTCCTTGCAAAAGGACCCAAGGCGGCTTACAGTAACGAGGGATAATAAACAGTCCAGTACCATTAAGACATGTTCAAGTATTGGAGAGCAAGGAATGGAGGGACATCTGCATTAATAGACAACATGACATTAAAGCTACAGGGTTATAAGTAGTTATAAACACACGTGAACCTATAGAGTCCTATGAAATACACATATAACCTGCTCCTTGGAATCACCGCTCCCAGCATCCCCCGGCTGGTCGGGGGATGCTGGGACTTGTAGTCCCTGGGGGAGGGGCAGGCGCTTCTTTCCCCCAAGGTGTGCCTCTGTGGGTAAGGGGGGGACCCTAAGATCCTTTCCTTACACACGTAGGCATCGTCCCTGGTCTTAGGGGGTCGCGGAGGATGGAAACCCGGTCGGGGGATGCTGGGACTTGTAGTCCCCGGGGGAGGGGGGCGCTTCTTTCCCCAAAGGTGTGCCTTTGTGGGGAAGGGGGGTACCCTAAGACCCCTTCCTTCCACACGGAGACATCGTCCCGGGTCTTAGGGGGTCGCGGAGGATGGGAACCCGGTCGGGGGATGCTGGGACTTGTAGTCCCGGGGGGAGGCGCTTCTTTCCCCCAAGGTGTCCTTCTGTGGGGAAGGGGGGACCCTAAGATCCTTTCCTTACACACGTTGGCATCGTCCCGGGTCTTAGGGGGTCGCGGAGGATGGGAACCCGGTCGGGGGATGCTGGGACTTGTAGTCCCCGGGGGGAGGGGGGCGCTTCTTTCCCCAAAGGTGTGCCCTTGTGGGGAAGGGGGGACCCTAAGACCCTATCCTTCCACACGGAGGCATCGTCCCGGGTCTTATGGGGTCGCGGAGGATGGGAACCCGGTCGGGGGATGCTGGGACTTGTAGTCCCGGGGGGGAGGCGCTTCTTTCCCCCAAGGTGTCCTTCTGTGGGGAAGGGGGGGACCCTAAGACTTTCCTTCCACACGGAGGCATCGTCCCGGGTCTTATGGGGTGGCGGAGGATGGGACCCCGACAACCTAGCGGCGGCGCCAGCGGCGCGGGCGAGCGGGCGACTTACCTTGAAGGCAGGCGGGTCTCGGAGGTCCTTGGTGGGCAAGCAAAGGAGGAGGAGACCGGCCACGGCGGCCAGGCAGAGCGCGCCCAGCACGGCCGCCACCTTCTTGGCGGAACCGCCGCTGCCCATCTTGGCTGCCCCGGCCGAAGAAAAAGAAAGAAAAATGAAATATCCCCGCTGCTGCACCGCACCCGCCCCGCGGCGGTTTGCAGCAGCTCCGAGGGGACTCCGCCTCCTCTTTCCTGGCCACCGGAAAGGGGCCGATCCGCAGCGGCCGGTGCAGGTGAGCCACGCCGCCGCCTCTTCCTCCTCTTCCTCCTCTTCCAAGGAAATCAGCTCCGCAGAGGCATCCCGCCGCCTCCCTCCCTCCTTGGGAAACGCCAGAGGAGGAGCCGCCTGGAGGGCTGGCGGTCGAGCCTCCCTCCGCGGGAGAAGTCTACCCGGACACGGCCCAAAGGCCAGAGGAGGAGCCGCCTGGAGGGCTAGTGGAGCCTCCCTCCGCGGGAGAAGTCTCCCCGTTCCCGGTCAAAAGGCCAGTGGAGGAGCCGCCTGGAGGGCTGGCGGTCGAGCCTCCCTCCGCGGGAGAAGTCTACCCGGACACGGCCCAAAGGCCAGAGGAGGAGCCGCCTGGAGGGCTAGTGGAGCCTCCCTCCGCGGGAGAAGTCTCCCCGTTCCCGGTCAAAAGGCCAGTGGAGGAGCCGCCTGGAGGGCTGGCGGTCGAGCCTCCCTCCGCGGGAGAAGTCTACCCGGACAGGGCCCAAAGGCCAGAGGAGGCGCCGTGGAGCCTCCCTCCGCGGGAGAAGTCTAAACGTTCCCGGCCAAAAGGCCAGAGGAGGCGCCGCCTGGAGGGCTAGTGGAGCCTCCCTCCGCGGGAGAAGTCTACCTGGCCACGCGGGAAAGCAGCAGGGCAGCAGGGAAAGAGGGAGGGCGAGCAGGTGGGCGAGGGCTAGACCCCGTCAAGGAAGCCACGGGTTGTTGGCGCGGGCCAAGCCGGGGCAGGGCAGTTCAGGACCGGTCCTGACCAGCGGCAGTTCGGAAGGAGCCGGGTGTTGAAAACCGTCGCGGGGTTGCCACCGCCTCCTGGTTGCTTTTAAAAGAGGAAGCGGCCCAGGGGCTGTCAGCCGGCAGAGTCATGCAAAAAAGGGGGAAAGCGAAGCGGGTGGGGTCTTTCCAGGGCGCTGCGCTGGGGAAGGGGGGGGGGGCTTCCGCGAAACCGCGGATCGCCAAAGCCTAAACTAAAGACTAAAGAGCTGGGGCACCTCCCTTATGAGGAAAGGCTAAAACATTTGGGGCTCTTTAGTCTGGAAAAAAGGCGCCTGAGGGGGGATGGGATTGAGACGTACAAAATAATGCAGGGCATGAGTAAAGTGGATAGAGGGAAGCTCTTCTCCCTCTCCCAAAATACCAGAACTAGGGGACATCGACTCAAATTGTGGGCTGGGAGAGTAAGAACAGACAAAAGTGCGTTGTTAGTTTGTGGAACTCCCTGCCACAGGAGGTGTTGATGGCATCTAGCCTGGATGCCTTCAAAAGGGGATTGGACAGATTCCTGGAGAAGTCAATCACAGGTTACAAACCATGGTGGAGATATGTGATCTCCAGGCTTAAAACCAGGGTACTTCAAGGGCCAGATGCAGGGGGGTGGGATGAGGAGACAGAGATCTAGTCTGGTGCGCTCCCAGACGCATCTGGTGGAGCTACTGAGAGATACAGGAAGCTGGACTAGATGGGCCGTTGGCCTGATCCAGCAGGGCTCTTCTTAGGTTCTTGTGTTAAAGCCGACTTCGGAGGGCAGCCCACGCAGCTCGGGAAGGGAAGGGGCCCATCCTGTCCAAGAGGGCCCTAAAAAGTGGGGTAGCACCAGCCTTTGCGCAAGGAAGCCAGCCCAGTTCCCCCCCCCAGGATCTGGCCTCACCCCCTTCTAAGAGGGTCCCCCGAAAAAAATCCCACCAGCTTTCCCCTGGCAGCCCCTTCTCTCTTCTCCCCGATTAAAGGAGGCCTCCAGAAATTCAATGCTATTTCTTGGACCTCGCGGGCCAACATGTGTTCTCTGACATTCAGCCTCCCCAAGCGGCCATCCCCTATGAAGAAACTTCCAGGAACTGGCCTTTGGAAACTCTGATTTGAAAACCAACCAACCAACCAGAAGAGGGGAAAGGGATCCGAACATTCAACAGCTATGCAACTCTCTCTCCCTGCCCCCAACCATTCATTTAAGGTCCATGGGTCCCCCTTGAATACAAGGGCGTAGATAATTGTTTTCTATAAACACCCTCCTCCCCTAGCCTTTAAAGGACACGCTTTAAGACAAGAGACATAATCTGGAAAGCCAGACCGCATCTCAAAAAAGACATAGTGGAACTGGAAAAGGTGCAGAAGAGAGCGGCTAAAAGGATTCCTGGGTTGGGGCACCTCCCTTATGAGGAAAGGCTAAAACATTTGGGGCTCTTTAGTCTGGAAAAAAAGGCACCTGAGGGGGGATATGATTGAGACGTACAAAATAATGCAGGGCATGAGTCAAGTGGAGAGAGGGACGCTCTTCTCCCTCTCACAAAATACCAAAACTAGGGGACATCCACTCAAATTGAGGGCTGGGAGAGTAAGAACAGACAAAAGGAAATATTTTTTCACCCGGCGCCTTGTTAGTCTGTGGAACTCCCTGCCACAGGAGGTGGTGATGGCATCTGGCCTGGATGCCTTCAAAAGGGGATCGGACAGATTCCTGGAGAACTCCATCCCAGGTGACAAACCTTGATGGAGATGTGTCATCCCCAGGCTTAAAACTGGGGTCCTTCAAGGGCCAGATGCAGGGGAGTGGGATCAGGAGACAGATCTCTTGTCTCGTGTGCTCCCAGAGGCATCTGGTGGGGCCACTGGGAGATCCAGGAAGCTGGACTAGATGGGCCTTTGGCCTGATCCAGCAGGGCTCTTCTTATGTTCTTAACCAATCCCAGTTAGTTTTCGCTTGGGCTGGCTAAGGCTGTGTTGGTTTCCAGGTCAGGGCCCTGGACTACACTGCCTATGATTCCCCCAGCCCCCAGGGCCAGATTTGGAGCCTCAGACGGACCTCCTTTCACTCTTATTTTCCGATTATCCGAACAAGAGTTGCCATTTCAGTTAGGAGAAAGATTCCAAGAGGACAGAGTTGCAATTAATGAGAATAATTGTGTCCTCATTACTAGCAGAGAAATCATAGAATCATAGAGATGGAAGAGACCTCCAGGGCCATCCAGTCCGACCCCCTGCCATGCAGGAACCCCTTCACAATATTTCCAACAGATGGCCATCCAGCCTCTGCTTAAAAACCTCCAAGGAAGGAGACTCCACCACCCTCCTTTGGGGCAGCATCTTCCACTGCCGAACAGCTCTAACCGTCATGAAATTCTTCCTAACGTTCAAATGGAATCTCTTTTCCTGTAGTTTGAAACCATTGCTCCACATCCTTGTCTCTGAAGCCATGGAAAGCAAACCAGTCCTCTTTTCGATATGACATCCTTTCAAATATTTAAACATAGCTATCATGTGCTCTCTCAGCCTTCTTTTGGAAAGGCCTTGATGCATGGGGTGCAGCATCCCAGGACTGTCTTAAAGCCTGCAGGTTGAGACCCTTTTGACTTTCTATGCAACATTTTTAATCATTGGTTGCTGCTGCTGCTGTGTTTCAGACGGAATAAGCGTCAGGCACCAGGCAAGGCTGACAAATCTCATACCACCCAAGAGAACAGGAAAGTCTTTGAAAAACGCTCAAAAACTGCTTGCTGCTCCCCCCTTTTCCGGAGGGGTTTGGTGTCTAACAAAGTCACTAATTATAGCAACCTCTCTTGATCAACTTGTCCTTTCCCCATTAGTCTGCCAACCAAAAGGGCATCCCTGAATCCCTGGGTCTTCCATGGGGTAGAAAGAACTGGTCTGTAGCCAAAGAGGAAGACTTTTTTCCCACTTGGGCAGCCGGCCCCATCGATGGCATTTTAACCCAGCCAAGGGTGCGGCCAGAGCAAGCTGGGGGCTGGGGGTGGGGGAGGGGAACAATAGCCCTCGCTGTCCTACTGCACAGAAAACAGAGGGGCCATCTGGCAGAGGGGGCCCGGTAGCCATACGAACCCTCAATGGACCACAGTTTCTTTGAAGGGTGTCCAGGGATGTTCCCGGCGAACCAGGCATCCCTGGAAGCGTGGAAGAATGCCTGATGGGACCAGAGCCATGTCCATCTCTCCCTCCCCTACCACCATGTCTTGCGCTCAGTGGCAGACTGTCTCCTGAAACCCCCCACTGCCTCCCCAAAGGCATGGGACATAGTGGTGGTTCCCAAAATCTGACCCTCAGCTCGTGGGGCTTCTTAGTTATCGTGAACCAAGTGACACCGACCAGCGTAACATCTGCCCCGTCCAAACAGATCAAGAGACAGACGGGAAGAAACACCAAGTATTATTTAAACCAGTGGTTCTCGACCTGTGGGTCCCCAGATGTTCCTGGACTGCAACTCCCAGAAGTCTTCATCATTAGCTGAGCTGGCCAGGATTTCTGGGAGTTGCAGTCCAGGAACATCTGAGGACCCACCGGTGGAGAACCACTGGTTTAAATCATCGCTGTACTTTGAATTGTTTTTGTGGTCATCAACCACATCTTACATCAGGCATCTCTGGACCGCAACTCCCACAGTCCTTTGCCATTGGCAATCTAAGCTTAGAATTCTGGGAGTTGTGGTCCAAAACATCAGGAGGGCTGAAGTTTGGACGTGCCTATTTTATACATGCTTGGCAAAGCCTGGATCAGTGGCATTTGGTGGGGCCGCTGTGAGATACAGGAAGCTGGACTAGATGGGCCTTTGGCCTGATCCAGCAGGGCTCGTCTTAGGTTCTTATACAGAAGGATCCAAGCTTCGGAAGTGCTGAAGTCATGGATAGCTCCCTCTCCTGCCCCTGGCCAAACTTTCCAGATGTTTAAGGGTGGTGCCGCTGGTGTTGGAAGGGGGAGGAATCAGGGGAAATCGGATAGCAAGAAACTAAAGATCCCTTCGGTGTAACTTTGCTCTTGGAGGGTGAAACAGAACCTCCATATTCACAGGCAGTCTATCAGAGAACCAGTTTTTTTCATTGTTGTTGCAGAAAAAGGCACGAAAGCAGGGCAGAGCTGTCTCGCATCCAAGCCCCAGTAACGCATGGTCCAGATCAGAGCATGACCCCTTGCTTGGACTACAACTTCTAGCAACCCCGGCGGGTGAGGGATTCTGGGACGCAGAGTCCACCAAAGATATGCGTCCTCCGCAGTTTCTGCCCCATGCATTGGGCAAAGCGGATTCTTCCCTGGGGATAATCTTAAACCTGCTCTCTACTTCTTATCATCCCTCCTGATCACCAGGATGTGTCCCCCCCTCCCCCAGGATGTGTCCCCAACCGAAGGAGGCGACGATGAATCTGTAGCTCCTGGCCTCAGCACCGAGCGCTCTAAGCGTGTTAGCCAGCAAGCAGGGCATGTGCTAAGTGCCGGGTGTCAAAGAAGGGGGAGCAAAGAGCGCCAAGCCAAGCCAAGCCCAGAGTGAGCGAGTGAGAGAATGAAGTGCCCAGTTCTGTGCACCTCAGTTTAAAAAGGATGTTGACAACCTCGAGCGGGTGCAGAGGAGGGCGACCAGGATGGTTGAGGGTCTGGAGGAAATGTCTTATAAGGAACGGCTTAGGGAACTGGGAATGTTTAGCCTTTCAAAAAGAAGGCTGAGGGGGGATAGGATAGCTATGTTTAAATATTTGAAAGGATGTCATACTGAAGAGGGAACAGGTTTGTTTTCCATGGCTTCAGAGACCAGAACTCGGGGCAATGGTTTCAAACTACAGGAAAAGAGATTCCATTTGAACATTAGGAAGAACTTCATGACAGTTAGAGCTGTTCGGCAGTGGAATATGCTGCCACAAAGGGTGGTGGATTCTCCTTCTGTAGAGGTTTTTAAGCAGAGGCTGGGTGGACATCTGTCGGAAATATTGTGATGGGGATTCCTGCATGGCAGGGGGTTGGACTAGATGGCCCTGGAGGTCTCTTCCAACTCTATGATTCTATGATTCTAAGTCCAGAGGAGGGAATAAACAATGGAGAAAAATGGACCAACGGCCACGCCAACATTCCTCCAACACCATAGAGAAAACCCAAGGGCATGTTCTCGGCACCATCGCTCCCACTCCAGCTGTTCCACTTCCACCTCGAAGCGAGGAACAAGTGTTGCCTTGAGCACAGCTGGATTTTTAAAACTGAGCTTCTTCAGGAGTCTGAAGAGGGGTTAACGGGCAAATATGTTTCTTATTTTTGTTAAGGCACTCTTGAGGTTGAACACGAGGTTGAACCTCAGAGTGCTGTGACAGCGGGTTCCTGCATGGCAGGGGGGTTGGATTGGATGGCCTCTGAGGTCCCTTCCAACTTGATGATTCTATGAGTTTGTTCTCACAGCCCTGAGGGGTCTAGTCTTGATATTTTTTTTTGTTGTTGTTTTAAATCAGTGTCTCCGTCCTGCCGATGATTTTTTGGTATTTTTTTTCTGACGACCTCATCGATTTGCTTTTATCCTTTTATTTTTTTTTTTCTTTTAATTTCTTTTTTCTTCGTGTTGATTTTTGTATTGCTTTCCAGTGTTGGGCTAGTTATTCCCTTATTGTTAACCGCCTGGAGTTCTTTCGGGAAGACGAGCGGTATAAAAACAAACAAACAAACAAACAAACAAAAGCGAGAACAATTGCCTTCTGATGCATAGGGTGTTTTTTTTTTGAGTCACACTATATTGTTCATCAGACCCCCCAAAAGTTTGGAGGGTTTTCTAGTGGAGGAGAGCAATCTACCAGAAGAGAGAGAGAGAGGTTCAGAGGAAAGAGAGTCCATTTCTTAGACTGATATTCTACCTACATCTTTATTTCTAAAGTCCATTAGGTCAGGTGCCTGATGGACTGCTTTAAAAAAGTCATTTAGAGATATGTGGAACAAACAAACCCGACACAGGCTTTCTTTTCCAGCAGCTGCAAATATACCATGAAGGACTGGAGTGTTGCCAGCCAGCGGCCGACGAAGGCTGCAGTGTTTCTCAGAAGCTTGCAGGTTGGCTGCCAAGTTCATTCCTTACCAGGCGTTGAGGCTCGGCTTTTCTGCCACCCGCAGGCAATTAGAACTTGGAAAATCACCGTGTACCTGTCTCGTTTGGCCGCCTTCCCAATTAGGATGGCCTTTTGGTGTGATTTGATCTGGAGGGGGGGAAAAACCTCCCTCTGTCGCTTAAAATATTTATTTTCTCTTGACCTTGATTTCGGAGGCAAACGAGAGTCAAACAGAGAAATACCCAGGGGAGATGCAAAAAAGGGAGTTGTCCCTGAAAGCCGCACGAGGTGCCAGGAACCCTGCTGCAGTGGCTGGCCATCCTTGCTGGGGATGTTTGGATTTGTAGTCCGAAAACACAACTCTCGCCCATGCCGAGGAGTGCCCCTTGAGATGGTTTGTTTTCATTGGAAACAGATGTAAGAGCCTTGAACGCCAAGGTCAAACACAGGCACCTATAAATAATTGTTGCTTGAGCTCACCCCTTGTGAACAATCGGGATTTGCCTAACAGCCAGCCCGGGGGGGGGGGGGAGGCCTGTTTACGCCACGCCTGGGTCTTTCAGAACAAAACAGTCTGTCCTTCCAAGGAAGGCCAGCGTTCTTGCGTGTGCGTGCTGAACTGGGACCCTTTGGAGAGGCGAGGAACAGGATTCTGGACCGGTTACAAAGACAACTCCATCGTCTTTCTTCCATTCCCCCCCCCCCAGTGGTGGGGGAACCCTATGTGGATTCTCACAAGGACGGGGGGGGGGGGGAAGAAAAGTTAAATCAAAAGGCATGGAGGAAGCCGTTGACAGGAGCAGCCCCAATAAACACACATTTCCAATGTTGGCTTTAAAAAGATTAACGGAGACAGGGTTAAAGCGGATCCATAATGATTCATTTCATGGAAAACCCCTTAGGCCGGGGATGGTGTCCACATTAGACCTCGCCTGACAATAACAGGATATATACAAAGGAGAGAAGATAGGCGACCATGCACAGCTTCTTCGTTCTTGTTTGGTGCCCTCCCGTTGCTTCTGCGAATGAACACTCTCCTCTCCTCAGCCGCCATGCTGGACTCGAGTAAACTCAAACCTGTGGTTTCTTTTACAGAGTTAGTCCATCATGTAATTTGCCCTTCCTCCAGACTTAAAAAGCAGGGTACTTCAAGGGCCAGATGCAGGGGAGTGGTATCAGGAGACAGATATCTAGTCTCAGGCGCTCGCAGAGAATTTGGACGGCCCCCTGTGAGATACAGGAAGCTGGACTAGACGGGCCTTTGGCCTGATCCAGCGTGGCTCTTCTTATGTTATTATATTCTATCGGCATGAGTAAAGTGGATAGATGAATGCTCTTCTCCCTCTCACAAAATACCAAAACTAGGGGACATCCACTCAAATTGAGGGTTGGGAGACTGAGAACAGACAAAAGATTTTTTTTTTACCCAGCATGTTGCTAGTCTGTGGAACTCCCTGCCATAGGAGGTGGTGATGGCATCTGGCCTGGATGCCTTCAAAAGGGGATTGGACAGATTCCTGGAGGAAAAGTCCATCATCACAGGTTCCAAACCATGAGGGAGATGTATCATCTCCAGGCTTAAAACCGGGGTACTTCAAGGGCCAGATGCAGGGGAATGGTATCAGGAGACAGAGATCTAGTCTCGTGCACTCCCAGAGAATTTGGAGGGGCCACTGTGAAATGCAGGAAGCTGGACTAGATGGGCCTTTGGCCTGATCCAGCAGGGCTCTTCTCACGTTCTTATGTTCTCCATCCCAACCAAATATGGAACTTCAAAGCCCTCGGGTGGAAAATAGAGAACAAACTTCAAAGCGCAGAGCTGGAAAACAAAACTCTATTCAGAGAAGAAAGAGAAAGAGGTTCTTCCTTGTTGGTACATCGCAAAGAGGAAAAAACCACTCTGTGGCTTCCCCCTTCCCACCCCCTCTGCTTGCCCTTTTGCCTCAGGCAGCAGAAGGCTTCGGGACAGCCCTGGGAGGTGGCACTTGAAGATCATTGTTGAGTTTTCCTTGTAGGCTCTGATGGAAGGTGGAAGCGCAGCTGAGCCAAGATTCTTTTTGGCTCTGCCAGCCCGGTCGGATTAGAAACTCAGGTAAGCCAAGGATACATCCTGTGTGGTCCAAAGTTCAAGCCGACGAAAACAAGGAGGAGAAAAAGAAGAAAGAAAAATAAAGACAACAACTTCTCGACTCTCAACCTGTTCTGCACTGGCTTCCTGGCCAGAGGAAATGGAGCCACCCTCTAGGGTGGAAAGTCTGTCGGCTCTGGGGATGATGGGGGTTGTAATCCAAAACACCCGGAGGGCAGGAAGATGGAGGAATCCGGTCTGGACTACCCTGATCTAGCCGTAGCCATTGTCTGCCTGGACTTGCGGTGAGTGTTTACGACAGGCATGTCCAAACCTCAGCCCTCCACGCGTTTTGGACTACAACTCCCAGAATTCCAAGCCTGTATTTCCAATGGCAAAGGACTGTGGGAGTTGTGGTCCAAAACATCTGGAGGGCTGAAGTTTGGACATCCCTGGTTTACGACGACTCTTTCGCAGGGCAGAAGACGGACGGATCCTGTTTGGATGTACCGTGGACTCTCGTATAACCAACAGTTTGTGTAACATAAAATCTGTACAACATAAAAAATTCTGGAGATTAGGGGAAATTTGCTTAACAGAATCGCCTATGGGGCGAATCCGTACAACATAAAAATGGTCGTGATTAGGGATTACTCTGTTTTCAATGTATTCCTATGGGAAATTTGTACAAAGGAAATTTGCATAACAGAATTTCATTAGGAACAAATTAATTCCTTTATACAAGGGACCACTGTAGTTATGCAGGGGGCTGCTGCCTAGATGCCACATCCAATCTCGCCTGATTTCGGAAGCTACGCAGGGTCGGCCCTGGTTAGTACTTGGATGGGCGACCACCAGGGAATACCAGGTGCTGGAGGTGCCTGGAGTAGGAACTGGCAAACCACTCCAGTCTTCCTGCTAAGTACCTGTAGGTACTTGAAAGGATTAACAGCAGTAACAGGTATTCAAACTTTTAAAAAACTATTGAAGACCTGGTTGTATAGAATGGTGTTCCCTAATTCTTCAAACATTTAGTAAGGCACTATTTTAAACCACTTTTCTTCTCATCTCTCTCCCCCCCCCCCCCCCATTTTATCAATCTCTTGACATTTTTAGCTTCATTTTAGTGTTTTGTTGTTGATGTATGTATATTTTATTTTATTATGTACCTTGTATTTTGGTTTTTAAAATGTATTCCTTTGTTTAATTGTTATGTTATCACATGTTGTCAACCGCCCACAGTAGCCCTAGGTCTAGATGGATGGTATAAAAGTCAAATAAATAAATAAATAAATAAATAAATAAATAACTCCACAGACATGGAGTCATGAAGAGTCGGTCACGACTGTAACGACACAACACAACACAACCCACACAAGGGGCTGGGGCTGGGGAACAACCGCCCTCTTGCAGGCAATGGATCTACTGACTCTTGTCCAGATAGTTCCGAAGAAGAGAAGAAACGACACTACACTCTCTTTTATGCAAATGCGGTATTTGCTTCTTTCTCCACACTGAGAGGTAGAACCCTGCTGGTTTCTTTGGAAGCCAACCCATCCTTGAGCTGGTTGAGGCAAGGTGGGAAAAGCCACTTTTCATCAGAAGAGGTGTGGAAGGCTTTGCAGGTGGTGCAGAAAAGGGGTTACCCTGAGCCTACTTACCTTTGGGTTTTTTTTATTTTATTTATTTATTTATTTATTGGATTTTTATACCACCCATCCGGGTGGTTTATAACAATTAACACATTCAAACTATTCATACAATAAAATCATAAAAGAGTAACACAATAAAATAAAAATAAAAATAATATTAAAGTGACATAAAAATAATATACAGTATTATTATTAGCAGGCTAACCTTGAACTCCAGTTCCCATCTGTGTATTCCAGTTCCCACCTTTTTCAGGCAACACACCCATTTTGGAGAGTCTACTGACTCTGACAGGTGCGCACATCCCCCTTTCCAAAAATACATTATATAATAATAATTAACAGAAGCCACTGCTTTGCAGCTCCTTGCAGTTTTTTCATCGATTTTTATTTTAGAAGAGGGGAAAGACAGGTCCGCCGTGAACAGAAAACATCACAAATACATTTTTTAAAAGCCAACTTCAGTCAAACGCGTCGTACAAGACCAAAGCAACCCACTGGAGTTCAGTTGTAAACATGTTGAAGGCCGGCCGGCGGAGGCGGTGGGGAGGGTCAGTGCCCCCCCCCAGATGCCCCTCGGAGAGGATGGAAAGAGGAGAGGTGTCCACGCCGTGCCCTGTTTGGGTCCAAGGTGGCTCTTTCCAGAGACGGCCCGGGTCAAAGAATCTTCTAAGTAAACATGGCGACAAGCAATCTCGTACCAAAACCCGGAACGCAGACGAATGCCCATTTTCAAGCACCCCCCCCCGACAGAGAGAGAGAGATACAAACACACAGAGAGACACACATACCAACACAACTTTGTACAACCAGCCTGACCTAGGAGGCTGGCATCGTCACCTTTTGGAGGGCTTTGGGGGTGGGAGGATGAGGGGGTTTCCCACATATATTCCCAAGGACTGATTTTGACTCCCCACAAGAATGAAAGAGGGTTATTAAGTCCCACACACCGTTTTCCTAAGCCATTGTCTGCTTTGCCCCCCCCACCCAATCCACCTCAATCTAGCTTTTCCAGAGATTTACTAGGGATTCCCCCACACCACACCAGGGCCCAGCCCTGTTACCCAGCTGCCAATCTCAGGATCCAGGATATATCTTTTTTTCCTGTGTAAAGAACTCTTTAAGAAATTACTTTTTAAAAGTAGTTAAATCCCAGTTCCAATCTCCCCTAAAAAATGAGTTAGCATTATTATTGCAATGGAGAGAAAGCAACATATTCAGTTCCCTGCTATTCAAAAGTAACAAAAATTTAGGTTCTCTGAAAAACACATCATGCATGATACTGCCAGCTTGTAGCCAATATAGCCACACAGTATATAGCAAGAAAGTAAATACAAAGGGGAAGGAAACACCGTTACCAGTTGTAAAAGTAAACAGGAACGAATCTGGTTACGTTATAAAAGGAGACTCCAATACAAGTAGTAAAGGATTCCTTGTGGAGAGTTGCATTCCCGGTGAGTTCACGACAACCAGCATCCCGTTAGCTAGCTGTAAGATAGGTACAAAGGTATGTGTAGGCACCTAAGGTGGTTGCAAACACACACACACACACCACTATCTGCCCATTGGCAGTTGTCTCTGAGTCCACCTCACTGCCATCACCGGAGAAGCTAGGATGCCATGGAATGTTCGCAAACATTCCACTGTTGGGAGTGAGAAAGGATCGGCCACAACAGCTACTCTGCTCTTGCCGAACAAATTGGTGAGGTCCATTTGGCAAGCTCCAAACAAATCAATGATCCTACTACAGGGACATGTCAGGACTGGATTTGAAGTGCAAGACGGGAAAAAGTTAGAGGCGGGTGAGATTCCCCCGGGACATGGATGCAACAGATGGACAGTTCTGTTTCCCAGTGCCATAGAGCCTGAAAACGTGTAAAACCGAAGGGGGGGGGGGGGCGAGCCTAATCCAGCAGACAGAACCCAGACAAGGCCACGATATACAGCCAGCCCTCTCCAGGGCTCTGTGTAAACAGCAGAAAGATAAAGGAGTAGCTGAAGATCGGTTTCACAGCGCCCTCAGGTGGCAGCAAGGGTTTGAGGGGGGGGGGGGAATCTGTACAGCAAGGGGCGTGGTGGCTCAGCAGACTAAGGCTCCGAAAACTGTTGGCTGCAAAGTCGGTAGTGCGCCAGTTCGAATCCCGGGTGCCACGCAGCCAGTCACGTGGCCATGGACTTGCACAACGCTGGCTCTTCGGCTTGAATACGGAGATGAGCGTCACCCGTAGAGCCGGACACGACTAGCACGCCTGTGTGGAGGGAGGACCTTTACCTTTACCTTAACACCCCCTTGCCTCCAAGCATCATCTGCTATTATCTCCCATCAGATCAAAGACAGTATCCCACTATCAGGGAAGATCGATGCATTTAAGCTTATGCAGCTGTTGTGTGGAAGTGAAGCCACGAAGAAAGAGGACGACTCATCACGGAGTGAGTAAAAAAGAAAGAAAGAAAGAGAGAGAGAGAGAAAGAAAAAAGAAAGAAAGAAAGAAAAAGAAAGAAAGAAAGAAAGAAAGAAAGAAAGAAAGAAAGAAAGAAAGAAAGAAAGAAAGAAAGAAAGAAAAAAGAAAGAAAAGAAAGAAAAGAAAGAGAGAGAGAGAGAGAGAAAGAAGAAAGAAAGAAAGAAAGAAAGAAAGAAAGAAAGAAAGAAAGAAAGAAGAGAAAGAAAAAGAGAGAGAGGAGAGAGAGAAAGAAAGAAAGAGAAAAAAGAAAGAGAAGAGAAGAAAGAAAGAAAGAAAGAAAGAAAGAGAAAGAAAAGAAAGAAAGAAAGAAAGAAAAAGAAAGAAAGAAGAAAGAAAGAAAGAAAGAAAGAAAGAAAGAAAGAAAGAAAGAAAGAAAGAAAGAAAGAGAGAGAGAGAGAGAGAGAGAAAGAAAGAAAGAAAGAAAGAAAGAAAGAAAGAAAGAAAGAAAGAAAGAAAGAAAGAAAGAAAGAAAGAAAGAAAAGAAAGAAAAAGAAGAGAAAAAAAAGAAAAACAGACATTTCTGGGACTTTGGTCACAATCCTTGAAGTCCCAAAGCCTGCGGAGTGTTGTTTAGGCAATGCCACAGACATGCTAGCGGTCAATATTGTTAAGTGCCTTCCTTTTGCAGGAGAGCAGCTGTCCCACAATGGCAGACGGGAGCCAGGCACCAGCTCCGTTGTCCTGGAAGGGCATCAAAGAGCAGGACGTCAGAAACCAAGAGGTCCCTCTGCGGGCGCTTTTACACAACCCCTAGGATCCGTTGGCAACTTAAATTCGGACCAGAGATCTTGGGGGTTTGTCGCTCTTCCTGTGTTCCCACCCCTCAGCACTTCCTTGCTCCTGTCTGCGTGAAGGGAGGGAGGAAAAAAAGGGAGAAAAGAATGCAGGCTCACCTCCGCTCTGCCATGGAGCTGCTCCGGGAACCATTCCAGTATCTTTCAGTCTCTTAAAGGGGCAGGGGCAAAAAACAAACAAACAAAAAAAACAAACAAACACAAGGCGAGGAGAGCCCAGCACTCACTGCTTTACATCCGCATCAGAAATTTTTCACCTTCGGAGACCAGGTACTTGGAAAATGTGCTGGGACGCGCTTAGGTGGGCGTGGTCATACTTTATTTTGTTTAAAGTCCGGAGCTGGTGGGAAAACAATTTTAAGCTCCTCATCTGGGAGCCCTTTGCCTCAGATTTTAGGGGTCGTGTAAAAGTGCCCTGAGTTTCCTGGAGAAGGTGGAGGTCCTGGCTAGGAGATGGGATGGCTGCCTGGGTAAAAACAAGTCCGAGTTTGCATCTTGGTTCTCTTCTCTGGGAACTTAGAAGGGGAGCTTGCCTCCATCTTTACAGCTTCAGCCCTTCGTCAGCGGCCAAGAGATCTAAGAGTGTTTGGGACGGAGTGTAAATAGGATGAACAGGGAGTTTTCCCAGGAGCTCACAGCCACAGCAGAGCCGAAACCCCGGTCCTAAATGAAGGTGGAATCCAGCTGACTGCCTTCCCTGTTGCTCTGGGCTCGGGCTTCAAACAGCTGCTTGATCAGAGCTGATTTTTCTTGCTCCAGCTGGGTGATCCGGTCACTTTTCTCTGTTACTTCCTGCCGAGTGAAGAACGCGGATTAATGACCCAGTGTGGCTGCAGATCTCATTGCCCCACCCCCCCCACACACCCCGTTTCTTGAAAACAGACAGATTTCTGGACAGGGGAAAGCTGCTTTTAAAAAAAAATACTGCAGTGAGCATTGAATGAGGATTATTCTACACCAGTGTTGGCAAATCTACAGCACGGGTGCCAAAGGTGGCCCTTGGCGCCCTTTCTGTGGTCACCCGACATGGCCCCTTCACAGCCACCTGGATTCAGGCTCAATTGCCGTATTGGCACTTTGCGAATAATTAGTGTGTTTTGAATCGCAGTTTGGGCCCTCGGACCCTAAAAGGTTCGGCCATCACTGTTCTAAAGTCTCTGTTTTGTGCTTTTAGATCTGAAGCTGTTTTAAATGCGATTAATTTGCTTATCTTCTTTCGTTGTGAAATGAATACTTCCCCATTTTTTTTTAAATGCAAGATGAAAACACAAGATTAAAACACCACTGTATTCTCAACTCCATCAGATTTTTTTTTTGTTTAAATCATGCCAGGAGTCACCTTGAGTCCCAGATCTTGGAAGAAAAGTGGGATATAAATAGAAAAGAGCCACCCTGAGTTCACGGAAAGAAAGGAAGGAGAGAAATTTAATGAGTCGGACCCAGAATCCCCCCTGCTGACCAGTGTACCATAGTCCAGGCATGTCCAAACTTTGACCCTCCTGATGTTTTGGACCACAACTCCCAGGATTATTAGCTTAGATTGCCAATAGCAAAGGACTGTGGGAGTGGTGGTCCAAAACGTCTGGAGGGCTGAAGTTTGAACATGCCTAAATCACTCACCTCGTTTTTAAGACTACATTTCCCAGAATTCTCTCTAAAAGGAAACAGAAGGCAGACAGAACCCGATCCTCCCCTCCTGCTCACCTTGGTAAGGAGCCAGTTTTGTTGTTTCAACATATTGATGGTCTGTTGTGGCCCCGAAAGAGGAGGGGAAGTAGAGTTCGCTGACGTGGGACCTTTCATGGCTGCAGGACACGGGCTCAGGGGCTGTTGGAGTAAGAGAGATTGAGATTGAGAGAGAGAGATTGAGATTGAGATAGAGAGAGAGAGAGAGGAGATAGAGAGAGATTGAGATTGAGAGAGAAAGAGAGGAGAGAGAGAGAGAGATTGAGATGGAGAGAGAGAGAGGAGAGAGAGAGAGGTTGAGATTGAGATTGAGAGAGAGAGAGAGGAGAGACAGATTGAGATTGAGAGAGAGAGAGAGAGAGATTGAGATTGAGAGAGAGAGAGATTATACTGGCCTCCTCTGGGGCTGGTGCAGATCTTAGAACAGCAGTGTGCATTTACAAAAACCGGTGCTGGCAATTACAAACCGGAACTAACAAGTTCAGTTTATTTATTTAAAAACAAAGTCAAGTTTCTAGACTTTGAATGCACACAAAGGAAAGGTTGGCATAACAAGCTCCCTTAACAGCTGCTATGCAGAACACACAGATCTTTCTTATTTATTTAGCCTCCGGTGCTACCAAAATAAACCGCATGGCAAAACAATTGCATTCCAATTGGGGGGGAAAAGAGAGCAACCACACTGCTTGGTAGGAGGGAGCTGCAAGACTGCTAAGTGTTTTCGCAGAGAACTGTGCATCAGAACGATCTCCTTGTCATCCCCCCTCCCCCGCCAGCCTCTCCGATGTTGGATTTTCAAGGCAATGTGTCCAGAGTAGAGCGTAGGTCTCACCTTGGCAGAAAGAGACAGCAACTCAGAGAGGCACTGGTTCAGTTCCTGGAGTTTAGGCAGGAGAAGGCTGAGGTGGCTTCCATCTGTTAGCAATTCCTGCGGAAATACAAACATAAGAACGTAAGAAGAGCCCTGCTGGATCAGGCCAAGGGCCTATCTAGTCCACCTTCCTGTATCTCACAGTGGCCCCACCAGATGCGTCCGAGAGCGTGCGAGACTAGATCTCTGTCTTTTGATACCACTCCCCTGCATCTGGCCCTTGAAGGACCCCGGTTTTAAGCCTAGAGATGACACGTCTCCATCATGGTTTGCCACCTGGGATGGACTTTTCCTCTAGGAATCTGTCCAATCGTCTTTTGAAGGCATCCAGGCCAGAGGCCATCACCACCTCCTGCGGCAGGGAGTTCCACAGACTAACAACACGCTGGGTGGAAAAATATTTTCTTTTGTCTGTTCTTACTCTCCCAGCCCTCAGTTTGAGTGGATGTCCCCTAGTTCTGGTATTTTGAGAGAGGGAGAAGAGTGTCCCTCTATCCACACTACTCATGCACTGCATTATTTGAAATGGAAGGATAGGATAGCAGAGACATAGGCTGAGTAAGGCTCCACCATTCTGCCCTCCTGTGGCTAGGACATGCCAAGTTAAGTTACAAATATTAGATAGATAGATAGATAGATAGATAGATAGATAGATAGATAGATAGATAGATAGATAGATAGATAGATAGATAGATAGATAGATAGATAGATAGATGCACTTACGGCCGGAGCCTGGCTTCTGCCTAATTGCTTCTGGCGCTCCTGGAGGATGTGAAATTGCTGGTGGTACCATTCCCGGGCCCGATCCACCAGCTCGAGCCCCTGCAAAAGGAAGTCTTTCTCCTTCTCCGCCTCCTTCATCTGCTTCAGCTGCCGAGACAGGAAAAAGCCAAGTGCGGTTCAAAACACCCACCTGCCCACCAAAAAGTCCATGCCACAGAAGCACAAGGGCCACGCAGAGTGTCATTGGGTAGAGATAAGAGCTCCCCCCCCCAATCGCCCTCTTGACCATCTCTCCCAATGACCGAGAGGTCCTCAAGCATGGAGCCTTGGAGTTCAAATTTCAAGATCCAGACACACACCCCCAAGCAACCAATCGCCAGTGGATAAGAGATTTTGGAAACAGCAATTTTAAAAATTGTAACTTTCCCATGCTAAATCCAGCCACCCATAAGGTGGCCACAGAGATGACTGACTTGCTCTCTGTGCTGCCTTCTCTTCCTCATGGCAGCTGCCATTTCACAGGTAGACTGCTCTTGAACAAAGAGGCTCTATTCCAGCCACCACCACCACCACCATCAGTCCAAACCTACCCCCCCCTCTTTAAAATTGTTGCCTTCCCTTGCTGTAAGACATTTTATGGTCTTGAAACCAGGAAACTTGCGATCCTCATTTCTAATAAAGCTGAAAAAGGAGAGCTTCTGAATGGGTCACTTCCCCAGAGACATGCCATAAAGGCACAGTTTACAGAAAAGAAATTCTTTTCTTGGACTAAATAAATAATAGGTTTCCGGGGGGTGTTGTGTTTCTTGGTTCTACCATGACCCACAATCCCTTTTTCCTTCTCCAACACCCCTGGTCCTCTACCTGGCACAAATGATGCCAGGAAGCCTCCGGAAACACTCATCCTACACTTTTTAAAAAGCACAGAATGGGAATGAGAAGAAGAAGGGAACCCAGACGCAGCCAGAGGAAGAAATCCAAGGTTTTAGGGCTGTGGAGGCTGCTACACAGAGGGACGAAAAGAGTGTTTGTAAGCAGCCAGGACAACCCTCCATTGGGGCTGGTTGGCCGGCCAGTTCTCTGCAGGAAAATGACCTCCCCGGGCCTTTCCTGGCTTGGCCTGGCCTGCTGTTGCCATAGTGACTAGAGGAAGAGGCCTAGAGCATCCCTGAAGCCTAACAAGGAGGCTGAAATGGAAATAAATGGGAGTCTCTGGGGGAAAGGAGAGGAGGGGAAAGGCAGGGGGCTTCCTTTCTACTAGGGGAGAGAAATCGGCCACCTGAGTAATGAAGGCATAAGACCTTATGCCCCAGCTGCAGGGAGCCAGCCAGGAGGGATCCATCAAGAGTAAAGGATGGACAGGGTCACTCTGGCTGCTGATGGGCACCAAACAGAAAGAAGGGGGGGAGGCCTTTCCTTTCTATTTATATATTTATATATTTATTTATTTATTTATTTTTACAACTTATATGCCGCCCACTCTCCAAAGATCTCTGGGCGGCTTACAATCAAAGAATTAAAACAGTTGAAACATCAAATATCAATAAATAATTAAAACAATAATAAAAACCTTACGCTAAAATCATTACACCAAAATTGCCATCAGAGAGCCCGCAGTCTATATTGGATCAATTAAAAAACTTCTGGCGTTGTTCTGGCGGAACCGGGGGGGCACGGCTCCAGAGTGAGCCAAGGAGGCCTTAAACCCCCCTACTTTTCACCCTGGAGACGGTCTGCCCTCCGCTTGGCTGTCCCGTGTGTGAATGCGACCTCCTTTTGAGGCAGGCCGGTTGGTCCTCTTGATGGACTAACCACACAAGGAGAATAAAGCGCTACAACAAACAACAGGTTTACCAGGGACGTGACAACGTCTCACCTGCATTATGCCCATCCCAGCCCTTCTTTTTACATCTGGGGGGGGGTGGGCCCATCTTTGTCACTGAATTTTTGGAAATAGCCTTTGGATTCTTTATAGCGGATAGGTCTTTTTTCTTCAAATTCAGCAGCGTAAATGTACAGTGGTACCTTGTATAAAGGAATTAATTCGTTCCAAATGAAATTATGTTAAGCAAATTTTCCTTTATACAAATTCCCATAGGAATGCATTGAAAATGGAGTAATCCCATTTTTATGTTGTACGGATTTTCCCCATAGGCAATTATGTTAAGCAAATTTCCCCTATCTCCAGAATTTTTTATGTTGTACGGATTTTATGTTACACAAGCTGTTTGTTATACAAGCGTCCACTGTATTTATTTATTTGTTTATTTATTTGTTTCATTTTTATACCGCCCATCTTCCAATCTGGAACTCTGGGCAGTTTGCGAGTTAAAATAAATGTAGTGTCGTGGTGAAAGTGTTAGACGGGGATAGGGCAGATCAAGGTTCTAGTCCTCATTGAGCTATGACAACACACCAGGGTGGCCTTGGAGGGGGGGGGATCCGTCACATATTTTCCATATGTCAGCTGGAAGGTTACCTCCTACAAGAATTGATGGATTGATGGATGAGATTTTTTTCTGGCCTATTTTTACTGGCCTCTCTCTCTCTCTCTCTCTCTCTCTCTCTCACACACACACACACACACACAGAGTGTGTCACTTGAGCTTGCCGTACCACACTGTAGTCCACACCATTGGTGATGGTGTGTCTCCTGTGCTCGCTTCGGCTCCTGGCCGGCCTCCGTGCTTCCATCGCTGGCGCCTTAGAAGAGCCCTCGCTTTGAGTCCATCCTGCCACCTTCCGGACCCCACAGGATTCCGCTGCAGGAGATGGAACAGAAGCATTCCTTCCCCTCATTGTCTCCTACAAGAAGCCCTCCCACGCGGCTGGTAGCGACCACACACATTTCTCTCCCCTCTCACCACCACCACCACCCAGTAGCTTGGAAAAGTTAGTTTTTTTTCAGACGACTCTTTAAGTCCCTCAGCCAACCATATAAAGAATAGTATTTGTGTATCGCCTCCACCTCCCTCAAACAGCTTCAAGGTACGGCTCGTGCTTCTCCTCCTCCCTACTTTCTCTTCACAACGACCCTTGGAGGTAGGACAGGCGGAGGCCCAGGCCCACAATACTCTGATAAGGCTTATACAACAAAAAATCTCTATCTCCCAGGCACCCTCACTGGCAGCCTGTGCAAACCGAAGTGATGCCACCTGATGTGCTCAGAAAACATCTGCCGGTTGCTGGTTTTTGATTCCTTTCTTAATAACCCCCAAAAGGAAATATGTTTTTTTTTAAAAAAATACTCTATTCTAGTCCCACGCCTCTCCCCCTCCAGCCCCGTGCTACCATATCTGGGGGGGGGGAGGAGAAGCACCCCAATCACTGGCATGCATCAGTTTACACTGGCCTACATTGAACCACTTGCAGCCAATTTAAGGCTGACCTAGAGAGATCTCAAGATTTGCAGAGGCCTAGAAGGAGAAATCATCCCCTTTAAATTAAAGGACTCTGGAGGGTGCTCTGAAGCAGAATAGGAACCCAGTAGGATGGCTCTTCCAGTTTAAGAGGAGCAAAAAACCACTTTACCTCCGAGTAAACAAATCCCGATTTGTAAAGGCACCTGAGCCATGCTGCTATAGGGCCAATCAGAAATACTTTAACAAGTAAACAAACAAGGCTTGGCATTGCATTATTTAGGGCAGGTGGAGAGGGAGGGGGAAAGGACTCTGGTTGTGCTCAGAGGCACTGTGGAGGCACTATTTGTATTTTTTAATACCCCCATATTAGTATTATTGTATTTAGTCCTATTGTATTATTTATTTTCTCATCATTTGTATTGTGTTTGGGTACCTTGGGATTGTTGATCTGGGCAGTTGCTGTTTTTGTGTAATGTGCTGTACACCTCCCAGAGTTCCCATGGGGAAAATCGGGCGGTCAATAAGCATAAAAATGAATGAATGAATGAATGAATGAATGAATGAATGAATGAATGAATGAATGAATCAAGCAATGCCTGCAGGCATTCAGAATCAAACCCAACTTGGGCGAAACTCAGTGTAACCCCCCCATCCTATGGAGATGCCTGCAGCTGGTTCGTCGCCGTTTGCCCAAGCGGTGCAGGTGGCTCTACTCTAAGCGGACTTGAACATTGGGGTTTCCCTTCTTGGTTGTAAAACCGCGCCCCGTGCAACCTCCGCCCCCTCCCGCTTCTTCCTCACCGGCTCGCTTGCTCCGGATCGGGTCCGGCGGCGCCCCGGTGGGGATCTTCTCCAGGCTCCGAGAAGCATTGCCAGCAGCGCCGCCTCGACCAGAGCCCTTCTCCGGATCGGAGCCCCTGGTCTCCCTTTTGGGAAGCGCCACGCCGGAGCGCCCGTGAATTTTGTTGCCGGCCAGTTCTGCAGTTGCTTCCCCCTCCAAATTCGGGGTGTTTTTCTCCGGGCTGAGGAGCGAAGCTCTCAAGCCGAGGACGAACCGATCGAAGGTGAGGTAGCCGCTGGCCGGAGCCGCCCGGCGGAGCCCTTCCAAGACACCCCGGGGCAGCTCCCCCGCTCTGGCTTCGGGGGGTCCCTGCTGGAGCCACCGGGATTCGATCTCGCGCAGGTGGACGTAGCCTCGCCGCCGGTCGTCCAAGATGTCGAAGAGGGTCTGCAAGCTCTGGAGGAAAGCCCGGGGCAAGCCCTCAGCGGCCGGAGGCAGCGGGCGCCCTTCCCCGTGGCGCTGCGGCGCCATCGGATGGGCCCCGAAGCGCGGCGGAACCGGGACGAACTGAGTCAGGATCGGAAACGACCCAGTGGTGGGAAATAAAAAGGGAAAGTTCGAACGTTCCGAAGGCTTGAATGGGGATTCCGCCCCCCTTCGGTGACGTCACCTACTCTCGCATCCTCATTGGCCCGTCGGGGAGAGACCTCGGCGCTCATTGGCCGAGGCAGCTCTCCAGCCGGTTTGATTTTTCCACAAAGTCCCCACTGAAGTTTTTTTCTTTTATTTTAAAAGCATAGTTTGGGAAGACCAATGGTTCGGACTCCAACTCCCAGTATCCCCAAAGAGGCATCCTCGGTAGACATTCGTGTCCAGGGTGGCTGTGGGAGGGGTCGCCCAAAATCTAATTTTCTGAAATTCTTTTTTTGTTTGTTTGTTTGTTTTCAAGGAGGGAAGTCCCCCCCCCTTGAAGGATAAACTGCAGCAGATGGTACAGTATTTCTCATTGCGCATTATGTGTCCTAAATATTGCATTTTTCTTTACGGTATTGAAGATTTCTAACTTTTTATTCATGCGCTGTTAATAGCTGAGGCTATTGTTTATTTGCTGCCCTATCTGTTTCTTCGACGCCTTCTTGTATTTGCTGATTTATTTGCCTGTTTGAACTGTTTTCATTTGTTACTTCTTCTTTTTTTTTGGAATCTCCTATTGAGAGCCTCGTGGCGCAGTGGTTAAATGCCTGTACTGCAGGTAAAACTGTGCTCACGACCTGGGTTCAATCCCTGGTAGCAGGCTCAAGGTTCACTCAGCCTTCCATCCTTCCGAGGTCGGTAAAATGAGTACCCAGCTTGCTGGGGGGCAATGTGTAGCCTGCACACTGTAATTAAAATTGTAAACCGCCCAGAGACTACTTGTAGTGGTATGGGGCGGTATATAAGCAGAACACTTTGCTTTGCTTTTGCTTTATTGTCTATTAATTTTCCTGTGTTGTTCGCCGCCCAGAGTTCCCCTGGGAAAGCCGGGCGGTTTATAAATGCAAATAAAATAAATAAATAAATAAATAAATAAATGTTTTGCACCATAATTCCCAGAATTCTAAGAACGACAAAGGACTCTGGGAGTTGTGGTCCCAAACATCTGGAGGGCTGAAGTTTTGGACATGAAGTTCCACCGCTGGAAAGATGATTGCTCGTGCTCAGGCGAAGGCAAGGGGGTGTGGGAGCGTGTCCTCGAACGAGGGGAGCGCACGTCTGAACGCGGTGCGCGCAATCGGGAGGAGGAAGAGGCGAGAGGGACGAAACTCGAGGAGTGGCGACTGGACGCGCCGGGAAAACTGCGATCCACAAACCTCTCCAAAAAAAAAAAAGAAGGAAGCCAGGAACGAAAAAGAAGTCACGAGCGAGCTTGGCGCGCGCGCCCTGGCGAGGCAGGACCGCGCGCGCGCGCTCTCGTGGAAGGATCGGCGGCGCGCCCCTGGTTTCCTTCCCCGCGGGCCGGGGCGCAATCGCTGGCTCGCGGTGCCTTCCTCTCCCTGCGCTGCTCGCCCACTTGGGGCGACTTTTGGCCCCCCCGACGACGGGCGATGGGTCCCTTGGAGGAAGAGACGGAGCTGCGGGCGGGCTTGGAGCGCGCCGGGCAATCCCACTTGTTGCGCTTTTGGCCCGAGTTGGCGCCGTCGGCCCAGGCGTCGCTGGCGGAGGCGCTGCGGGCGCTGGGCTCCGAGGAGCTGGGCGCGCATTGCCGTCGGGCGGCTCAAGACTACGCCCGAGAGCAGAAGCCCGGGGGCCGGCAGGAGAAGCTGGCCGGACGCCTCCAGCCCGTCCCGCCCGAGTTCTTCGGCAGCGTCGCCCGGAGCGAGCCGGCCACCCTGGCACGCTGGGAGGAGGAAGGTAAGCAGGGGGGGGGGGAGTCCAAGGAGGGGGGGGCTCCCTTGGACTACAAGTCCCATCGACGCCTAGTCGCCTGTACTGCTTGGGGAGGATGGGAGCTGTGACTGTAATTTTTACCTTGCGACGGCGCAAGGTAAAAACATTCCTGTTCCAGAAGTTTTGTAACTGATGATTGTGGGTCCTGATGGCGATTTTAGTGTAGTATTTTAATATATTGTATTTATTGTATTTAAATGTTTTCATTGTTTTAATTTTATTTATTTATTTATTTATTTATTGGATTTTTACCCCGCCCATCTTCCAGGACGGAACTCTGGGCGGCTTCCAAATAGCTGAGCGAGTCAGCAAACAATACAATATAATACAAACAAATTAAACAACAATACAAAAACAACAACAACAATAAAAACAGCATTTAAAACAACTCGGGCATCTTAGCATTTGGGCTTATGGGCGCAGCACAGCAGCAATAGTGGTGACACACGTATAGATGGCGGGGGAAAAAGAAAAAAAAAGCTTAAGTTGCGCCACCGTAAGCCTCGCTAAACAGAAGGGTTTTTAGTGCTCCGCGGAGCACTAAATTTTATTGCAATTTTGATGCTTTATTTGTCCGAATTGTTTATTTATACAGTAATAACAACAGCACTCAGAGAATGTAGACCTCCACCAAGAGTTTATGAAATTGAAGTGGTGGTGGTGGGGGGGAGAGGAATTCCCCCCCTCCACATACATACATGAAAGCAGGGGAAATTTTGTACGCAGTCTGTTGTCCACTGAGAATGAGACTGTGCAGGGGCGCTAGTCGGTGGTTTATTATTATTGTTTGTATTTTGAATTACAAATACACAGGGGGGGCACCAAAATCTTTTAAGTGTTTAGGGCAGTGATGCCGAACCTATGGCACGGGTGCCAAAGGTGGCACTCGGAGCCCTTTCTGTGGGCACCCGACATCGCCCCTTCATAGCCACCTGTATACAGGTTCAATTACTGTATTGGCACTTTGCAAACAAATTAGTGGGTTTTGAATTGCAGTTTGGGCACTCGGTCTCTAAAAGGTTCGCCATCACTGGTTTAGGGTATCTAGGGGTCTGAATCCGGCCCTGAATGTAACTTGTGTGAGCTTCAGGACTCGGGGAGGGGGGGTTGTTGGGATGTGGCAAGGCCACAGGAAGGAATCGGTCCCTTTTAGAGACGGTTCGGAACCCCCTCTATGCTTTTCTTCCAGGCCTCTGCCAGATCTCCCAAAGCAAAGTTGCGGTGCTCCTCCTGGCCGGTGGGCAAGGCACCCGTTTGGGGGTGCCGTACCCCAAGGGCATGTATGACGTCGGGCTGCCCAGTGGCAAGACCCTTTACCAGCTCCAGGCAGAGCGGATCCGCAGAGTGGAGCAGCTGGCTGGCGCAAAGTTTGGCGTCTCCTGCAAGGTCCCCTGGTGGGTGGCGTGGCTTGCAGTGTCTGAAGATGATGGGGGGGGGCTGGAAAGAGGAGCCCAAAATCGGGCGGGGGGGAGGTTCCTCCTGGAGGTCTTGATGGGTGCCCTTCTGGGTCAACAGCAGCCGCCTGGCACAACTGGATCTCACTAGGCGCCACTGCCTTTGCTAAGGCACAGGAACAGCGACTATAAGAACATAAGAACCTAAGAACAGCCCTGCTGGATCAGGCCAAAGGCCCATCGAGTCCAGCTTCCTGTATCTCACAGTGGCCCCACTAAATGCGTCTGGGAGCGCACAAGACTAAGATCTCTGTCTCCTGATACCACTCCCCTGCATCTAGCCCTTGAAGGACCCTGGTTTTAAGCCTGGAGATGACAGATCTCCATCATGGTTTGTCACCTGTGATGGACTTTTCCTCCAGGAATCTGTCCAATCCCCTTTTGAAGGCATCCAGGCCAGATGCCATCCCCACCTCCTGTGGCAGGGAGTTCCACAGATTAACAACGCGCTGGGTGAATTTTTTTTTCTTTTGTCCTTACTCTCCCAGCCCTCAATTTGATCCCTCAACTCTCCCACCCCTGAGCTTGAGAAGTGACTTTTTTACAAGCCGTTCCTCCTTATGGGGTTTGGTCGTTGAACTCCTTGCAGCATTTATTTATTTATTTATTTATTTATTTTTATTTTAAAGTATTTTTACCCCGCCTTTCTCCTTGGAAAAGGACCCAAGGTGGCTTACAGTAATGAGGGATAATATACAGTCCAATACAATTAAGACGTGTTCAAGTACTGAGAACAAGGAATTGAGGGACATCTTGCAGCATTAATAGACAACATGACATTAAAGCTACAAGGTCATAAGTAGTTATAAACACAAAGTCTACGTGAACTATAGATTCATATACAGTGGTACCTTGTATAAAGGAATTAATTTGTTCCTAATGAAATTCTGTTAAGCAAATTTTCCTTTGTAAAAATTTCACAATGCATTGAAAACAGAGTAATCCCTAATCACAACCATTTTTATGTTGTACAGATTTGCCCCATAGACGAGTCTGTTAAGCAAATTTTCCCTATCTCCGGATTTTTTTGTTGTACAGATTTTATGTTATACAAACCATTTGTTAAACGAGGGTCTACTGTAATTACAACTCAGGATTTGTCCTTCGCTGCTTCTGCTGCCTAAGATTAATAAAATGGGGGCACCATAGCTCGGGATGCTTCAGTCGAAATTTCTCGAAAAATATCCCTTTTAAAAAAAGCAACTTCTAAAAGTAACTAGGGCATGCCCTTTGTTATACCCAGAACTGGGAAATCTGAGAAAGTAACTTCTCCAAGCGCACATCCCGGGGCTCACCAGGATGTGTTCTTTGCCGCCGCAGGTACATCATGACGAGCGAGTTCACGCTGGAGCCGACCGACAGGTTCTTCCAGAACCACAACTATTTTGGCCTGGACAAGGCGGACGTTGTGATGTTCGAACAGCGGATGCTGCCGGCCGTGACCTTTGACGGGAAAGCCATCCTGGAGGAGAAGGGCAAGCTAGCCATGGCACCAGGTAGCCTTCCAGCCTCCTCCCTGCCCCTTATGGGACTGGACTTCCCATGGCACAGCCAACGGGGCACCCAAATCGGTGGCGGCTCCCACTCCTAGGCTTCACTTCCTGGCAGCACCCAATCAACGCGCCGGAGGATTTAGGCCAAACAGACACCAAGCCCTGTTCTAAACCTCTAGCCTTTGCTCATACAGTAACCCCTCGCCTATCACGGAGGTTAGGGACCCATCTGACCCGCAATGACTGAAAATCCGTGATATGTGGATGCGAGTTGGGTGGGGGCTGGGGGGCGGTGGGCGATCAGATCCCCTTGCCGCCGCCGCTCACGCCGCCCCGAGACTTCTCGGAGCAGCGTGCGCCGGCAGCGTTGGGGGATCTTTCCGGGGGCGGGGGGAGGGGAAGTGGTGTCCGAGCCATCTCCATTGAAATGCATTAGCTCAATGCATTTCAATGGAGAAATTTTTCCCCATTGGAATGCATTGGCTCCATGCATTTCAATGGAGAAATTTTCCCCCATTGGAATACATTGGCTCAATGCATTCCAATAGAGAAAAATTTCTCCGTTGAAATGCATTGAACCCAATACATTTCAATGGAGATTGCAGGGCAGCGCTGGCTCCAAGCCAGCGCCAAGCAGCTGATTGGCGCTAGTCTTCCAGCAGCCTGGGAAGCAGCGGTGACATGCTCCAACTGATTGGTGCTGGGGTGGGGAAATACCCCAGCACTAATCAGCTGGAGCCCCAGCATGTACTCTGGCCCCATGATATAGCGAGACTGCTGTACATGAACTGCGAAATGGCAGGGAATTACTGTATTTTTGTTTGTTAAGGGCCGTATTCCTTCTAGAGCGGCTCGCGTTCTCTCTCACTCCTTCCCCTTGGTGTGTGCCGCAGATGGGAATGGTGGTCTGTACCGTGCCCTGGTGGACAACAAGATCCTAGAAGACATGGAACGCCGTGGCATCCGGTATATCCACGTCTACTGCGTGGACAACATCCTTGTCAAGATGGCTGATCCCGTTTTCGTTGGCTTCTGCGTCTCCAAGGAGGCCGACTGTGGAGCTAAGGTGAAAGGGGGGAAGTGCCCAGGTTGGACTACAACTCCCATTGGCCTCACTTGGGCCTGGCAGATAGTGGGAACTGCAAATCCAACTTGTTTCAAAGATGTTTCATAAAAAGAGCCCTGCTGGATCAGGCCAAAGGCCCATCTAGTCCAGCTTCCTGTACCTCCCGGTGGCCCCACCAAATGTGTCTGGGAGCGCACGAGACTAGATATCTGTCTCCTGATACCACTCCCCTGCATTTGGCCCTTGAAGTACCCCGGTTTTAAGCCATGGTTTGTCACCTGTGATGGACTTTTACCTCCAGGAATCTGTCCCATCCCCTTTTGAAGGCATCCAGGCCAGATGCCATCACCACCTCCTGTGGCAGGGAGTTCCACAGACTAATAACACGTGCTACCATGGAATAGATTATGTGGAAAACCTGTTTAATTTGGACGCCACTGCACAAACCAAGGCAGGCAAGTGGTGTGGTAGTGCAAGTAATAAAGCTCCTTTAATCATGTGGTAAACGCCTGGTATTTTTGTACCGAAAGAGCAGAGGTACGCTCACAAAAGTAAACAGAAATAACACCAATGATTGGATCTTTTGCACAAGCTTTGATTCAAAGTGGAGTACTCAAATATTGCAGTTCCACCCTTCTCTCGTGGTTGTTCCTTTTTATCCTCGAGTTTCTCATCCCACCCAGGACTTGACCTCCTGAATTTTGTCTCTGCAGGTCGTGGAGAAGGCCTACCCCACTGAGCCCGTTGGGGTGGTGTGCAGCGTTGACGGAGCTTATCGGGTGGTGGAGTACAGTGAGATCCCCTTGGCAGTGTCGGAGAAGCGGAACCCAGACGGCCGCTTGACGTACAGCGCCGGTAATATCTGCAATCATTTCTTCACTTTGGACTTCCTGCGGACCGTAGTAGAGTAAGTCCTTTGTTACCACCTGCGCTTGGTGCATCTTTTCCTCTCCTGTGCTCGTTTTAGAACTGTGCCACACATTGGCTGGGTTTGAGAGTGCCACAGAGCAGAGGAGAGACACACACGTGAGACTGGGACAAGTGTTTTTTTTAAAAAGGGTCCAAAGCATGCATTTGAAACATAGACCAAACCTCTGTGGTCACCGGCTTCAAAGTGGTACTTGTTGTGTTGTGTCGTTCCAGTCGTGACCGACTCTTCGTGACCCCATGTCCATGGAGTTATCTCAGCAGGAATACTGGAGTGGCTTGCCACTTCCTCCTCCAGGCGCCTCCATCACCTGGTATTCCCTGGTGGTCTCCCATCCAAGTACTAACCAGGGCCGACCCTGCTTAGCTTCCGAAATCAGGCAAGATCGGATGTGCTTAGAGCATCTAGGCAGCTGGTCTTTTTTAGGCCCAGAAAAAGTTTGGAAAACTTTTTTTGGGAACTGCAACTCAGAATATCCTAGGGGTCATCACAGACAGTCCCTGTAGCTTCCCCAGTGGTTAACTTAGCAGCTGTAAAAACTCTTGTCTAAACCTGGAACAGTCCAAATGTGAATGATGAAGGTGATGCATTTGATTTCTGTCTGTCTGTTCCTCAGGAGATCCCCAGCAGAATAGAATAGAATAGAATAGAATAGAATAGAATAGCACTTTATTGTCATTGTGCAAGTACAACGAAATTAAAAAGTGCCATCCAGTCTGCACATCACTCACCCCCATATAAAATTCCAAAACATAAGCCTACAATTAAAAACAAACATCTGTATACATACTATTACATTTTCTCACCCGGTATCACTTGTACACATTATAAAACTCTTAAGACATAAAACCAAACATACACAAGCACAACCCTGCACTCTCTCACCTAACAGCATTCATACTCAATACATAAAAAACTACAAATTAAAAAAACACACACACACACAAAACCCTATTCTTTCTCACCCAGTCTCCCATACAATATACATGTTACACATTCAACACTGGTATTTCTCATCAACTTAAATTTTTAGCTGTATTTAACATGGTTATTGCTGGTTTGTAAAAACTATCTCCAAATCTATTTGTCCTTGGTCTAATAGATCTGTACAGTCTGCCTGAAGACAACAGTACAAACAGAGAGTATCCAGGATGGGAAGTATCTTATAATGTTCTGATGCTCCCATTTCACATTTCAAAAATCTATCAGTGAAAAATCACAGGTTGTAATCATCGACCACCACAACTGCTCCCCATGTCTAAAATCACACATCATATCACTCTGTGTTGCTAAAACCACAAAGGAGACACACGTCTGCTTAAAAAATGCAGTTTAATGAAAGTGTCGGTCAAGGATTTGTGCTTGATTTCTGGCTCTGAATGGTTTAATCACAGCGCAAATTCCCCCTGCTCCCTACATTAAGTTCTCTAAGACTTAAACCTGCCCTGAAATGTGTCAGAAAAGGAAACAAATTTACTTCAAGCCTAAAAGGCACTTTTTTTTCAAAGAATCCACACACACATGCTAATGTTGCTTAAAGCGTTTCCAGGAACCATCCAGCAATGTGCCGAAAATAAACATGACAAGTGAGCTTGTAAGAGTCATGAGAAATTGTTCCTCTCTCCTTTATCTTAGGGTGTTTGTACACGACCCCTAAACTCCGCCACAAATGGCTCCCAGCTCCGAAGCTTAAAATTGTTTCCCCACCAGCTCCGGAGTTTACAGATAATTAAGTGCGACCACGCCCACCTAAGCGCGTCCCAGCGCCCTTTTCAGGTACCTGCTCTCCGGAGGTGAAAATTCCTGATGAGGATATAACGTAGTGACTGCCCGGCTCTCCTTGCTTCTGTTTGTTCTTTTTTTGCCCCCGACCCTTTAAGAGATCTGAATGCAGTGCCGGGAAGGGCAGAACCGAGGTGAGCGGCATTTTTTTCTTCCTTTTTTCCTCCCTCCCCTCACGCAGCCAGGAGTGCGGAGGGGGTGGGAACGCAGGAACAGCGACAAACCCCTAAGATCTCTGGTCCGAATTTAAGTGGCCAGCGGATCTTAGGGGTCGTGGGAAAAGGCCCTTAATTTCTCTCTGGCCCCAACCTTACCCAATAACAATTATGCTCCAGACCCACCACCAGCCCCATTGTCCTGGGTGCTTCCTGGTCCATCGTGTCACTTCATTCCATTTTGCTCCTGGGCTTTTCGGATGCTTTCTCTTGCAAATAAATTGCAATGAAATCACCAGAGCTAAAGAGAACCATTTGTCTCTTCATAGCAGTGGCCAAACTTCAGCCTTCCACATGTTTTGGACCACAACTCCCAGAATTCCAAGCCTCTATGGCCAATGACAAAGCACTGTGGGAGTTGTGGTCCAAAAAATGTCTGGAGGGCTAACGTTTGGCCACCACAGCCTGTGTGTGGAATTCTCAGAGCATGGGAAAGCTAGTTTTCTGGAATGCGCCTCCCAGAATCCCCTAGGACAGTGTTGGCGAACCTATGGCATGGGTGCCAAAGGTGGCCCTCGGGGAGCCCTTTCTGTGGGTACCCGACATCAGCCCTTCACAGCCACCTGTATTCAGATTAAATTGGTGTATTGGCACTTTGCGAATAGTTAGTGGGTTTTGAATCGCAGTTTCGGCACTCGGTCCCTAAAAGGTTCACTGTCATTGCCCTAGGAAGAGATTGAAGCATAATGGGAGATGTAGTACGTCATGTTTCCGCACCTATGTACTAGCACTTGGTAACCAGATTATTTCTTACTAAGGAGTTCCTAAAATATTAGAAAAGTTTCATGTTTATGCTTAGGGGTCTTCTCTCTCCCCCTCCACCCCACTTCTCCCCGGGCAGGAAATTTGAACCCCATCTGGAGCTCCACCTGGCTATCAAGAAGGTGCCTTTTGTAGATGAGGCGGGCAGTCGGGTAACGCCGCTGAAACCCAATGGGATAAAGTTGGAGAAGTTTGTTTTTGATGTGTTCCAGTTTTCTAAGTTAGTGGCAGACGTGCATTCTTTTATTTCCCTATCTCTTCTCTGTTCTTTTGAAAAAATGTTTTCCTTCTTTGCTTGTGGGGTGGATCTTAGATCCAGCCCGGGGGAATATTTTGGTTTCTGGCTTCAGTCTAAAATGCATCTCCCATATTACCTGTAGGAAGAGCTTTCAGCTAAAATATGTCCGTGTTTTTGGCACCACTCTTTTCTCCTTAGGCCCTGCCCACCATCAAAATGTTGCTTTCCCTGCCCCATCCCAAACTCCCCTCAAACTAAATGCAGTTTGAGGGACCGATAAGGCATCCCACCCTTGGTATCATACATGTCCACAATCTTGTTTTCAATGAGTATTTTCCCCTTTGCTGGTAGGAACTTCGTTGCCTTTGAAGTTTTGAGAGAGGAGGAATTTTCCCCTCTTAAGAACGCTGACCCGGCCAGCAAGGACACCCCCACCACGGCAAGGCGGTCACTCCTTTCCCAACACTACCGCTGGGCTCTGCAGGCAGGGGTCAGGTTCACGGACAGCAAGGGCCACCGGATACCTGAGGTCCAAAGGTGGGTATGACAGACCTGGTCTTAGCCTAAGGGATGCTGGGAGATGTAGTCCAGCCAAGAGCTCAGAGGTGAACAGATAGATAGCGTGACCCCTCTGGAGGTTATTAGAAAACAACACCCAGTATTAATCCCTGCTGGGGTAGACTTGCAACTGAATGTTGTCTTTGACCAACTACTTCACGAACTGGATTTCCAGCACACTACATAGCATCTGTCTGCCTGTCTGTTGTCATCTGTGTATGTCTCTAGTAACTTCCTTTTTAGTTTTGCTGATAAAGGTTTCTAGCATTATATATGCTGGCGTTTTGAAGCGTGTTTGGACACACAAAAGCATAGGAAAAATAAAAATTTACAGGAGCTCCATGACTTCTGTCCTAAATATATGACTAAACTCTAAAAATCTCTTGCAAACTCATTTTTCCTTTTAAGCAGTGATTGCATAAACATTTAAACAATAAAAGTCAGAGATGCAGGGGTCCTGAGTTTGTCGGGACACCCTCCCTAACCGAGTATCCGTTACCTGGTTGCAGCTTCTTGAGTATTATGGGAAAAAGCTATTTTCACAGGCTCTGGTCCTACAGATGGTGCACAGCATGCCTGCCAATAAAAATGTTGTTTTTTCTTTTTCTCTTTAGTTTATCAGGAGATGAAGAACCCCCTGCTGTGTGTGAGATTTCACCTCTAGTTTCCTACTTTGGAGAGGTGAGAGTACTCACAGATTTATGTATTGGGCTTTAACAGATATTAACAGCCTTTCGTTTCATTTTGCATTGCCCCAGCTTATCAGTGAGAGCGTTCTCTAATAACCAATTTGCAAGGAAAATAGAAATGATTAGGGTCTGCTAATGAACAGGTTGTTATTTCATTCCTGTGTCTATGCACTGTGTCAGTTTGCCTGTTATCTTCTATTCAAATCTGGACCTAGGGTGATCTCTAAATATACGGGTCATGTATTTGCATTTCTTTGGTGCCTGAAGAAATGGACTTTGACCCACCAAAACTTACATTGAAATAAATCTATTACCCTTTAAAGTGCTATAATAGTTTGCCTTTCTCTCTTGCCCTGTTAATTGACATTATTATTTCTTTCCTTCTCCAGGGTCTTGATATATACCTGAAAGCCAAAGCTGTTCAGTCGCCACTGCTTCTTGACGTCAACAAAGCCGAAACGCTAAGGCAAATGTGAATGGAGGAGGACTGCCTGGGAAGATGCCCCTCCATTCATATGAACAAAATGTTGAGAAAATAATGGAGACGGTTGGTTGGATAACCAGCAGAAGGAGTGGATTATGTTTACAGTAATCTGAAGCCAAAGTCTTAATTCTACCGGACTTTTTCTGTATTGTGGGGTTGGTTGGTTTACAGCATAGCCATGTAGCTGTATAGAAATGTAGTCTTTCCACTAAGGATTGTCTAAGTAGCATTCTTTGCATTGTAACCAGAAGGCTTGCAGATGAAACTGGAAATTGCTAACCAAAATAGGACCTACCAAGGGCTGTGCAGTTATTTTCCCTAATGGGGTACCATGAAGGAGTATTGGATAATGATCCCCCCAATAATTCCCCCTTATCTCTCTTTCTCTGTCCCCCACCTCCAGTGCCTTTTGACAGAATTGTATAATATTGGAAGGACATGAGTGATTGTATCTTCTGTGTTCATCATGTTGACACATTAAAGTGCCTTTGAAAATAAGGTTGGCATTTTGTGCATTTTTTTCATCCAGAGGGGAATTGCCTTCAAGCTAATTAATGGAAAGATGGCTGATTTACACACACTATGATTATGACGTATTTGTAATCTCCAGGCTTAAAACTGGGGTACTTCAAGGGCCAGATGCAGGGGAGTGGTATCAGGAGACAGATATCTAGTCTCATGCTCTCCCAAACACATCTGGTGGGGCCACTGTGAGATACAGGGAGCTGGACTAGATGGGCCGTTGGCCTGATCCAGCATGGCTGTTCTTATGTTCTTATGATACATTCTCCTTTTTATTTGTGTGTGGTGGGTTTGGCTCAGTATTGGAGAGATCAAGATGTTATCCTAGGTGGGGAAGGAACTATACAACATAGGGCTGGTTGAATTCTGCAGCGCCTAAAGGAAGAGGAGGTTCCAACTTCCCTGGCAGAGATTTTCAGAGACCATATTTTGCACACCAGTCCCTGTTGTGAGCTCCACTGCCCCAGTGGCGTGTCCAAGAGAGTCACAATCATGCTGTGATTGTGCAAGAAAGTAATGTCTGTCTGCTTTCTTTAGCCCTGCTCAGCCATGCTGTATACAGGGATTGCAATTTAGTGCATATACAGGATTGTGATGTGGCAATGTGTGTGTATATACAGTGGACCCTCATATAACAAACCGTTTGTATCACATAAAATCTGTACAACATAAAAAATTCCGGATAGGGGAAATTTGCTTAACATAATATATGGGGCAAATCCATACAACACAAAAATGGTTGCGATTACGGATGACTGTTTTCAACTGGGAAATTTGTATAAAGGAAAATTGGCTGAACATAATTTCATTTGGATCGAATTAATTCCTTTATACAAGGTTCCACTCTACACACATGTATTCAAAGTATGTAAGCGTCTTATGCTGTATCAGCGAAGGGGGTGCAACAGGTACACAGATGTATTACTGAGATAATTCACTTTATTTATGCACTTTTTGAGACACCTCCGTCGTTTCAGACGATTTATTTGCCGTTGCTAAGCTAGGCCCAGCAAGCGCTGTTGCTAGGGAGGGAGAGCACGTAGTAGAGTTCCCGAAGGCGACCGCTCTGCTCCCTCGTCTCTATGCCTAAGGCCGGCGCGGGAGGAATCATGGCGGCCGGAGGGGGAAAGTTCGCCGCGGCTCCTGAGGGACCGTTGGCCGCCGCCATGTACTCGGCTTCGCCGCCGCCGCCGCCTCTTCCTCAGCCGCTCCGGCCGCCCTCTCGCCGGGACTTCGTCTCGGTGACATTGAGCCCCGGCGGCGGCGGCGCAAGAGGCTTCGAGACGGCGGGAGGCAGCGGCGGCTACCACCACGGCAAGGCCTGGCGGAGGCGCTTCTGGTGGAGGGTGAGCGAGGCGCGGCCATCGAGTCGGGGGGGAGGGACGGGGTAGAGCGGCCCACTAGCGCCCCCCCCCCCGCGGGAGGGTGGCTGCCCCGCAGCGCCAGCTGCAGGCGGGGGTGGGAAGTGCAGCAACTCAGCTAAGAGGGAGGTTGGACGGGGATGGAGGTAGGAGGTTGGGATTCCTTTAAACCAGTGGTTCTCCACCGGTGGGTCCCCAGATGTTCCTGGACTGCAACTCCCAGGAGTCTTCATCACGAGCTGAGCTGGCTAGGATTTCTGGGAGTTGCAGTCCAGGAACCTCTGGGGACCCACAGATTGGGAACCATTGGTCTAGAGCAGGCATATCCAAACTCTGGCCCTCCTGATGTTTTGGACCACAACTCCCAGAATTCCAAGCCTGCATTGCCAATGACAAAGGACTGTGGGAGTTGTGATCCAAAACATCTGGTTCCTGGACTGCAACTCCCAGAAGTCTTCATCACGAGTTGAGCTGGCCAGGATTTCTGGGAGTTGCAGTCCAGGAACATCTGGGGACCCACCGGTGGAGAACCGTTGGTCTAGGTCAGTGATTCTCAACCAGTGGGTCCCCAGATGTTCCCGGACTGCAACTCCCAGAAGTCCTCATCACAAGCTGAGCTGGCCAGGATTTCTGGGATTTGCAGTCCAGGAACAGTTGGAGCACCACTGCTTTAACACCCCCCCCCCCAATCATCACCACCATACCCATCAAGGGATGATGGGTGGTGGACTTCTGCCAGCCCTTCCTGGCCATTGCTGCTGTTGTTGTTGTTGTTCAGTTGTGTGACCCCCATGGACCAGACTCTTCGTGACCCCCATGGACCAGAGCTCGCCAGGCCTTCTTATCTTCTACTGCCTCCCGGAGTTTGGTCAAATCCATATTGGTTGCATCGATGACACCGTCCAACCATCTCATTTTCTGCCCCCCTCTTTTCCTTTTGCCTTCAATCTCTGCATCGCCCCTTAAATCGCTGGAAGGAAAGCTCTCCCTGTTGACTTGCTCCTTGGCTGTGCTTTTAAATTGCTGGAGGAAAGCTTTCCCTGTTGAGTTGCTGATTGCCCTCCTACCCTTCTATAAATGTTGCAGCTGTTGGTGTGCATCCCAGGTTTCTGCAGAAGCTGTACCGGTTGGATGGCTGCCCTTGCACCTCCTTGACAGTTCTAGAAAAGCCGTACTGATTGTGCTCCAGCCCTCTGGTGTAAAAGCTCTGGCAGGGGGGCTGCGTGAATTCTTTAACGTTCGGGGTGCTGATGAGGTTTGTTGTTATTGTTTCCATGGCCACGGAATTATTTGCTGAAAAGCCTGTTGCTGCATTGGAAATAGCCACATCACAGACGAGGTGTGTTAAGGGGTTTATGTTTTGCGAAAAATTAGTGGGTTTTGATTCGCAGTTTGGGCTCTCGGTGTCTAAAAGGTTTGCCATCACTGGTCTAGGGATGATCTCCCCTGTGCTCCTCATAGAAGGAAAATGGTTTATGTTTCTGGTGGTTGTCCAAGGGACAAGGCCCAAAAATGCAAGAAGAAACCGAAACAGCCGTGACCCTCTTTTATTCAAAGTAGAACAAAAATAACCAGACTAAGGATGTATTGCCGGCGGTGGAGGGGCAGGACAAGCGTTGGTCCAGAAGCACGTGGGATCTCATCCAGCCTCTAGTCTCTTATGCCCCCCCCAATTTCCCCCCAAACGCTCTACTTCATTCCTGATCATCACCCCCCAAATACATCACAAATCACAGTGTGTGTAAATGCATTGGTGTTCCCCCTCCCCCCCCCATCTCATCCTCCCATATGGCTAAATCCTTCCTGGCAGGGGAAATGCCACGTGTGTGAAATAAATACTGTGCAAATGATCAGAGTGGAACATGCGTTCCTGGCTCTCTCATCTGGCCCGGGAAAGGGGGAAAACCTGCACGGCAGCCTCGAGCGCCGCTCAGCAGCACGTGTGACAAAGCCCCTCTGCGTATCAGCCTGTGTCACCTGGCAGACTAAAGAAACTTGGCCCCATGTTGTTTTGTCGCCAGAAATGGAAGCAGCTGTCCCGTCTCCAGCGGAGCGCGATCCTCTTCACGGTTGCCTTCCTAGCTGTATGCGGAGTGATCACTTATGCCAATGCGCCCGAACCCTGGAAAAGTAGGTCTCTTCCGGCATTCTGCCACAATGATGTCAATGCCTTTATTGTTTATATGACCAAAGGCCTTTACAAAATACAGGTAGCATAATACAAGAAATCGAAGAAACTTTTATCCTTTTTAAACAACAATATGAACCACCCAGTATCCTTCGAGTCCTTAAGAAAGCCCGACCTCAGCTTCTTAGCTGCCAGTATAAAAAGTGCGACAGAATGAATAACCAACTGGTGGCTGGTGATCAGCAAGCAGCCTTAGTACTGTTTCATCGTTGGAACAAGCAGAGAATATCTTAGTAAGAGGCCACAAAAATCTAGCTCGAGGATTCTTATTAGCAAAGCCCCGCAGTTGCTGGTGGCCCTCAAAGCGATACACAGGGCACCGTTCTCTGCGTTTTTGTGCCTTGCCGGGTCCGAGGGGGTGAGGTGGGGATCACTGCCAGCTGTCGGGATCGCGGCCCGAAGCGTTGAATGGGAAGCTCCTTGGGGCAGGGACTTGCCCTGTGCCACCCGGAGAGGTGAGAAGAGCGCCGGCTGAGCCAGCAAATTATTGTTTGCTGACTTATTGGGTTCTCTTTTGTTATATTCTGATGCTTTGAATTTGGATATCTAAATGTGTTGTTATTACTCGGTGTTGTTATGACTACAGTATGTTGTAAACCGTCCAGAGTAGCCCTAGGGCTAGATGGGCGGTATAAAAGCCAAATAAATAAATAAATAAATAATGTCATAAAAATTTGGGCCACCCGCTTTCATCTGCTTCAGGGTGCTTGGGTGTGGCTTGGGCGATTGTCGTACAAATTAAGCGATTAATGGTGGCCCACTTATTTATTTATTTATTTATTTATTTATTTATTTATTTATTTATTTATTAATTAATTAATTAATTAATTAATTAATTAATTAATTAATTAATTAATTAAATTTATATACCGCTCCATCTAGCTACATGGCTGCTCTGGGCGGTTTACAAGCTGAACAGAAATCAAACCATAAGCAGTAAAATACAATATAACAAATAAGCACAAGTATATAAATAAAAACACTATAACTAGTAAATAATATATATATATAACATATAACAACAGCATAAAACAGGAGCAAGATGGGTTGTACCAAAACACTCAGGCGTACATCCCTGGCTGCTGTTTCTGGGCGGTGGGGTTCTGGGGTCCTAAAGGAAGGGGGAACGGGGTTGTTTGTGAGAAAAGCAAACAGTTTAATCCCGTGCCCCCCCCCCCCGGGCTTGCCAAAGCCTGAGATGGTCAGTCAACAGATGCGATCTTTACCCAGCCTCTGATTTCATGGCATTGCGTCAGGCTGCGGTTCACGGCTGCTGTTTTTCTCCGCACAGTCACCCCCGCCGGCAGATCTGCGGAAGGACCCAAGGCCGACGTGGAGATCCCCGGGTTGAATCTGGCAAACCAGGCGATTCTTCCCATCCCCCAAAAAGCCGACAGCAACCCGGGAGACTTCTCCCTCCAGGTAATCCATCCATCCTCCTGCCCCCCACCTCCTCCGCCAGGGCTTTTGTTATCATTGATCAGAGGAGGACGGTCGCCGACCACCACCTGCCATTGTCCCTAATTGACTGCCGGCTGCTTCTCATGGACTAGGGCAGTGTGGGCGAACCTAGGGCACGGGTGCCAAAGGTGGCATTCAGAGCCCTTTCTGTGGGCACCCGACCTCGCCCCTTCACAGCCACCTGGATTCAGGTTAAACGGCTGCATTGGCACTTTGCGAAACACTAGTGGGTTTTGATTCGCAGTTTGGACACTTCGTCTCTAAAAGGACTAGGGATTATCTCCTCTGTGTTCCTCATAGAAGGGAAATGGTATTTCTCATCAACACGGGTCCTCCAACCAGAAGTTATGCGGTGCCTGAAAACACACACTGGGGAAAAACATTTTGGGCCAGGAAGGGCCCCCCCCAGCCCCCCCTTGTTTTCGTCACAACAAACCATCATGGGTTTTCCCTTCGTATGGAAATGAGGAAGACCGTGGGCCCGTGAAAGTCTGTGCCCCGGAAGTCAAAATTTGAAATGAAATCCTTCCCCTGCAAGCATGGCAGAGAAAATGCCCTCTCAGCGTTCATGTGCATTGGGTCTCCATCTTTTTGAGAGGTTCCTTTGTCAGTTGAGGCACAGAGGCATCCCTTTCTGGACACCCCCCACACACTAACCAGCATTAGTAACCTAGGGATGGCACACGGGGTGGTGGTCTTTTGAGCAAGTATCTCTTTTGGACTGCAGAGAGCTGGCAATCCAGAAATAAGGACGGGTTGGACCGCGTTTTCCATGTTTTGCCTGCCATTTCCCCAGCATGCGGCTGTTAAAGGGTTCTGCTCGATCGAATCCTGCTTCTGTAGATCAATTCAGGGCTGCTTTGCTGTTCTTCCTTTCGTCAGAAGCCTCCAAGGCCGCCTCCTCTCCGGCGGGGTCCTCCTAACCTGCAAATCAGGGCCCCCCAGAGAGAGATGAAGGTGCAACCGGAAGAGAGAGCGGACAACGCCGGAGGAAGGCCCGGCCAGGCCGAGAAAGGGCTCCAAACAGAGAAGCCTGTCATCAGGTAGTGTGCGCTGAAGGATGGTCTGATTCTCCCAGCACTCAGATGGGGTATTTCTAGATTAAAACCAGTGGTTCTCCACCTGTGGGTCCCCAGAAGTTCCTGGACTGCAACTCCCAGAAGTCTTCATCACTATCTGAGCTGGCCAGGATTTCTGGGAGTTGCAGTCCAGGAACATCTGGGGACCCCACAGGTGGAGAACCACCGGTTTAAACCCTCGCAGAGTTCTCCTATTCTGCTCAAGGGCCAAAAGCTCAATGCTTACTTCCGGGAGGGAGGGTGTCTCCCCCCCCCCCCAAAAAAAACCAGGTTCCACATCTCCGGCCAGCGGGCATTGCGGACATCCAACGTTGGTCTCACTGGAGCAATTCTCCGTTTGCAGCTGGAGAGGAGCCATGATTGAGCCCGATCAGAGTCTGGAGCCCCCCTCCCACCAAGGAAAGGAACCCGACAAGCCTCCCCTAGTGGAACCCGAAGACCAGAAAGAGCCAGGTGGGGATGGCAGGCCAACACCCCCTCCCCCTTTCCCTCTCCCTCTGCATTCATCTTCCATGAGTCAGAATCTACTGGGCCGCCCACCTGGACCCACGATAACCCTCATCCTCCCTCCAGTCACCCCAGACTGACTTAAGACAGGAGAGGGAGTTCAACGCGTCGGGAACGTGGCAGAATCACTGCCACGGTCGCCCTCTTGTCTCCCGCCCTTAGTGCCCCTGAACGAGCGCCAGTTGGCTGTGATCGAGGCGTTCCGCCACGCCTGGAAAGGCTACAAGGAGTTCGCGTGGGGCCACGACGAGCTGAAGCCCGTCTCCAAGTCCTTCAACGAGTGGTTCGGCCTGGGACTGACGCTCATCGACGCCCTGGACACCATGTGGATCCTCGGCTTGAAAGAAGGTCTACCTTCCCTTTCTTCTCTCTGGCTCCTCCTCCTCCTCCTCCTCCTCCTCCTCCTCCGTCCAGTGCTTCTGCAGCTCAGGCGCCGCCGCCGAGGAGGCCCTGTCTCTTTTCTCCTTCCACAGCTGGAACAGAGAGCAAGATGCCCCCACGGTGCTGCCCCCCCCACCCCTTTGTGCATGATTCTCCATGGACCACTGAGGCTCTTTGGGAGAGCTTCTTTATCTGACTTGCACCTGCCTGCCACGCTTACTGAGCCTCGTGGCGCAGTGGTTAAAGGCCTGTCCTGCAGGTAAAACTGTGCTCACGACCTGGGGGTTCAATCCCAGGTAACAGGCTCAAGGTTCACTCAGCCTTCCATCCTTCCGAGGTCGGTAAAATGAGTACCCAGCTTGCTGGGGGGGGGCAATGTGTAGCCCGCAGAGTGTAATTAAAACTGTAAACTGCCCAGAGACGACTTGAAATGGTACGGGGCGGTATATAAGCAGAACACTTTGCTTTTTTTGCTTTTCTGGAAGCTCCTCTCCTTGGGACGGTTGCGTCAGGCCCTTCCCCACTATCATGAGCAAAGCTTTCCCTGCCGAAAGTTTTCCCTCCGGCCTGTTTTCGCAAGTGCTGAACTTCAGCTAATCCCCCCTCCCCATTGCTCATCCCTTGTGTGTCCCAGGGATCCAAGCTCTCTGGATCCTCCTCCCCGCACCGCCACCACGAAACCCACGCAACGAGGCTGCCCTGTTAAATCTCCGTCTTCCTTCCCTGACCGTAGAGTTTGACGAAGCCAGGAGGTGGGTCGCCACCGAGCTCAGGTTCGATAAGAACGTGGACGTCAACCTGTTTGAGAGCGCCATCCGGATCCTGGGGGGGCTGCTCAGCACCTACCACTTGTCGGGGGACAGCCTCTTTCTCGACAAAGCGGTAAGTGACCTTTGCATGATCTTGCGACCCTACAACAGGGCCTTCCCCCCCCCTCAAAACTCCACGGCCTTCACAGCTGTTTCCCAGGAAGGTTCTAAAGCAGTGGTTCTCAACCTGTGGGTCTCCAGATGTTCCTGGACTGTAATTCCCAGAATCCTCTACTACTCGCTGTGCTGGAAGGGGTTTCTGGGAGTTGCAGTCCAGGAACATCTGGGGACCCACAGGTTGAGAACCACTGTTCTAAAGAAATGTCCAACAAAATCATATAAATAAGAGCACAATAGCATGCTAGGCTGGCCTCTTTCTTTCCCACTTCTACAAATTACCTCCTTAGGCTTCCACTTTATTTATTTATTTATTTATTTATTTGTTTGCCTAATGCTTACTAAAGGCTGATGGAAGGTACTCTCCAAAAACATCTGGAAAACGACATGTCCCCTGCCTGTGAGGATCTCCTTGTAGCAATCATGCTTGTTTTTCTAGTGTTTTTATTATTTAACCATTTAGATTGTTATGGTTTTTAAATGTTTTTTTTTGTTATCTTTAATTTTTAAAATATTTCAATGCATTTTAATATATCTGTTTTGATTTTAATTTGTTAATTGTATTTGAATTAGTACCGTAAGCCACCTTGGGTCCCTTTGGGGAGAAAGGAGGCATAGAAATAAAGTTGTTTATTATTATTATTATTATTATTATTATTATTATTATTATTATTATTATTATTATTATTATTATTATTATTATTATTATTATTCTGGGGCTCATCAGAAACTTGCCAGGAAGTCCTTCATAGCACCTTGAAGGATGGGCAAGGAAGTTTTATTTGCCTTGGCTGGCCAGTTCCCCACCCATCTCCTGAACTGGTTTTCATGCATTTCTTAACTCACATGGAGCCACGGAAAGGATCATCCGGTTTGGCCAATGCCCTACTGACCTGATACATGCCCCAGGATCTTTTGTAAGGCAAGGAAGGGGATTCCCCCCCACACACACACTTTGTTGTTTTCCCCTGTTTCCTGCAGTATTTCCCATCAACCTAAGCTCCTTCAGCCTCTTGCCGGGTTCCTTGTTTGTTAGTGGGCCTCGTGGCATAGTGGTTAAATGTCTGCCCTGCAGCTAAAACTGTGCTCACGACCTGGGGGTTCAATCCCAGGTGGCCAGCTCAAGGTTCACTCAGCCTTCCATCCTTCCGAGGTTGGTAAAAGGAGTACCCAGCTTCCTGGTTGGGGGGGGGGCAATGTGTAGCCTGCACACTGTAATTAAAAACTGTAAACCGCCCAGAGACCACTTGAAGTGGTATGGGGTGGTATATAAGCAGAACACTTGGCTTTATTGATTTGTTATTAACTCGTTTTTTATTTTAATTGTTGTTTATTTGTTTGCTTTGGTGCCAGCCTCCCAGAGTTCCTTTGGGAAAATCGGTGCAGTCTGGAAATGCAAAGAAACAAACAAACATTTCCTGGGAGGGCGCAAAGCTAAGCTGGAAGGCTCGGGAGCTGGTTTGTATGAACCAGCATGTGGGGCGTGCGTAGCTCTCCACGAAGCCCTGAGATCAGGAGGCCACTGAGGGGAGCCTGTAATTGTTCTCCGTCTTTCATCTGGAAGTTGAGTCATGGCTACTGGACTTATTTTTCGAGAGATAGAAATTTGTCAGTAGCCAGGACTCAACTTCCTGATAAACTCACCTGGATGACTGAGAATCTTCACAGACATTCTCCATCTTTCAGTTTCTCAACACAGTTCTTGCTTGTGTTTCCCTCTTGCTCCTTCCATCCTCCTCGCCCCCCCCCGGTCACGTCACCCCCTTCCTGGCTGTCCAGAAAGACATTGGGAGCCGGCTCATGCCGGCCTTCAACACCCCTTCGAAGATTCCCTTCTCGGACGTCAACATCGGCCGTGGCACGGCCCACCCGCCCCGCTGGACCGCCGACAGCACCGTGGCCGAAGTGACCAGCATCCAGCTGGAGTTCAGGGAGCTCTCGCGGCTGACCGGGGAGGAGAAGTACAAGGTACCGATGGTGGGCAGAGGACCAGCTGGGACCCTCTTCTCTTCCTTCTCCTTTGGCGCTTCCCGCTCAGCCCTCCGGTAGCTAGCTGAAGCCTTCGCCTCCAATAGGCAATAGCAGCCACAGACTCCTGCCTTAATGGTGCATGGAAGAGCAAGCCTCCGTTTAAGAGTGAGTTAGAATCATAGAATCATAGAGTTGGAAGAGACCTCGAGGGCCATCCAGTCCAACCCCCTGCCATGCAGGAACCCCCATCACAATATTTCCAACAGATGGCCATCCAGCCTCTGCTTAAAAACCTCCAAAGAAGGAGACTCCACCACCCTCCTTTGGGGCAGCATCTTCCACTGCCGAATAGCCCTAACTGTCATGAAGTTCTTCCTAATGTTCAAATGGAATCTCTTTTCCCGTAGTTTGAAACCATTGCCCCGAGTCCTAGTCTCTGAAGCCATGGAAAACAAACCTGTTCCCTCTTCAATGTGACATCCTTTCAAATATTTAAACATAGCTATCATATCCCCCCTCAGCCTTCTTTTTGAAAGGCTAAACATTCCCAGTTCCCTAAGCCGTTCCTCATAAGACATTTCCTCCAGACCCTCAACCATCCTGGTCGCCCTCCTCCGCACCCGCTCAAGGTTGTCAACATCCTTTTTAAACTGAGGCGCACAGAACTGGACACAGGACTCCAGGTGGGGTCTGACCAGACCAGAATAGAGTGGTACTATCACTTCCCTTGATCTAGTTGGACCGTCTCCTACCAAAAGAGGGCAGGAGCTCACCAGGGCTAGCAGAGGTGCTCATTTTGGACGACAGGTCGGGGGATTGTGGGAGATGTAGTTAGGAAAGCTACTGTGCAGAGTTTTCTGGAAGCTCTCCACCCAGCCTCTTGTAGGGCATTCCCAAGCTGCAGGGCCACCTCAAGGGGGTGGGGGAAGACTCTTTTGTTGAGCTATGAGCCAATCCTGGGGAGAAGGCGATCCCACCAGGATCCATTTGCCATCCTTGTTAACGGGATCTGGCTCCTCCAAAGGTGGTCTGTCTCTGAAAGTACCTAGTAACGGGGGTGGGGGTTCGGGTTACAAAATAAAAAAAGGGGGGGACGGTCCCACCAGGTGACTGACGGCCCTCGGAGGCCAAGAAGGACTCGGTGGGTGCTCCCAGAACGAACCCAGCACAGAACGGTCATTGGTGTCGCGTTTGCTCGGCTTTCGCGCTCATAAACCTGACGCTTGGTCAACCCCTTTGGTGGGTCTCCCCCCCCCCCCCGAGAGACTCGTCTGTTTGTCCTTTCCGCCCTTGCAGGAAGCGGTCGACCGGGTGATGAAGCACGTCCACACCCTCGCCGGCAAGAACGACGGCCTGGTGCCCATGTTTATCAACACCAACAGCGGGCAGTTCACCCACCTGGGCGTCTACACGCTGGGCGCCCGGGCAGACAGCTACTACGAGTACCTGCTTAAGCAGTGGATCCAGGGAGGCAAGAAGGAAGACGAGTCAGTGTGGGCTTTTCCCCTGTCCCCTCCTTTTTCTTTCTATAAGTTCATGGGCTGGACGTGGCACGGTGGGGGGCTGGGAGGTTCTTTCCGTGGCCTCCTAAAGGAGCCACCGCCACCTAATTTTGTATAGAAGCGCTGGATGACGAAAAGACAGGTCAGTGAAAATGTCGGTAATACAGTAGGACCCCAGTATCCGCTGGGGATTGGTTCCAGGCCTTCCCGTGGATAATGAAATCCGTGGATAAGAGAGAACACCAAAATCCATCCCCCCCCCCAAAAAAAACCACTGCTGTTTTGTGACAGTAGCTTGCTTTATGGCTGCTGTTTTGCAACAGGAGCTTGCTTTACAGCTTCTCTTTGTGGCAGTAGCTTGCTTTATGGTTTCTCTTGTACAACAGTATCTTGTTTTACGGCTACTTTTTGTGACATTAGCTTGCTTTGCAGTTGCTGAATTATTTATTTACTTTTTTCCTCTACCAACCGTGGATAACTGAATCAGTGGATAATGAATCAGTGGATACAGGGGTCCTACTGTAGTCCCTTTCTCGTTTAGCCGATACCACCAGTAATCATTGGTACCTTGAAGATGCCACACAGTTCATTTGGCGCCAGCTTTCAGCTCGATTCCTGAACCGAACGGAGCTGGGCTTCGATACATGCACATTATTTATACCCACGCTGGAGGGGAGGAAGAGAAGGAATAGACACCGTGCAAGAATTAGACTGCAAACCTGGATGATTATTTTTACCAAAAGCATTGAACCACATGGAAGGCATCTTGCCATGGGCCGAACAGCTTCGCACAACAGAGGGTGGCAAAGCTGTTTAAATCAAACTGCAAAAAATAAAGAGAGTGGTGTCTAAATGGTAACATTTTCAGATTGGGATTAGAAGTGCCCACATGAGAGGCTGTAAAGTGAGCCTCCAGCCTGGCCGTGACGCAAACAAAAGTTGAGATTTTGATGCAAGAATCTTCACCACAGTATTCTGTTAAGGATACTGCTTTGTTCACACTCCAGTGTGAACAAAATGGTTTTTTTTTTAAAAACTGGGATGTAAAACGTGGCCCGTGGCCACAAGCCCAGCGGCGTTCTAAGGCTCGCTGTTTTGATGGGAGCCGATCGCACCTTTAGTCTGGAAAAAAGGCACCTGAGGGGGACATACAAAATAATGCAGGGCCTGAGTCAACTGGATAGAGAGAGACTCTTCTCCCTCTCACAAAATACCAAAATTAGGGTACATCCACCCAAACTGGGTTGGGAGAGTGAGAACAAACAAAAGAAAATATATTTTTACCCAGCGTGTTGTTAGTCTGTGGAACTCCCTGCCACAAGAGTTGGTGATGGCATGTGGCCTGGATGCCTTCAAAAGGGGGATTGGACAGATTCCTGGAGGAGAAGTCCATCCCAGGTGACAAACCATGATGGAGATGTGTCATCTCCAGGCTTTAAACCAGGGTACTTCAAGGGCCAGAGGCAGGGGAGAGGTATCAGGAGACAGAGATCTAGTCTCGTGCGCTCTCAAACGCATCTGGTGGGGCCACTGTGAGATACAGGAAGCTGGACTAGGTGGGCCTTTGGCCTGATCCAGTGTGGCTCTTCTTAGATTCTTATGTTCTTATGATTCCTGCTAAGCGCCCAGAGCGGCTTCAGACATCCGTCTGACCACCTCTGTTTTTGAACGGCAGGCTTTTGGAGGATTACGTCAAGAGCATTGAGGGAGTGAAGGCGCACCTGCTCCGGAAGTCCCAGCCCAAAGGGCTGACGTTTGTCGGTGAGCTAGCCCACGGCCGCTTCAGTAACAAAATGGTAAGCTTCTTTTTTTAGGTACTGACTCGGGGATGGAGGGGAGGGAACACCATGAGATAGTGGTAGGGCTCCTCTGCCCTCCCTTCTAAATAATCTGTATTCTGCAGTTGCTGTGAGTTTTTGGGGCTGTTTGGCCGTGTTCTGGAAGTTTTTCTTCCTGATGTTTCGACCGACTCTGTGGCCGGTATCTTCAGACGGGAAGGAGCTCAGGGGCACTAGGAGTTCTCTCTGTGCTCTGGGGTATAGAAGGCACAGAGAGAACTCCTAGCTCCCCTGAGCTCCTTGCCCTCCGAAGATGCCGGCCACAGAGTCTGGCGAAACATCAGGAAGAAAAACTTCCAGACCACGGCCAAACAGCCAAAAAAAACTCAACTATCGGATCCCGGCTGTGAAAGCCTTCAGGAATGCATCGATCTGTATCGTGTTTCTGAGATCACACGTGGCCTTGCTTTATCCATTGAAGCTTGCCTGAGGGTTAGCAAAGAAACAGCAGGGCAGCAAAGCAGCAGTGGCGGCTGAGCAAGCTTGCCTGGCAGTGCCTGGCACAAGCGGATCCTGTCCCAGGGATCTATCCGTCCGGGTCCAGATGTGACCCCGATTCTGGAGGTTCTGCTCCAGAAGGGCTGAGGAATCTCCTCACCCAAGTTGACGACAAGGAAAGTAGTTCCTCGGTGCCCGAGGGTTGGGAGAGGCTCCTTCACAAGACCCGTCAGTTTCCCCTGCTCTGTGTTCCCTGCGCAGGATCACCTGGTTTGCTTCCTGCCCGGCGCCCTGGCTCTGGGGGCCCACAATGGGCTCCCCGCGGACCACATGACCTTGGCGGCCGAGCTGGCCGAGACCTGCTACCAGATGTACGCCCAGGTCGAGACGGGCCTGAGCCCGGAGATCATCCACTTCAACATGCACCCTCAGAAGGGCCGGAAGGACATTGAGATCAAGGTGAGACCCTCCCCTTTCGGAAGGGGCCCTCAGGACGGTGGGAGCGGCGGACCCCGAGATGGACAGAGCCCATCGCAGGTGCTGGAGGGGTGGCAAATATTTGGCCCAAGCTGGACCCCTTCCCTGTCCTCCTCGGGGCTGGGCAATTTCTCTCTCTTGACGCGGAACCCTCTCCAGGCCTCATCTCCTTTTTTTCTTCACCTTTCCCTGTCCCCAGGCTGCCGACCGACACAACCTCCTGCGCCCCGAAACCGTGGAAAGCCTTTTCTACCTGTATCGATTCACAGGCGATAAGAAGTACCAGGACTGGGGCTGGGAGATCCTGCAAAGCTTCAACAAATACACACGGGTAAAACGGACCTCCAGGCTGTCCCCGACCCCCCCCCCCGACTTGGCTGCGGAAAGTCCCACTTGCCTTCCCGTTCTTTCCCACCTGGCAGGACTTTTCCGCGGTGGGGATTCAGGAGGGGACGTGGCTCCCTGGGCAATGGACAGGAGAGGGGTTTATTTAGTCCCAAACAAGCAAAACTACCCTGTTTCCCCGAAAATAAGACCTACTTACAGTTTTGCCTCTCGCTGAAATATAAGGCACCCCCCGAAAATAAGACCTCCCCGATAATAAGGCCTCCCCCTGAACATAAGGCCTACTTAAAATTTTGCCTCTCGCTGAAGCAAATCAAAGCAAAATGTTCTGCTTATATACCGCCCCATACCACTACAAGTCGTCTCTGGGCGGTTTACAATTTTAATTACAGTGTGCAGGCTACACATTGTCCCGTCCCCCCCAGCAAGCTGGGTACTCATTTTACCGACCTCGGAAGGATGGAAGGCTGAGTGAACCTTGAGCCTGCTACCAGGGATTGAACCCAGGTCGTGAGCACAGTTTTACCTGCAGTACAGGCATTCAGCCACTGCGCCATCTCCTGAAAATAAGACCTAGCACATCTTTGGGAGCAAAACTTAATATAAGACACTGTCTTATTTTCGGGGAAATAGGGTAGGTGAGAGACAAGTGCAAGGTGATACCTTTATAGGTCACTCATAAAATAATAACAATTGCAAGCTTTCGGGTGCAATACACTCTTTTCCGAAGCACATACCAAAAGTCCAAACATGGCAAAAGATGTGCTTTGCCACGAGGCTGTTCTCAGAGGAAAAGTTCTTGGCATAAGAACCTAAGAAGAGCCCTGCTGGATCAGTCCAAGAAGGGCCCACCTAGTCCGGCTTCCTGTATGTCACAGGGGCCCCACCAGATGCATCCGGCAGTGCATGAGACTAGATCTCTGTCTCCTGATACCCCTCCCCTGCATCTGGTCCTTGAAGTATCCTGGTTTTAAGCCTGGAGACAACACATCTCCATCATGGTTTGTCACCTGGGATGGACTTCCCCCTCCAGGAATCTGTCCAATACCCTTTTGAAGGCATCCAGGCCAGAGGCCATCCCAACCTCCTGTGGCAGGGAGTTCCGCAGACTAACAACACGCTGGGTACCTGCCAGGCTGTCTTCTTAGAAGAGTTAGGAAGTAGGAGGGCCATTGTAAAAAGCTGCACTTGAAGTCAGGGGTCGGATTTCGCGCTCCAGCCCTTCAAAGAAAGGAATATGGGTCATGCACACCCTCACTCTTCCCCCTCATCTCCATTTGGCTCTTCGAGACAGTCTGCCTTAGAAGGTTCTCTCTCTCTCTCTCTCTCTCTCTCTCTCTCTCACACACACACACACACACACACACACACACACATTCTTCCCTGCTCACTCCCTCATTCTCCTGTGCACTTTTCTGGTTTACTAGAGCATCTCAAAGCGCATGATAAATCCACAATGGCAGCTTAGGTAACGTACAGGCACTTCCTAACAGATGGGGTGTTCTCGGTTGTATTCACGGGCGCGTGATCCACTTCAGCCTCCCAAGGGCCATTTTCCTTCCCGCCCGGCTCCATCTTCTCTTCACGCTCTTCCTTCCAGGTCCCGACCGGCGGCTACACCTCCATCAACAACGTCCAGAGCCCCAGCCACCCGGAGCCGCGAGACAAGATGGAGAGCTTCTTCCTGGGGGAAACCCTGAAATACCTTTTCCTGCTCTTCTCCGACGACGTGAACTTGATCAACCTCGACAAGTACGTCTTCAACACGGAGGCTCACCCTCTCCCGATCTGGCCCTCGGCGTAAATGGCAGCGGAGGGGCGTCCGCCCCAGGGGGCCGGTCTGAGTCGTCTCGTCTTCGTCTGTCGGCCTGCGTCGAACGCCACGGGTTCTCTCCTTGCCGGCGGGAAATCCATCGGAAAAGGAAGCCTGGATTACTGGAATCGGCGTGCACACACGTGCACCCACGCATCCATGCACCCACGCATGTACACACACTCACGCACGGGTCTTACCTCTCCCTTCTCAACCCGGCGTGGATGCATATGGCCAAGTTGGGCGAGCGGTGGTTGATCGGTGGGCTCTAGTTGGCCTAGAGGGGATGGTGAAAGAAACCCCCGTGAGACACCCACAGTGTTACAGCTTTGCCCGATGTCAAAACCCACCTCTTGGCAAGGGACAGCCCCATTCATTGTCCAGGCTTGTCATGGCCTCATTCCATCATCCTCGCCTCTTCGGGGGGGGGGGGGGGGGAGCCGCATGGAGGCTCCTTCGTCCTTCGGTTTAAAGCCCAGGCTGTCCGCGCCGCGACATCTGGTAGCCTCTGCCACTGGCAGAACAGCAGCAACCAACAAAAGAAGTCTTACCTTTGTATCAGTGTTGCCTCTGGGGTTGTCTTGTGCTTGACGGAGCCTTCTGTATAATCCAGGAGTGTAAAAGTTACTGGGTTGTTTTTTTTTTTTTTTTGGAGGCGGGAGAGGTGTCAAGGAGCCAACCTTTTAAGTGTGCTGCTGCATTCAATCATGTCTTTCTCTCCCCCTCCATCCACCACCACCCTTAACTTATCTGCAGAAATGCAGGAAGACAATGTGAATATTCATATCATTTAAAAGAAAGGAAAAGGCGGGGAGGGGCTCCCTACACAGGAGTTTCCATTCATATAAGTAATCTATCGGCTCAGGGGATTGGACTAAAAGCTGCTTCCTGAAGTTCCAGGAGACCTGAACCATTCTAGGTCCCCACTGTTGCATCCTCCGACGATCTGGGACTCCTGCTTGAAGTGAGTGAGATGGCTGGCATTTCCTTTTTGCTGTGTTGATCCAGCTAGGTCTCTCTCTTTCTCTTTCCCCCCTCTTTAAAGGAGGGTGTTTGTTTGTCTCCGAAGTGTGTTTGTACGTCCAGTTTCTGTGCCTGGAGCAAAGAGGACTTTTCTCCATAGAAGAACAGTCGGGCCTTGCAAGAGAATTGGCCCAGGGCACGGATTAACCACCCCTCCCCAGTTTCAGAGCGTTGCGTGTTCCTTGGGGTGCCCGACACCTGGACGCGAGTGGGCTAAAGAGAAGAGAGCCTGACGGCTTTTAAAAAATGCTTGCCGAGGGGCAAGGAGGGTGCAAACTCGATGCTCGAGAAGTGAATTGAGATTTTCCTTTTCTGGACGCAACAGGTTGGGGGAAATTCAGCCAAAGGACTTGGCAGATTGCTGGCTATCCTGTGGCCGTGGAACGGAATTGCTATCTCAAATGTCTTTTTTTATTTTTTTTAAGGCCCTGATGCTCAGCTCTAGGGGCTAGTTAGAAATGGGGACAGATGCGTGTGCAATAACGAGGCTGTACACAGATGAAGTGGCATCTGTGTTTTTTCTTCTTCTTAAAACCTGTGTCTGACCTGGTTGGGTGAGCGGCATTCTCTCTCTTGTGCAATTGCTGGGGTTCTTCTAAGGTCCCCCCCCCCATCTGAAATGTCTGTCTGTGCTTCTCTCTCTCGCTCTCTTTCTCTCTCTTTCTCTCCTGTATGGCACGGCTTCCTCCTTCCCTTCACATCCAATGCCCTGCTTGTGAGCTCTGTGTTCCTCCTACCCATCCTCCAGGTCTTGGCCCCTCCGTCCCCTCCTTGAACAGCAGTGAGCAAGGTAGGGTAACATCCTCCTTCTGTTTTTTCAAGGAGGGAGCGCTGCCTCTTTGCCGCCGCTGCCCATTCGTAGCTCATTGGGAATCTCCCACCCCGTGTCCTTTCCGTTTGATGAAGCCGAGCCGTCCGTCCAATATGTATCCTTGGGGGGGTCGAACACAGCCTGGCCTTGAGATCCAAAAAGGCAAAGCTGTTGGAGGCCATCCGGGGTGGCGGCCTGAACTGTCCCGAGTCGTGCGGTGCCCGGCGGGTGGAATCATGAGCCCCAAAAGCCCGCAGGTCCGATCGTACCCGCTGCAGAGTTGAGCAGCAGCACCACTTCTCTCCTCCCCCCCCCCGAAAGTGCAGGGACACTGGCTGTACCTCGCAGGGGCGTGGTTAGGATTCAGGGGAGAACCTCTTAAGGGCCCCAAGTGCAATATAAGTTATAACAATTATTCGTGCCCTGGACTTTCAGAGAAACAGCCTGCATGCCAGGGGGGAAAATCGCTGTATACCCTGGCTGGTTGGATGGGGCCACATCAATGTCAGTGGAATAGGTAGTGGTTTTGTGTGTGTGTGTGTGTGTGCGTGTGTTTTCCCCTCCCGTGTCTTTGCACCCCTGGAATTTAAAAGCCATACTCGCTAAGCTGGACCATTTCTGGGAGGCCAGGGCTTGGGTTGCAACCAGTGCCTTCTGGATCCAAAGGGGAATAGGACGGGCAGCTCCTGGAGCAAGGAAGCAAGGGCCTTCCATCTGCAGGCAAGCAGAGAAGCTGAGGCTGCTCGGATCAGCAGGGACCCACTTCTGGGACCAACAGATCATTTCTTCCCCCCGAGCATTCAGCAGTAGCTGGTGCATGAGGCAGGCGCGTGGCTAAGTCTCTTCCTGCATCATCCCACCAACCCGAATGGGGGTGAGCACCCCTGCCCTTGCAGCCTGGTTCCTTCACACCCCTCCTCCCGACCCCCACGTGTCTGGCTGGGACAAGTCCACTGCATTCTTCCCTGCAAGGGCCAGGACTTGCTTGTTCATTCCGCTGTACTTCCCTGCTCCCCACCCACCACCCCTTTTCGAGCACCGGAAGGTCTCCCGTCGCCTAGCGTCGCATTCGCTCGGCACGTACAAACATTCCGTTTTTCTGCGCCGCAGCAGTGGGCAAGCAGGGTAGACAGGTGGCACTGAGCCCTTCTGCTCGCAGGCTCCCGGCATGTTGTGGGTTGATTCCCCCCCCCTTCCTGTGTTTTGTCCTCGGAGGAAGGGGCAAAAACGGGCGTCCCTTAGCGGCTGCTCCTTTGTCAAAAGGAACGGCACCAGATCAGCAGCGAGCTCTTGGCCTCTCTGGCTTGTCCTCCCCAGCGACCCCGCCTGCTTCTCTTGCTCAACATGCTTCCTGACTCTCAGACCTTTCCTCCTGGACCCTGAAGCCTTCTTGGTGTTTTATCTGGCGGGGCTTATTTGTTCAGAAGCAGATGCGCCGCCACCTCCGTCTTGAATGTGCAAGAGATTTTTAAGTGTACCTCGCCTTTATGAAACTTAGTAGAAGTACCTTGGAAAACAAATCAAACTGGATCCCCTCTTGTATTAGTCCGAAGCAACTCTGGAAGAGTTCTGAGTCCACTTTAATAAACCTGTAAATCTGTTCTGCTATGTGGTGTCCTCTCTGCTGCAGCCTAGTACTACTGCTCCTGATCTCTAGATGGGTGCGCCGAGGTGGGCTTAGCTTGCTGGTGCGCTGAAATCACTCGGGCTCCGACGGGTTCGCAGAAGGCCTTTGTGTAACTCGGGATGCTGTCAATGCAAGGGTCCAGCCCTCCTTGGCCTGGCTTCAGCCTGTCAGAGGGAGAGGAGCTCCGTTGCCAAAAGGAGGGTGAGTGTGTTCCACCCACCCTTGCACCTGCAGGGTTTCTTCCTAGCCGACCCAGGGGTCCCTGGTGGCCACCCATCCCTGCCCTATGGAGGGGTGGTCCTTCCCCTCTTCCACCCTGGGGCAAATACAAGTGAGCAGTAAAAGGTCTGGGCCAGTCCACAGCGTTGTTGCCATCTTGACGCTGTAAAAGCAAGTGCCTTCCCTGGTTGGCGTCCCTGATTGATTCTTCTGGATTCTGCTTCTGGCGAGAAGCTCCCCCCAGGGCCCGGGCTTCAAAAAGTATCATTAGGTCTTTTTATTCAGAAAAACATTGAGCTCTTTCCCTCTGCTTATTTGACGTTGACTGATGAACTTCATCCGTCTTCATCATCTTCAACGATGAGCCCCGCGGCGCAGGTATAATTGTGCTCACGACCTGGGGGTTCAATCCCAGGTAGCAGGCTCAAGGTTCACTCAGCCTTCCATCCTTCCCAGGTTGGTAAAATGAGGACCCAGCTTGCTGGGGGTGGGGGGGATGTGTAGCCTGCGTACTATAATTAAAACTGTAGACCGCCCAGAGACTACTTGAAGTGGTACGGGGCGGTATATAAGCAGAACACTTTGCTTTGTGCCGTTTTGGTTTCTCTCATAACCAAAGCCTTCTAGCCTTCTGTGTTTTGTGGCCTAGGAAAGCCAAGGTCCCTGTCAAGACAGAGCTGCGGCCCCCAGAGAACCCACACCAAAAGCAGGATGCCGCTTTTAAGGGATCTTTTCCCGTTTTTATTTTCACCGCGACTGACCCCGCGGCGCAGAAGCGTCACTGCCTGGGCAGGGCAGGACGCCGCTCTCATGCCTGGTCCCCAGCACTCGGTGGGATATCCGGCTGGCTTGGGCACGAAAAGATTGGCACTGATGAGTCTTGTCCAAGGCTGGCCAGCTTGCGATCAGGCAGAATTCGTCCCGGGGAACCTCTCCTCTCAGGCGGTCTTGGTGCTAGCGGATCTTACCCAGCCGAGGATGATCTCTGCTTCTCGCAGGTGGGCCTCTCGGGCGGACGGCGGATCCGCTGGGTTGGAGCCCCTGTGGAAACGGCAAGGTGTATGGGGTGCACACAGGGGCGGGTGGTAGAGGTCACCCTCCTTGATAAGATGAGGGACGCTCTTCTCCCTCTCACAAAATACCAGAACTAGGGGACCATACACTCAGATTGAGGGCTGGGAGAGTGAGAACAGACCAAAGGAAATATTTTTTTCACCCCGTGCGTTGTTAGTCTGTGGAACTCCCTGCCACAGGATGTAGTGATGGCCTCTGGCCTGGATGCCTTCAAAAAGGGATTGGACAGATTCCTGGAGGAGAAGTCCATCACAGGTGACAAACCATGAGGGAGATGTGTCATCTCCAGACTTAAAACCAGGGTACTTCAAGGGCCAGATGCAGGGGAGTGGTATCAGGAGACAGAGATTTAGTTTCGTGCACTCCCAGAGGCATTTGCTGGGGCCACTGGGAGATCCAGGAAACTGGACTAGAGGGGCCTTTGGCCTTATCCAGCAGGGCTCTTCTTATGTTATAACTAATTGCTCCCCAGAGAGGACATCGCATTGGGGAACTGCGCAAGGGAACCTGCTCTTCAAGAGACCTGCCCTCGCTCTATGATACCCACCGGAGGTCCAGGTGGTGGGCCCCTCCTCGAATCGTGACGGCGACCACCGAGGAGCTCAGGTTCTTTCTAACCTGCCAAGACAAGGTTGGAAAGTTGAGTCTTTCTGGGGGCCTTTGAAAGCCTGGAAGCTGCACTGTTGTGATCGAGGGTCTGGCGAACGGACCGAGAACGAGGGCGGCTCGGCACGCCTTGGGTGGAGAAACGTACCCCTCCGCCGGCCCAGGGATCCAGGTCTCCGTTGGAGAAGATGATGTTGCTCGCGGCTGACAGATCTGCCAAGAGCAAAAGAAAAGAAGTCAGATGACCAGCCGTGCCAAGAGCAGCAGAGGGCATCCGCCACCAGAGCTCTTCCTGTTTTTGAAGAACTAGGCTGGATCGATCCACGGAAGCTCCCGGTTAAGGTGCTTCAAGGGCCAGGTTTCTCTTCCCTGGAACAGGAGAATCCCACCTCAACCCACCTCAAAATAAGACAGAAGAGCTGGTTTGTTTTGGAACGGATTTTTTCCCCCACCGGTCGGTCATTCCTGTTCTTTCCTCAAAGCCCTTCCACCCTCTGGCTGGGGAACCGAGGAGCTCAGATCCGCTCGGAGGGCGGCGGGGTGACCAGCCTGCGGTGATCCCTGGCCCAAGAGAGCGCCAACAAAAAGGAAAGTGTGTGTTCTGTTTGTATAAAGAGCAAGGACCGGTTGCTCACCACCACCCCAAAAGCTGGTCCACAGCCACGACGGCCGGGGGCGAACCCCCCACCTGCGGAAACAGTACTCCTCCCTGGCAGCCTCCGGAAAGGGGATTTCGGGAAACATGTCGGTCACGTTGTTGCTGTCGAAGGTTAAGTTGATCTCCGTGCAAGCCTGAGGAGGAGGAGGAGGAGGAGGAGGAGGAGGAGGAGGAGGAGGAGGAGAAGGAGAAGGAGGAGGAGATGATTATGAGTGATCTCAGTCACCACACAGAGGTGCCTTTCGTTGGGCCCTATGTTTTTTGACTGCCGGAGTCTGTCTGGATGCTGCTACCGAGGGAGCTTCCACCGAGCAGCAGACGAGGAATGCGCAAAGATTCACAGCGCATCAGCCGCCCGGCCCCCTGCTTAGGTCCCTCTCTGTGCTCTGGCGGGGCACCAGAAAGGGGGGGGGGCGCTCTGGATTAATTTCCACTCCTCTCTCCCCAGTCCTCCCCCCCCCCAACAAACCTACCTGGTAGTCCCAGGCTTCGGCATCGGGACCAGTGCCGCAGCCGGTTGGGTCGGCACATTTCCGATATTGCTTGTAGACGTCAAAACATGGAGTGGCCCCCGTGGAGTTGTACAGCAACCCTAGCCAACAAAGCAGAGAGAGAAGGGGGAACGTGGTGGTGGTTTCCTTATTTACTTATATACTTTATGTTCTGCCCGCTACCCAAATGTTTCCTTGCCAGGAAGTGGCTTGTCTCCAGGAAAAGGGGCAACCGACTTCAAAGGGTGCTTAACCGACAGGAGAGCAAGAGGAACAGAAGAACATAAGAAGAGCCATGCTGGATCAGGCCAAAGGCCCATCTAGTCCGGCTTCCTGTATCTCCCAGTGGCCCCACCAGATGCCTCTGGGAGTGCATGAGACTAGATCTCTGTCTCCTGATCCCACTCCCCTGCATCTGGTCCTTGAAGGACCCTGGTTTTAAGTCTGGAGATGACACATCTCCATCATGGTTTGTCACCTGTGATGGACTTTTCCCTCCAGGAATCTGTCCAATCCCCTTTGGAAGGCATCCAGGCCAGATGCTATCCCCACCTCCTGTGGCAGGGAGTTCCACAGACTAACAGCGCACTGGATGAAAAAAAATATTTTATTTTGTCTGTTCTTACTCTCCCAGCCCTCAGTTTGAGTGGATGTCCCCTAGTTCTGGTATTTTGTGAGAGGGAGAAGAGCCTCCCTCTATCCACTTGACATGTCCTGCATTATATTGTACCTCTCAATCCTATCCCCCCTCAGGCACCTTTTTTCCAGACTAAAGAGCCCCAAATGTTTTAGCCTTTCCTCATAAGGGAGGTGCCCAAGGCCAGTAATCATTTTAGCTGCTCTCTTCTGCACCTCTTCCAGTTCCACTATGTCTTTTCTGAGATGTGGTGACCTGGATTGTACACAATCCCCCAGGTGCGTTTGTGAGATCTCGCCAGCCCACATGCCTCCACGGTGCTCTTGTCTTGCAAGGGCCACCGTTGATGGGAAAGGTGAGTGTTTTGACGACCCCTCCTTGCATCCCCCAACCCCCTCTGATCCTGATGGCTGGGGAGAGGGGAGCAGGAGCCGTAGTTGATAAAAAGCCATTCTCCCCAAACTCGGATGTTTCCGAGTCCTCTCCTTCCCGTGTTGCCACCCTAACCCATAACCAACTCCGGCCTGTTTTCAGCATCAGCGCTGGCAGCCCGCCACCCGGTTCCGAGGAGACGAGGATTGCGGAAAAGCAAGAGAAGCATGCCTAGGCTTGCCACCGTGGCCTGCCACAAGCCACCCCGAGCGTGACTGAGCAGACGCTTAAGACCTCTGTGGACATGAATAGGAGTGGGGCGGATGGGGGGGGGGTACGCAGGCAGGCAGGCAGGGGAGTCTTAGAAATGACACATCAGCTGATCTGCGCTCCTAGTCGCCGGGAGAAAGAAGACAACACAGGCCAAACACAAGGCGAGAGAGCCCGCCTGGCTGGTGGTGGCGCAGGGAGAAGAAACCGAGTTTTAAAATTCAGTGGCGATGCCTTGAAACTTGAAAGAGAGCCCTTGATGCTTGCTTGACACCAGAGGTGACTTGAAATACCCCCTGCGCAGAAAAGGAGCTGCCTGGACTCCCTCGCTCTTGTCTCTGGAAGGATGTCCCTTGGAGACCAGGTCTGGGGCAACGGCCCGGGTCTTTCCTCCGACAGTTATCTGCCCAGGCTCCTGGAAGGACTCCAACGCTTGCGCTCCCAAAACATGCTCTGCGACGTCACCCTGGAAGCCGAGGGGGTCGCTTTCCCGGCGCACAAGGCCGTTCTAGCCGCGGCCAGCAGCTACTGCAAGATGTGCTTTGGGGAGGGCGATGCGGGCCCCAACGCCCCGGTCCAGCTGGCGGGGCTCACCGCACAGGGTCTGAGGAACGTCCTCTTTTTCGTCTACTCCAACCGACTGGAGGTGACCCTGGCGACGGTGGTGGAGACCTTCCGGGCCTCCGAGAAGCTGCTGGTCCGGGAGGTGATGAGCCTCTGCCTTCGGTTTCTGGAAGATGAATTGAATCCGTGCACCTGCCTGGAGATCCTCAACATCGCCAGGCAACTGGGGCCAGAGGAGCTGGTGCAGAAAGTGATGGGCTGCGTGAGCAGGCACGGCCATGAAATCCTGGCCGATTCGGCGCGGCTGAAAGAGCTCGACGAGGCCACGCTGTGCCAGATCCTAGACGGGGCCGCGGTCGGACACCTGACGGAGCTGGAGTTGTTCCGCGCAGCCTTAGGCTGGCTGCGCCAAGACGACGCGGGCCTGAGAAAGGCAGCCTCCGTCTTGCAACGTATCCAATTTCCCCTTATACCCCTCCAAGATCTGCAGACCTTCATCCGGGACGTGCCTCTCATGAAGACGGAGCCAGCCTGCCGGAGGTACCTTCGGGAAGCATTGGAGTATCACTCCCGGCTGTACGCGCAGCCCGTGCTCCAAAGCGAGAGGACACGGGTCCGTGGCGGGGCCGATGCCTTGCTGGTCCTCGGCGGCAGGTCGGCGGACAACGCCCTCCGTGACGACGTGTGGGCGTCCGATTTGAGTGGCCGTCTGTGGAAGAGGATTGGAAGACTCGCCCGGCCGGTGTACAACCACTGCGTGGCTGTGCTCCACGACTTTGTTTTCGTGTTGGGTGGCCAGGACAGGTTTGACCCGAAGGGACGATGTCCCTCAAATAAGGTAAGCGCCGCGCCTAACTTCTAAGAGAGGTGCCCAGGGGCGAGGTTGTACACAAGTCTAGGAAACATCCTTCACTTAAAAAGAGCTTCAGTTCAGCATAAATACACCCCATGAGAGGCTGCTTTCACACGACCCCTAAAATCCGCTGCAAAATGCTAGCTGATGCGGAGCATAACATTGTTTTCCCACCAGCAGCGGACTTTAAAAAAAATAAAGTACGGCCAAGCCCACTTAAGTGCGCCCCAGCGCATTTTACAAGTACCTGGTCTCGAGGAGGTAAATTTTTTTCCGATGCGGATTTTAAAGCTGTGAATGCCTGGCTCTCCTCCGCCTTCTGTTTGTTTTGTTGCCCCCCCTTTAACAGACAGGAATCCCTAATGGGCTTCCTGTCCTACTACAACTAGCTGCTGCCCATGGCAGGCGGAGGTGAGCCTGCATTTTTTTCTCCCTCCCCTCACAGCAGGCAGAAGCAATAGAATCAGAGGGTGGGAGGGTGGGAACACAGGAAGCAGAACAAAAACCACATGATCTCTGGTTGGGGGGGATCCGAATTTAAGTTGCCGGCGGATTTTAGGGGTCGTGTGAAAGCAGCCTCAATGAGCCATTTGGGAGAATCGAAAGCGAGAGGAGTGAGTGTTTTCTGGTAAAGGAGCCCCCTGGCCAGTCCTTAAGCTTCCTCCCCTTCCAGGTCTTCCGCTTCGATCCCCGGCACAACGCCTGGCTGCAAGTGGCCAGCATGCGGGGCCGACGGACACGCTTCCACGTCGGGGTGCTGCACGACCGGCTGGTGGCCGTGGGAGGAGGAGCGCCGCCGGGGACCCTCACCGACACAGCCGAGGAGTACCGGCCAGCGGAGAATGAGTGGCAGATCCTCCCGCGCTTCCCGGCGCCCGTGGCCGACCACGCGGGGACCAGCCACAAAGGGATCCTCTACGTGGCAGGTGAGGGGTCTGCCTCCAGCTTGCCTCCCCTGGCCGGGGAGGACCAATCTCTCTTTAAGGCCTCCTGCCTTGCAGGGCAGCACCCACCTCGAGCTGATCGACAGCGGCTGACGCCCAGGTTCCCGATCGGGGCTCCCTCTGACAGGGTCATCGAGTGGGTTCCTGGCTCTTACAGATTCCTACCCGCAGTAGATACTTTGCTGCTTTTCTCTCTAGCATCCTTGGGGAAGAGACCTCAAAAAAGAATGGACCTGCCCCTGTCTACCACCACCATGACAGTTTTTTTTCCTCCCCATTTGGCTCCAGGGCAGGGGTGTGCAAACTTTTTGCAAGAAGGGCCAGACTTGGTGAGGTGAATAGGTGTGGGGGCCGACCATTCAGCCGCATCGGACTTTGGACAAGTCTCCATAACAGGGGTCCTCAAAGTTTTCAAACAGCGGGCCGGTCCACCAGCACCCAGACACCACTGGGGGCCGGATCACAGTCCAAAAGCAGCTGCGGAGGCTGGCTTGCTCACAAAACAGGGGGTAGGTGGAGGGGGTTGCAATTGGTCCCAGGGGCCGGATTCAGGACCTTGGGGGGCCACATCCAGCCCCAGGGCCTTAGGTTGAGGACCCCTGCTCTATAACATGCAAGGAGGCGGGGAGGACGCTGCAGTAACGGAGCCAGGGGCGGGTAGGCTGGGCAGGTGGCTGGGGGGATGGACAGAGGCAGGGAGGGCAGGCAAACCATGAAACTACAAGCTGATGCCTCCATCTGGTATCGGGAGGGGCCAGCTGGCCGGGATGTTTGACAGGCTGAGCCGGTGGGGAAAAGAGGCCGCGGGTGCTTGAAATTTGGAATCTCTTTGGAATAAGCTACCCATTGAGATACGCCAGGCTCCCACACTGGCATCCCTTTTTAGGAAGACCCTTAAAACCTGGCTGTTCAGAGATGCCTTTGGCGATGGCTAATGTGGCACCAGGCTTTCTTCTTCTGTTTTATTTTATAAAAAATTCATGGTCGCCCAGTTTTTGCCTCCTGCCTGTGCCATTTTATATTGTTTTTACTGATGTTTGTTTTAACCTTTATGTGAACCGCCCGGAGTTCCCTTTGGGAAATGGGAGCGGGATATAAATGCAAAAATAAATAAATAAAATAAATATAAACAGGCCGCATTTGGCCCCCGGGCCTGACTTTGGACATGCCTGCTCTAGGAGGTTTCGCCGCTGGCAAGACCATGTGCGACACGTACAGTTACCTCTCCCGCCTCCGTCGGTGGATTACGAACCGGCCGATGACCTTTGCCCGGTGCAACCACGGGATGGCAGCCGTCGGAGACCGGATCTTCTGCATCGGCGGAAGGGCTCTGACAAACGTAGGTTGACATTTGGATCGTCTTCGCGACAAAAAACGTGGCCCCAGTTTTCAGAAACCCTGTGCTTTAAGTCGACGTGATGCTCTTGATACTAGTGCCCTGGGCTCCTTCACCCCTGTCCCATTTTTACACAAGGTGCTTGCTCACGAGGAGACTTGGCTCCTCAGAGGCTGCCAAGAGCCTCTGGCTCCCTGAACCACAATGCGGGATCTGCCCCGCTGACCCTCTTATGGCGCTCTGTTTCCTTTCCAGGCCGGGGAGTGGGTGCCCGTCAACCAGACCGAGTTCTACTGCCCGGCCACTGACCAGTGGACCCGGCTCCACCTCTCTGCCTTTGACCTCTGCCAGTTTGGCCTGGCCGTTCGTGGGCAGCAAATGTACATCACCGGCGGCGGGTCCCTGCGGCGGAGGATGAAAGAGGACGGGGTCTTCATTTGCAGCCCGGGCGAGAAGTCGTGGGAGAAGGCAGGCTCCCTCCCGGTGGCTCTGGCAGATCACGCCTCCTGTTTCGTGCGGCTGCCCAGCTGGATCACAGGGGAAGGTCAGCAGGAGGGGGAGGAGACTTCGGACGCCAGCAAGATGACGTCCACGCTCAACCTCTTCGTCACCAGCACGGACGCTCCCTCGGGAGGGGCCTCAAGCGACAGCAAAGGGCTGGGAAAGTGCATTGCCGACGTTTAGCGGCCCGCTTCCAGGCAGTTGGCTGTAATCTGTTGTTGTCGGAAGCTGCTGTCGAGTGCCAGAGTGGTTGGACAACGTCCAAGGGGGCTTGATCCATCATCCTTGTTCCTGGGGGTAGAGCCGGGGGCACCATCCCCTCCTGTGAAGCCACTTCTCTCTTTGACACCACACGTTTTATGGTTGTTTTTAAGGGGTACTAAAACAAGGTGGCAGCTGCCTAGATGCCCTAAGCACATCCAATCTCGCCTGATCTCAGCAGTTAAGCAGGGTCCGGCCTGGCTAGTACTTGGGTGGGAGACCACCAGGGAATACCAGGTGCGGTCGGCGCCTGGAGTAGGAACTGGCAAACCACTCCAGTATCCCTGCCAAGAAAACTCCATGGACATGGGGTCACAAAGAGTCGGTCACGACTGTAATGACACAACACACCCACACAAAACAAGGTGGCAGGGCATGCCTTGTTCAAGAGGACATAGGCACCCCCTAAAAATCATCCTGGGCTTCAGGGCAGAACTAGATGCTGGATCGCAGGACTGGATATTCTCAAAACCAATTTTGCTTTGTTGTTTTTGCTGTTGTCTGATTTTATTTTCCCCATTTTGCTCTTCCGCTTAAGGAAGTCATTTCCAGGCCCTCTCCATTAGGGTTTTCATTGTGCGACATTCTGCCCACTAGTTGTGCCATCAAAATACAGAGGCTTCCAGCAGTGCCGGGTGGAGGAGCAGTTCTCGGCCTGCTTTGGGCCTCCAGATATTCTGGATTTTCTTGAGACCTGAAACCCAACGTATCTGGAGCACTTGAGGTCGAGGGCCATGGGCGGGCCATCAAAAAGCAGCCGTGTCAGCATTAAACAGGGGTCAGTTTATGGCAAAGCCCAAAGCTGGGGAAGGGGGACACAACCTTTGTGTGAGACTTCGGGAGCAAACCAGCTGCCTCGTCCCTACTTACCGCTCAGAGCAGCCAAGCCTCGGATCCGGTCCTGGTCTCCCAGCATTAGTTCGCAGCCGACCTGAGTTCACACACAGAGGCCCACTAGGTTAAGGTTCTCATAGATCAGTGTTGTAGAACCTATGGCACTGGTGCCAAAGGTGGCACTCGAAGCCCTTTCTGTGGGCACCCAACATCGCCCCTTTACAGCCACCTATATTCAGGTTAGGGCGTTTATACACGACCCCTAAACTCCGGGGCAAATGGCTCCCAGCTCCGGAGCTTAAAAATGTTTCCCCACCAGCTCCGGAGTTTACAGGAAATTAAGTGCGACCACGCCCACTTTAGCGCGTCCCAGCGCACCTTTCAAGTACCTGCTCTCTGGAGATGAAAATACTTTGATGCGGTGTAACGATAATGAGTGCGGGGCTCTCCTCGCTTCTGTTTGTTGTTTTTTGGCTCCCGCCCCTTTAAGAGATACTTAAGAGACTGGAATGTTGCCGCTGCAAGAGCGATGCAGAACGGAGGTGAGCCACGTCTCTTTTCTTCCTGTTTTTTCACCCTCCCCTCACGCAGCCAGGAGTGCGGAGGGGGTGGGGACGCAGGAACAGCGACAAACCCCTAAGATCTCTGGTCCGAATTTAAGTGGCCAGCGGATCTTAGGGGTCGTGTGAAAAGGCCCTTAAATTGCTGTATGGGCACTTGGTGAAAAATCAGTGGGTTTTGAATCGCAGTTTGGGCACTCAGTCTCTGAAAGGTTCGCCGTCAGTGACATGGATGCAGAGGGCACCCAAAAACCAGTGGCAGGGCCCTCAGGAGATGAGGCGCCTGATGCTCCCAAGGGAGAGGAGCGAGCACCCTGGAGGTGTGGGGGGGGTAGAGAGCCAGAATGGGCCATTTTAACCCACCCACCCCCACTGCCACCCCCAGCTCAAGGTGCCTGACCTCTCCAGCCCTTCTTACCTTGACAGGGTTTGCCGGAAAGTGGCCCATGAAGTCGGTCTTATAAGGGTAGTCCATCATGGCAATCATGGTGAAGGCGTTCCGGGCAAATTCAAAGAGCTGGTATACGTCGCCCCGAGATGAAAGCTTTTGACAGGTCGACATCTTGCTGCTGATTTGCTCATAAGCTGAATGTGGAGGGGGAGAAAGAAGATACATAGCACGTTCCACGTCATGTTCACTCAGCCGATCTCCCACCGGCCTCCCACAGGTTTCGTCTGTAAGCTTGGAAAGGCTACACTCCCTATAGACATGCTGAAGAAGGAGAAACCAGTAGGTTGACAACAGTGTGATGCAGTGGCCAGGAAAGCCAATACGATTCTTGGTTGCATCAACAGCAGCATAGTGTCTAGATCAAGGGAAGTGATAGTACCACTCTATTCTGCCCTGGTCAGACCCCACCTGGAGTCCTGTGTCCAGTTCTGTGCACCTCAATTTAAAAAGGATGTTGACAACCTCGAGCAGGTCCAGAGGAGGGCGACCAGGATGGTTGAAGTTCTGGAAGAGATGTCTTACGAGGAACGGCTTAGGGAACTGGGAATGTTTAGCCTCTCTAAAAGAAGGCTGAGGGGGGATATGATAGCTATGATTAAATATCTGAAAGGATGTCATATTGAAGAGGGAACAGGTTTGTCTTCCATGGCTTCAGAGACTAGGACTCGGGGAAATGGTCTCAAACAACAGGAAAAGAGATTCCATTTGAACATTAGGAAGAACTTCATGATGGTTAGAGCTGTTTGGCAGTGAAAGATGCTGCCACGAAGGGTGGTGGAGTTTCCTTCTTTGGAGGTTTTTAAGCGGAGGCTGGATGACCATCTGTCGGGGGTACTGCGATGGGAGTTCCTGCATGGTAGGGGTTGGACTGGATGTCCCTTGATGTCCCTTCCAACTCTATGATTCTATGGCATCTTGGCAAATATAAGCAGGTTTGCACTGCAAAGATTTCTTCAAACAAGGGGCAGCTTTCGTCTCAGCTCACTGACATCTGTTACTCAGCTTCCCTCCTGTCCTCATTTATCTCTGCGTTCGGATTTTTTTTCATGGGGTCCTCGCTGAACCCTCTGGAACGCTGCTTTCCCCAGAATCAAGCGATGGAGCAACGGCTTGAACCTAGAACAGACTCAAGTGCTTTGGACACTCCCGCCGGCTGGTTCAGAAGGGTGCTTCCCAAGAGGTGTGTGCCTGTGCCTGTGTCTCTCTGTGTGTCTGTGTGGTCGTGGTTGTTTTTACCCCCAGCTAGGAGCAGGTCTTTGATTTGTCGGAATGCATCTCGCACAGCTTGGGCACAATCTGGGCTGGAGTTCTGAAAGTCCTGGAAAGAAACAAACCACATCCTCCTTTCAATAAAAGGCCACCAGAGGAAAGAAGGCGTGCTCGAGAGAGGACCTCATGTCTCCTCTACCTCACAGATACGTATGGACTATCCTGCCTTAGCTGGAAGTGGAGTCATGGCTACTGGACTTCTTTTTTGAGAGATAGAAACGTTTCGCTGTTCATCCAAACAGCTTCATCGGTCTGAATACAGCTAGTGCAAATCCTCCATCTTATAGGCAGCTTTGACCTCTTGTCACCCTGGCCTGAATCATGCCTTAGCTTTTTGTTTTATTCCATCCACTCCTTTCCCTGCCATTGTTTACAGTACTTGCACCTGCCTGGTGTAAGACCCCCCTCTCCCTTGCAAACTCCAAACGGCCAATTTTGCCAACACATCAACCAAAGGAATAAGGGCTTGGGGAAGGAAGCTTCTTCCACAAAAGCACCACCCCTTCTTTGGGTTGAATGCGAGCGGCCGGCTAAACGAGAGGCTGGCCGCTGGGGGGGAAAACATCTTGCCATCGCCAAATCCGATGGACATCCAAGCTGCACGTTGTAGAAGGTGGAATATCCAGCACCACCTGTGATGCTGCAGCAAGGATCCAGAGCTCTGCCCCACACGAGGCAACGGGTGCAACCAAAAGCCCGTCCTCTTACCGCCGTGACGTCCTTGAAGAACTGGTTGGAGTCTCCGATGCCGGCCGCAGAGAGGACAGGGGCGCTGGCCGCCAGCGCGCCAGCGACGACGTTGGGATACTTCATTCTCATGTAGGCACTCAGCATTCCCCCATAACTGCAGGGAGGGAAAGAAAGGGACGGACGTGGGTCGTGGTTCTCACCAGGAGGAGGCAGTCGGCCTGAGTCTTTTGATTGCCCCCAAAACACCACTTGCCTGCCGCCAAAAGCGATGACAGGCAAGCCCCTGGCTCCGTACGTCTCCCTCAGCTCGGCGATGAGCCCGGCGTAGTCGGCCAAGGCTTGCTCGACACTCAGCAGCCCGGCGTTCTTCCCTTCCAGCGAAGCAGCTCCAAACGGAAGCGACTTCCCGTAATACCTCTGCAAAACCACGCACAGAAGAAGCATCAGAACATAAAAACAGCCCTACTGGGTCAGGCCAAAGGCCCATCTAGTCCAGCTTCCTGGATCTCACAGTGGCCCCACCAAATGCATCTAGAAGCGCACGAGACTAGATATCTGTCACCTGATCCCACTCCCCTGCATCTGGCCCTTGAAGGACCCCGGTTTTAAGCCTGGAGATCACACATCTCCACCATGGCTTGTCACCTGGGATGGACTTTTCCTCCAGGAATCTGTCCAATCCCCCTTTTGAAGGCATCCAGGCCAGATGCCATCACGACGTCCTGTGGCAGGGAGTTCCACAGACTAACAACGCGCTGGGTTCAAAAATACTTTCTTTTGTCTGTTCTTACTCTCCCAGCCCTCAATTTGAGTGGATGTCCCCTAGTTCTGGTATTTTGTGAGAGGGAGAAGAGCGTCCCTCTATCCACTTGACTCATGCCCTGCATTATTTTGTACGTCTCAATCCTATCCCCCCTGGGGTGCCTTTTTTCCAGACTAAAGAGTCCCAAATGTTTTAGCCTTTCGTCATAAGGGAGGTGGAAGCACAGGACAGGTCTCAAGCTCCCGCTGTCGGCGCGCTCCGCGTCTGAGAGGCCACCTCCGCACGGGGCTTATTCGCAGACACAGGACACCCTTCGCCGTCCGAGGTCGGCGCAACCAACTCACGTGCTCGGCAAAGACTACCAAGGCCTTCTGCTTCTCCGCCAGCTCCAGGATGAAGCCGCAGTTGCGAGCAAAGGCCCAGACGTCGCCTTCGTTCCCGGTGTAGAAAAAGATGGGGCCCGTTCCCTTTTCCCAGAATGCATCTGTGCGTGAAAGAGACCACAGAAGCCACTTCATGGAAACTCAACACGGCCGCTGCACTACCTAAACCGGTGGTTCTCAACCGGTGGGTCCCCAGATGTTCCTGAACTGCAACTCCCAGAAATCCCTTCCAGCACAGCGAGTGGTTGGAGGCTTCTGGGAGCTACAGTCCAGGAAAATCTGGGGACCCACAGGTGGAGAACCACTGACATAAACTCATAAACGTCCACCTTGGGGGGGGGAGTGGGGTTTTTAAAAAATTTCTGTCGTGTTGGGACACCTTTGTCAAAAACGATGGGCAGGGAAGATACAAGGTGTTGAGAACCGCTGACTCCAAAGAAAGCTATTAGGACAGGCATGTCCAAACTCCAGCCCTCCAGATGTTTTGGACCACAGCTCCCAGAATTCTAAGCTTAGATTGCCAGTGACAAAGGACTGTGGGATTTGTGGTCCAAAACATCTGGAGAGCAAAAGTTTGGACATGCCTGTCTTAGGAATACTGAGCCCCTTCTTGGGAGTTGGTAGCAGATGAGGGGGCAGCTGGCCAGCCTCTTTTGCAATGTGGTCTCTGCCTGCACAAGATTCTTGATCTAGCTAGCAGATGTTTTGTGTTCTTCCATCATTCAGTGCCTCCTCCTTGCTTCCCACCGACAACATACCTGTGACGAGATACCTCTGGGGAAAGGTTTTGTTGCCATAGCTTTCAAAATTGAAGTGGTCCAACCACTGCTCAAAATACTTCTCTTGAAAAACCGGTTGGGGTGTTCTGTAACCTAAGAAAAAAAAGGATATTTTTTTTAAAAAGCCAGGAGTGAGGTTTAAGTTGGCGACCTATTTGCTCTTAAAGGAAAACCAGCCAAATAGGGGTCACCACTGGTCAAACTGGTCAAAGACCCCAGATTATCACCCTCCTTACACCTAAGAAGCAGCACTACAAAATATAAGTTACATTTCTCTTCCTGTTGTCTGTTTACACTGTAAGGCAAAAACCATTTACAGTGGCACCTTGTATAAAGGAATTAATTTGTTCCAAATGAAATTCCGTTAAGCAAATTTTCCTTTATACAAATTTCCCATAGAAATGCATTGAAAACAGAGTAATCCCTAATCGCAACCATTATTATGTTGTAAGGATTCGCCCCATAGGCGAATGTTAAGCAAATTCCCCCTATCTCCGGAATTTTTTATGTTGTACAGATTTTATCTTATACAAACCGTTTGTTATACAGGGGTCCACAGTAGTACAATTTATGCTTTTAATGTTTAATGCAAGCAAGTACACCCCCTGGGACAGAACCGTTATGTCTTTAAAGGCAGTTTACAAACAGCAGCTTGAAAGAACATTGTTATTGATTAAAGAGGTCTAGTATCTGATTTAAGAGCAGTCTGTATCTGTTGCAGTAAAACAAGCAATAAATCCTGTGGCACTTTCAAGTCTTAAGAAACGATAGCATTCGGTGGTACCAGGCATGCACTCTGCAGGTGCTCAGAGGCCATTCTTGGCAGGAAAAGTCGCAGAAACCAGGAAAAGTGTTGCTCTTAAGCGTATGAAGGTTGCCAGTCCCTCCCCCAGCGTGCCTAGATATAAACGCTGCAAACCCAGCCAGCCCATTTACTGGAGCTGGAGCACCACGAGAAGGGTACCCTTGAGCATGTGCAAAGGGCACTTGAGTTTACCAAGCTGGTTTTGAAATAAATAAGACCTAAAAAAGGAAGGTCCCTTTTTTGAAAGCATGCATCCTCTCCAACAAACCCCCCTCCTCTCCCCTTGCATATTTTTTTTTGGGGGGGGGGACTACAACTCCCACGAACCTGCTGGCTGGGGGATAATGGGAGTTGTAGTCCAATTTGTTTGTTTGCTTTTTTAAAAAAAAAATCTGTTCCCCAACCCCACCCCACCCCACCTCTTCCCCCGAGCCCTTTAGGGGGGGAGAGCGGGCTCTGCTCAAACCTGCGGGCGATGCTGCCACCGCAACCGCCAGCAGCCGCAGGGCGAAGGCGAGGAAGAGGAAGAGGAGGCGGCGGGGGAGCAAGCGGGCGCCGGGCCGCGTTTCCATGGCAACCATTCCCGGGGAATCCCTCCCCAACACCTCCCCGCCGGAGAATTCTAAGGGAGCCGGTCACGTGCGCCGAGCCTCGGCCTCGACGGGGTCACGTGCCTCCCGCGAAAGGGGCGGGGCCAGGGCCGGCGGCCGTCGCCATAGTTACCAGAGCGGCGCCATCTTGGGAGCCTGGGTTTTTTTTCCGCCCGCCTCAGAGAACTCTCTCTCCCGCCCCCGCCGCCCCCCCCGCCCCGGTTTCACTCTGCACATGCTCAGAGGCAGCCCCAGCCTCACTAACTTTTATTTATTCCAGGCAGAAATCAAAGAAGAAAACAAAACAAAAGATACAAAAGTCACAAAACAAGACTAATAACTTTCATATTTCACATTTTACAGTTAAGTCTTGTAAGGTGCCACATGCTTTGTGTCTTTTGTATCTTTTGTTTTATTTTTTTCCTTTGGTTTTTGCCTGGAATTCTTGAAAAGGCTAAAACGGCTACTCTCTCTGAAACTGTACTTTTATTTCGTAGAAAGACCAGGCCATGGGATCTTATAACAAACTGGACTCCACGCATGCTCTGATGTCTCTTCCTTTATATCTTCCTTACTCCAATAGTTATTTATTTATTTGTATTCTCCAAGGCTTTCATGGCCGGGATCTGAGAGTTATTGTGAGGTTTTTTTTGGGGGGGGGACTCCAGAACATGGCCAAACAGCCGGAAAAACTCACAACAACTAATTTTTTTTATTTATTTGATTTTTATACCGCACCACCTGGCCAATGGTCCCTCTGGGCGGTTTACAAAAGTCAAGACATGGAAAATACCATAAATAATGCAATTAAAGCATATACAATGTACAGTACAGTGGTACCTTGTATAAAGGAATTAATTCGTTCCAAATGAAATTATGTTAAGCAAATTTTCCTTTATACAAATTCTCATAGGAATGCATTGAAATGCCATTTTATGTTGTACAGATTCGCCCCATAGGCAATTATGTTAAGCAAATTTCCCCTATCTCTGGAATTTTTATGTTGTACAAATTTTATGTTATACAAGCTGTTTGTTATACAAGGGTCCACTGTATAGGCGAAAATAAAACCAACCGTTCAAACATAATTAAATCTAATTGAGCTAATGCTGATTTCAGGGCCTGGGAAAAAGTTCCTTTCGGAGGCACCAGCCTGCCCGTATTCGGAGGTCTGAGAAAGGCCCTTGATGCGGGAAAAAGTGCCCACCCAGTGGGGGTCCCGGCCCCCTTGCAGCCCCCAGGCCTTGACCAAGCTTCATGGAGAGCCATCCCTCCCTCATGGTGGGTTGGGAGGGGGCTGGTGTCCCAGCTTTGGCACAGCTTGTGTCCAGGAAATATGTGTTCAAAACCTGGAGCTCTCTGCCAGACCGACCTGCCTTGCAGGGTTGTTGTGAAGAGAGAAATTCGAAGCAACGTGGCGGCTGGCTTGCATTGCTAGGAGAAAAGGTAGGTAACCGAGTAAATGAATAAATAAATAAAAGGGACCACATTGCCAGGTTTTGTGCATACCACACCTAGGGCAGTGTTTGCGAACCTATGGCTTTCCGTGGGCCACTTCACAGCCACCTGTATTCAGGTTAAATTGCTGTATTGGCACTTTGCGAAAAATTAGTAGGTTTTGAATCGCAGTTTGGGCACTCGGTCTCAAAAAGGTTTGCCATCACCGACCTAGGGCTTCTTTAGTTTAGCACTAGATGATTAGAACATCCAGTTATGCCTGCATCTTCATTAAGATTCACCTGGTTCTCCACCAGTTTCAATCTTGTAAGCTGCTGCCTTGGTTCTAGGTTCTAAAATCTGGGAGAAAAAGACAGACAGACAGACAGACAGACAGAGACAGACAGACAGACAGACAGACAGACAGACAGACAGACAGACAGACAGACAGACAGACAGACAGACAGGAAACTCTAGTGTTATTTTTAGGACACCCACCCAGAGGTTGGAAATTTTATTGATTTTGGACTACATACATCGGTCACGACTGTAACGACACCACACACACACACACACACACACACACACACACACACACACACACCCCTTCTAAAACCCCTCCGTGTCCAACAGTTCTTTTCCTTCTTACATTCTTCCTATTGTCCAGTCGTAAATACATGGAAGCAGCTCAGCCCCTAGGGGATTTTGGAACTTGTAGTGACATGTCAAAGCACTGTGCCCACTTTGTGGAATGCCCTTCCCTTGCAAAATTCAGCTGGCATCAACATTTTTGTTTTTGTTTTAGGCAGCTGTTGTAACCATTCTTGTTTATTCAGCCCTTTTTATATATATGTACCAAACTCGGATTTATCTGCCCTGGACTACATCAATATTGTAAGTTAATATGCATTTTGGCATTGGACCCTCTTTGTGTATTGTGTTTATTATATGCTTTGTCATTCCTGCGCTCTACTCTGAAGTTTTTGAATCTAAGTAGGTTATAAATGCTAGAGAAATGGTAATACTGTGCATTGTGGAGCTGCAGAAGTTGTACAGTTCAGTTCCGGCCTTGGCAGCAATCTGCAAGATTCAACAAGGTTTTTCTTCTTGCCTTTTCGTCTTCTCCAATCCCAAATGTACGCTGGCAATTCAAACAGCATTTGATTTACAGAATACATGTCAATGTTGGAAAGGCAAAATGAAGTAAGATTGGTGAGCAGGATTGGAAGTATCTAGCAGGCCAGTTACCCACCTCTTGTTTTCTATGAGATGGTTTTAAAGTTAATGGTCGCCCCCCCCACACACACCATGCACTTAAGGATCCGGAAGACTTATGTAGCGGAAAAGCAGTTTCAACAGTGATGGAAGCCAGACTGTAATTGCAGAACTGGGCTTCCAATCAACAATCAAAAAAATAGCCAGCATTTTAGGAGAGCATTTGGTTGCACAAGAAAAGCGCATTTCCATGTTGTTGAAAGGTAGAGAGAGGTTTTATTATTCAATCTGTGCTGTAATCTGTTTCTAATCACCTTCTCTGGCTGTTGATTAAACAAACTCACTCAATCCGGTCTTTTCTCCTGGAGGTGCAGCTTAGCTACCTGAGGTGAATTTAGGAAAGCAGCCTTCCTGACCCCAACTCCCAGCATCCCCAAATGATGCAGCCGGAAATGTCCCAAACTCAGCTTTTAAGGCTGAAACCCGTTGCGCCCTGCAGTTGCAAATCAGCTTCCTTCCTGGTTAACAGTTTATTTATTTATTTTAATGCTTATATATCACTCGTCTTCTGGAGGAACTCTGGGCGGTTTCCAACAGAATAAAAATAAAAAACAGTAACAGAAATAATCAATTAAATAAAACATCACAATAGAGCAGTTCCAATCCAAAATGTAGGCTGGAAACTCAAACATCTTGTTTTCTATTATGAGATGGTTTTAAAGTTAATGGTCCCCCCCCGCTCCCCGCCATGCACTTAAGGATCAGGAAGACTTGTGCAGTGGGAAAAGCCAACAGTTCATACAAAGCGGAGACTTTTCCCCCCCGAGTGGCTGGACTACAATTCCCATCTGCCCCAGGCCAGCATAGCCAAGAGCGAGGGAACAAGGGCCACTGCAGTCTGGCCAAAGCTGAAAGCATCCCTCACGACAGGCATGTCCAAACTTCGGCCCTCCAGATGTTTTGGACCACAACTCCCGCAGTCCTTTGCCATTGGCAATCTAAGTTTAGAATTCTGGGAGTTGTGGCCCAAAACATCAGGAGGGCCGAAGTTTGGACATGCCTGCCTTACGACCCTCCTTTCCTTTATAGCTTGTCTTCCCATTCTCCAAAACCCTTCCCACCTGGGTGTCAACCGGCCTTGCCACCCGAGATTCCCATTTTTGCGCGTGGGATTCCGCTGTGGCGATGGAACAGCGGTTGCTTTTGAAGGGTTATTTCCCCCCGGGAAAGGCGCCCGGGGGGGGGTTCCCGTCTGCCCAGAAGGCGGCGCTGAGCATCGGCCGCCGGCCGGGCACCCGCCTCGCCTCCCTCCCCGGGAACCAAAGGCAGCAAGCGGGGAGCGCGCCTGGCGAGCCGGTGGCGCGCCTCCTCCTGCGCTTTTACGCACGGCTCTTTCGCGGCGCACAAGAAGCTCGCCGGCCGGCTCGGTGGAGGAGACGCAGGAGGCGCTGCCCGCTGCTCAGGTGAGTGCCAGCCAGGGAGAGGCGCCAAGGGATCCGCGCCGGGAAGGGGATCCGCCGCTCGCTTGGAGCCAGGCACCTTTCCTTTCGGCCCCGGGAAGGGGGTGGCCGAGCTAGCCACTCGGGCGCACGCCTGCGGCAACAGGTAAAGGAAGCCCCCACCCCCACCCCGCAGGCTTCCTCGGGGCCCGGGTCGGAAGGAGGCTTTTCCTTCCTAAGAGGAGGACCGTGGAGGAGGAAGCGGGGGCAGGAGCCCGAGCACTTGCCTGAAAGAGGAGAGGACGTCTGGACACCCACGGGCGCCTTGTGTTAGACCTCATGGCCCAGGGAAAAAGAGAAGGATGTGGAAGGCTAGGCGCCAAGTACGGTATTGAGCGTCAGCTGGTGCTCACCTTCTAGATAGACCAGTGGTTTTCCCTCGAGTAAAGCAGGGATGGGGTGAGGATCAAAGAATATAATCCCTACATTCTGCCAGCACAGATTCTCTTTCTCGCCTTCCACCCACCAGGTGAGATATTTACGATTTTACAAGACTCCCGAATGGGCGACAGGAAATGGGCAACCAGCAGCGGCACCGTTCTTCCCTTTTTAACGGAGCAGATGCAGGTCAAGATCACAGGCTGACTTCGTACCGTCTGTTCACCTTCTCTTCAAAATCCATCCAGGAAATGTTTTGGGTTGTGGATTGAAAGTCGGCGCCCACAGGCTAGTCCGGAGGGAGGCATATCCCCCCAGTCCAAGGTTCTTAACCCGTGGTACCTGGACCACCAATGAGACACCGGAGTAGTCTAAATGGGACTAGCTCTTAGGAGTTTGGGGTTTATTTATACCTGGTTCTCTCCTCACCCACATGGCTCCCCCTATTAAAGGATAATTTTTTTCAGAAGGTGAACAGCACTATAAAAACAGAACTGTCCTGAGTCTTGCCCCGATGGAATTTCTGGGTTCATTCCTAAATGTAACCGGGGGGGGGGGGGGGGCTGGTAGTGGTCTTGGGTTTTGCTCTCTCAGCTTCTTATTCTATGGCAGGGGTCCTCAAAGTTTTCAAACAGCGGGCCGGTCCACCACCACCCAGACACCACTGGGGGCCAGATCACAGTCCAAAAGCAGCTGCGGAGGCTGGCTTGCTCACAAAACAGGGGGTAGGTGGGGGGTTGCAATTGGTCCCAGGGGCCGGATTCAGGACCTTGGGGGGCCGCATCCGGCCCCGGGGCCTTAGGTTGAGGACCCCTGTTCTATGGGCACCGAGGCTTAAAATAACCTGCCCTCAATTCCTTTCTCTTTTGGTGTCTCTCCAAAGGGTGGGGTCCCCGATGTGGCTAGGAGGCTTCCGGCCGGCCTGGGCGGGGAGACTTCTCCTCTAAAGCCGCCAGGGTTCGTTCCAGTCTGCCAAGCGCTAGCTCAGCTTTGTTGTGGCTTGGGGAATGGATTTGCTCTCATCCGGAATGGCTAGTAGGAGTCTGCGGTAGACGGAGCTGGTGTCCCTTTCCTCCGTCATTGCTGGTTGTTGAGGTCTGTGCCGACCTCCAGGTCTGGGTCACAGTGGTGACTGGCGGAGGGGTGCCTTTGTCCCCCAGTTTGGAGGGTGCACTAGACAGCCTTCGGCGATTCAGGCAAGGATGTCTGCTGTTTCCTAGCAACCAGCCAAGGCCTCCTACTGTATATTGGTTCCGGAAACCCACTGGTAACAAGAGGGTTGTTTTTGAAAGAAACATGCTTGATATTCTCTCCACACACCCCCATTGCCCTCCCACAACCTCTCCATAATTCCATGAGCTCTCTTGTACCCTCTGCGAGTGGGCAGAGGGAGAGGAGGAGAGGACCTCCCTGTGAGCTGTTTTGATGGCCGTGTTTCATGCAGAGGCCTCTGTCCTGATGGAACCACCCCGCCCACCCACCCCAGTTTTTGCAGAGAGTGGCAAGCGTGTCCTTCCTCCAGACTGCCCACCCCACACCCCAGCCTGTCCAGAAGCACTGCCTGGGCCTCCTTAGTGCCCAAGGCATACTCTCCCCGCTGCAGGGGTGGGACAGGTCAGGGCTGTGGACCTGATCCAGCATTTCCCTTCCCCATGACCTCTTTGATCTTTTGTTACCCTGCTTTTACGTGGCTTGTAAAGCCTGTCCTAAAAGGCAGAAAAGCTTCCCTGTTAGGGCTGAATTCCTAGCAGCCGGAGCTTAAAAAACGAGAATATGCTGGCAGAGGTTAGGGCTCCACCTGCAGCTGGAATGCGCCCCCCCCAAAGCCTCCTCCGAGTCTTAACTTGGCCCTGAAAGAGGTTCCTCACCCTTCTTAGAGGTGGGGGGTCTGTACTCTGTACGCGGGGAGGAAGTGGTGGTAAAGGAGGATCTTGTGTGTCCTACCGGGATCAGAATTGACATTTTCGGGCGTGCCTCTTTTGTGAGTTTCATCAGAAGGAGAAGGATGGATGCATTCAGATTGGTGAGGGGACTCAAGAGGAACGTTGATGCCGCTGGCCTGTTCCATGGAATTTTTGCTCAGTCTCTCAGGGAAAGAGAAGGAGAAGGATGAGCTGCATAATTTTTCCTCTTAAGGAGAAGAGAGGGGAAAGACCTATGCTAGTGGTGGCGAACCTTCGGCACTCCAGATGTTTTAGACCACATCTCCCAGAATTCCATGCCTGCTTTGCCAATGACAAAGGACTGGGGGTTGTAGTTCTCCACCACTGCCCTATGCTATTATCTAGGTCAGTGGTGGTGAACCTTTGGCACTACAACTCCCATAGTCCTTTGTCATTAGCAATACAAGCTTTGAATTCTGGAAGTTGTGGTCCAAATCATCTGGAGTGCCGAAGGTTCGCCATCACTGATCTAGGTCATTACTTCCCAACCTTGGGACTCCAGATGTCTTTGGACTACAACTTCCAGAAATTCTAGCAAACAAAACTCCCGGTGAATGCCTCTGGGAGTTTTAGTGCAAGAACACACGGAGACCCAAGCTTGGGGACCTTTGGCCTAGGACTCTAGGTGGTTCCTTCCCTGCCTCACCTGGAGAAGCTATTTTTAAATAGGGATGCAGTTAAAAATCAGTTTCAGGGATTTAAATGTTGCCAGGATTGGTCCGGAGTGCTTTCACACAGGACCCTCAGACATCCCACGAGAGAGGAGGAGCCTCCGAAACTAACCAGGTAGGAAGGCATGTGCACAGTTGGTGCTGGGGTCGGGTGAAATGAAGTAAGGCAGCTGCATTCTTCAGCAGAGAGCACTGTGTGCTACAACTTCTTTGTTGCCAAACCTTGCTTGCTTGCGTACATGTTTGGAACTCTACTTATTTCTCCATTTGGAAGAGCTTCTATGCTGCCCACCAGGCAACCTTCTCTGGGCAGCTGACAGATATCAAAACACAAATAATAAAAATCTCAGGTTTTAGCAGGAATGGGATCAAGGCATTGAAATATTAAGACGTTGGAATATTAAAACATCAATTTATCTGTTCATCCTCATACTGTGTGCTTATTCAGACTGTCCAAGGCTCGTTTTTCTGCAAAATAATACAAAAGAGGATAGTCCCTTCACATGTGAGAAAAAAATGTCATCACAGGCACTCTAAAAAGTGCCCAGGATGGAAAATGAACACTTTGCTTTAAAAGAGCTGACATTTTGCCTGCTGCTGCTTGTTGGTTCTCCTTCTCCTTATTTCTGCCTGTTGGATGCAGTAAATGCATTCTTGTTTTGTTAAAATATATGGCCTGGGAGACTGTGGTGTCTCCCCACCACCACCACCAAAAAAAAAACCCCTTTTAAAATGCCATTTACCAGCAATTTAAGAGCATACAAAGGTTTCGTTGAATAGGCAACAAGTGGTTTAAATGGAGAAACCAGTGTTACCAGATGGCACTTCTAGAGGCATGCAGTAAACCTGACCCTTTTCAGAAAGTTCTTCTCTGCTTTCATTCTCTCTCTCTCTCTCTCTCTCTCTCTCTCTCTCTCTCTCTCTCTCTCTCTCTCTCTCTCTCTCTCTCTCTCTCTCTCCTGTTTGGGACAAAGAGTCTCCCAAAATTTATAAAGACTGCTCCCTGCCTCTGCACTGATGTTAATGGGGTTGCCTCTGTGGGTAGAGAAGGAGGTGTGGGAGGGTGGCAGAAATGCCCTTCCATACAAAGGGGCTCATTGAGGGTTTACACTCGGGGCTGAACGTGGGAAAGGCCACAAAGGATCAATGAATGATAGATATTCTCTGTCCCAATGCCTGGCGCGCCGTCCGCGTGCTTGGGTGCCGTCGGTTTCCATGCCGAACCTCCAGGGAGCCGTGGGCCTTGGTGAGACTGACTTTGGCAACATCAGCCATGGCCCAAACCTCAGCCCGGAAAACATTAACCCCTCTTGCAGAACAGCTTGCGGAATTCATGCTAGTGGGGGATGATGGGCACTGTGGTGCTGCCCCCCCCACAACCCCCTGGCTTGAAGGATGGCTTCGCCTTTGACGCTTCCTCTTTTAGGTATCCGTCGAGTGTCTCCTGCAGCATATGGGTAGACTTTACTGGGCACATTCTGGGACAGCTGGAGGCACCAAGAAATTCATTAGTTTTATTTATTTATTTTATTTATTTTAGGGCATATTTACCCCGCCTTTCTCCTTGGAAAAAGGACCCAAGGCGGCTTACAGTAATGAGGGACAATATACAGTCCAGTACAATTAAGACATATTCAAGTATTGAAAACTACAGCATCCTACAGCATCAAAAGACAATGTTACATTAAAGCTACCAGAGAATGTGAGCAGTTAGAAAGAGAGTAAAATTCATGATCAAGGTATCTCCCCTGCTCAGGTGGCTAAATTTCTAACAGCTATGTTAACCCCTGTGAACTTCAGTTAGACAATTGATGAGATTTATTATATAATGTTCTGTGTAACTGTTTAGTCTTTATTTGTGTGCTTCCTTTGTTTTAATGCCAATGAAAGGTTTATGGACTTGAACGGAATGGAGTAAAATTCCATGCAAAGTTGTGAGTGAGGGAAACTAAACATTGAGAACATAGTGTCAATGCAATTCACAAAGTCTATAAACACAAATTTGTTTGGTTATTTTTCTAAGCCTCTCCCTGGAAAGCTGCTCCTTTGCTTTGTCTCTCTGTTGTTGCCGACTCTTTGTTTGGTCTGGGTGAAATTTCACTTTGCGGCCTCAGTTCACTCTCTGTTAATAGGGCACGAGGGTGACCAGTCTCTTTTGGGTCTGCCCCAAACCCCCAGTGTTGCTTCGTTCTTTTGAAGCCAGCAATGACATCTGCTCTCTGTTTCTCACCCTCTTGGCAGCGCCTGTCCCCCCTACCATGTGCGAAATTGGGCTGGTCTCCCCGGAGCTGTCGAGCCCCACTGCCTATTTCAAGGAAGCACCGGACGCCTACTGCCAGGATGACCGGTGGCAGAGGCTGCGCACGGCTGTCAGGAGGCTGGAATTCTGGGAGAACTTTGACACCGAACTGATCGGGAGCGGCTTCTTCTCCAGAGTGTACAAGGTAAGACAACCGGGCGCAGAGAGTCTCCCCGGTTGGAGCTAGATGCAGCCCCCAAGCCCACATCCCCTCCTTTCTGGTAACCCTGAGACTTGTACGCTGTGGGGAAGGGGGCTCCCCATAAGAACATAAGAGCAGCCTTGCTGGAACAGGCCACAGCCCATCCAGTCCAGCATTCTGTCTCACACAATGGCTCACCATTTGCTTCAGGGTATTCCCAAGCAGATGTGTTCACCTGCGATTCCCCACAAATGGCATTGAGAGATGTCCTGCCTCTCTCCCCAACCCCGGAGGTTGTCCTTAGGAATCCATAATGATGTGCCTAGATGCCCTAAGCACCTCCGATCTCGCCTGATTTCGGAAGCTAAGCAGGGTCGGCCCTGGTTAGTACTTGGATGGGAGACCACCAGGGAATACCAGGTGCTGTAGGCGCCTGGAGTAGGAACTGGCAAGTCACTCCTGTATTCCTGCCAAGAAAACTCCATGGATGTGGAGTCACGAAGGGTCAGTCACAACTGTAATGACACAACACACACACCCATAATGATGGCCATGGATACCCTTGTTCTCCATGAACTTGTCCAATCCTTTCTTAAAACTGTCAAGGCTGACAGCGGTCACCACTTCTTCTGGCAGGGAGTTCCACAGACCAGTGATCCTCCACTAGAAAAAGGTACTTTCTCTTATTTGTTTGAGATCTAGCACCCAAAAGTTTCATGGAGTGCCCCCTAGGTCTAGTGTTGTGCGACAGGGAAAACAGTTTTTCCTTATCTACTTTTGTCCACACCGTGTATGATTTTATAAACTTCAGTCAGGTCACACATTAGGCGCCGTCGTTCAAGAGTGAAGAGGCCCAGCCGTTGCAGCCTCAGAGGGTAAGGAAGGTGTTCCAAAAGTTTTCAGGTAGCATCTCCCTCCTTGCGACTGAAGGGAGCTCTCTGTTTAAAGGACTGCCACAGAGAGTCCTCTTTTCAAGGGTCTCGTCTAACTGAGGCACCAGATTCTCTTAGCCATTTGTCCCGTCCAGCGTGCCAGTCTGGAGTCTCACCGCCCCACGGAAACCAAGGCGTTAAGACTCTGCAGTGGGTCTCCCTGGAGAAAAGCTTGAGCACAGCATGCCAAGTGAGGGAGACCCGCCATCAAATGTGGTCCTCCAGCTTGCATTCACAAGGTTTGCTGCATTCTCTCCCTCACCCCCGCCCACCCACCCCCTATCCCTGGGCAGATTGTCAGCTGGTTCCCAAGCCACTGTCTCCACCTACTCCGTCTCTGCTGCTCTCTTTGGCTCTCCCCCCCCCCCATTGTTATTTGAAACCCATCGCACATGCTTTCTGTAGCATTCCAGCCTCCGGCAAAGCCTGGGGCGTTTCAGTGCAGAAAGGACAGCTTTCGATAGCCAAAAAAAAAAAAAAAGGACAGCTTTTGATAGCTGGGGGACCTTGAGGTTAAAATAAACATGGATTTGGTGTATTAGTGGGGAGGCATCACAGCCAGCTGGCTGCTGGAAACTCTTCCTGTTCGGTGGTGGTGCAACATAGTCCTTCCAGAGCAAAGGATTGCCGTCATCTCCAGCTGACTTTGGGAAAAGGGCATTGCAAGCATCTAGAGCAGTGGTTCTCCACCAGTGGGTCCCCCGATGTTCCTGGACTGCAACTCCCAGAAATCCCTTCCAGCACAGCGAGTGGTGGAGGCTTCTGGGAGTGGCAGTCCAGGAACCTCTGGGGACCCACCGGTTGAGAACCACTGCTCTAGAGAGCACCAAGTTAGGGAAAGCTGGTTTAGAAGCCAGCTCTGCTTCTGGGTCACACACACCCCAAATCTGCCACCTCTGCGGCATGCTCCATCTTGCTATTCTCCCCTGTGTTTGCAGCCGGCCGTTGGTAGAAGAGCCGGCACAAGTGCGTAAGTCCCTTTTGTTTTTGTCCAAAAGCAACAGGTGAGAGAGACAGTACGTTGCCAGCCATAGGGAAGGAAAGTCCATTGGTTCAGTCTTGTTTATTATTGCAGTCAGTTTGCCGCACTGGTGAGTTCTGGTGAAGGAGCTCTGCCTGAAGTTTTTCTTTTTAAAAAATAAATAAATAAAAGAGTTTACAATGCAGTCTGAAAAGCAGAGCCGAACAATGGACTGAAGCCTCGCCTGCAGCAGGGATGAGGCACGTCATGATTTTCCAGCCTTCGGTTGGCTGCTCTGAGAGTGCCTTGGCAGGGCTGCCTTTTTGTTCATCTATTGCATGATGGTTTTGGTGTTGTTTTATTTCCCAGAAATGGACAGGGCTTGCCGTCTGCCTCAGAAGTAGCAGTGAGGAGAGGGAGAGGGGGTTGTTTCAGGTTGACAGCATCTGTTTTTTAAGTCCACTGGACACTAGCAGATTAAAAAACGGAGATCAGCTAAGAGGCCAGCTGACCAAAGGCTGGGCCCTCCCAGAGCATTGGTTTCCTCTAGCCCTCATCCCCCCTTCCCAATTCCATGCTAGGGATCATCAAAAAGGGGATTGAAAATAAAACACCCAACATTATAATGCTATTATACAAAATGAAATTAAGGCCACACCTGGAGTATTGTGTACAATTCTGAAAAGGTGCAGAAGAGAGTGACTAAAATGATTACTGGGCTGGGGCACCTCCCTTATGAGGAAAGGCTAAAACATTTCCTTAGTCTGGAAAAAAGGCACCTGAGAGGGGGGGATATGATTGAGACATACAAAATTATGCAGGGCATGAGTAAAGTGGATAGAGGGACGCTCTTCTCCCTCTCACAAAATACCAGAACTAGGGGACATCCACTCAAACTGAGGGTTGGGAGAGTGAGACCAGACAAAAGAAAATATTTTTTTTACCCAGCATGTTGTTAGTCTGTGGGACTCCCTGCCACAGGATGTGGTGATGGCATCTGGCCTGGATGCCTTCAAAAGGGGATTGGACAGATTCCTGGAGGAGAAGTCCATCACAGATTACAAACCATGATGGAGATGTATCATCTCCAGGCTTAAAACCGGGGTTCCCCAGAGAGGCACCATTATCTGGCATGTTACTTGCTTTTGTGTTGGCCCCACCCCTCCCCACCCCACATGACTTGCCCTTATGGAAGCCAGAAATAAGTTTCTTATGGCTTTCAGTTATGAAAGAAATGAAAGTTCTGGGAAGAAAAATGAGTGCTTTCCACATACCCTTATGCCTTTGCCCCCTCTCCGCCACTGGAGTGTGAACCTTCCAAAAGGAGGCTCATCTGATGCTTTCTCTCTCACACACACACACATCTTCTAGGCCAGTGGTGGTGAAGCTTTGGCACTCCAGATGTTTTGGACCACAACTCCCAGAATCCCGAGCCTGTATTGCCAGTGACAAAGGACTGTGGGAGTTGTGGTCCAAAACATCTAAAGTGCCGAAGGTTCGCCACCACTGTTCTAGGCTGAAAGCAGTTCCCTCACCTTGCTTGATAGATAGATAGATAGATAGATAGATAGATAGATAGATAGATAGATAGATAGATAGATAGATAGATAGGGAAGGAAGGTAGGAAGGAATAGATAGATAGATAGATAGATAGATAGATAGATAGATAGATAGATAGATAGATAGATAACTTTATTGTCATTGTACATCGTACAACAAAATTGAATGCTATCCCTGGTGCAAATAAAAAGTAAAAAAAAAATTTAAAAGGTAAAGAGAATTAAAAGCACTCATACACATCCATCCCAACCGTCACAACTCCCCAAGGTCAGACTCTTTGGCCACAGCATTTAAGATGGTTATGGCTCTTGGAGAGAAACTGTTTTTCAATCTGTTTGTTCTTGCTTTTTCTGGGAGTTGAGTCATGGCTACTGGACTTCTTTTTTGAGAGATAGAAACGTTTCGCTGTTCATCCAAACAGCTTCATCGGTCTGAATACAGCTAGTGCAAGAGACCTTCTTATAGTCAGCTTGACCTCTTGTCCCCTTGTCTGATTGGCTCATAAGATGAACAAAGCCTGAATAGGCTCGTTAGGGAGACATTAGTGTCCATGGCCTTAAGGTAAACAATGGCCTAAGGTGCTGAAACCCATCAAGAATGGGTCGTTAGCTGTCAAGAATGGGTCGTTAGCTGTGACCTGGTGGTGAAGGCTCCTTGATTTGCCTGGGTACTGTGGAAAGTACAGCCTGGTAAGTAGCAGCTAGACTATGCCGGAGCCCCCCACCTCTGTTGAGGGAGGGATTTTCAATGCTGACATGAATGGCTTCCCTTACTCCTCTCTCAAACCACCTCTCTTCTTTGTCTAATATGTGTACATCCTCATCTTTGAAAGAGTGGCCTTTTTCCTTCAAATGGAGGTGTACTGCTGATTCTGGTCCTGAGCTGTTACCTCTCCTATGTTGGGCCATTCTTCTGTTTAATGGCTGTTTAGTTTCTCCAATGTAGAGGTCTGAACACTCTTCACTGCATTGGACTGCATATACTATATTGCTCCTTTTATGGTTTGGTATCGGATCCTTTGGGTGGACAAGTCTCTGCCTTAGTGTGTTCATGGGTTTGAAATAAACAGGGATGTGGTGTTTGCCAAAAATCCTTTTTAAGCTTCTCCGACACTCCCGCCATGTAGGGAATGACCAGGTTCTTCCGTCGGGTCTGGGTCTCAGACTGATCCCTTGTTCTTCTGGGATTGCCCACTGCTTTGTTGAAGGCCCACCTTGGATATCCACAGGCCTTAAGTGCTGTCTTCAGGTGCCTGTCTTCCTTCTTCTTGGCTTCTGAGGAGGTGGGGATGCTCTCTGCTCTGTGGCTTAGGGTCCTGATGACTCCTAGTTTGTGTTGTAATGGATGGTGGGAGTCAAACAGTAAGTATTGATCTGTGTGGGTGGGTTTCCTGTAAACTTCTACTCCTAGGCCACGGTCAGGTCTGATGATGACTGCACAATCCAGGAAAGCCAGCCTGTTGTCTTGGGTGTCTTCCCTAGTGAACTTAATATTAGGATCCACTGCGCTGATGTGGTCTGTAAAGGCCTGTACTTCCTGCGTCTTTATTTTAACCCAGGTATCATCTACATACCTGAACCAATGGGATGGTGTTGTCCCTGGGAAGGTGTTGAGTGCCTTCTTCTCCACTTCTTCCATGTATAGGTTTGCTACAATTGGTGACACTGGGGAACCCATGGCACAGCCATGCTTCTGTCTGTAGAAGTCCCCTCTGTACATGAAATATGTGGTGTTCAGACACAGGTCCAGGAGCAGGCCTATCTGGTCTGGGTTGAGGCGGCTTCTGGAAGTGAGGGTGCTGTCTTCTCTTAATCTTCTCTTTACCATTATTAGCGCATCAGTGGTGGGTATGCTGGTAAAGAGTGATGTAACATCAAAGGATACCATGGTTTCCTCTGTATCCAGTTTGAGCTCCCTGACTTTAGAAACAAACTCTTCTGAGTTGTGTACGTGGTGGTCCGTGTGTCCAACCAGTGGGGCTAGGATAGTTGCCAGGTATTTTGCGATGTTATAAGTCACTGAATTTATACTGCTGACAATAGGTCTGAGGGGGATTCCTTGCTTGTGGATCTTGGGAAGTCCATAAAAGCAGGGGACTGTCTCTCCGGGATATAACCGGTGGTAGGTCACCCTGTCAATTGCGTTTTCCTGCTCCAAGAGTTTTAAGCATTCTATTACTTTCTTCTTGTAATTGCTGGTGGGGTCTCTTCTTAGTTTTTCATATGTATGCTGATCATCTATCGTTTCTATCTCTCAAAAAAGAAGTCCAGTAGCCATGACTCAACTCCCAGATAAATGCACCTGGATGACTGAGAATCTTCACAGATGTTCTTGCTTTTGTTACTCCGTTATCTCTTGCCTGAAGGCAGTAGTACAAACAGACTATGTCCAGGATAAGATGAATACCCTTAAGATGTTATTTGTCCTTGAATGTCCCACCTCCCTCATGTGTAGCCACACACAAGGGTCCCCTCGGTTTCAGATTAGTGTTGATAAGACAATGTGATTCAACCTTCCCCCACCTTGGTGCTGTCTAGATACGCTAGCATAGAAGTCCCAGGCTCATGGAGCGAGGGAAGGAGCCAGTCAGTTTTGGGTGTGCCTGACCTAGAAAACCTCTCATGCGACTCAAATTGTAGATATTTAATCCAGCGTTTGTAATCCAACACGCACACCTGGTTATGCCCCCCCACCCCACCCCAAAGTATTTTTGTATTATTTTTTTTTTTGCCCTAGCAAGAAGCAACAGGAGCAGCATTATTTATGCCCCCTTGAGCCTCTGTCGGCTCCTTCAGTTAACCTTTTGCTTAACATATCTTAAATCTAGTTTGGTCTAAATTCTCTGTGACTTCTAATGCTTCATGCCTCAGGCAGGAGCCTTGATGTTCAGCCACCAAGGACAAAAGAGGCCGGCCAAGAGCAGCCGCCACCAGGGCTGTGACTGCCACAACAACAGAACAAGCAGCAGCAGCAGCAATAAGAGCTTCACCTAGGCTTGTCGAGGGGGTGTCAGATTACCTGGAATGGCAAGGCCTGTTCTGTGGGTGGAAAGAAAACTAACCAAAAAAAGCGGAGAGGCAAAAAAGAAGGAAAGAGGTGATGGTGGGGATTGAACCCATGGCTTTCAAATCAGGAAAGGCCGCCCTACGGGGACCCTGGGCTGCTGTTTGCAAAGGTTACTTCACATGCCTTGCAGCCATCACAGGCTCCTGTCTGCAAAGATTACTTCACAATTCTGCATCCATTCATAGTGGCATAATGTCCATTTTATGGCCCCGGCACAGCTGAGCGGCCCTTATCAATCATGTTTTTCCAAGCAGGGAAGGTGTCAGAGGCTGGTTGTGAGAGATGATAACAATAAAAGGAGAAGGTCGGGCTCTCCTAATTGGGTGATAAATAGGGCCGTTTATCAAAGGAAAGGCCTACAGCTGAGTCACTAGGAGGCCTTTCATCTCTTCATCAAAACCGTATTAAAATGGGCGCATTCCTGCCATTTCAGAAGAGCCGCCTTTTTAAAAAGGTTAGTGAGTTGATGAAGCTAGTGCGTCAAGAGTCTGACAGTTGCCCCCCTTAGTGTTAAAGGTGACACTGGGAGAGACTGGTTGATTTCTTGCTTATGATTTAATTGCTTTTCCAAAAAGCCAACGGCTTGTTTTCTGAGTTCTCTGAAGGTCCAGATCTTTACCGTCCACAAAAGTCGCTGCTCTTCACAGACACAGTGTTCTTTGGAATATTCTGTTTTCTATACAGCCCGCCATATCGATGCCTTAAGACTCTGAAAGTGATCCAGTCCCGCAGAGCTGTGCTCTAGGAGTGGGTTAGTTTCAGCAGCCTAACAGATGAGGCTTTCTTCCAGTGAAGGGAGATGAATTGGATGGAGGATTAAAGTTTGAGACTTGAACTGCCAGTTAATGAGAAAAGGGGTGGTCTGCTCTGGGGAACTTGAAACTATTCCACACGAAGCCGTGCACTTCTACTGTGCAGCTAGAGCAGGCACGTCCAAACTTCGGCCCTCCAGATGTTTTGGACCGCAACTCCCACAGTCCTTTGCCATTGGAAACACAGGCCTGGAATTCTGGGAGTGTGGTCCAAAACATCAGGAGCGCCGAAGTTTGGACATGCCTGCTAGACGAGTATCTTCACACAAATTAAAAACTCCAAGCCCCTTGTGGCCACCACCAGGGCTGAAGGGTCATGGGGGTATGTAGCTAGATAAATGACGTCTCCAAGTGGTGGCTTTTTGCGTGGTGTCCTTTGCTCAGTCTTAGGGACCTTCGGTGGAGAAGGCTCCAGCTGGCATGTCCTTCAATCCCATTCCCAAGCTTTTTGCTTAAGCCACTTTAAAAAAATAATCATTTAGAGCAAGTGGCAGCGACACAGAGAGCAGAGTTTAAACAAAAGGTGCCTGTTGACAGAAGAGCCCAGCGTGTACCAACTGGTTCCCTTCCCGTGATTCTCCTGGACGTCACAGGAGATATCAAGGAGAGGATATTCTTTTTCTCTCTCTTCTCTCAACTTTATGATTATATGATTCTGAGATATACATATGTCGGCTGCAAAGTCGGCAGCTCGGCAGTTGGAACCCCGGGTGCCACGCAGCGGTGCGAGCTCCGCTGTTAACCCCAGCTCCTGCCAGCCTAGCAGTTCAAAAGCATGTAAATGCAAGTAGATAAATAAGTACCACCATTTAAAAAGGCAGGAAGGTAAACAGTGTTCCATGCGCAGCAATGCATTCCGCCATGCCAGCCACACAGCCACGGACTTGCATAACACGGGCTGTGTGGCTTAGAAACAGAGATGAGCATCTCCCCTAGAGTCAGTCGGACACGACTAGCACGCATGTGTGGGGGGGAACCTTTACCTTTACCTATATACACCGACAGATATTAGAAAAATACAGGCTCCCACCTTGGAAGTACACTGCACAGTGTATTGCCACAGTGTTGGAATATCTGCCCATTTTGATGGCTCCAAGAGGAACCTAAATACGTTTGTGGAAAAGCTGATCAACGGGTAGAAGTCAGGAAGGCACAGTGCCGTATGGCTGCTGGAGCCCCGATGGTGGTGTGTCCCCGCCCCCAAACACACACACACACCTTTCATAGCAACACTTTAATGCTGCTGTGTTCAAGAGAGCATCTTTCCCCTGCCTTTCTCTCTGTCTCTTCCCTCCTTAGCTTCTTGAAGGGTCCTCACAGGTCACTGCTGCCCAATAGGGCCTGCTCTGTACACAAAAATGGTGAGGATACGTAAGGGTCTTGGGTGGCAATATGGCAAAGGGGAAAAGATGGACTTTGGGCGCTTTTACACGACCCCTAAGATCCGCTGGCAACTTAAATTCAGACCAGTGATCTTGGGGGTTTGCTCCTCTTGCTGTGTTCCCACCCCCTCCGCACTCCCTTGCTCCTGTCTGCGTGAGGGGAGGGAGGAAAAAAGGGAGAAAAGAATGCAGGCTCACCTCTGCTCTAACTTGGGGAGCTGCCCCAGGAAACATTCCAGTCTCTTAAAGAGGGGGGGGGCAAAAAACAAACAAACAGAAGGCGAGGAGAACCCAGCCCTCACTGCTTTGCAATCCGCATCAGAAATTTTTCACCTTCAGAGACCAGGTACTTGGAAAATGCGCTGGGACGCACTTAGGTGGGCGTGGTCGTACTTAATTTTTTTAAAAGTCCGGAGCCAGTGGGAAAACAATTTTAAGCTCTGCATCCGGGAGCCCTTTGCCTCGGATTTTAGGGGTTGCGTAAAGCGCCCTTTGTGTTGGTTGAGGGCCCCTGACAAGAGGCTTCCTCCCCCCCCCCCGCATTCTTTTCCTCATTTTTTTTTGTTTCCATCTCCCCAACTGTGCTGCTTCCTCTTGAAACATGCTCTTCTGGTTTGGGCCCGGTTGCCTGGAGGCCGTTTTCCGCCCATGAGGGGAAGGGTGGCCTGCTGGTCTGGAGAAGCAAGCCAGGACGTTGGGCCCTAGTGGTGATCTGTGTGCCTGGTGTTTTTTCCCCCCTTTTCTTTATCTGAAGGGATTTGTTTTTTTCTTCCGCGTTCCTTACAGGTCGTGCCAAGCGCCGGAAGCAAAGCGATGGTGGTGAAGATCTACAAGAACGACGCGGACCAGGAGGGGATTGTGCGGGAGATAAGCTTGCTCCAAAAACTCTCTCACCCCAACATCGTCAGGTGAGGCTCCAGGGTGGGGGGAGGAGGAGGAGGAGGAGGAGCAAGAAGAAGAAGAAGAAGAAGAAGAAGAAGAAGAAGAAGAAGAAGAAGAAGAAGAAGAAGAAGAGGAGGAGGAGGAGGAGGAGGAGGAGGAGGAGGAGGAGGAGGAGGAGGAGGAAACCAGGAAGGAAGAAACCATCTTCTGGGAGAGAGAGGGGGGCACTTGATGCTCTCAAATTTATTTATTTATTTTGGAGTATTCCCCACCCCACCCCCCGGCACCTTTCTCCTTGGAAAAGGACCCAAGGCAGCTTCCAATGATGAGGGGCAATATACAGTCCAGTACAATTAAGTGATATTCAAGTTTAAGAACAGGGAACTGAGGGGCATCTTACAGAATCAAGTGGCAACATTAAAGCTACAAGAGATCGCAAGCAATGAATTTAGTTCGTTCCTTTCAAGGTTGCTTTTAAAGAAGGCTGACTTCTAGAATTCATTTCTTACGTACACAGTCTTATTTCTGTTTTTTTTAAAATAACTTAATTCCTTTTTGTTTTGCTCAGAAAAATTCACTAGGGTGGGGGGGGGAAAGATAACAAATCTTTCTTGGTCTCTTTTTGTTTTGTCATTAAAGGTATCTTGGAATCTGCGTGAAAGATGACAAGTTGTACCCAATTCTGGAGGTAAACCATGACTTAACTGTGGTTGCTCTTAAACATGGATATCGTGAAAACAGAAATGCCTTTAATTGTTGTTAGGTTAGAATAAACGTAACATAAGAACCTAAGAAGAGCCGTGCTGGATCATGCCAAAGGCCCATCTAGTCCAGCTTCCTGTATCTCACAGCGGCCCCACCAGATGCCTCTGGGAGCGCACAAGACTAGTTCTCTGTCTCCTGATCCCACTCCCCTGCATCTGGCCCTTGAAGGACCCTGGTTTTAAGCCTGGAGATGATACATCTCCATCATGTTTTGCAACCTGTGATGGACCTTTCCCTCCAGGAATCTGTCCAATCCCCTTTGGAAGGCATCCAGGCCAGATGCCATCACCACCTACTGTGGCAGGGCGTTCCACAGACTAACAACACACTGAGTAAATAGGTTATACACACACACACGTGCTCTTTGTCTTTGGAATGCCCTTGTAAGAGTTCCCTTATTCCACCCTTGGATGCAACCCCCTCCGTTCTTCCCTTCCCGGCTCCACAGTACGTGAACGGGGGATGCCTGGAGGAACTTTTGGCCTGCAAAGACGTCTCGCTCAGCTGGAAGGAGAAAGTGGAACTCGCTTCGGACATCACACGGGGGATGGTCTACCTACACTCCAAGAACATTTACCACCGGGACCTCAACTCCAAGGTAGGCCAGAAGGCCAAATTCTTCTTCTTCTTCTTCTTCTTCTTCTTCTTCTTCTTCTTCTTCTTCTTCTCTCTCTCTCTCTCTCTCTCTCTCTCTCTCTCTCTCTCTCTCTCTCTCTCTCTCTCTCTCTCTCTCTCTCTCTCTCTCGTGGGCTGTTTGCCAGCTGTTTGGCTTATGGAAGCATCTGGCTGGCCCCTGGAGGGACAAGAAGATCCAGCAAAGCTTCCCTTGTCTTCTTCATAGCCCTGATAGAGCCTCTCTGGTCAGTGTCAGTTTATCTCGCATCTACCCGGGGCATGCAACCGGAGAGGGGTGTTTATTCCATGGTTACATTTCCATCTGCCTTTCCTTCCTGGACGTCCAGGTGGCAAACACATGCTTCTTTTCCCTCCTCACCTCCTCCCCACGGGCACACCGGGGAGCAAGGTCGTTGACCCAGCCAAGTGGTTCCCTCTCAAAGAGGCTGTCTAAAAATCAACACACGTGGACGGTTTCCAAGGGGCAGGGGAGGTGGCGTGGGTTTCTCTGTCACCCAAAATCCAGCATCCGGGCTTCTCACGAGAGAGGATTCCTCCAGAGAATGCCATTGGTGCCACTGCCTTCCTGGAGGCACAACTCATGAGCTGAAGAGCGGGGATGTTAGACTGCCAAGCCACTTAGAGCAGAAGCAGATGCTTGCTAATGCTTGTTAGAGCCTAATGGGATTTTGGCCTGGCCTGTGCATTTCTCTCTCTCTCTCTCTCTCTCTCTCTCTCTCTCTCTCTCTCTCTCTCTCTCTCTCTCTCTCTCTCTCTCTCTCTCTCTCTCTCTCTCAGTCTCTTAAGATGGGCCCTTAGGGACCATAGCAAGGAAACAAGCAGTCCGATGGCAGAAACCGCTTCTTAATTTGCCTACAGAACTTACAGTCCTGAATTCCGTTTGCCCAGGCGTCTTTTTAAAAAGCACTCAACACCTTGCTTTTTTAGAGAGGCATTTGGCAACCTTTAACAGTTTCTAGTTGTTGTTTTTTTAAACTCTCTTCCCTCAGAGCTGCCTTCTTGCCGACGATTCTTTTGACTAATTTTTTTTTCTGTGTGTGTGTGTGTGTGTGTGTGTGTGTGTTTTGATTGTTGAACTGATTTTATATTGTTTGTTTTACTCTTGTTTTGTTAACCGCCCGGAGTTCCTTTGGGAAGATGGGCCGTAGAAAAATAAATAAATAAATAAATAAATAAATAAATAAAATTTAAAAATGGTGGTGGTGGGTTAGGTGGATTTTGTACACGGTCTGGAAACATTGCGCATATATATATATCCTCCTGTGGGGATTCGGGAGGATGTACCCTCTCACCCACCCGCGTCTTCCAACATCATTTCAGAACTGTCTCATTCGAGTGACCCCGCGAGGGCGAGAGGCCGTGGTGACCGACTTCGGCCTGGCTAAGGAGGTAGCGGAGCCCCCTGCCAAAGACCCGGAGAGGAAACTTTCTTTGGTGGGGTCGGCCTTCTGGATGGCCCCCGAGATGTTGCGAGGGGAACCGTACGACCGGAAGGTACCGTTTCGCCGCCTCTGCCCTCTTCCTTCTAATCAGTATAATAGCCTTGTCGTGCAAAGTCTGTGCTGGCTCTTTTCCCTGAGGAAAACCTGGTTTCCTGCAAAATATTTATCCTTGAACAATTGATTTTCAACATCCCAGGCACACCGTGTCAGGATTTGTGTTCTGTTAAACTGCCAGCTTGAATCCATTTAACCGGCAACACGGCCTGACTGTACATGTAGCCAAGTTTAAAAAGTTCCTTCCTGAAAGTAAAATTTCCCATTACTTGCTACGATAGTGTCCAAAAGCATTCCATTCCCATCTTGTTGTTCCATTTTTCAGCTGTGCTTCATAAGCAACTCACCGAATTGGCCACTGTGTTTCATTACTTTTGTTACTTTGAAACCATCTTCAGAATTGTCCTAAGAAGAAGAGTTCCCTGGCAGTCCGCTTAAATATTTACTTTAACGTAATGCAACTTTGTTCCCTCGCATTACATAGAACTAAAGAATTAAAGGTTTAGAACCATTGCTGGCTTGGAAAAACCCACTGCTGATTAAAATAAACAGACAAACTTCCTAGGAGCCTCATGGTGCAGTGCTTAAATGCCTGTCCTGCAGCTAAAACTGTGCTCGTGACCTGGGGTTCAATCCCAGGTAGCAGGCTCATGGTTGACTCAGCCTTCCATCCTTCTGAGGTTGGTAAAATGAGTACCCAGCTTGCTGGGGGGCAATGTGTAGCCTGTTGTTGTTTAGACGTGTCCGACTCTTCGTGATCCCATGGACCAGAGCTCGCCAGGCCTTCCTATCTTCCATTGCCTCCCGGAGTTTGGTCAAATCCATATTGGTTGCATCGATGACGCCATCCAACCATCTCATTCTCTGTCGTCCTCTTTTCCTTTTGCCTTCAATCTTTCCCAACATCAGGGACTTTTCCAAGGACTCCTCTCTCCTCCTGAGGTGGCCAAAGTACTGGAGCCTCAGCTTCAAAATCTGTCCTTCCAGGGAACATTCGGGGTTGATTTATTTCAGGATGGATAGGTCTGATCTCCTTGCAGTCCAGGGGAATCTCAAGACTCTCCTCCAGCACCATAGCCTACACACTTTAATTAAATCCTAAACCACCCAGAGACTACTTGAAGTGGCATGGGGTGGTATATAAGCAGAACACTTTGCTTTGCTTTGTATTTTTTTGCTAAAGCAAAGTATGGTAGTGCTGGTGGAGAGGCTCCTGGGAGCAAAAAAAAATCATTATTATTTTTAAGGGGAAAAGGAAGCTAAAAAGACCAGAGGAGAGAAAGGCCCAAGACCTGCCAAAACAGTCTTTAGGGCTGCATCTCTTTATTGGAATGTTGTTGAGTCTCGCTCCTGTCTTCCAGCTCGGTAGGGTGTCTTCCCAGTCAACAGGTGCAGGCCGAAGACAAAAGAAAGAGCAGGCAAAGAAGGGGTTGGGGTGTCGGGTTCCCCAGTTTCCATTCCTTGTGTGGCTTGGCATTTGCATGAATGGCCACCTGAGCAAGTGTTTTCTCCCTCTGCTGTTGGGTATATCGCCGCCCTAGCTGACGTTTGGCTCCCTTCACCTGCAGGTGGATGTCTTCTCCTTCGGCATCGTCCTGTGTGAGATTCTGGGGAGGATCCCAGCTGATCCTGAGGTGCTGCCTCGGACTCAGGTAACCCTAAACCAGGCATGCCCAAAGTCCGGCCCGGGGGCCAAATGTGGCCCGTTTTAAAATTCTGAGTGGCGTTCAGCCTCTTCTCCCTGCCGGCTCAGCCTGTCGCACACATCCCCACCGGCCACCCCCTCCCTGTGCCATCTGGAAACGTCACTTTGCAGTTTTACGGCTTGCCTGTCCACCCTGCTTCTCTCGCCCCCCCCCAGCCACCTGCCCTGCCTACCGACCCCCGGCTCCATTGCTGCAGAATCCTCCCCACCTCCTTGTGAGGGAGGACAGCATATGTGAGCAGCGGTGCATCTTGGATGTGTAGGGGCTGATTTCCAGGCCATGCATGAGCCGTTGGACACTTGGGTGCCTTGAAACCAGAGTGTTTGTGGCTGCTGCAGATGCACACACACCCATGCCCCCCCCCAGGCTGAATACTCGGCCCACACACATTTTCACCTCACCAAATCTGGCCCTCTTTGCAAAAAGTTTGGACACCCCTGCCCTAAACCATACAACCCTGCCACCACCTTTTGCAAGCGATCTCCTTTATTTTATTTTATTTTTGCAAGCCCCCGCCTTGTGCTTCAGTGCCTCGTACTTTGCATCTGCTTGCCACCAAGCTGGGTATGTGTATAAGGCTTTATTCAAAGAAGAACCACAAAAGGTTGAATGTCCAGATTGTACAAGGAAGTTTTTAGGCAAGGACAGAGAACCTCTTGGCTGAAATTCCACAAACAATCTCAGGAGGACCCACCTTCCTGTTGAGACTGGAATCAAGAGGCAAAGAAGTAGACCCTGCAATGTTTAGTTTTTCTCCACTCTCTGTTAGTCATGAAGCCCTGGCTCAGGTGCTTCAGCCTCCTGGGAGGGGAACATGGACAGCACAGAAAGCTGCAGCATCCCATCTATGGGTGCCACAGAAAGCTGAAGTGGCCATTTGAGGAACTCAAGGGGATTAGGAATCAAGGGCCTAAACCTGCCAAGAGAAGGGAATACAGGCCAGAGAGCAACAGAGGGACAAGCTTTGTGTGGACTGAGAGTAAAGCTCTGCCTTTATATGTCCAATTGTTTGTTTGTTTGGTTGGTTGGTTGGTTGGTTGGTTGGTTGACTGTCAGTCACTCTGTCTGTCTGTCTGTCTGGTTGACTGATTGAGAGTTGGGTGGAACAGATTCATTCTCGGTCTATATTTCTCCACCAGGATTATGGCCTAGATGTGGCTGCCTTCCAAGACCTGACGGGCGAATGTCCCAAGCGAGTTTTGGACTTGGCCGCCAGCTGCTGCAGGGTAAGGACACGCTCCTCCTGCCTCTGAGCCTCTGGGGAGACAGAGCAGCCTTCAAAACAGATGAGGCATTGCACACAAGGCACGATTTCTCTGCCCAATAGCATTGTGCAATTTTAGAGTTTAGAAGGGGCATCTAGTCCAACCCTCTGGGGATGCAAAACCATCCCTAGCAGATAGCTATCCAATCTCTCTTTGGAAACCGCCAAACAGGGATGGAGAATGCACTGCCATTTTCTCAGGTGATCAAGCAGCCCTTAGGCTCTCCGGAAGATCCTCCTGACGTTTCATTGGAATCCCCTTTCTTGTCATTTGCATCCGATCCCTTATTGGGTGAAAACAGGCCCGAACCACTCATCCGTGACTGCTGTCCAGATCTTTGAAATCTTCTCTTGATGCCTCCTCTCCCCCCTGCCACCCTTCTTCCATCTCTTCCTTGGTTTCCAGATGGGTTACTGACTTGGTTCCACCCTCTGCTGAACACCCGCCATGTTGCCAATATGCTCCTTAAACCACAGTGCCCAAAGGTTTATTTTCTTCCATATGGTATACAGTAGGACCCCCATATCCACTGATTGATTTATCCACAGTTGGCAAAGGAACAAATAAATACATAATCCAGCAGCTGTAAAGCAAGCTACTGTCATAAAACAGCAGCCATAAAGCAAGCTACTGCCACAAACAGCAGCCGTAAAAAAATCTACTGTCATAAAACAGCAGATTTGGGGATTTTGGGTGTTCTCTCTTATCCATGGTTTTCATTATCCACAGGAAGGGCTGGAACCAATCCCCAGCAGATACTGGGGTCCTACTGTATTTACATATTGCATTCCCCCTCCCCTTAGAGCTCAAGGTGGCCGCAGGCATGGCTATCTTCCCCTGCTCATGTTTTCCCCTTTTTGCTCCAGGTGGAAGCCTTCAAACGCCCATCATTCCCAGAGGTCCTGGAAGAACTGGGAGACATCGCAGAGCACCTGGAGTCGCCGACGGAAGACCAGTCTCCCGGTTGAAGCTGCCAGCCAGTGGTCAGTGGACTGTAAATGGACTTGCACGTCTCAGAACGAAGGGGCGAGAGGTGGGGAGAAGGGCCTTGAAGAGAACACACTTAGGGGTGCCTTTCCCTGCTCCCGCACCTCAGCCGTACCTGCCAAAGGAAGACGGATCAACTTCATGCCCTGCCGGCTTCTCATCCCAAACCCACTGCAAGCTCCCCTAAAGGCACAGCAAACCAACATGGCCTGGCTTCAGATTCTTGCCGAGGAAGCGGCCAGCCTTCCAGCCAGGGAGGAATTTTAATTCTGCTTCTTGGACAAGCGCTTGGCAAGGAATTAGGTGGGGGCGGCTCAAGCCAGTGAGCCCAGCTACGTATTTCGCAAGGCAGATAAGAAGCCTGCCACTGTGTCCCCAGCCAACGTGGCTTTAGCACCCTGTCTTGCAGTTTGTTGCCCCCCACCCCCAGGATCCTGGTGGCGATTTCTCGTCCCGATCCATCCTACCAGCTGGCCAACAGCAAACAGAGAAAAGGGGGTTTTCTTCTGCTGCTGCTGCTGACCACATTTGAGCCCATCGCATCTGTTGTTGCTGCTGTCGTTGTTATTGTTGTTGTTGTGTATGATGAACCGTGGAAGAAGACTTCCAACCCTTTTGATGGAAGGGCGAAGCATAGGCGTTCTCCAAGGGGAGATACCATCTGTAGGGGAGTAGTGGAACCAGGAAGGCTGCTGCTTAAAGGAAGCCCCAGGCTTCCCATGCTTGGAGAAATTAAGCCAGCCTAGACCCCATGGCTCAGCTTCCCTTGCATCTGACCGAAGGAGTCTCCTCCCTCTGTTTCTCTGTGGCTGGAGCCTGACCTTACAACAGGCACAGAAGGGTAGCCAAAAGGAGCAGCCCTGCTCCTTCTCCCTCCCTGCTACCCTACTCCAGAACATTTCATCATAACCAACCTTTAACGCAGTGGTTCTCAACCTGGGGGTCGGGACCCCTTTGGCGGTCGAACGACCATTTCACAGGGGGTGCCATGAGCCAGTGAAGAAAAAGGCACAAACCTCTTGGGTCTGGAGGAGGAGGGGGGAAAGGGGGGGAAGAGTGAGTTGCAGCTTGATCGGTTGGAGGGGATGTCAGTCAATGGCCCCGGAGGCTGCGATTGGCTGAGGGTGCCTGTAGACTAGAGGGAAGTTCTCTATATGGCACCTGCAGCAGTGGCCTGCCCAAGGGGGCTTGCGGCCTCTTCCAAGCAGGGCAAGGGGGTCACCACAACAGGAGGAACTGCATTAAAGGGCTGCGGTATTAGGAAACTTGAGAACCACTGCTTTAATGTGATCCTTTTGAAGTCTCGAGATTCCCCATTTTCAATCCAGCTCTGACCTGCTGTATGTCCAGGTGGGGAGCATTCCCGTCTAGTGGCATCGCTATCAAAGGACTTGACTAAGCAGCTTCTCATCTAAGCCAGGAGAAGGGACTTCCCTGGGTCCTAGTTCATCAGCCCATGAGGACTAGAAGCTTTGTTTTAAAGGAAACAACCAGTGCTCCTGCTCCAACCTCTAGAGAGGTGCTGCCAGTCATTGGTAATGATCTAGCCGTCTGGACACACTGTCTGTGAGGCCACTTGGATACGTGGCTGGGATTTTAGGTTCAAAACTCAACATTAGAAGTGATGCACAGCATAATGGCTTTCGCATCTTAAATTGTCCCTGTCCCCCTGTGGGCAGCAGCCCGTGAAAAGAGTCCAAGGTCAGAGGATGGCACCACCGAGTGGCCCTTTGCTTCCTCAGATGTAATGGGGGAGGAAGGTATGCATTCCCTGTCATGTCACGTGGCAGGTTTTGTTAGGTTGCACCAGGTTCTAAACCCAAGAATCGAGCAAATGGCCTAGCGTGAATTTATTTTGGGGGTTCCTGTGCCCCAGCGCTGATAATAATAATAACAGTAGTAATAATAATTCACCTGACGTACTGAAAAATGAATAAATGGCTTGTGAAATCTTGGCACGCGATCGTCAAAGGTTGGTAAGATTGTGTACAGGCTGCCAGTAGCAAGACCCTCTCTTCCTCCTCTTGAACGACACAAGAACTGAGACCCACTCCACGGAACTGCTGGGCAGAGGGTTGGAGACAGGTCGAAACAAAGACCTCTTTTCTTTCAGATGCAGAATTCACGTTGGGAACTCTCCATCACTCGATACCGTCATGGGGAGGGGGTAGACAAGTGCTTAAAGCAGCCATGTCCAAAGTCAGGCCTGGGGGCCAAATGTGGCCCATTTTCAAATTTTGAGTGGCCCGCAGCCTCTCCCCCCCCCAGCTCAGCCTGTCACGCATCCCCACCAGCTGGTCCCTCCCCATACTGGATGGGGACATCAGCTTGCAGTTTTACTGTTTGCCTGCCTTCCCTGCCACTGTCCATCCCCCCAGCCACCTGCCCAGCCTACCCAACACTGGCTCCATTGCTGCAGCGCCCTCCCCGCCTCCTTGCATATTATAGAGATTTGTCCAAAGTCTAGCCCGGGGGCCGAATGTGGCTGAATGGTCGGCCCCCACACATTTTCACTTCACCAAATCTGGCCCTCCTTGCAAAAAGTTTGGACACACCTGGCTTAAAGCTTTGTTGCTTTGTGGGCAAGCCAGTTAGGTGAAACCACCATCTCCAAGATGGTATTAGCTCTCTTGAAAGTAAAAACTAACCCCCCCATTGCTGCTTCTCTCTCTCTCTCTCTCTCTCTCACTTTGTGTGTGTGTGTGTGTGTGTGTGCGCGCGCGCGTGTGTCCTTAAATTCAGTCCAATTGCCTTATTCTTGTCAGTGATCAGAACAGAAACGGGTGAGATCCTCCAGCTGCCGGGGTGGGGCAAAGAGGCAAGAATTAGGATGTTTTTACTGCTCCGATGAACTGGGGATGTCAACCTGTTTTGAAAAGGCGATGCAGATCTTCCCACAGATACATGCACAATTGTGCAACGGAGCAAAGCCTGAGAGGAACCACAGACGACATCCGTTAACCTGCAAAAAGGTCCCTGCTCTGCCTGTTGAACCCTTAGCCTTTGATCTTCTGCAACCTTCCGTGTTCTGTTGCCACGCATCATTGCTGCATAAGGCAGGTTCAAAGCACCCGCAGGGCGGCCGCCATTCCTGTGGTGAGATGTGCCAGGACGTGTGTGTGGATGTGTGTGGGTGTGCAACTAGTAGTCTTAAAATGCCCACCTCATTTTTATTTATTAATTTTTTAAAACAGTCTCTGAGCAATTCCTTGCACAGACCGAGCTGCCAGCCGTTGAGGCGGGCCCCAGAGGCTGAGAAAGAGGTAACGGAAGATCAGAAAGCGAAAGGCTTGCAACCCCTTCTAAAATTTTAGACACTGAACTCCAGTTGCAAATCCTGACCAGAGCAGACCCATCGAATCAATGGGGTTCACATATATTTTGACTTACCATTCCACCGGGGTTCAGTGAGCCTAATTGTATCTGGGCAAACCACTGGATTTAGGTCAGAGGTTCTCACCGAAGTTTAGCAAGAGTCGGGGTGTAGAATGAAGGACAGGCGCCATAAATCAGAGTGGAACAATGGAGGCATTTCCGTCACCCCTCTTCAAAACTGCTTCCCTTGCTGGCCCAGGCAGCTGCAGTTCATACCCGGTTATGGTGGCACGCAAGGAACATGAATCGGGTGGGATTGGGTTGGGGAGGTTTAAGGGAAAACCAGGCCTATTCTCTTATTCCCAGAAATGGATCCCTTCAGTGAGTCGAATTAACTGCGAGCAAAGCGCAGCCGGTGCCATGTCATTCTGGGACTCTGTGGGAAACCCTTGGAGGAGGTCCAGCGCCTTTCTTTCCCCTTCATTTCTCCCATTGATCCGTGGCCGGGAATCCTTGTCCAGATGGACGCCAGCGTTGCCGAGTTTCAAAAGCTGCCTTTGTCCGTCCGTGTCACTGCAGAACGGTGTAGAGCAAACGTGCCCAGTCTGGTGGGTGGCTGGGTGTTGCTTGAACCCCTGTGCTGTCAGGGATGGAATGCCCATAGCCTGGGGGAAATCTTTGTGCCATGCCAGCCACCTCGGTGGCAGAAAGTCCAACCGTGGCCATGACTTGGGTCTGCTGTGGTTCAGGTCGAGGCACATTAAAGCCCCAGGAGCTGGCTTTGAATTCAAGTCCGCCCCACTTTCCCGGTTCTAACCCTCCTCCTGATCCTTTTTTCTTTTCTTTCTTTTTCTTTCTTTTTCTTTCTTTTTCTCTTTCTTTCTTTCTTTCTTTCTTTCTTTCTTTCTTTCTTTCTTTCTTTCTTTCTTTCTTTCTTTCTTTCTTTCTTTCTTTCTTTCTTTCTTTCTTTCTTTCTTTCTTTGACTTGTATACTGCCCATCTAGCCCTCGGGACCACCCCACCCAATCCTAGGAACTGGAGGGTCATCCTCTAATGCAGCCTCCCCGCCCCTTGTCACAAATCCACGAGATTCGGTTAAGATAAACAAAATAAGGTCTTTTTATTTATTTTCTCAGCATCATTGGCAACAATATAAGTTAACAAAAATAAATCATTTCCAAGGGGAACCTCTGGCAAGGCTTAGCCTTTTGATGACTCTCAAGGCACAGTGACCTCTTCACACCTACCTTTCTTGCCCACTTGGGAGGGGAAATTTGGCATCTATAGGAAGGGATTCCCTCCTTCCGGAAACCATCACTTCTTGCATCCATTGCCCCTTTTGCAATAGCTGAGGGCCTTTTCACACGACCCCTAAACTCCGCGGCAAATGGCTCCCAGCTCCGGAGCTTAAAATTATTTCCCCACCAGCTCCGGAGTTTACAGATAGTTAAGTGCGACCACGCCCACCTAAGCGCGTCCCAGCGCACTTTTCAAGTACCTGGTCTCGGAGGGTGAAAATCCCCAGATCCGGATGTAATCTGGTGAGTGCCGGGCTCTCCTCGCTTCTGTTTAGTTTTTTTGCCTCCCGCCCCTTTAAGAGAAGGAATCAGGATGACCACGGGTGGCTTCGGAGGTGAGCCTGCATTTTTTCCCCTCTTGGGAGGGGAAATTCCCCTCACGCAGACAGGAGCAAGGAAGTGCGGAGGGGTGGGGACGCAGGAAGAGCAACGAACCCCCAAGATCTCTGGTCCGAATTTAAGTGGCCAGCGGATTTTAGGGGTCGTGTGAAAAGGCCCTGAGTTACAAAGAAGAGAAATGTTTGGGGGATTTTTATACAACCCAAGTGCTGGCTGTGCTTCCTCATGTGTGGTCCAATAAAAGGCCCAACCATCCCACCTCACTCACATACACAAACCTGTAAGATACATTGCATTTTTCCTGTGGCAAACCATATTAACTTTCCTCCTCTTGTCATGTCCCCAGAATTTTTTAAAATCTTTTTTTTTTTGGTGGGGGGGTCTGTGGGGTACTTAATCATGTGAAAAAGAAAGTATACCTCTTTGAATTCTATGGTTTTACAAATCAGCATTAAAAAAATGATCTACTCCTTAGCAGGTCTGAAAATTAGGTCAAGGTTACCTGTGCTGAACAACAACCCGTGACATATTACGCAGTGTCATGATATATTTTTGCTAAAATAAAGCCAAAATAGATATATTTGGAATCTGGAAACCCCAGTCCCTTTGGTCTTCTGGGTGTTTATTTATCAATTTTATTGATTACAATATTTCCATCCTGCTCTGCATTGAAACCTCTCAAGCCAGGTTATAGACAAGCGTTGAAGTAGAGTCACTTCAAACTATTTCAAACAATTCCAAACAAGAAAAATAAGATGCAGTGTGGGCAGGAGTCTCTCCCATCATCTCCTCACACAGCCTGGCCAAGGGTGAAGGATGATGAGAGCTGCAGTAAAACCCTTGGCCAGCCAAAGCCAAGTAAAATTAATAAGAGAAATTGTGACTGACGAGGCATTTATTCACCCAAAAACAAACAAACAAAGCCATGAGGCGAAAAAAAGAATCCATTTGCTTCTAGTTTGCCCTTGGAAGGGGTAATTTTTCACATGCCCTTTTATGAGAAAAACCATTTTGCAAAGAAAAGGGAAGGGGGAATTTGCTCTTTTTAGAGTGCAAAAATATATATAAATAAAAGGGAATGGGGGGGGGCAAACACTATGCGTGAGAGAGAGAAAAGGAAGCAGCCTTCATTCTTCCTCTTGGTTCTGTGAGGGGCAAATGTGTCCGAATATTCACCACAAAGAAGGAGGGGGATAACAAATTATTTAAACCTGAATAACACCCCCACCATCACCACCACCCACACACAAACAATTTCTGAAGGAGAGGGGTACCCGTCCAGCACACCCCAGGGAAAATGGCAGAAACCCACCCCATTCCCCTCTTGAATATTTGCCGGATTGGCCAAAACACAAATTTGGGATGAAGTGCTTTGAGGTACATTTTTTTAAAAAAATAATTAAAAATCTCATCAAAAAGAGCCACCATTTTCCGTCTCTGAGGCAGGAAGAAGCTTAAAAATTTGCCTCAGAAGGTGGTGGGTAGTAATAACTATTATGCCATTCGCCCTCACACACACACACACACACACACACACACACACACACACACACACACACACACACACACACACACACACACACACACACACATACGGCAGCTCATCCCCTCCTTTCTTCTTTCTTTTTGTTCCTGAGGGGAAAGGGTAGGAAAATGTCAATATTTGCCACAGAAAATACAATTTTCCCCACAACCTGCTTCTGTTTCTGAGGCAGGGAAGCCTGTACTATACAACTCCCAGAAATGTTACCTCAGCGTTGTTGTTGTTTTTAACTCATAGGAGGTATTTTAAGGTTGCCAGGCAGATTTGGATGTGAGGAGGGAGTTATTTCTGCACCTTCCATTTGGCATTTTGCTTTGCTGTTGTTATTATTATTTTTTGGGCACCAATCCAAAATCTGAGGGTCTCCTTTTGAATTAGTGAGTCCCCTTGAAGGGAAAGCCATAAAACGTCACTTATTCTCTGCAAATCCTGAGGTTATGGCTTAGCGGGGAAATGTCTCCCCTCCAAGAATTGAAGGCTACAACTGGATTATTAGTCAACAAACCATGAGGATTGGAGGGGAGAGGTGGGGGAAGTCCTTCGGAGGTTGACTGCTACTGAAGATGGAGGCTCCACCATGGCAACAGTTACGGAAATATTTAAGGCTCTATTCAAAGGGCATCAGATGTCCTCAGAGAAGAAGGCACGGCTGGGTTGAAGAAGACGGGCGAAGCTGTTTGGATGAGCAGCAAAACGTTTCTGTTTCTCAAGAAAAAAAAAGTCCAGTTGCCATGACTCAACTTCTAGATTTTTTTTTCCTAAAAACTGAGGGGGGAAACATCCAGAAACACCAACTCTTTGCAGTGGATTGCTGTGGGTGGCTGTGTTGGGCAACTTATTTGTTTTATTTTTTATTTTAGAGTATTTTTAACCCGCCTTGCTCTTTGGAAAAAGGACTCAAGGGATACATGAACCTGAGCTGGGAGAAGTTACAGGGGTACCTTGTATAAAGGAATTAATTCGTTCCAAATGAAATTCTGTTAAGCAAATTTTCCTTTAGGCAAATTTAACCATAGGAATGTATTGAAAACAGAGTAAGCCCTAATTGCGACCATTTTTATGTTGTACGGATTTGCCCCACAGGCGATTCTGTTAAGCAAATTCCCCCTATCTCTGGAATTTTTTATGTTGTACAGGTTTTATGTTTGTTATATGAGGGACCACTGTATTTTTACCCCACCTTTTTCTTTGGAAAAAAGGACCCAAGGCCGCTTCAGGATACATGAACCACAGCTGAGGGAAGTTACTCTGTTGGACTACAGATCCCAGAATTCCTCAGCCACTGGGGCCACATATCATGCTTATATAGGGCCTCTCTTTCAGTCAGCTGCCCTTCTTTCCTCCTCACATCATCCTCACACCAAGCCTGTGAGGTAGATCAGTCTGGAAGAAGTGCCACTAGCCCAAGGTCACCCACCGAATTTCATCGCTGGGTGGGGACTTGAACGCAGTTTTCCCAAGCCCTGGTTCAGCTGCCGCACCACAAATTACAATTTTGCTCACACCACACTGCCCTAGGAAAGAAACACCCTTGTCTTGAATGGTGTGGGGAAAATAGGGTGTCAGGCCCCAACCAGCAAAAGATGCTATGGTTGGAGGCACCAGCCCGAGCCCATTTGAAGAGGGCGAAGAGGAGGCGTAAAAATCAGAACTGAAGACCAGCATTACAAGTCACGAAAGGAGTGCTCTTTTATGAAACGAACATGGTCTGCGTGTGACAACGTATTCCCGACAATGGGGAAGGCAGTGGGCCATAGAGCCGTGAGCAACAAACGTGAACAGAATTCTAAAATTAGAAACACCTTCGCCACAGTTTCCTAGATAGATGAAGTGCATTTGTTTGGGGTGGTGAAAAAAAAAGATAGTTCAAACAGGCAGAATGGAGGCACAATATTAAAAAAACATTGGCTGAAGTCTTCCATTGAGTAAAAAAAAAAAATGTGTTATCAGAGTCCCTGCATTGGTGGGGTCCCTCTAGCTATCTCTCCCCCCAAGGCTGCTGGCCATATTTCTCCTCTCTCTTTTGCCAGACCCTGTCTGAAAGTTGCGTGACGGTGGCTGTTCTGAGCCAGCGCAAGCCATGCCAACGTGCCACCGCCGCCGTATGTGGGTCATAAACTGGCACACCCAGTTTCGCTTCCACAAATCGACATAATTTCCTGAGATCAAAAATCGAAAAAAAAACTGATTAGTAAAAATCAGGCGGTTCTTTCGACCCATTCCGTCATTAATATCAAGCTTGTGCAAGCTTGCAAAAGAAGCTTGCAAAAAAAGAGGACAGACTTTTCAGTTGATTGAACAAAAGCATGTTGGCAGTCGCTGAGATCTGCTCCATGCAAACCGCTAGCCTGCAAAGGAATAGGTTCTCCGTTGAAGCCAACTGACCAGCGCCTTCAGTTCTTCGAAAGTCAGGAATTACTCCTCACCTCTCCGTATTCTTTCGGCATCCAGGATAACTTGACGTTTTGGATGTTGTAGGGGCTTCCGATTTTGTAATCCCAGCAGTACTCGGGGGATAACACTTTGGTCGGCTTGTGGAGGAGGTAATACTTGTTCAAGTGGCTTTCGTCGTGCCACACGGCCTCCAAACCCTCCTCTTTGTCGTGCTTTATGGCTTCGTAGCACTGCCTGGTGAGGTTCAGGACGTGCTGCGGGGTCCCCCCAAAGACCGCTCCGTGGTAGTAATAGTCCCCCTCTCCGTAAGGGATGTACGCCGCCGATTCGGGGCTCCTCTCGTAAGTGAAAGAGTCCTGGTCGGCCTGGTAAAACCACGCGTGGAGCTGGGCCACCGATTCGTCCAGGGTCTCCACCCCGTACTCACTGTGGAACAGCTGGTCCACGTCCATGCAGAAGAGGAAGTCCACCTCGTGGCGGGCCTGGCTCTCGATCAGCTCGGCGATGACCTTCATCCGCATCATGCTGATGTCTTGCCACCGGTTCTCCCGTTTGACCTGGAAGGGCTTCAGCGTTCGCAATGGCCCCAGCTTGATCTGTGGCAATTTCGAGAGGTCGTCCACCATGGTGTAGAAGATCACGTTGTGGCCGGCCATGAAGAAGGTGTCTGCCGACAGCAAGAAATTCTTCAAGTATTTGTCCAGGTACCTTGGGGAACACGGGGTGGGTGGGTGAGTGGGTGCAGCCGGGTAAGGTGAGAATAAAAGACATGGGAGCATTTAAACAGCTTCCTTCCTACAGTACATTAGCCCCCGCTCTCATAACCAGCATCCAGAAATTAAAAGAAATAAAAAAAATCAGTAAAAATATCTCCACCTGTCTGGAAGTTGAGTCATGGCCACTGGACTTCTTTCCTTGAGAGACTGAAACGTTTCTCTGCTCATCCAAACAGCTCCATCAGTCTGACGAAAGCTAGCTGCGAGTCTTCCATTTTATAGTTCAGTTTGACCTCTTGTCACCCTGGTCTGAAAAAGGCTGCTAAGATGGACAATGGACTGAATAGGCTTGCTAGGTGGACAATAGTCTCAATACGCTCATTAGGTGGACAGTGGCCTAAGGTGCGTGAAAGTCCCACCTTTAACCTTCCTAACAACACCTTGCTGGTGCAGGTGTGAAGTATTTTTGTCCATTTCGATCTCTCAGGAAAAGAAGTCCAGTTGCCATGACTCAACTTCCAGATAAACCCACCTGCATGACTTAGAATCTTCACAGATATATTTCCACATGTATTACCAGATCCACCCACTTGAGGGAGCCAGAGGTCACATTAGTGAGTGAATAATACAAAGCATGGTCTGTGGCATCCTCTAGTGGGCAGTTCTGGTAATGAATGTGAAAATAGTTTTTCTGGGTTTTTCTTTTCTTTTACTGTGCTATATGTATGGTGTTTGCTCTTATCCATCATTTTCTGGATCCCCAACCGCTTCCCACTATTTTAACACCGACATTCCTTTTACAAAGAGACTTGGGGCATCGTGAAGATGAATAAAGAGCACAGCAAAAGGGAAAAAACCCAGAAAAAAAAACGTTTTCCATATGCATTACCAGATCTGGCCACTAGAGGATGCCAAATACATTTTATGCATTATTCACTAACAAGTATAGTAGTCATAACATGGTCTATGGCTCTCTCTAGTGACCAGTTCTGTTAATACACATGAAAACAATTTTGCTATGTTAGTCTTGACTAACCTTGCAATGGAGTAAATAGAGCTTCAGCAGTGGAGTAAACAGACCTGTTCTAAGGGCCTTTTCACATGACCCCTAAGATCCGCTGGCCACTTAAATTTGGACCAGAGATCTTAGGGGTCTGTCACTGTTCCTGCGTTCCCACCCCACTCCTGGCTGCTGGCTGCGTGAGGGGAGGGAGAAAAAAAGGAAAGAAAGGAATGACGCTCACCTCCGTTCTGCCATCCCGGCACTGCAGTCAGATCTCTTAAAGGGGCGGTGGGCAAAAAAAGAAACAGAAGAAGCAAGGAGAGCCGGGCAGTCACTACGTTATATCCACATCAGGAATTTTCACCTCCAGAGAGCAGGTACCTGAAAAGTGCGCTGGGACGCACTTAGGTGGGCATGGTCGCACTTAATTATCTGTAAACTCCGGAGCTGGTGGGGAAACAATTTTAAGCTCCGGAGCTGGGAGCCATTTGCGGCCGAGTTTAGGGGTCGTGTGAAAAGGCCCTAAATTGGGACAAGCAGTTAAATCAAGGCCTATGGCTCTGATCCACCAGCTCCTTGCAGGGGAGGAAGTTTCACTTGCTCACCAGGAGAAGGTACACTGGACTGGGCTGTTCGGCGCAACTTACTTCCCAATGGCGAAAACGGTCAAGCCGACGGTGATTGGATGCTGCTCATAATAGGAATCCAAGACCGATTTCTTGACAGTTCCCTCCCAGATGATGGGGGCTGACCAAGCTGTCAGGGTTGGATAATCTATTCTCCCACTGCAAAAAAAGAGAAAGAAAAAAATGAGTGCAGAAAGCAGTTTAAAAAAATTAAATAAATAAACCAGTCAACAGCATGTGCCTTTCCCTCTTGCCTGAACACAATGAAATCATACTAGTTGTCATTTTTCCAGAGGGAGGGGTCACTGCCTTTGCCTGTAACAAAACAAAAATTACCAAGGGACTAGCCGTACCTTTGAAACAAAGGGCTGAAAACAAGAGTTACTGGAAATTAACCTTTCATGGACTGTGGCTCATTTCCATCAGAACGTCTTCATTGTCGTTCTAACGTGTGTCTAACAATTTTCAGCGTACTCTCAAGACTGCTAGCAAGGAGAAGAGCTATACTATAGTATTGACTACAATGCACAAGGAACAGTCAATCTTAAAACAAAACAAAAACACCCCACCCCGACTGGCCACCCATCCAAGAGTATTACACAGGCCTAAGCCATAGAAAAGTGCTTTTAAAAGATCATTCCTTGCACCAAAATGGTATCATCACAGGAAGGAGTCATTGCTACACAGAGAGGACATTCCAAAGGTAGAGAGACAGAAGTCTGGTCCAGGGGTTACTCTGAAGGGAAACCCAGGTTCATTTTTCTCTTAGTATTCCAGGTTGCATCAGGAATAAAAGCGAACCCATTTCATGACTCCAAGAGCTCAGATATAACAAATAACTGAACAGAGTGGAGAACCATCAGCCTCGTAAACAGCTACATATCATTAAACGAACTAATAAAACTAACATAACTTTTTCCACCTTAAAGCAAAGTGGTCTGCTTATATACCGCCCCATACCACTTCAAGTAGTCTCTGGGCGGTTTACAGTTTTTAATTACAGTATCCAGGCTACATATTGCCGCCCCCCCCCCACCGCCAGCAAGCAGGGTACTCATTTTACTGACCTTGGAAGGATGGAAGGCTGAGTCAACCATGAGCCTGCTATCTGGGATTGAACCCCAGGTCATGAGCACAGTTTTATCTGCAGGACAGGCATTTAACCACTGCGCCACGGGGCTCTTACTAATGCATTTCATTTCGCATTCACGGTGTTGCAAAAGGGGCACTCGTGCCAAATAAAACGTTGCTAGTCTGAAAGCCCTTGCAAGAACTAACGTTTTCTGGATGTCTTAGGAGGAAGACAAGTTAAAAAAGGGGGCCCTTCTGGGTTGTAAATCAAGGACATTTATTTCCTTAGCTTGCATTGCTCTCTGTGTCCAGCAGATGGCGGCAAAAGAGCTTACATTCCGGACGGTGCTCTCTATGGCCTGGATTTTAAGTTTTCTCAGGTTTTTAAAGCAGCCCGAGCATAGTAGATGCAAGAGAACTGAACCAGCAGAGTTTGATAGTTCAATTCTCCTCTGTATGAAGAGAGCCAGCCTCTGTGGCCTTGGGCAAACTGCACAGCCCCAGGGCACCCGAGCAGAAGGGAAGGATGAGTTGCTTACTAATAAATAAATAAATAAATAAATAAATAAATAAATAAATAAATAAATAAATTCACTACCTAGGAAACCCCTGGATAGGCTCACTATAAGTGTAGGTACAACTGCATGACATATCTGGCAGAAGGATGGCTTCCTTGTGATAAGTTGAAATTTGTTTTACAATAACTCTCTGCATCATCACCTTGCTCTTGGTGCCAATGCCACGCTCCGGAGTAGTAGTAAAATAGTAAAAGGTTTATTAAAAGACAGACAGAGTTACAGAAAGTATTTGAAAACGCAGGATACAGGTAGGTTAGTAAATATCTCAAGCATCTTAGCTTGTTTAAAACAGTGCAAACCAGTTTTCACTTTGTTTAAAAGGATCAAAATGTAAAAAAAAATGCTGTTATTCTAGTAGATTGGGGTTTGGTGCTCTTTTGGGGGAGATCCCAGTCTTTCACCTTGTCTGTTGATTTTTCACTTGTCAACCTTCTCTCCTGGATGGATCAGAGCATGGGAACTTGACTCTCCTTTTTTTTAAAAAAGGTGTTACTTGCCAAAATCCTCCCCTGGCAGGTGTAGTCCCTGCAGACCCACCCACACTCTGCAAAACAGTCACATTTTCTTGAGACTACGGTGGTTACTTCACGTCCTTCCTCGAGCCAGGTGAACTTGCCTCCGTGTTGAAATCGGTTTTCAACACGGATCGAGAAGTGGATTGAAAAGATTCCCGAGCTCCAGGACGGGAATCTCTCACCCCACTTGGAGCGCAGTTTAGGTGGTGTGGTCGGGGTGAACTCGGATTGACCCCACAAGGACGTGAGGTTATGTTCCTTCGAACAGGTCTCCAGCGGGGCCACGAACTGCAGCGAGAGGGACGTGAAGTATCAGCAAGCGCACTTGTTCCTTCCTGCTTCGGCAGGGCTACTACACAGTACCAGGTGGAATAATGTTTTAGCTCTCCGCAGGAAGAGAGATAATGATGTTTAATTAGAGCCCCTTATCTCCATGTCTGAACCATTAGTGAACAAGAAGGAAAGCTGGGCCAAGAGCATTACTGGTGGGTGCTTAATTATGACTCACACCACCCCAGCCTTTGAAAAAGGTGCTATTGATTACTTTTTCAAGTGAAGGCTTAGGAGTACCTTCCGGACATGACTTTTTGTTCATATCAACACTTTTAATCAGTGGTTCAAATCAGCTTCTATTTCCTTCGAAAACAATATGTCACGTGGGAAAGTTTCGTAGGTGGTTT